>OX346230.1:8523949-9723949 GCA_947049295.1 Ligdia adustata
GGGAACACCGCGTAATGTTGGTTTTTTGCTGTGGATTTTGTTCTAGCTATGACTTGAGAAGATTTTTGATGTTTGACTATTTTTAGCAAATGTGTGACGTCACAATATTATGAAAAACGTATGTATTTTTCGAGTTTTCTTTCGCCAACGTTCATACCACGTTGAAAACACCGGTTCTCGTCCGATCACCGAAGTTAAGCTACGTCGGGCGCGGTCAGTACTTGGATGGGTGACCGCCTGGGAACACCGCGTAATGTTGGTTTTTTGCTGTGGATTTTGTTCTAGCTATGACTTGAGAAGATTTTTGATGTTTGGCTATTTTTAGCAAATATGTGACGTCACAATATTATGAAAAACGTATGTATTTTTCGAGTTATCTTTCGCCAACGTTCATACCACGTTGAAAACACCGGTTCTCGTCCGATCACCGAAGTTAAGCAACGTCGGGCGCGGTCAGTACTTGAATAGTGATTTTAAAATGTAAGATTTGTTCTAGCGTAGGCGCTAGAACAAATCTTACATTCTATCGGTTTTACAGAGCAAGTAAAAAAATAGTACTCTAAACTTAAAGCCGCATATACCATAAATAAAAATATACAAAAAATACTTCTGCAAATATTGGACTTCTGTTTTTTTTAATATTTAAAACTTTAGTCTTTTGACAGTTGAATCATTATATTCAAATCTTAAAGTTTTCAACTTTCCTTCAATAGACTTTATTTTTGAATAATACTTCAGCAAGTAGATGTCATGTATTATATTAAATATCAACACAAAGATTTACTCTACAAGACAGATCTTCAAAAAATATAGAATCTGATTACGTCGTTGTTGTGATACAACAATCGCTTAATTTATTAAAACCGCTGAATAGATTCTGATGAAACTTGGTATGCTTAGGGTTTATACCATGATGTAGAATCTTATCATCATCTTTTTATCCCGAAAACAGAAGGAGTTCCCATGGGAGGGGGGATGAAAGTATTTTTTAATTATAACGTAATTTATAATTTATTATTATTAATTAATGTAACTTAGTAACGTGTGCTTTGATTTGGATGATTCTGTTTTCGTTAGATAGGATAAATAAAATTACGTTAATCCCAAAAAATTGTGAAGGTTCCCGCAGGAGGGGGGTTGAAAATCGTATTTAACTATAACTCGGTAACGCGTGCTTCGATTTAGATGATTCTTTTTTTATTAGAAAAGTCTACCTGAAATTATGTTATCCCGGAAATGTTCCCGTGGGAGAAAGTCGTATTTAACTATAAGAACGGAAGAGATCGAGAATTCGAGAGCGAGACGATGAAACCCATGAAGAGAAAAGAAGGTTCCGAACAAAAAAGTCTACTGGAAATCATCAAGGTTATCAAGGAGTGCGAGCCTGAGACCTTACCTATTTTCGTAGCTAAGAACTTAAATAAGCTTCCTCCTGTTTTTTTTTATTATATTGTCATAACGACATTCCTCAAGGAATTGACTCTAAGTCTATGTTGGCTGTGAAAAAGTGTTGGCTTCTAACTCGGACATTAACCAGCTGAAGAATGATATTTGCGACCTGAAGATTTTGTTAAAGGAGCTGCGTGAAGCTCGCACTATCAGCAACATAACATATACCGAAAATGAGCTATCTCTCAGGCCTTTTCGCGATGACAAGGATACGAGAGGTACTCGTATGCTGAGTAAACAATGCAACGTAAGTAAATTTAGCAGCCGGGTGTTTTTGGAGTCGCTCCTAACTACTTGATGTTTGTAATAGATGTTTGTATTTTTCTCCGAATCAATAACGGATAAGAAAAACATACTTGATCCAATTGTCCGTAACAGATACAGACCGCATTTTGGTTCTCTTATATTCCTCTGCGAACGACGAAATAAACAATCAGGAAAAATAATCTCTACTCTGTCCTTTTATCATCAGTATAAACCGAAAAATGTATTCCTATTTATCCCCTGAAAATTATCGCAGAAGGGCGCGTACTTACAGGAAAATAAATTCCTATATGCCCCCCTGAAAATATAGCTGTTTATAATATTAAAACGCTATATGGTGGACACAGCATATTTTATTCTGTTTACCACCTAGTGAGGCATAGACATAGATTTTATTACTGTTTGTCTCTTGAGAGAAAAGGGTAAGAAATCAAACAAGAATAATCAAAAATAAAAAAGACTATCTATAAATCGTCGTTTTGAGATGTCTTTATGTATGTCCTTGTTCAATAAAATAAAACTTATAATATACATATAACCCAGTACAGCGGAAAATATGCTTTTTAGCCTGTGATGTCAACTCTCTATTCTATAGGATTATCGGTTAAAAATGTAATTAACCAAAGGGGGCAGTGTACTCATCATTACAAACAACTATTATTATGAGACCAACCATAAATTTAAAAAAAAAACAGCTGTTATTTTTCTTAGTATACCCCTAACCGATAACCCTGCATAAATAAAATATAAAAACGTATCATACTCAAATACATTTAGTGGCCTGTTAGATTTAGTTAAACTGTTTGTTTAACTATCGAACTTTGCACAACGGTATTATAGTGAATTTGTTTTTTCTATATATTTTTAAGCTATTGCATAGCTTTTATCGCGGGCTTTGAACGCAGCGAACGAATCCAGAAATTCCGTAACGAAAATAAACCTAACACTCGTCTAGCGTCGTTTCAGTTCAGCAGACTTTGGCACGGTGTTTGCGTGCGTGCGACTAGACGTATGCGTATGCAACAGCTTTACCGCGGCAGTCCCTGATTGTCACACATATTTTTTTATTACAGGTCCAGGCGTTTGCTATCGCATATATTCCGAACAACAATACTCCGATATGGATCCTTTTAGTACTCCAGAAGTTTCACGCGTACCATTAGCTTCACTTCTCTTGCTGATGAGCTCATTGGGCGTCAGCGATGTCAGAAGATTCCCGTTTCTGGACGCGCCGCCTGAGGAAGCTGTTGAAAATGCTGTTTTAGAGCTTAAACAACACGTAAGTTATTTATTATATATATATATATATTTATTTATTTATTCATTCATGTTTATTATATATATAATGTATGTAGTATATCGGTCATCGGGTTACCATTTCACATGCTTTGCCTAGTTTGGGACCTGAACACCTTTGTGTGGATGTTGTCTCATACATATTATTATTGTATTATTTAGTAAGTGTATAATGGATCCATCCGTCTAAGAGAAAAAATAATAATAATAATAGTACTTTATTTCAGATACGAGATCCATAGCATTTGTAATACACAAAGAAAAAACAACAAAATACATCAGAGAAAAAAATTGAGTCAATTTCATACATATTTACAAAATTAGAGATTATTAAAAATAAATAACTATGTTCTAATGCTAATTAGCTTGAATCGGCTATTTGTAGTCATAAAAAGGTGCAAAAAGATTCTCTCCGGCGGGGAATCGAACCCCGGTCTCCCGCGTGACAGGCGGGGATACTTACCACTATACTACCGAAGATGTGATTAGAGCATCGAAATTTTGAACAAGTTTAAAATTGTTAATATTTTATATCATTTCGATTGACATGTTGAGTATTTCAACGAAATATATCACATTGTATAGGTCTGATATTTCTTATCTTTCATACATTACTGGCGTTATATTATTTTGCTTTACTAAAAGATTACTCACATCGTGTTCTTTAGTAATTGTATAATATAGATATGAATAAGAAATATATGAAACAATTGGGCAGTCTAATATATAAGACTTTTCATGCCTATACTCCATTTCTACTGAAAATAAACGATGCATTATTATTATACTGGTTATCCATATAATTGTATCGTTTGCCTGTCGCTAACGCGTTTACCGATTTTCCTGGTACAGGATTTATCAAAGTTTTTTATTTCGCTTCGGATATAGTACAATAAGGTCTTAATTTAACTTTTATCTAGGACAATATATCTTTGCTTATATTAAGTATGCGAAAGTATGCTAAATATAGTATTATATAATTTTGTGCATCTTTATATGATTATATATTTTTTTAATATTATCGCTCTCCATTTGAAATGGAATAGTCCATTTCGAAAATATAGCGAAAATATTAAAATAAATTTGGGGTTTGGGGTGACGGTCCCGGCTTTGATTCTCGGTCGGGTCCGTGTTCTACTTATAAGTTTAAATATCTGTCTTCAGATTAATGTGTCATATTGTGTATACATGTTGCGTGACATCTCCTACACAAGAAAATACTAGTAGCGAGCTATACGTATGGAAATGAATTTGTTAGTTTTTCATAACAATATAATTTTAATTTTTCTTTTTTTTATTATTATTTTACGTTCATATTGTAAATTAGATTAAGTTTTATTTTAAACATTTAGTGAGTATTATGTATTCGTTTTATATATCTTCTAGAGGCAGTCACATGATCCTTACATAAAATGAAAAATAAAAAAGTTTTAGACTTAACCTGCATTTGACTTCGTTAGTTAAATTAAGCTTCCCCGTTCGATATTTAAAATTGATGACTATTATACTCATACGAAGACAAGGCTGAATAGCGAAGCGACCTCTTTTGTTATTGGGCTGAATGCATGATGTCTATTGCCAGTATGATGGTTAGATGTACGCGAATTTTTTGGAAGAGTGAAGTTTTTTTTAATTACTTACCGCCCTAGGGCTTTTCTAGCTACATTACCCTAGAGCGCTAATTGGTCACCTACAAGCCCCATTTGGGGGTAATGAGGACCTACTTACCGAATATGAGAGATGTAAAATTTATTAATTTATTGAATTAAATAAGAATCCCTGTATAAGAAATGTCCTTATACGAGTACAAGAGGAAGAAGATAACTATTTACCAGACTGCGAAAGAAGGAGCGTTATGTTTTTCGAGTGTATGTATACATGTATATTTCTTCGGCGCGCCCTAGACCCTAAACGGCTTGTCGTATTTTTATGTGAGTTGTGTCAATAGATTCGTCTTAGTCGTGAGAGTGACACTGGGTACATCAAATTTAAAAAAATAATAATGATTATGGATGATACACATGTTTGACGATTTAGCAGTCGGGTATTTTCGAACTCGCTTCTAACGACTTGTTTAAAATATTCTTTTTACAGGGTGCTCTTACCGCCAACGAGAAGCTAACGTCCCTCGGAAAGGCACTATCCAACTTGCCCGTTGAGGTGTCCCTTGCAAAGGCCATAGTAATAGGCGCGGCTACGTTGCCGCCCCATAAGCGAGACTCGGCGCTCGCGCTCACCGCCGCGCTCGGCGTCAGGTCTATTTATACTACTCGAGCACACCGCGACTTTGAATGCGAGGTTAGTTATCAACAAAACAAAGAGCATACTTCTATTACCCATTTAAAAAAATATTATCAAGTCCTCAAAATCAAATATTTGAACAAAAAAATAAATCAAGTATAAATAACAATGGCAGTACAATGGGCGATCGTCGTATCGTATCAACCCATAGCGGCCCTATGAAGGTGTGTAGGCCATAATCTACCACGCTGATCTGACATCAAAAGAAATCGGGAAAACAATAGGTTTTTTTAAAGAACATATTTTTATATCGACACTTTAAAAAGTTTTGCACCAACACTAAAAGAAGACTTTATTACTAATTAAAGACACAGTAAATCATTGATTTTGTCTCTTGAGAAGGAACTATTCAACGTGCCCATGAAAAGACATTGATGCCGTTAGATTGACTACCAGCCATATAGGTCAATAACATCCGATCCATTGCACGGATACAGTCGGCCCAAGATAGACAGCTATGACACAAGAGAGAGCAGGACTATACCCAGCAGTGGCCCGATACATGCTTCAAATGATAATAATTATAATGACTTTCTCTTTATAAATTATCCATCTGTCTTTTTTAAATGTTATTAGTATAGGTAAACGAAACTTAGGGCGCCCTTTCAAATTATACTCCAACGCAAAAAGGACTTGCAAGAGTAAAAAGCGTAAATTGAACCTTTAGTTCCATTTGATGCCATCGATTTATTAGTCAAAGACTTAAGCTTAACAGTACTATATAGAACAGATGATGACGATGTTTAAAATAAAATAATAGGAATTCAAGTTCCTTGATTTTAATAACTTTCTTCCAGAACGCACGAAAACCAGAAGAATCTGACCACGGCGATCCATTAACTCTACTATCTTTATACTGCGCGTGGCTGACGGTCAAATCTGAAAACAGAGGCGGTCGAGCGTGGTGCAAGCGTAGGGGCATAGAGGAACAACGACTTTATGAGCTGACGAAACTTGCTGCACAATTACGAAGCTTATTGCAGGTCTGTTAGAGGTGGTTTCTGTTTGACATTGTCAGAGAAAGTAAAGAAGAGTCGTGAAGGTAATGTTGTGGTAGGCGAAGTTCTTGAGAAGCTTAAGATTAGATTTAGTGAACTGACGAAAGCTGCTGCGCAGTTACGGAGCTTATTGAAGGTGCGTTAAAGGTGATATTTGCTCGTTTGAGAAACTTTACTATGACCAGGTTAATCGATCACAGTGCATTTATAAGCTTAAAACATCCATAAACAATTTTATTATAGAATTTATTGTACAATTGTTGCATAATTTTGGTATATCCTACGTGATATTGAAGGGTGCTGAAGCTTTGGTCACATTTTACCATAATTATATCATGTCTCCTCTGATATTGAAATGAATAAGGCCAGACAACGTGTCCTTATATAACGGTAGGTAGCCAAAAAGCGGACAAACGCGAGTCCATTATCTATAAAAAATATTTTGTTTAACGCTGTTTGATATACAGTCTTTCGTTTAATACACATTGTCAAAGTTTGCGTCATATAGAAACCATGTATAATTTTTTTTTGTAGGATAATAATCTGGTGGAGACAATGGAACCCGAGTCGATGACGTCATCAGAGAGAGCGATGAGACACGGACAATTAAAACAACTGAAAGATATGAGAAGGTAATAACGATGATTAGATTATTTATTATGTCGTTTTAATTAACAGCTATCTGCCAAATTGATCATAAACTATATCTTGAATTTATGTAACATAATTGAGAATCAAAAAATAATTGTAATTGAGGTTTTTAGGTCTGTAATGTAATCCATGTATAATATATGCCTTTGAATATTTAGTTTTGACCGAATTATAAAAGGATGTTCTCAATTCTTTAGATTTATGTTCCCCGACTTCTCAACTTCCCCTGGATTGATTTCCAAAATATTATTTGTCTTAAGATAATTTTAGGCAGTCAAAACAAAATAAATTGATTTGAAATGGCATAAAGACATACATGTCCATAAATTAGGACACAAACATTCTAACCACTAGCCCTGCTGAGAACAATCAATGTTTGTTTATTTTCTCGACAATAACTTGACTACTCAATGTATCCAAAAAATACTTACACAATCATAAATATTAATAATATCATAAACCACAAACATTATTGATTGTCCATTCCACATACTTTATTTGGGTTTCAGTGGGGCCGAGGTCCAACTGAGAGGCCCTTCACAATAAATATGTATAAAGAACAGATGTACAACGTACAACAGAAAAGTGTGACAATACTTAAGGGTGTTAGTCTACCAATCAAGGTGAACCCATTGTAGAACACAATTTTGCAAAATTCGGGTAAATTATATTAGCTTCTCTGTGCTAATTGGTCACGTGGTCGTTCAAGTTGTATAGTGGGACGCAATATTTATTTCTACAATTTTGCAAAATTTTGTTCCACATTGGGTTCACCTTGATGGGTAGACTAACACCCTTAAGTATAGTCACACTTTTCTGTTACACGTTGTATAAAAAAACAAGATGAATCAAAATGTGAACTGTACTGAACTTGTGGCTTATAAATATCTGTGCCTCTAATATCTAAGATATTCTATAGACCATTTTATATTTAATAATATGAGTTAAATCTCTCACTCTCATTACAGACAGTACAAACAAAACGCGGCCGAGGAATCGAAACGCAAGAAACGTCTCAAAGTGGACTCTTGGGAGATAGTCGACGAAAATAAAGACAATGAAGATCAAACCTTAGACATACGTGACATAGAGTTTAGAATGACTAATGACGCGCAAAGGATACAGGCGTTGATATCGGGGACCAGCGCCTCTAGCGGACGAGACTTGATTATGCTAAAGGTTATTTAATCCTTTTTACTTTTTTAATGTGTCGTCATACGTCTATGCCATTGTCATAATAAATAAATAAAAAATATCAATTATTTAAATATTGGCCATGTAGTTCAGAATGATTAATGACGCGCAAAGGATACAAACGTTGATGTCGAGGATTTCTGCCTCTAGCAAAGGAGCTTTGATAATGCTAAAAGTATTTAAAATATATTTTTTTTTATATGGCGTCATACAATTAGTATATTTACCAATGTCTAGTATTAGGTAACAATATCAGTTCATTGCATGTTGGCCAAGTAAGAGTAGAAAACAGCACGAGTCAAAACATCGTGATTTCTGACATATAGTTCAGAATGACTAATGACGCGCAAATGATACAAGCGTTGATATCGGGGAGTTCTGCCATTAGCGAAGGAGATATAGCTAAAGGTATTTGATCCTTTTTTTAATATGGCGTTAATGGCGTTATACAATTAGTACATTTAACAGATTCTAGTATTAGGTGACTATCAGTTCATTGAATGTTGGCCAAAAAAGAGTAAAAAACAGCACAAGTCCTATTAAACATCGACATACGAAAAATATAGTTCAAATGAGTAATGACGCGCAAAGGATACAAGACTAGATTATAGTCAACATTTTTAACATTTTTTTAGCTTTTGAAATATGGCGTCTTCGAATTAACATATTTGCCAGTGTTTAGTATTAAGTGAAAATATTAAGCTTATGAATATTGATATAGGAAAAGTAGGAAATAATTATATTACTGTATTTGTTTCAGGTAGTTTTGTGCCGAGCTTTGTATCCCCAAGTAGCAGTTGCCGATGAGTTCAATCACTGTAAGGCATGTTAAACTTTGTGACATTTGTTATCCCTAATAGCTCATTTTAGTAGTTTTCTAGTAAGTTTAGTAAATTTTTATGTCAAAACAAGTAAAAAAAAAACAGCTCTCAAAGTCCCGAGTCATTTATAAGTGACATATAAGAAATATTTTATACCGGCAATTTTATGATAATAAGAAGTAGTTTAATTCAACAATTTTTTTGTAATTTTTGGTACCCGATTTCTCGGAAACTTTTTTTGTATAACTTCTCGAGTTCGGTTCAGTGATTTGGTTTTATTAAATCGATATGACTGTCGAATAAAGGAAGGCGGTGATCACTTATTTTTTAAAAGACCTTATTAGAGTCTTTTAAAAAATAAGTGATAAAAGAATTGCATTATAATCCTTATTAAATTTTTCACAAATATTAATACTTTCCATTTTTATCCAATTTCAGTCAGTCGCCGAACAACTTTACCATACGTGGAGCAAACCTTTTGTTTTTCTCCATCCTACGTCTTATTTCGGAAAACAACCTCGCACCTTACAACTGACTGAGACGGATATACACACTCATTGCCCGCACTATACTGGCAAACTAGCGCTCTCTCACTCTCACCAAATACTTTGTTACCTGTGAGTATATGAAACTGAATGAGATTGATATAGACACTTACTACACTGGGAGACTAGCGCTGTCTCACTCTCACCAAATACTTTGTTACCTGTGAGAATATGCGACTGACCGAGACGGACATACACACTCAGTGCCTTCACTACACTGGACAATGATTATGATTATGATTATCACTTTAGTCTAACCTCTCTTTAGAAAAGAATCGCTTCCCATACATTTATGATGCATTAATGTACCGTTTTTCGCATTTACGCAATCGTTTGTTTCAATTGGTACTTGGTAAAGTTGCGGAGTTGGAGTCAGAAGCCGGGAGTTGGAGTCAGAAGCCGGGAGCATGTTTTGAGTCGTTAGGAAATGTGTCTTAGTAGAGCAACCTACTCGTATCCAGGAACTGTGATGATATTGCGCAAAGTTAGCAGCGAAAGAAGTTAAACAAGTGATAACAATGTTGGTTTCATTTTGCTAGTTCGCCCCCTCAACTCTGTTAAAACGAAACCAAAATTGCGGTCACTTCTTTCGTCGCTAACGTTACCCGATACCACCTCTTGTGGTACAGACTATACACTAATTAAAATGTAATTAATATTATTTATTTACAGATCATTATTGGAGACAACAAAGCCGTATATAGTGAACTCTATGCGGATGCCGGCAGCGCAGACATTGATGCTTCTAGCACATTCTATAGACACTAACATTGGTTTCTCTAGGTAATGCTAAAAAGTACCTATTTTACTATCAAATAAATCTAAATGGTCACCAAAAAAATAACCTGAACCTACTGCGGACCTTGTTGCAGAAAGTATTCAAAATGTCATAAAAAAATAACCTGAACCTACTGCGGACCTTGTTGCCGAAAGTATTCAGAATGTCATAAAAAATAACTTGAACCTACTGTAGACCTTGTTGCCGAAATTACTCAGAATGTCATAAAAAATAAACTGAACCTACTGCTGACCTTGTTGGCGAAAGTATTCAGAATGTCATAAAAAAATAACCTGAACGTACTGCGGACCTTGTTGTCGAAAGTACTCAGAATGTCATAAAAAATAACCTGAACCTACTGCGGACCTTGTTGTCGAAAGTACTCAGAATGTTATAAAAAAATAACCTGAACCTACTGCGGACCTTGATGCCGAAAGTACTTAAAATGTTATAAAAAAATAACCTGAACCTACTGCGGACCTTGTTGCCGAAAGTACTTAAAATGTTATAAAAAAATAACCTGAACCTACTGCGGACCTTATTGCCGAAAGTATTCGGAGTGTCATAATTTGCTGACCGTTGAGCCATTTTAGGAACAAATTAATATTTTTTTGACCGTCTAAATTATACTCTATGACAAATATATATGCCGTATATTCGTTCAGCTGTTAAAAGTTTTTGTTTAATTATTTACAAAGAAAGATAGATATATCAACGCTTTATTGTAGGCTCACAGAACGTAACGATACAAAAATGTAATTGTACATGTAGTGCCAAAAGTCCAATCAAACCGAGAAACTGTAAAACGCTACGGAACCCTTCAGTATGTGTGTTTCGCACTTGACAAATTTACTTTTTTTTGGTGTCAGGATCGTATGCGACTCGTGGCTGTTATTAGAGTTCCCATATCCCGGGGATGGACTGAACTTGCTCCTGAAAGCTACGAAGCTACGTCAACGTTGGGACGCACTTATCAACAGACGGCTGGCTGGTAAGTATTATTTACTTATACTAAGTATATAGATCCACCCTCAAGTTGTAAAATCTGTCGCCAAGCACCTAACGGTGTGTTCCGGCAGCCTTCGTTGAGAGCCAATGTATTCCAGACTAGGCATGCTCCATCTAGGGCTACAGTGACGTTGACTACCGTGGACGTGCGAACATGTGGTCTAATGCCTAGCTGTTCGGGATTAAAAAAAAGATAGATCATGTAACAAAATATAATGCTAATTTCAATAAAATAAGTTAATTTAAAATTCATAGGACATTTTTAAATTCCATCGTCAAAGAGTTCCTAGAAGCCTCCTTACTAAGGAAATTATACGTTCATGCATACACATAGAGTTTAATATTAGTTAACTTTGTTTTCATCAGTTTACATTTAAAAATAAACCATACCTATATGGATGAACTAAACCATACTTCATAAATGACATACCTTCATAAATGACATACCTTCATAAATGACATGCCTTCATAAATGACATGCCTTCATAAATGACATACCTTCATAAATGACATCTTTTTCGTTAAGTTGAATACGAAAATAATAAACTTACCGATAATAATAGCTTTTTAGATATAATTCCAAAATAGTGTTTTTTTATAAAACAAATTAAGCATAGAAATATTAAAATTCATTTTAGCTTAAAATAACAAGAAAAAATATATTCGTATGCAGTAATAGTGCCTAGTAGTGGCATTATTACTTAGATGATACATTTTTAGGTTGATAGATGACAGTGAAAACTTTGACCGCAGTTTTTTTTAAATACCCTCATTAATTATGATTAGTATATCTGCCAGCGTCAAGTGTAATATAGATTGAATATTAAATAAAATAAAAACTAAAAACAAAACCGTGAATGTTCAAATTTTTCAGGTAAATATCAGATAACTCAGACACTTGAACCGATTTCAAAAAATATTTTGTCTAAAAATTATTCAATACGATATATCATTATAGCACACAAAAACAAAAATACAGCAAAATATATTATGAACAAAACATTGGTAGTACATTCGGGCGGCCTTATCACCTAATGCGATTTTTTCCAGGCAACCTTTGAATGGATCGGACAGTAACGTCGATCAATTATACTCATCATATGGGCCTAATTTCTTTTTTAATATTTAAATCTCTCAATCTCTTTAGACTCATTAGTTTGGTTTTTAAATGTAGTCGATGTCGCTTATTATTAACGATTAAGATTATTATATAATTAATTAATAATTTATAGTAATATAATTAATTAATAATTTATAGTAATATAATTATTATATGATATAATTTACAGACGCCAATCCAAACAAATCAGTGGAAGGCGAACTAGAAAAGCAAAAACAAATCGGAAACTACGAAGAGCTGCAATACGATTTATCTTGCGATGTTAGTTCCTACATGAGCTGTCAAGTGATCTACGCTATAAAGAGACTTCTTCCTGGCGACTTGAAGGTCATTTACCACGGTGGGGAGGAAACACATGCCAGTATAGACCCTAACCCGTTTGATGAAGGTTTCAAATGCGTTGCGAACGAGAGGAAAGGAGGAATCTATGTGACGGACAATGTAGTTTTTAATTGGTAAGTTAGATAAAATTACACAAGTTTGGTATTAGAGGTCTATTAATAGGTGTTACTTGCGGATCTCCAATTTATATAGCCTACGTTACTCTTAGATAATATAGCTTTCTAACGGTGAAAGAATTTTTCAAATCGGTTCAGTAGTTTTTAAGTTTATACATTACATACAAAGATACAATTCTTTTATCTTTATAATATTAGTAAATATATAGATTACCGCACAGGTATAGCTTTTTAATTTTAGCATTTGTCTTGACAGTTCCTAAAATTAAAATGTTGAACTGACAGTTCTTTAAATTATATTCTCACTTATGGAAATACAAGTAAAATTGAAAATTAAAAAAAAACCCCGTCCTTTGTTGTGGCAGCCATCTTGGATTTGAAATTATCACAATGTATAGTATTATACTAGTCAAGCCCTTTCATTTGATACCCATATTGTGAGAGTTGTGAAAAAAATTGTATCTGCCATTTTGTAGTGGCGACCATCTTGGGCCGATTTTCATCAAATACAGCTACGAAAACTCGTGACTAATACACCTTCTTACAAAAAAAATCAAAATCGATCCATCCGTTTGGGAGCTACGATGCCACAGACAGGCACACACACAGACATGTCAAACTTAGAACAAAAATGAAATGTGACAATTTTAGAACTGTCAAATTACTTTAGTTCAGTAAGTCTGGCCGGCTAATTGTAGTACTTAGTATGCGTGTAAAATTGTATTATAAAAAGTAATCATCTGTAAAAACTAATAAATTATTCATATACTTGATGCAGCAGATTTTATAATATTAGTATGCTCGAGTATGGTCGCGCGGTAAAGGAAAAAACAACCGACTTCTAAAAGGATTTAAGGAGGTTCACAAATTATATTCTTTTCATCCTCGGAAAGAGTATTTTTGCTATTCGATATTTGAGTGCAAATTTACTTCTGCCTCTATGGTGCCGAATTCATAATACAACCTTTTTTATTTTGTTAAAAACTCAGACTCGGAACCTTTTTGCTGTACTTTTTTTTTAATTTGTTTTGCGCGCGCCTTTATCTTTTCACGTCATATTGTTGAAACCTTATGTCAAAAATAAGTGAAAAAACTTAAATGAGTGATTCAATTTTTGATTTTTCGTATGTAGTCATTTCCTCGCTGAGGTGGGATGAAAAGTTACGTGTTGCACTCGAATGCAAAGATTTTTCACTTTGTGCTCTTTCAATTCCCTCGCTAACGCTCAGGATTCTAATTTTAGAATCCTTCGCTTGCTCGGTCATCAAAAGTGAGCACGCGTTCAAAAAGCAGCTTTGCACTCTTGTATAACAAATAACTATTTTTATGTTGGTTCACGATTTGCAAAACTTTTTTATGTTCGAAACGTTATACTTTCCAGTTAGTCCCATAATTTTATCAAAATTTTATGAAAAATATGTCTGCTGTCGGGTTTTCATTTATTTTGAAGTGTTTCTTTTTTTTTCAGCGTGGTAGACACAGAATGGAGTTACAACGTATATCATGAGACCTACAACGTACCGTGGACTTGTGACAACTGCGAACTTACAGTCTGTCTCTCGCCTATAGAGAGACTGCAACATAAACAGTTTACGTGCTCGGCGAAAATAGAGCAAAAAGACAAAATAGAAACGAAACCTGCGAGGGAAAACAAACCTAATTCTAAAGAGTATAAGTGCGAAAGTTGCGGTCAGACTTTGTATTTAACGCCCGTGGAGATTTTGAAGCATAAGAAAGGATGTGGTAAATAAATGAATTGGTTGCATAATGTGTTTATTTCTTAAATTTTATTGTAATAAAATCACATTTTATTCGCATACGTTTTATATATATATATTCAAAAACTGGTTACTGGTACCTAGTGTCACCCTCACGACTAAGACGAATCTATTGACACCACTTACATAAAAATGCGACAAGCCGTTTAGGCTCTAGGGCGTGCCAAAAAATATACATACATACATACATACACTCGAAAAACATAACGCTCCTTCTTTCGCAGTCTGGTAAAAACAGATAGATTGATCAATTCTTTATTGCAGACACACAAAAAAACTTACAAAATATAGTGCTACAAGTGGCGGCCTTATCAACAAATGTAAAGAACAATCTTACTTACAGCATATATCCACAGTAGAAATTATTATGACTTCAAAAAAAAAATCAATAAATATCAGAGCTATAAAAATGCGTAAAACTAGGGATATCTGTTAAAAAAGCTTAGCCAAATTGATAAGTTAGGCGAGTACTTCTTTATTACTTTCGAACGTGAGACAGTTGCACAAATTAACAATAACTTTCGTGACCCACGTTTCACTCGCTCTCATTTAATTCTGCAAAAGTATTGTAATTTTTACATTTCTCTTTTTTTTTCACAATAATTCCATTCCGTAGGTCACGATCGGTTGTCAATCGATGCATTCGATGCCCGCACGGAAAGCGTGAAATTTCAACTCATTTTGAAGAATTATCTCTTTCCCGTACTACGCCAACTTTGAGATGAGCGGTAAATGCGTGCATTCACACATACTAAGTAGGTACCTATAATACAATTTTACGTTGATATTACTTAGAGCTTAAATTCGAATAAAACATCAGACTTTTTAACTTTGATTACAGAGTTTGAGTCATAGCAAAATGTCTTCAATGCTAGCAAAACAAATCTAACCTATTAAATTAAACGCCACGTGCAAACCTAAATACCGAAATATCCAGGTATCAAAACCTACATGATCGCGTTTAGTTTCGCAGATGGGTGGTTAACTTCTAACCTTTACTTTTACACTAACACCATGTTACCTTTACTACTTACTTATGCCTTATTCTGTAAGCATTAGGTTTCATTTCTCCTTGCTGCTGTTACTTACAATTTTGTAAAGGAACAAGCTAACCCGTCAACCTGTCGACGCGTAGGAAGCTGCATCTGTTGATTAATGAAATTATTTTGTGGATAAATCAGATCGTCTGAAGGTTCAACTGGACCTAGGATGTAATCGAGCCGTGGTTTCGTGATGCGGACAAATTGCTCTGACTTCAGAGTGCATTGGTTGTCAGCGAAACGGAGAGATCTAGTCTAGGTGAGTAAGTGTAGGTACACTGAATCTAGGTTTTATATATACGGGGTCGGATGAAGGAATGACGCAGAGCGATGCGCTCCGGTAAGGCCGTCCTGTATAGGTAGTACCTACCTACATGAAAAAAGTTATTACCAATACGGCAGGCGCCGACAGAACTTTTTCAGTTACTTCTATTTAAAAACCAAATTTGAAAAAAATGTAAATAGGTCAACTTGAGAAGTACCTATAACCCTTACCAACAAAAAAAAAGAAATTTTCAATCCGTCCAACCAGTTACGAGAAATCAGGCAACAAAACAAACTTACACTCGAATTGAATTAGGTACCTAAAACCACGTCGAAAAACAATACGAAGACGTAGAAAGAATGTACGAAAATAACGTACGAGGATTATAAACAGACTTCAAAAATCTAAGTTTGTAGGAATTTTATTGAATCAAACTAATGGACTGATTTTGATATATGTACCTATACGAGACCACCTGAGAAAGTGTACATACCTAATGTAAAATTGAATGATAAAAAATATTGAATAAAAAGATTCCGGCGAATTGAAAACCTCTTCCTATTATGGTGTTGGCTAAAGAAAAAAGACACAATCCTACCTATTTATATTTTTAGGTAGGTAGGTACTAGCAATTAGCGCTGATCTTAAACTTAACATTTGTAAGCAAGTAAAGCGAGCACTAACCGTGATCGTGTTGGTCACAGCACCCCCAGATCAGATAAGTGGAAAAGTCACACGAGAGAGTATTCCTTAATTCATTATTACTTGCAAGTTGCATCGGTACTACACTAAGGCAAGCTGATTCTGCAATATGCACTTATGAACTTTGAAATGCTTGGTGTAAGTTCTTTTTTAGTCATCATTTAAGTGTTAGGACAGATCAGAAAATAAATTCTCGTCGATAGAAATAACCGTAGCGATGAAAATCTGAATAAACAGCAATGTTAACGATAAGTTAAATATAAGTTACCAGTTATGAACTATGAAAGATTTGTCCTAGTACGAAACCAGTTACGAAATTTTACTTTAGCTATTCTTATGGATTCTAAGTAAGCTGTTATAGTAAAAAAATGCTTTACTTTTTCAGTTAGTAAAATTATACTGCTCCATCCTCTACACTCTACAGTAAGTACTTACTAAGTTTTGACTGATAGTTATTTTAATCGTTTCTGCCTAAAGTGGTCTCGTGGTACAGCTTATTACCCGACTGCACAAAAGGTGGGTAATGTCTTTCGAGTGTAGGTATGTTTGTAAATTTGTATGTACATACATCATCCAACATTTTGTGACCCTCTGCCGCCCGCGGAGTCACTCTTTGTTTCATAACTTTTTGCTCGAATGTAATAGAATAACATTTTAGTGTATAAAACTGTGTAGGTAAGTCAGTTCTACAGCGTATCATAGCGGACATAAATACTCGTGGTCCGGCTTATTTCATACTCCAAATCCGGGCCAAAGAAGCTGCTGTTCAACGTTAAGTTTTAATCTACAATGAACCAGCACCAATTCATTCCCTATCACTATTTAGTGGCCACTATCACTTATCTAGAAAGCTAAGGGCCAGCGCACGCTCGCGACGGCTCGGTGGCGGTCGTGCGATTTGTCGTCGCGATCGTATCGCGGCAGTAATTCGGCCGCTGCCGTGCGTGCTAGCAGTGCTGTAGTCAGCGCGATTGCGCTTTATAAGGCTTGAGATGTACTGAAGTCAATATGTAATAGCCAATCAGATTATGAAGATGCGAAATTAGGAAGCTTCATATTGCGCTCGGTGGCGTTAATTGTCATATTTATACGGGGACTCACCGGCTAATGTCATTAAATGTGAAATGTTTAAATGTTTTCCTGCTTCGTTTCCTTCTAGATATTGCTACTGCAAACAATATATTATTTAGTAATTTGTTAGTAGGGAGGAAATGTAATTTTATGATTTTTTTACATCGCATAAGGAGATTATATATCTACTCGCTTTCATAGATCAGTGGATACGGCCAAGTTCTATAAAGAAGTCCAGATTATTCATTAGTAGGTAACGTACTCCCAGATTCCTAAAATATTTTTCGATCAAACTTGCTCTTAAAATAAAATCAAAGTTATCGCATGTTATCACTTTCTCCAAAATGCTCAGAATAATTTAGGGAAATTATTTGGAAGCCTGATAAATCACGAAATAATTTAAAAAATACCGAAGTCAATTAGTGTCTGTCGATCACATAAGTTTAAATGGGCCTATTTGACTGAGGACACGAGTAAAACTTCTCATAGAATGAACAATGAGAGCCTCAGGCTCAGGATTCCTTTATAATATCGCACGCACTTTCATGAATTTACATATGAATTCTTGATCAAGTATTCGTCCAATTTTGAAATCTTATTCTTGATAGTCCAATCTCAGACTCGGTAGCTATTTTTAAATTAGTCTTTTACCATACTGCACGATTCATTTACATATGAATTCTTGATCAAATATTCGATCGATTTTATTTTCGAAATCCTTTGAATGTCTGATAGCATAATTTCGAACTCGGTAGTTATTTTCAAATTAGTCTTTTATGTAAGTTAAAGTGCCTCCAGTGACGATCACTAACTGCGAAATCATTTGATTAGAATAAGGTTCTCACGGTGAAATGTTAAAGGCATTTTAGGACGCGTGTTTGGTGTCTCGAATCATTTTTAAACATATTAGGAATCCATATTGACACGAAGGAATTCTGTCAGAGTTTAATAAACAGATTCAGGCCTTTAGATATTGCACGCAAAACAAAATTCAAATGAAGCAAGAGGCACGTGTTCAATTTGAAGACATGGTTTTATATATCTAGTTGAGCAATTTGTTTTTGAAATTTTTGTTTCATATTTTCTGATTTCTCAAAGACTCATTTGGACTTTTATATATTTTTGTCCCAGTATCCAATAGTCCATAGTTTGATTTACTTAGACACCTTCCGAATTGACATTAGTTGTCTACAGAGCGTTGGACTCTTTGTAAAATTAGCTTAATTTTTTTAACATGACTAGTTTATACTTAATTGAACAACAATAAAGTATAAATAATCATTAGCTTAATCTCTTCTACAGCCGGACGAAAGTCTCTCCCAAGGGGTTATTCCTAACGAGTACCTAACACGCTCAACTGTAACACTGACTGCTTGGCACCTAATCTTTAAAAAAAAACCAACCAGTTACACTGTTACTCGTTGGGAATTCTTTTAATGTTATTCTCAACGAGTAACACCCCTAATTTTCAGACTGCACTCGGCTATAATCTGATCCATGTCCACCTGCTGTCTGGTATTAAATGTAATTGTTCTAACAATACATCTCTCTGGTTGTACCAACAACCTAACACAAGTCCGAGCACCCGTAGATAGGACGCCGCGGTTCGTGAGCGATGCCTCAACAGATAACAATTGCTTTGTTTCGCTGTAAAACTCGAAAATTAACATCATTTGCCAACGGCCGATCGCGGAGATGATACCGACACTAGCGTGATTTGGGTTAACATATGAGATGAAAGCGGTTTATTAAACTAGAAATACTTTAAAGAAAAACTGCAGCAACAGGCAGGATGATTTTTCAGTTATTTTTGATTTAGATATAAACGAAACTACTAAACCATTTTAATAAAATGTAGGTGGGACAAACTTGTCTGATACTTTTTCAGACAAAAATAATAAAAATTCGGGGGAAAATAATGCGGCACAGAATTGAGATCCTCCTGTTTAGTTAAAGTCGGTTACTATAAGATAAGTTCGAAGTGCAACGTTTGTAAGTCGGTTTTTGATGGTGATGACATTACTTACCTATGTTTATAAGACGGCGGCTAAAGCAAAGAAAAAACAGGTAGAGTCCGCTAAATTAAGATTTTGGTACGAGTAATTAATTCCAACAAAAAACAGGTACTTTACCGTTTCTTGTTGCAATGAATGGTTAGTTGTCTAACGATACATTTTTACTATTGCACCAACACAGAATCGGGCTAAACAAAAGGCAGTGGGAAACATTTGTATTTTGTTAGGAATAAAATACGGTGCATTTCTTGCCTTAATTGATCATGGGTCATCTTGTTTCGAACTGATTATCCTGATTCTCATTTTTATACCTAGAATTTCCAAGATATACCAGGTGTATGGCTTCGGCACTTCACTTATTCAGTTATAATTTATTAGATGTCGGTATTTTGTGTCACTGTGCCAGTACTGCCGGCACGAAATATTGAAGTAAATTTCTAGGAACGGACCTCAGCTTGTAACTTAGACCACACAGCACAATAATATGGAGTTTAGTTTTAATAGTTGCCAAGATGTTGGCCATCGATGTATTTCCCATTGCCGCCTCACCTAATGTCTCGTTCTTTTATCGGAAATTAAAGTTGTGGGGGTCTTAACACCTTAAGTCAGGACCGAGGTTTACGCTTGCTTGATCATGATGCTTACCTACTTACTATGGTTAAAGTACTTACTCGTAACTAAAGGTTACATAGTTGTGGGAGATTTAGTTTTAATCATTTCGACGCGGATACAGAGTTCTTGAGACATAAGTCTTTGGTTGTATAAGCTATAAGGCCAGGCTCGGAAATAAGAGTGAAGGGCAAATCAGGCCTACCTACTGAGAAAATTGTAGTTTACTATTAACTATTAACTATTCTTACACCGAAGAAATAAGGAGATTATACTTTAATATTATGGTAAGCATTATTAATTAAGTCAATTTATCCTAATAAAAATATTATGCCAAATATTCGTAAGGTCGAGTTTATTCAGAACACTGAGCATAGATATAATAATCGTTTTAGTTCCGAAACATTTTGTTTTGAGACGCATAATGTCACCTTCTTGCCTATTATAATCATTGTTGCTTTAAAATAAGTTTTATTGTTTTCTTTTATTCAAACTCCATACTGACTTTGGTTACAGCAATTAAAATACAATTATAAATTATAAGATGTTCATGGAACATATGACAAGATTTGACAACTAGGCCTCCCCTGATGCATACCAGAATCACCAACATATGCATATTCTTAAGTTTTCTTCTCCTTTATGTTAAACGCATAAGGTTTTAGGTAGTTGTTAGAAAAAGAGCACCGTATTGTGGGTCAGTGGTGCTGAAAGAGGCTTTTGTAGTAAACCCAAATTCTATGCTACTTTGACCATTGTTGACACAAATCGAATTTGAAAAAAAAAAAAAGTTTAAATATTTTGTATTAATGACGTAGTTACCTTATACTCCCTACTTTAAATAGATAATTTTGCTCAACTGTAATGTTTGTAGGAAAGTATTAGAAGCTATAAGTAGGTATATTATATAATCAATTAATCCACCTATAGCTCTCCTTTACTTAAACCTTTTCTTTCGGGTGGCCAAAGCCAATTGAACTATAACATGTTTGCAGGGTTTATAAATTAACGGGAAAAAATCAGCTGTATCATAGAAAAAGTTTACCTATCGGTCTTCAACAAAATGTGTAAATAGCCGATTTCGTTTTTTTTGAATTTAGAGTTGATCCCATAGTAAACGTTAACTGATTAACTTTTTGTATAAAACATCAGAAGTCGTATAAAAAATGTTGATATTGGTGTGCCAGTCTCCCAAGAGGTTGTTCATCAGTTATCTTGGACATTCTTCTTGTCGGTTTGTATATGTAAGTTCCCATATACCTACCTAGTATTTATGACGTTTCTCATCTCTCTCTCATGTGGTATTAATAACGGGACCTTCTGACCTGGGTAAAAAGCGCTAATGTGCATCTGTAGTTATTTGAGCTAAATTCGTATGAACTTTATTGTGCTTCAATACCCGCCCAAATTATTTGATTAAGTAATGAAATGTTAGCAACAAAGTTGGAGTGCAGTTAAACAAGGCTTCGCTGGAATCTCGTCAGGCGTAATGCGCATTTGAAAGAACACGGGTTCGGGCATTGAATGAGGCGGCATCGGCGGTAAAGTTGGCAAATAAATAAAGAAAAATAATAACATAGTTTAGCTATTTTATGGAAATATCAAGGCTATTTTATGGAAATATACAAATGTATTATGTGATTACGTTCTTGGATATTTTTTTCGTGTGGGTAGCCATGATCGTGGCAAAATATTAATTTGTTTTTCTGTCGGAAACGAATCACCTTATTGGTGGAGGAGGACAACGCGCCGTAATCTGTTGCTAACTCAGTCTGATCAAGATATCCCTGGATCTGGGTGCTACATGAACTAGCTGCGATAGTTGCCATAGAGTTCCAGTAGTAAGATAGATCAATTCTTTATTGCAGACACACAAAAAAATTAAATACAAGTGAAATTTTAACCAAAATGTAGTGCTACAAGTGTCGACCTTATCACCAAAAAGCGATCTCTTCCAAGCTACCTTAGGACAGGGACTTAGGACAACACGTAACCTTAGTAAGGACTATTTCCATTAAAATATACGTAGTAAACAAACACACTTTTGTATTTATATTACGATGATCGTATTAAAGGCTGTATTTAGGTATTCCAACGTTTATTTTACAGAGTACGATATTTAAGTAATTTTAAGTGAAGACATAATTGCAGAAGAGCATAAACGACAAGTCTTCAAAATCAAATAGGTAAGTATTTTTAGTTGTAGGTAAATAGGACTAAATCCTTGTGCTAAAACACAAATTTGTGTCACACGCTACACTAGAACACCATAAAAAATATCCATTAATAATAAGCAAGTGAGAATTATCTTTTTCCAAGCTTGAATTATTTTCGTACATTTCGTTGTACGAAAACAAGTCAGGTTTAGAAAAAGATAATTCCCACTTGCTTATTAATATAATGTAAACTAACTTACGTTTACACTTTTCTGCCGGCCTTACCTTGCAATTAGCAGCTAAGTACCGGCCGCACCGATTGCGGCAACTCTCGATACGCAAATTGCCTCGGAGCTGTTTGCAGACCCCCTCCTTCTTCCCTGGGGGACACTTACCCTTGGGGGGCTTTCCCGTGGCTGATTACAGTCAGATATACTTACTCTGAGTCATTGCATCTATTGATACCATCAAAGATCCCGTGGTTTGCGATACCCCTATGATCGCTTATTTTTACTCTGTCTCATATTATATCACGCGTGTTTTTTTATAAATATATATAATTGAAGATTTCTGTATCGATAATCTATCTCTAAACGTGTGATACTTTGGTAATTAGATTATTGGACCGATTTTGATTTTTTGATTTGATTTAAAATTTATATGATCCATGTTATTGGTATCAAGTTAGTTGGTTTCAATTGGTCTAGTATATATTTATGTATCAATGCTATGCAATGTATTTATGTAACAAAAGAAAAGCGTCCAAGTGCGAGTCGAACTCGCGCACTAAGAGTTCCGTACAACATTAGTTCAAGTTTCTACCTGTTATAATAATAATATAATAATAATATGGGACAACATCCACACAAAGGTCTTCAGGTACCAAACCAGGCAAAGCCTGTGCAATGGTAACCTGATGACTGATATACATACTTAGAAATACATATATACATACTTATATATACAATAAACACCCAGACACAGGTCAAACAGACATGTTCATGCACACAAATGGTTGACCTGTCCGGGGATCGAACCCGGGACCAGCGGCGCAGAAGGCAGGGTTGCTACCAACTGCGCCATCCGGCCAGTCAATATGTTAGTGTTGTTGTTATTCAGTTGTTATGAATATCGAGCAGAAAACGGCAAAAACACGTTTGTTGTATGGGAACCCCCATGAATATCTAATTTATTTTGATTTAATAATTTACTATTAAAATTAATATATAAATAAATATTCTGTGAATATTTCAAGTATGTACCTGTTGCCGTTATTAACGAAGAGAAAAAAAAAACCGTTTGTTGTATGGAAGCTCACCTTAAATATTAAATATATATATTTTTACTAGTTAGTTATAACGGCAACAGAAATACATCATCTGTGAAAATTTCAGCTGTCTAGCTATCACGTTTCATGAGCTAGTGACAGACGGACTTACGAACAGTCATGTCTTTGTTAGGGTCCTGTTTTTACCTAATAGGTACGGAACCCTAAAATGACTTTCAAAATCGGTCCTCGGTAAAATCCGGAAAGAAACGTTAAAAATACAGCCGAATAACTTTCTATTAAAAATAGAGAACTCATTTTTGAAGTAAGTGTACTTAATAATGTATACCTATACTTATAGATAAATACCATCTAGATATTTCATAAAAGATTAGAATGATTAATGAAACACTAGCGTACCTCAAAGTTTATCTAGATGATTCCAAAAACTAAGCTATTGATATTTTTGTAGGTATCTAAGCTTTTCTGCCAAATTCAAAATCTAAGTACCTAAGTACTTTGCAAGATCCGCAAGTCCAAAAATAAAACAAATACTTAAATCCTCACAATCTTCTCCCTATTAGGTTCCTCTTAACATTGTGCCTAAATGATAGCATGTAACATGAAATCAGTGCAAATTATGCGATCACTTACGTTCAGGCACCGGGCATATAGGGCCACAGATTAGGAAAGACCCAGATCTAGGGACGACCACGGACCCTATTTTTGAGACGCTCGTATGAATACAAGATTTACGTGTAAAAAATTAACAGTGAATTTTATTTTGTATTTTTAGCGAACGGTATGAATTTTCAAGAATGCAACTCTTTTGCATATCATTCGTATAAGTGACGAATGGCGAGTGATGAATTCATTCGAACATTTCAAAAAGAAGGCCCCGACTGTTAAATTTGAAAGGATGAAATTATTTTCATCATTTGCAGTATGTACTAAGCTAAATTTAATTAGGGTTAATTTTAACATAAACACCTTACTTGTAGCAGTATAAGTTGTATATCGTTCCTTTTCCCAGCGGAAAAATTAATGTCCGGGATTAGAATGTTACACATATTGTGAGAAGAAAGACGCTGGTTGATGTAACACTACAAAACAGTTACTTTGCTTCATATTTTGTATTAAATTAATGTGACAATAAAAATCTGATTGACAGAAATTCTGAAAAGAAAGTCGCTTAAAGTATCATGTACGCAAGGTCTCCATGTTTAGATAGATGTTTAACCGAACTTTGACATTGTCACATAGATTCTTCGACAATTAAACTATGAATTTGTTAGTAGTCCTTCAGAAAATCGAGTTTGTAATAATATGATAGAATAGTTTATTAGAAAAGTACTTACGTAATGTAAAAATACTTGCATAAACTGCAGAAGTCTTTTTTTTATGGAGAAATGCTGAATTATATAATAATATAGCTATTCAGACTTTTGAACTGAGCCAATTTTAGAGCCATATGTCTTAACTAATTATTCCCTATATGTTTCACCATGCCGCGGGACCAGCATCGGCATCGCTATCGGCTGAGTTAGGGAGAAAGGGGTAAAAACAAGAGCAAGCAAACATGGTTTCATTTAAACAGTGTCGAAGCGGTGAACTGTCAAAACAAAACCAAGTTTGTTTCCTTTGTTTTGTAATTCTTTGGTGTCTAACTCTAGCTGGCCCATGACCTCTAAATTAAAACGTAATTCATTGCGAAATTTCAGACGTGGAAAATTTAAAAATTAAGAAGCAGGAATTAGGAACTAATCTTCTAAAAGTAATGACCTGCCTATGCTAGTCCCCCTGTATATTGATAATACCTACTTACTTGATTTCTATAGATTTTCGTGTGTTGGCAGTTGTGCATCTGTGTCTCTCCTACTTTGTGCCGGATGAGTAATAACAAGTTTGCGTTTCCCACGGTTCGAGACGATTTTTGCAACAATTAGTAAAGAACGAAGTTCAACCCATTGCAACTGCGGACTGTTTCAAAACTGCGACAGAAGGATAATTGAAAGCCTTCATAAAAGGATATATAAATTATATGCACTTTTTACCGACTTTCCAAATATGGAGGAAATTCTCAATTCGACGGGTATGTTTTTATTTCGGCTAGACCACTTTGAATTTTTTTTCATAAATTTACATACTTAGTATCTAAAAAAATCTATTAACTCCTACGGTAATCCCTTTTTTGAAATAACTTATCAGCATTTCTTTGCCGTGGTACCATTAGGTTGTACCTTCAATAGCACCATTACATCTTTATATTACAATATTTTTATATACCTACTACTAACTGTGCTCCGTGGTATCAGATCTGATAGCATGTTACTCAGTGATAAAATCATATCAAATATCGAGACGATTGACTGCGTGCGAATATTATCCGAATCTTAAGTTTAGTTTTTCTTTCCTTATACTTAGTTATGTTTTTTTTTAATGCAAAAGTGCGTATTGGTTTCACTAGTGCCCTCACGTTATACCTTTAAGGGTACTTGCAACAACAGAAGTGTTGGTTTTATTAGCCGTTTTGGATACTTTATAAATCCTGATACTTAATAATACATTCCGGGTATAATGTGTTTATACCCGGAATGTAACAATTATTTTACATTGTCAAATTGTACACTAGGACTCAATTATTCACGCAATATTTACCTATTTAATTATTGTGAAGACTAAAAAAGTATATTTAGGTAGGTCGTAGATTTTAGGTACTTATGACACGCATCTCAATTGTAGCCTGTCGCCATATTTCAGAACTGAACAGATAACAACGAATTGATTAACTATTAATATATTTATAATAGGCATATAAATGTAATATTCATTTTCTACATCTTACAAAAAACAATGTCAGTCAATGACATGAACATGATGATAAAACACATCTATCTTAACACTTGTCTTATTGATGCAGCTAGCAAATAGTTACTAACCTATCAAACAAACTTCTTACCATCATATATTCGAACCACAGATAATAATATGAATCATTGTTATAGGTATATGATCATAATCATATTATAATGTTCATCGTAAATCACAATCATACCATTCTTATGATTTCATTCTGTCACAACTTATTTATTATCTATATAATTATCTATATATGTGCATGACACTCTAATTATTATGAATCAATATCAGATACTAATGTCTAATCCTTTTTTTTAACTCAGAAACATCACTAATCAAATGTACTTATACAAAGTAGCATTAAGTATTTATATCTTATTATTATTGTGACTAGGTAAAAAAAGCCTTTTGATCGAATGGACGTCTTGCGCCCGGCGAGGAGACTCGAGGAATGGGGTTTCGGGCTCTGTTCACTAATTCGAACGTCATTTACCTCGAGCCTCTTGAGGCGGCGGTGGAGACATCTGATGCGATGTGTCCGGAGCTCGCGTACTTGTGCAGCGGCACGCAACAGTAGGGCGGACGCCACCCCACACTGGCGGTATAGAAGGCGCCGTCACCATTGACGGGCTGCTTAGCTAGGGCAGAATGAATGAGAGTGGGCTGCCATTGGAAAAAACACACATCTAAGTGGTGTAGGTACACGACGCAACTTATTTTTTTTTTGCAAAATTGTCATACAATTTTATACTAAGAGCATCGTCTCATTGGCCATTGACCATCTCTACAGAGATTACCGACAGCAATTTATTCCATCCATACAAAAAGACATTACATTCACGCCCCGAGGCTTGGCATATCGCACACCTCATTTCTTTGGCGAGTCGGTCACATTCTTTGACTACCCGCTTGGAAAGACACAAAAAGTACAAAAACAGATCAGTTGCCCTGCGGCTGTGGTCGCGAAGAGACGTGCATGCCTTGTCGCTTGATTGTGGGAACGGTTATGCAACTGTTTTTAATAATGTAATGTAATATGTGTGTAATGACATTGGATAGTTCATAACTCTAAAAATGTGATAACTGACAACTAACTTCAATACTATAAGCAATTTTTTAAGTTCTGATTTTAAATTTTATTCTCAATATCCTCTTCTTTTCTCCTCTTACTTCTGAAATATGACTTAAAACCAAAAAAATGAGGGTGAAGTAATCGCTTAACAAACATACTTACGAACAGAGAACCTCCTCTTATATAGAACTCTGTTAAGAGTAGTACAATCTAGCAGCTATACTCATTGTGTTAGAAAAAAATCACCACTGCGAAATACTAAGTCATTAGGTTTATCACCAATCAAAGAAATAAACTCAAGCTTTTGTTGAACATTGTAAAAGGTTACAGCACGGTGTAAATACGTCCCATACAAATGTCATGCGAGCATCGATAACGTTCCCAACAATAGCGAGCGCCCTACGGCAAGCATTGTTGCAAACAACACACGACTTCAACGATAACAATACCGAATAACATCACTGTATGTCTGTTGCGTGCTACAAAATAATATTAACTCGCCTTCTTGCCCAAAAAATGCTTTTTTATAATATTTCGTCACTCAATGACTTTGTTCTATTATTTGGTATGCGTTTTCATAAAGGTCATGGACACAGATCTCAAAAATTAAAGGGAGATTATGGTGAACGGGAGAAGCGGATATCAAAGCGATATGTCCAAAAACGAAAAACATTGCTTGCGGCAGTAATTAAAATTTCAGTTATTGGCTGCGTCCCTTACAAAATTATCGTATTGTTCCATGGCGTCTTGTAAAAATAGAAGTGAAACTGAACTGGAATCACATACAATCGTAAAACAAGCGTGAAAACTAACCTAATGCGACACCGGTTCCTTACTCAGCTGGATTGGCATCTTACTAGATCTATATGGTATAGGAGTATTTTTTGTGATATTACTCAAAAATTCAGTTCTTTATTTTTAGGTTATATTTAAATAAAAAATAAATACCCATTATGAAAAAATCAGACATTTGCATAATAAAAAAAACAGTAAAAACTCCAAAGGTACAAATTATAGATCTCTCTAGGCACCATACAGCACGATAGAGTTTCCACCCTCTACCGTACATTAAGTTCGATAATTAGTAACAACACGAAACTATTAAGTGTCCATTCATATTTTTTGTTTGAAACATAATAACGAACGAAATAAAATAATCTAGGTTCATACTAAAATATAAAACAGGTAGATTTTAACTATAAAATCTAAAGACTTACTTACATAGTCACGCAACGTCCCTATACTAACGGTCTTATTAATAATTGTGTTAACTTTAAACATCTTTTCTCTTGTTTTATCCGATGGAGAAAGCCACGCATCCAAACAAGACAAAAGACGTTTAAAGTTAAGACGCGTTTATTAATAAGAGCGTTGGTGTATTTGACTCTGACACCATGAGGCGCTACCTCTCTATCCATTTTCAGCTTGTGCCAGGTATCAATTTCGAGCTTTTAGAGATGTTTTGTCACCTCAGTTTTCCGTTTGAACTTGGGGCAGCCGTCTGACTTCGGCCATCGGGAACACCCATATAAACTCTTTTCACCGTCCGATCTTCTCCCATCCTTTCCAGAAATCCGGCCAGCGGAGCCGATGAGATTTATAATTATGTTGGCAACGGCACCAATTCTTCTATTTTAGTTTTTTCGGATCCTCTTTTTTGACCGGTCCGAAGAACTAGAAGACTATTATAAAATATTCTACACTTGATTCTTTGTTTTGTGTTAAGCGTAAAGGCGGAGGAAGAGAATACTAGCATTTGATGGCATTCAATCCGAAACTGCTTCGAAAAGCAGGAGAGTCATGTCGCAAGGTGCGCAGCAACTATTTATGTACTAGTAAACGTACTAGTACGTAGAATAATGTTTCTGCCTGGATACAGATTATTATAACGACCAAATACACTATAGATACCCATCTAGAGTAACGATATATGAGCGTACAATGTATATCTAAGTTTTACAGGTAGATTTTATCCTAGTATCTAAAGACTATTAAAAGATAGCCAAATAGTAACAGTATTCGTGTAATCTCATTATCACTAAGTTACTCCATACGCAAAAAAAAAACATTAAAAATCGCACTCGAAATAATAATATAAAATTATCATCTAAAAATATTTTTCTATCAATGCTAGGAAAATATTTTAATGCAGTCATTTTATAAAATATCGAGAACGTTGGTATATTTTTAGTTAAATGCTTGTATTAGAAAATCGTGGGTTATCGATTAGAGTTAGGGAGACACTCGTCAAATCATTCATATGCCAAATAGTGTACACGTCAAATATTTGTTCGTCGAATTAAAGAGACGTCACATCCTTGATTTATAAAACTAAGGACTGACCAAACCCGAAGTATGTCAAAATTGATTCGTAAAGTAAAGTCTGTAAAGTCTTACACGCTTTGGGACAGTCGAGATGAAAACAAGGTCATGTATAGAGTTTATCGGTTAGGGGTGTACTAAGCTGAAATGGGGTCACTATACTCATCCTAAGGAATAACTTTTTATATGGTACTAACACTGAAATCTAGACATTAAAATCAGCTGTACCATACAAAAAATTCATCGGTCGTCGACTACTTAATTTTATGAACTAGACGAATTCAGACTTAGTCCCACAGTAAAAGTTGTTTGTTGTTGGAATTTCATGACCGAAGATATTTTTAAACTTTAATTAACACAATTTTCTTCCATAAAAGCTTCAAAGCAAGTTCATATATCTTTTAAACATAAACTTTGTACCAATATAATATGTGCTCAGCAAATATACCTACATGAAAATAGTTGGCTATATTATTATAATCAACTATACAAACGTACTATATTGCACGTACAGTACGCACGTTGCCGTCGCAGTGAAATCACTCAACGCAACGTGCGCTCAGTTTGTATGGAGCCGCTTTCCTTGAACCTTTCCTATCAGCCAAACAATGTTCGGCGTTCTTTAGCGATCGGCAACCGGAACTATCATTATTCTATATCTTAAAATAAGTCAAAGATCCGTAGATTCGTATCACCACATTAGTTGGTGATAACCATCGTTTATTAGATTCTTGAAAAATAAGATAATAAAGAATATTTATACCAATTATACTTACCTGTTAGGAGTTACGCCTCATTGCACTAATTAACTAATCAGTGTAATGAGGCGTACCGCTTTTAAGTTTCATGCATAGATACAATATGTCCTTATTACAAAACTAAAATATATTATATCAAAATACAATCTAAATAAAACAATGGTAGTACATTGGGTAGCTTTAACGCCTAAAGCGATTTCTTTCAAGCATCAGGTAGTTTTTAAATAAAAAAAGATAAGAACATGGTGCAAAAATTGTACCGCAAAATACAACATGAAAAAAATAAATTAATATTAATCACATACATGTCATACCTACTCGTAATACTCAAACAAATCAAAATGTTGCAGTTAACTAATAGAAAAGTACCGAAGGATTATTCAGCAAGTTTTTGAAAATAAAAGGCCTGACAGGGCAGCACGTTTCATAGAAGTAGAGCTTGCTCAGAAAATGATGCACGGAAGAAACAGTTGGTTGAGGTAGACGTTAGCAGCATAAGACAATGGTCACGTGATTGCCGCAACGAAATAGAGTGGTAAGCAGGCACAAAAACGAAATTATGTTTGAAGTAGGAATGAATAGTATTTTATAAAGAAAAGACTGAAGATGAGAAATATGGTGAAAGCAAATAGGTTACCTTCTACGGTATTCAGAGATGTGGTCGTATTTGCGTAATCCAAATAAAAGCACGAATACGATTGCAGGAGTTGCTCCTCGGTTAAGTCTAAATAGCAAGGGTCTGCGTAATCAAATATTGGAAGATAGAGATTTCACAAGTTAGTGTAGGTACGTACATCATTATGTATAAACCTTTAATCCATTAATATTAATTTATCTTTTGTATTATCCAAGATAGCTATTTTACAAGCAAAGGTTACAGCTAGGTTAATACAACATTTAAAATAGGTATAGTAAAACCTCAGATTATAGAAAAATTGTCGTTAATACCAAGTTCTTTTAAAAAACTTATTTCTACTTTAATTACGACAGGCATAGAACTTTTTCAGCTATTTCGATTTAAAATTATACCTTCGGACTGATATTGAGAAAATTAAAACAAGTGCAGTTGAAAAGTATACCATTTCAAACAAAATAAGATTTTTTCTATTCGCTTTGAGAAATCAGGTGACAGACTTTTAAAAAACGGCCAAAGGCGAGTCCGCCTCGCGCACTAAGAGTTTCGTTCAACAATAGTTCAAGTTTGTACCTGTTGTCATAGCACCAGGCAACAGTAATACCTACACCATCTGTGAAAATATCAGCTCGACAGCCTGGTGACAGACGCCCTAAGGGTGACAATGACAACTTCCGAAACGACAACTTTCGTTTACGACAACTTTCTGGAATGTCAACTTTCGAAAACGACAACATCTTAAATCGTCAACTACCTAAATTGACAACCTAAAATAAAACGACAATGCGTATTTTCGACCCTTTTCTAAAGGACTTTTGCAGCTGAATAAAAAAATTATTTAAAAAAAAATATAAAAAAAACCTGTTTGTCACCTTGCGGGAACAGATTAGACATTTATGTCATTTTCGGTATTTGTCAGATCAGGAAATTGTCATTTTAATATCCCATCGTGTTAGGAATTTCCAATTTAGGTATTTGTCATTTTAAAATTGACGAGTTTGAATGCACGTTCTAGGAAATTGTCAATTTTGGAAGTTGTCGTTTTGAGAAGTTGTCTTTGTCCCCCTGAGGGGACAGACGGATGGACAGACAGCGAAGTAATAGGGTCCCGTTTTTACATAATATCAGGTACGTAACCCTATATAAAAATAAAATACCGTCAAATTTGACGCTAGTTTTTACCACCCCTCTCCCTACCCCTTATACGCCACTGACCTAAACTAAGCGGGTAAACACATTTTTAATTAAAAACATCATACGCCGCTTCAACGTTTCTTGTTTTCTTCATCTCGGGAGTTTGCTTTTGATTCATCGTCTAAACCGACTTTGTTAGGCATACCAAGATTGTGACCGAGAGTGACGAGAGAAATTAAAATGACAATATTGATCTAAGAAATTATGAGGTTAATCTAAATAATGAGCTCAAGATCTTGAACTGCATGATTTAAATGATAAAGCATTGTTTTTGTTTGCAAATGAAGTGGTTTCAGTATATATATAAAAAATTGGTAAGTCATTTCTCTTACGTACTTACTTGCGATTATCGCATTCGTATCAAAAATTAAAAGTACCTAACCTTATCACTGTCTTGCTATAAATATAAACACAAGCGCAGCACAAGCAATTTCAGTTGAGATTCGACCAAGCGACAAAGCAAAGGTGTGACAATGATTTTAATACCAATAGTGATCACGTGCGCCATTTGCTATTTATATTATTTTTGTGCTTGGAATTTAAATTATTGGCAGAAAAGGAAAATAGCAGGACCCAAGCCGATACCTTTTTTTGGTAATTTAAGAGAGAGTGCTCTGAGACAAAAGCACCTCGGAATTGTTTTCAAGGAAATATACGACCAATTTCCAAATGAAAATGTTATTGGAATTCATCGAATGACAGACCCGACTCTTATCATTCGGAACTTGGATATAGTGAAACAAATACTCGTCAAGGATTTTGATGCTTTCCCGGAACGAGGAATTGAGTTCAGCAAAGAAGCTCTGGGAGACAACCTGTTCCACTGCGACAGCACAGCTTGGAAAGCATTGCGTAATCGGCTCAGCCCTCTTTTCACTGCTAAAAAAATGAAACAGTCAATTAGTGTACTAGACAAATATGCTGACCAGTTGGTCGAACATTTAGAAATATCTACTTCTACAGTCAAAGATCAAGAATTACATCATACATTCCAAAAATATGCAATGGCTTCAATCATGGGTGCTTCTTTCAATCTAGACGTTGACTTATTTAATGCAAATAACAGGCTTATAGAAGAAGCTGCACACTATATCTTCCGGTCTACGTATGCTGCTGAATTAGACTTGTTGTTTCCAAATATTTTAAGAAAAGCCAATATTTCTCTGTATCCAAAGATAGTGAACAAATTTAGTTCTGAAGTGGTACAAACAGCAATTAACCTAAAGAAGGGAGTACCTTTATTGCGAAATGATTTAATTGATGAATTACTAGCGATTAAAAAGGCACAAGAAATAGAAGGAAGTGAAAATGGCAAATTTGAAGTTACAGATCAGGTGATGGCTGGACAGGTGTTTATATTTTTTGCTGCTGGCTTTGGAAATAATGGTCTCACGTTGTCTTACGCCTTGTTTCAACTAGCAAAACATAAGGATTGCCAAGATAAACTAATACAAGAAGTTGATGAAGTAATGGCTAAATGTGGCGGAAAGCTAACTTACGATGATTTAAAAGATATGCCCTATTTAGAGAAAGTATTTTCAGAGATTTTGAGGATGAATACCTTAACGAATTCAATTCAAAGGAAGGCCATTAGAGACTATACAATTCAGGGAACTGATATCGTTGTTGAAAAGGGGACAACAGTTATAGTGTCACCTTATGCAATTCATCGCGATCCAAATCTATATCCTGATCCTGATAACTTTGATCCTGAAAGATTTTCTCCTGAGAATTCAGCAAACAGACATCCCTGTGCCTACCTGCCATTTGGAGTTGGACCCAGATCTTGCATCGGTAAGCATACTTTTATTTTAATGTATGAAATTATTCGGACCTATATCGTCAAGTTTTTAACTTGTCGACAATAAACGTGGTTTCGATATAAATTCAAGAGACATACAGCAGTATTATTTCGTTTAAAACATTTTCAATAGAAATATTAAAATTCTACAAGCTCATCAAATATACAGGTATTCTTATCTGTAAAGCTGCATCAGTCTATGTTTTATCCACATCCATTTCAGGTAAGGATTAAAATTTTGATAAGATTGTAAACTATTGGATGGGTTGTTACTTTATTTTAATTTTTTAAGTCTGTGTGCGAATGTGATTTGTCAGACATCTGATTGTAATAATTCGATAATTTATTCATAAACTAGAAATTACTCACACCATTCGCTAAAAGAAACTGTAAATTCTGTGATCTGAAAATTAGTAGAACCTGTAAACAAAGTTTGGTCTAATTGATTGAAAAACTACTATATCCAGGCAAGTACTATCATTCAACATACAGACTATAGGAAATACCAGGTTCGAATCTTGGCAGGGTCGTGGACTAATGTACGAAATTGAATATCTATTGCGGTTAGAAGACAAAGCATGTCATAAAAAAGGAGTAAAAGGCGTATTGAGCAGTATTATTAAAATAAATACAGTGAGTAAATAGAAAAACAGCGTTGAGCAGTACTTAGATAAAAGATACAGCGAGAAAAAGACGTGCTCACATAATTAATTCTAGTTTAAAAAATAATGATGGTGGTAATAAATAATACGATGATCTTTTCTTATTTATAGGAAGACAACTGGCGAAGTTACAATTCTATGTAGCAATGATAAAGGTGTTCTCTAAGTTTCGAGTGGAACCCTCCGAAAAGACCAAGAAGATTGAAGATTATGAACCAATGAACACACTCCTTGCTACCAGAGGAGGAATTTACGTTAACCTGGTACCGAGAAAAATTGAGGCTTATTAATATTTTGTTGGAATGAAGATTTTGTGGAAGTTATAGATATCTAATGGAATTTTTTAAAGGCCATTTTATTAAAATTTATTTGTTACCCGCGACTTCGTCTGCGCTATGTTTTTTACTACCAACTGCCACAAAATAGGATGTACTCAATTCGAAGGGTATGTTTTTTTATAAATGATTGTTATTTGATTTATTGCTAATTATTTCATGTAAGTATTATATACATTTTTTTTTGTTAGACTTTTTATGTAATTTTAATATGGAATTTATTGATTTGCATATTGTAATTTATACATAATGAATTCCGTTTGTTTACTATTTTTAGGTAATTTATTTATAAATCCATAGTAATTTATTATTATATCATTTATATTTCACATTTCAATAATACTATGATAAATGTATAAACACTTAATAAATGTGACGTAAGTAAGATGTTGTTATTTCTTTAATTTACTATATCCTTAATATATATAAATTCTAGCAGCTGTCACCCGCGGCGTTGCCCTCAACAAAATAAAATATAAAAAATTCTAACTTTGACCCCTTTGGAGACGAATTTCTAAAAATTCTTTCTCGTTACACCCCTGCATCCCATAAACAATACATCCTCCAAATTTCAGGTCTCTAGATTCAGCTGTTTAGGCTGTACTCACCCTTATGTATATTTGAATATATAGGGATAGTAGATAAATATATATAACATACTATAACTTATAATTTCACAAAGTTAATTGAGTTTAAAACGAGACCTAGCAGACGACACTACACGGTCCTCTTGACTTGTTCAAATGTTCTCCGCATGTTTGTACCAAATATTACTGAAATCGGCAAGTAAATGACGCTGTAGCAAAGTTCCCCCTTTTTATTAGAAAATTTATACATATTCAAATCATTTATTGCAATACATTTAAGTACAATAGTAATTAAGTTTTAGCTTATGTAGCACAAACATATAACTTGTACGTAGCAGTTTATCTCAATACTAACAATAATTTTACAAGTGATCTTTATTTACAATATCCACACTAATATTACAAAGAGGAAAGATTTGTATTAATGTATGAAACGAATAAACTCAAAACCAACTGCACTGATCTAAATAAATCTTATGCCGTTAGAAAGCTAAATTATTCATGCGTAAAATAGGCTATATTTATTACTAGAAAAAATATTGGTAATGCTTAAAAAATATACTAAACCCATGGTGTTAAAAATGTAGCCATATAATGTCTTTTATCTGCGGTAAGTATTGATAATAGAACAATAAAATGTACTACAATGTTATAGGACACTAGCTGACCCGGCAAACTTCGTACCGCTTAACAGTCGACTCTTCAAGAGTAATTTTACCATCTTATAAATATTGACAAATATTGACATTAATATTTATACGATACTAACGTCACTCAATTGTTTTGCCTTCCCGGAATCTCTCCACTAACACATAAACATTATGGTATGGTATTAAAGTTCAAATTCACTTTATTATTTTATGGAAAAATGATGTTTTTAGACCTTTTCATGCATTTTTAAATTTTTTTCTCTTCGTAAGAACCATCCTCGTAGTTCAAGGAATATTTTTAAAAAATGTAGCAAAATCTGTTTAGCTGCTTTCGAGATTTAAGTTACGAAATTAAAATAAGATAAATAAATGCAATTAAGATAAGATAATTAAGATAAGTTCTTATTTTTTTTCCCCACTATTGTCAAATTTATGTAGGTACTTATATAATAAAGTTGTTTGTTTGTTTTACTTGTCCATGTAAATACTTTGTGTAAATTTTGCATTGTTTGTTATTTTTGACTTAAAATTAGTACCTAATGTTTTATATTATATGTTTCCAACTATGTAGTTCTACTAAGTATGTTTATTTTTTATTAGTGAACTGCCTAATTCATGCGTGCGTGAGGTCACTGCCCGGTCCCAGCGGAAGACCAGCGCTGGTTTATGCAGCCAGCATTTTGCTGAGTTGGGGTCGGGTTGAGACGAACACACAATATTCCTAAATATGTTTATTTTTGTTAAATGTGTTTGTCACAAATAAACCATTCATTCAAATTACCAAATTGAAAAACAACACATTATACTTTAAAAACAACAAATTATACTTTAAAAACAACAAATTATACTTTAAAAACAACAAATTATACTTTAAAAACAACAAGTTATACTTTAAAAAAGTCTGTATCCTCTAAGAGGTCATTTATTAAAGTAATGATTAAGTAATTTTGTACACTATTGCTGCCTTATTAATAAACGCGTCTTAACTTAGAGCATCTTTTGTCTTTTTCTATCCAATGAAGAACGTCACTCGCCAAAACAAGACAAATGACGATAATAATTGAGGCTGTCAATATCAGTGACTTGAAGCTTCGGGGTCAAATGTGTCAAATATTGTAGGACTTGACAGGTCAGTCGTTTGATTTATTATGCAATAAGTTAAGAGTTACCACGTCTACGCACTACACCCGACACTATTTAGATTTAACATGATACATAGATGAACACTTTGTTGCAGATATATATTTACATTTACTTAGGCTTTAACAATTTATACATACTAGCTGTGCTACGCGGTTTCACTCGCGTAGTTTCCCATTTTACTATCGAGATAATCCAATGGGGAACTACTTTTTTTTGTAATAGGTTAAAAAGTATCCTACAATATCCATTCCCGAGGTCCAATCTACCTGTGTACCAAATTTCATCCACATCGTTTCAGTGGTTTTGGCGTGACAGCGAGACAGACAGACAGAGTTACTTTCGCATTTATATTAGTTAGGATTTATATACTTTATTCACAAAAATTAAATAACAATTTTTAATTAAATTACGTCTCATATATATTAAAACATCGCAATGTCGGCGTAAGTTAGGTGTGTTGTCATAAAATTAGGAGATTACAGGTCAATATTATGCGATAAATAACTAATTCATTCATAATCTCTAATAATAATGCTTGTCACCGTAAACAATTGGTAGTATCGTATTATATTATATTTTAGTGATATCAGTACTATACCTGCTCCATACTTTTCTTGAATTCTTGTTATTTATGAGGTCCATTATATTTTTTTTATCCAACACAGTTAGGCATTCGACCACAAATTCGCACGAACATGGAAGTCTACGAGACTGTAGCCTTATAATCTAGAATGCACCGTTAGGTGCTTGGCGACAGATTTTCTACTTGATTGGGTGGTAGTCTAGGCGAGCGATAGAAAACGCCCTACCACCAAGCTATTGTTTCCTCGCGATGTTTTCCTTTCACTTTTTACATATAAAAATTGCGTGGGATCGAACCTCGAACCTCTTGCACGGTAATCGACCGCACTTATCATTCGGCCATCATCGCTACTAAATCAGTGTGAGAGCTATACAATACAATACATTACAATAATTCTTTATTGTCAATACAAAAATACACCACAACAAGAATAAAAAAAACATGACACAAAAGACGGTCTTATCGCTAAAAAGCGATCTCTTATAGACAACCTTTATAGGAATGGAATATAATAATAAAATTTTGCGTAGACGGTGGTGCAAAACAGATAAGAAACAAAGATATATAAATAAAAATAGCATTGAACACAACATACAAGAGTACATATCATACATAAAATAACAAGTAACAAACAAACAACAGCTATGTTTTCAGACCTTTCTTTGGATGTAGACCTTTTAAACCTGTGTTTAAATCTTTTATGATTTCGCGACCCCTTTACAGGGTAAACAATTCTGGCGATCCTCTTAAAATGTGCAAGGAAATAATTAAATTAGAAGACTGTATGCGTTTAAGATTTTACATATTTAAATACATTTATTTATTATTAGGACCTTACACTTTCACTTGGACGCCATCTTACGCGGGCTGACACTTTTCTCAAGGGCCCCTTTCAGCCACAAGACTAGGTTTCACTAATTTCAAACTTAACCAATCCACAGATCAAAAAGCATTGCTTTAGACTGATAGAGTTATCGGGTAGCCCCTGTGCGTGGTCGATTTTAGGAATACCTAATCTTTTCCCTTAGACGAGGTAGACCTTGACATTTGGACAATAAAACTTCCTGGAACATTGAATGAATGTTGGCGATGATAAACAATGTTATATCAATCAATGTCTTGTTTCAATGACATGCTATGATTGTAATTATCAAGCTAGTAGTACTGATTAGTAAAGCCGATAAACTATAATATGCTGTTAAGGACATCGTTAATGATGCATAGTAAGTATGTGGCTCGCTGGTTTTGCGTCAGACGTTAGGTGGGTGAACATGAGCCGCATTATCAGCTGGCAGCGTTACTGTAGTCATTAAAGGTTTCAGTTAATTGTAAGTACTTTTTCAGAATTTTACTACACCTACACGTTTTGAAAATATCATAATTTTTCGTCAGTTGTCTGGAAAAGATCGCTTTTTAGCAAGACCGCCTTTGGTTTCATGTTATTTGATTTTTTTTCTTTTGTGTTGTACTTTTGTTGTAACAATAAAGAATTATTGTATCGTAATGAGGTGTGAAATTTCGTGTTTTCAACAGTTAAGTTTTAGTATGTTTTTGAAAGTAAAAGTGGCAGCTAACGAAATGTCATAAGTAAATATCCGAACATTTAAAAAATCTTGGCAAGAATAAAGTAAGAAATGAGTGACTTCAGACCTAAAACCGATCCTACCAAAGTAGCCTGAAGGCCATCACAGTTAAACCTACATTTGGCTTAGAAACCAAAGAGTGATGTTCAAAACCTGCAAGTTCTGAATGTCACCTATCTAACTTTATAGAGCTGTCATTGAGGTAAAATCAGATTATAGATACAAAGTTATTTATTACTTGATACCACATACAAAAATAATACTTGAATTTAGAATATCGTGTGCACAAAGTTTGTGAACTAAAAACCTCATTCAACCTATTTACTTCTACCTCTATGGTGCTGAATTCATCATACAACCTTTTTTATTTTATTAAAAACTTGGAACCTTTTTGCTGTACATTTTTTTTAATTAGTTTTGCGCGCGCCATTATCTTTTCACGTCATATTGTAAAAATCTTATGTTAAAAATAAGTAAAAAAACTAAAATGAGTGATTCAATTTTTTGATTTTTCGTATGTAGACATTTCCTCGCCGAGGTGGGATGAAAAGTTACGTGTTGCACTCGAGTGCAAATATTTTTCACCTTGTGCTCTTTTGATTAATTCGCTAACGCTCAGGATTCTAATTTTTGAATCCTTCGCTTGCTCGGTCCTAAAAAGTGAGCACGCAGTTAAAAAGCAACTTTGCACTCTTGTATAACAAATAACCATTACATTTGTAATAAAAACACAACCATTTGAACGATTTCTTTAATATTAAGGAATCCTATTAACGTTGTTCTGCATTTTTGTACCAAATATTATTTAAATTGGCCTGTAAATAGCATCGTAGCAGTCTTATAGATTATATTTTAGGAGAAATACCAATCTAATCCAAATCACCGACAACTACAATTTTTTTGAAAATTTGTAAAGTCTAGTTACGTCAAGATTGGTTGGAAACTACGACACGAACGAGAGAGTAGTTGTAGTAAAATTTGTCGCCAACCTTACGGTGTGTTCCGGCAGCCTTCCTTGAGTGCCAGTGTATTCTAGACTAGGCATGCTCCGTCTAGGGCTACAGTATCCCTGACTTCCGTGCTTGTGCGAACTTGTGATCAAAAGCCTGTGTAGGATAAAAAAAAAAACCAGTCACCAACGTGACTGCATCATTAGACGGATAGGTATACATAGGTTATACATATATGTCTAGGTAAGTAAGTTCCAAATGAGGTGTATGTAGGTACCAACCTAAGATCAATCAGTACATTGAATAGAGGTTAGACACGCACAATACTCATTAGTCAACTACGTCCGGCAGATCAACTAAACTTAATACATGCAAGTACTTAGCTATTTAAACTTAGCTGTTTGTGTTTATACACCTGCCAGCTGTTTACAAAGTACAAACGCAAAACGCATCGTACCATAATGGTGCAATACAATGCTTTTCGCATCCTTATAAATGAACAAAGTTCGTTATTGCAGCGCGTCGGGCATGTTCGCTGATGCGCGGGCTCCGGATTTCTTTGCCGTCATCAGATCTAGAGTAGCATCCTTCTGGGCTGGGCTGAGAAGTTCGGGGGATGGCATTCTTCAATGCCTTGGAGAATATTTAGATAGCCTGATTTTTAAATCGTGGCTGACAGTGCACCAGTCTGCAAACCGTGAATGACCGTGATGATGTTATGTAGATACCTACCGTGTTATTTGTTTATTTTTTTGAGCTGCTTTGACTTTTACTATTTGTTTTAGTATTTTTTAATGTACATTGGGTGCTAATATCTGAAATAAAGACATTTATTTATTATTTATTATTATTCTTATTTTAAACAGGCACATACTATCCACCGACTCCTAAAAACACAATTCTCTCAAGAGGAGGTAAGTACTAAATTCGACTTTTTTTGTCTTTGTTACCTGATATCTTGGTTACCTGATATCTATCGTTCTTGTGTGATGAACAACAATTACAAAATGTTAGTAATAGGTAAATAAATAAAAGACAATGTAAATGTATAATATAATAACTATTTGTTCTTAGAACTATAAAAGTATTTATAAGTTAAGTTTCTTATTAAAGTAATTAATAATTAAAATGTAAGAAGACTTGCCTGTAACAAATGTTATTTAAAGGCCAATAAATATTTCTTATTTTTATTCTTATACGGGTGAATCGATTTGAAAAATATATTTATTTTTTTATTGAAAAGGTACGTATACTTACTTACTTACCTCCCATGTGATGTCATTATAATATGATCAAAATGGGACAAGAGTTTTGATTTTTAAATCGATATATAACTGGAAAAGTTCTATTGGCACCTGCCGTAATACAAGTCGGTATGGGCACTTTAATTAAAAAGGATTATTGAAATTATTTTGACTTACAAACTGAACTACCGGCTGGACTGATTATAATGAAATGGGTCAGTCTATTTAGATTTTTTTTTTATTAATTTTATTTACTACATTAACTAATAATAAATTATTCCTTTTCAAATAAGAAATTAATTTTTCAAATCGGTGTCTTAACAATCTTAAATCATATACAAAAAATAAAACATGAAAAAAAACCAACAAATTCAGAACCTTATGCTTTTAAAGTCGGTTAAAAAGAAGTATGCGTTAGTAACAATAAGGCTATATCCAATTCGTTAAAATGCAATTAAATTTCAATAAACTACATTATTTATTCGCAAGCTCAAACTTCACAGGCCTTAGGGAGAATTTACGAAAAAGCTATACTTAAATGAGTATTTTATTCTTTAAATATTAATATTATATGGTTTTAGTTAACTCTTTAGTTCGATAGAGGCGCTGGCTAAAGTAGTAACTTTTTTGACAAGTGTGACATCTAAAACATACAATCATACAAACGTATTGCTATCAAGTTTTTAGTAGGCATACATATTTATCTCAACTGTAGAATTTCTCCATTAGTTACTTCAATTGCCTATGAAATTTTAAGTGAAATTGTTTTATCCTTTATTTGTTTTCTTTTCAAATTTCAGACACGCTCACTCACATAATTTACACCAGACGCTTCATCACCTAACACTCACTCTCAATACATAATGGAATCCACAAGTATAAACCACGAGCTTGCATTTAGCCACAGAGTAAACTTATCTTATGTTCGAAAGTTGTAGAAATAAGTCATTGGAAAGTATTTGCTAATGTTGTTTGTACCTTACCTACAGTATAATGTAAATCTATTTTTTAAACTGTATTTCATTGAGTATCCATGTGTTGGTTACTTCTGTCGGGAAACAATAGCTTAATATCTCGAAATGTGAAAATACGTAGTGCGTTGATATACAACCTGCTTTTAATGATTTCATGTCGGTATGTCTATATTTCCTTAATGTTATGTTAGTTTAATGTTAGCTAAGTATTATATAAATTAATTTATAATGTGAGTAAATAATAAATAAATAGTTAATTTATTTATTATTTACCAATTATTTGTAAATTTGTATATTTTATTAAATTTATAAAGGTTGTTTATACTTGTTGATCCTTAACTTGCTGTTAATTTTAATCAATAGTTTATAAATAACTTAGCATATACAATCTAAAATGCTTGTATTAATAAATTATGATGAACTATGTTAAGCCCGAGTAGATATGTAAATGTGTTGATAAGCTTAACACTTTATTTGTCAAATTTAACTCTGATGCGGGTGCCCAAAATACAGGCATTGTCTAGTTTGGGGCCCTCAATATTATAACCGTTAAATATCTGTTAAAATTACCCTAATCACTCATGCATGTAGCTACATTAAGTTTCTGCTGATAAACGATTTATTATTTATTCGAATTTTAAAAGAATAAAGAATGTGCATATCCATACTACACTCGAGCTATTTTACAAAAGAAAACAGTATTTAAAAGAAACAAACGCAAACAATAATGACTGTTGTAAATGCTGCAACGGAAAACCCATAACTCAAATATCATGAAATCACCAATACCGCCTCCCTCGTTAGCGTTCTAAGTTCGAAATTTAAAATCATCTCGAGCCATTTGCTGTCGCACTGCGCGGGACACATGACGTCATTAGTCAATGAGATAGGTGTTGTGAAATCTTGATACTTGAGTATTTTTCTTTTATTACTGAAAAATAATAAATTTGAACTTTGTAGGTACATTTTACTTCAAAGTGTATTTTTAAAACATTAATTACCTACCGCATTTAAAGAAGTGTACCGTGTTCTTGGATAAGCGACAGGCTTTGGTTTTAAGAGGATTGTCGGAGGTATTTTTACTAAATTACCTTCCTATACTAAAGTACCTTCCTAATCAGCTTTTAAATCAATTTGCCCAAGATCAATAAATTGTGTCCAATAAATACTTCAGTTTTATTTGCAATTTTGCAGTTGGTTCTTATACTAACAAGAATATCAAATATGATTCCGTCAAGTGCTTGTCATAAAAAATATAAACCATCTACGCCCTTCATCGTACATTTTCATTTAATCCGAATATCATCAATTTTAAAGCAATTTATTTTGCGAAAGTATCAACATCTATCGCCCCTCGCACCGTGAAAGCTTTCCGAGTGTCGCTGGCTGGCGTAGCGACATGACGAATGGCCGCGCTCGCGTTCCAAATTTAAAATTTGCCGCGTAACGCTCGCCGCTAATGGCATTGTTTATGGAAGTTTTGCCGCGAACCTGCCAGTGACTTACAAATTGCACGCATCGCCAGAATAAGAATTTTGAAAGACCTCTTTTGTCATAAACAAACCTCACAGCTTTGGTGTTTGATCATTATTCAAACTTAGTTGGCATTTGACGAATTTTCAGTGTACCTACGAGTACATAAACCCTAACATCGTTGTTTTCATTAAATTCTATTAATATCTAATCTAATAGTATTTGTAAACCATAACTTAGACAAAATGTATTAATAGAGCTTTAAGTAATTACCTTTACAAAATATGTTTCTAAAGAGTACTAGTTTAGTAGTAGTAGAGTATACATTCAATTATAATAATTAGTATTAAGAGTTTCTAATGAAGTTTTCTAAAGGACGATTATATGGTTAGTAGGTTTTCTTGTTTTTCTTTGTTTCTAGACATTTGTTGATGGTCAGTCTATTGTTTATAAGTAATAGAGGTCAATGCTAAGTATACGTACCAACCATAGATTGTTTTAAATGACGCTTGTAATTTTTAAGAGCTTGAGTTACAAAAATATTTATCGTCTTAGAAAAAAGTTAACGTCATGCTATGATGTTAAATTTCGAGATAGCAGCATATTTTGTTTATCGTCTATGTAGTCTTATATAAGTTATATAAAAATCGACCTAAGTAGTAGTAGCAACAATCTGTTTTTATACCTAAGTAAGTAATAAGAAGGTATATAAAAAATATCTAGTGTTTTTCCGCCCTGTCTTGATGTCTCTTAAGAGCGAGCGCTTGAAGAGTCAACATCTCCTGAGGATGCGTTGTGCTAAGCCGAAACACGTGTCGAGGAAGTCAAAAGAAAGAGAAATAACGAGGTGAGGTGTGGCGGTGGTGAGGAGGAAACACACCATAAAAACAAAAATATTTTTCGATTACTCACGCTGACATCAAGACGAGGCGGAAAAACACTAGATATTTTTTATATACCATCTTATTATAAATGGATTTCCGCAAAGTAACGCCTGACTCCATCAATTATCACCTAAATAAGTGAAAACAAATTTAAAATTTTGTAATTTTTTTTAAATATCCTTGTTTTTTTATCGAGTACCTACCAAATCCTCCCAAGCACGAACTCTTTATAAGGGTTTAGAGACTGTTTAGGTACTTAAACAGCTTTGTTGTCGTTCTTTATTATGTTCTACAAAATTTTGCTAGGACGTTGCTTGCGGTGCGAAATTTGACAAGCAGTTTTCCTATTTTGCTGTCAGAAGATAGTGCGTGTTCGGGGGAAGATATGTTATTTTTGCTATACCTTTGGAAATATATTATAGTGTTAAGTATTAAGTAACTAACGTATAATAATATTATTAAGGTACAATTTTCCTCACAGCAGGATGCAGTCATGTTACTCTAAGCCGAACGATACGGATACACAAGATGGTTGGACAAAGATAGTTTTTTTTTTTTTTAACCCCGCAATAACGACGGGGAGTTGTAAGTTCGACATGTCAGTGTGTTTCTGTCAATGGCATCGTGGCTACTGAACAGATGAATCGTTATTGATTTTGTTTTTTTTTAATCGTTGATAGATTCAAATCCAAGATGGCCACCACCATAAATTTGTGAATATCATTTAAGATTGATTTAGTGACGAGGTTTTTTTAATTCTTAAATTTTACTAGATAATTTACGACATGTATGTTTTTTATTTATTTCTAATTACTCAGAGACACCGAAACGGTTTAAAAAAATCTTTTGATTGTTTAAATAGGGCCCGATTTTCTACATAATTTTGTTTGTTTAGTACTGGAGTTGAGAGTCCATAAAAGTGTTATTAAGATCGGTTCAGTATTTTGGTTTCTCAATAAACAAACCGTCCTAAGTTCATTAAAACATCCTGTATATTTACTAAGCATGTGGCTATATAAAGACGTCCTAGGGAGAAATTATGAAGACAGACAGACATATGAATTAAGCACTCACCTATGCGATGACGTGCTCCTAATTAAATGATCTAGAGTTAAGTAAGTATATCAGGTTTCTCAGAAAGGATTAAAGGGGGACTATAGCATAATGTTTATCCATAAGTATAGAGGTAAACCAAATAATATAAAACTGATGATTCCATCAGTTTTTTAGAAATAAGAAATAGAAGGAAGAAATTACAAGGGGCCTGTATGCATCAAAGTTAGCATTTACGAATTCATAAAAAACGTCGAAATTTAACTTCAAGAAAGTGTCGTGTGAAACGTTTTGTCTATTTATCTTTACAAAAACTAAAATGTATTATAAAATAACCTACCCGCTTGTTTTTATTGTGACGTCATTCGACGGGCAGAACTTCATATTTTTAAAGTATTATGACGCTTTTCAGCAGGTGCGACGAATCTTACTTACGTAAGATTTTAGGTAAGTACTTACTTAGTATGTCCGCAAAGTAACGCCTGATTCAATTGATTATTTCAATCTATACGTGCTATGCCATCTTATCATTTGATTTATAAATATTAGTAACTATTACTGTGTTTTGATTTCAACATCAAATTGCAGGGCATATATTCTAAAAAAGCTTCTGAGTAACAAAGTTCGTATTAGAAAATCACATGTTTATTATTTCGTTATCGTAACTGGTTATAACAAAAAAGAAACCGTGTTTGTATCTGGTTATCAAAGATTAGCTGTACGGACGTGCATTTAATGCTTGGTTCGCGCGACACCACTCGTACGATTGGGGTGAATTGTGGGGAATTTTTCGAATTTTTCCAATATTAGATCGCGTTACAATATTATAAAGGCAAGAAAATTTGAATTTGTTTGGGCGTGGCTGCATGTTAATTCTTTAGGCTCAAATAGCAAAAATATTAGAAGGCACAGCAAACACCTTACCTACCCCGGATTGACATCATAGATATAATAATTTTGACCCCAAAAAAGTGAAGTGTTCTCATTGAATAATCAGATATTGAGCACAGATAAAACCGCGGCGCGCAGCTAGTTATTACTTTTTATTCAAACCACCCTTAACATATTTTTTTGCATTATATTATTACAGTGGCATTGAGCAAAGAAAACTTTTACTAAAAAGTAACACCCGATTTTAATTTAGTAGGCGTCTGTAAAAATAATCAGCCATTTTGATTTTCATCCCAAGCTAAATTTATACGAGAACGGATGAAAACTATCCTACTATTCTACATTCTACTATTATTATCAACGCGAAAGTTTGTTAGAATGTATGGATGTGTGGATTACAGATATATGTTTGTTACTCTTTCACGCAAAAACTACTGACCAATTTGGATACAATTTGGTACAAGGATTGCTTAGAGCCTAGATTAAAACATAAGCTATACTTTTGATCGTGTAAGATGGTATATACAAAATGTTTAGTGTTTTTCCGCCTCGTCTTGATGTCAGCGTGAGAAATCGAAAAATATTTTTGTTTTTATGGTGTGGTTCCTCCTCACCACCGCCACACCTCACCTTATTATTTCTAAAGAGAGTTTGCTCTTTGGGACTACCACACCACACCATAAAAACAAAAATATTTTTTCGATTACTCACGCTGACATCAAGACGAGGCGGAAAAACACTAAATATTTTGTATATACCATCTTATTATAAATGGATTTCCGCAAAGTAACGCCTGACTCCATCAATTATCTCCGTTTTTGATTGTGTATTGACGCGGGTGACACCGCAGGGCGCAGCTATAGTATCTTATAAAACAAAATAAGATTCTTTAAATGAGCTAGACGTCTCACGAGGAATCAGGTAAAACTTTTGTTCTGGCATAGTTGGAATGACCTAGGTATTTTGAAAGCCGCAAGTTTTGAGATTTTTAGTCGAATTAAGCAACTCTCTATTAACGTTTCATTACACAAGTTCTTTAACTTTACATCAATGAAGTGAACGAATACGTATATACGTAACGTAACCGAGAGGAAATAAAAGTTTATGTTCAAATATAAAGCTGATAAAGAAAGAGTAGCTTAACTCTCGAGATGCAGGTACAATATCTATACCTACCTACCGACAAGTACTTAAGTATATATATTATAGTATAGTATATATATAGTGAAAAAACTTTACTTTGTAGGTAATAGCGCAGGATATTTATGATGTGGTCTTTGGTTTCTTCCTTTTTCATTTTGAGGGTTATGAAAAGCTTTTTGGTACGTAGGTAGTTTAGTTAAATTAAAGAATAGTAAAATGAATTCTCATTCTAATCGATATAAATATGTCAATGAATCAATTAAAGTACACAGCTGATTTATTAACCAATAAAAAATAAAATTATAGGCGTGTGAGGCAAACTATTGACGTGATTTTAAAAGTTGTGTTAGAGAAAATTCCGACATCAATTTAACTCATCTCAAATCAATTCCATTTACCTACCAGTAAAAGATGAACCCCGAACCCTCTCATCTCGTAAACCCCAAAGAGCAAACTAGGCAACCCTCCTAACCCTTGAAATAAAACGACAGTAAAAAACGCATAAAGTGTCCGCGGTCCAAATGAAATGGAATGCAAATGTAAGGAACCCAGGAATAAAATAAACGATGTGGGTAGTTGTGAAAGTTTGAGAGGTAACAGAGCTTGAGGCTTTATTTTTACCCGACTGCTCAAAAGGAGGATAATGTTTTTTGAGTGTAATATCTTTGTATTTTTTTGTATGTTTGTGTAAATCTAAATCTTATGTACCACCACAGCCTAATCCGGTATACTTAGATCGTTTTTGTTTTGCGAAGTCAAAAGTTTTTCGAAGGTCATTTAGATTTATTTTTATCTGCAGTTGGTCAATGGCTATACTAGTTACATCCCGCTGTTTCACTCGTAAAGATACAGCGGTCTAAAGTTTTTGCAGTCATGTTTTTGAAATCGAATGATAACTACTTGTTAGATACCTACGAGTACACCTACTTTGTGAACGGTACCGGGCATTCGAATGACTAGCATACTTAGTTAGGGTTATTGCAGGTAACCACTAAGTAAAAAATATACAAGAAATTGTCACAGGAATAATCTGCAATATTTCATGCAAAAATTTGATATGCTTACGTAATGTACCTACCTATATATAGACTTTGGGATTCATCAACCTCAAGGACCCCAATCACGACTTGACTCAAATTACGAAATGGGAATTACTATCATTTTCCCAAGGAACAACTTTCACTATGGGATCGTCTTTGAATTTGAGAAAATAATAATGAGCTGTTTCATACATTAGGTATGTGGAAGACCGAAAACCTTTTTGTATGGAACAGCTCATTTGTTTTCTCATGAGTAAATGATTACGAACAATTTTTATATTCTAACCAACAATCCTGTTTATACTGATGATGATGATGACGAACTTAGTTTTTATCGTTTTGGGTTCCAAGGGTGACGATGGTGAGCGAAAACATAAGGATTTATTACAACTTATTGCTTGTAAAAAACTACACATTTTCATAAATACTTAAGAAAAACTTGCAATTTTATGGCGTTGTTTTAAAATTTTGTATTTTTTTTTTGATACACTTTTACCTGTTGTTGTTCATTTGCTTTTTTTAAACAGCTTTCATCCCATTCCTAGTCAAGGCACGGTTAGTACCAGCAAATTGAATTTTGGTACGAAACTCCACGTTTTTGAACGTAACCTTCGGTTTTTATAAACTTTGTTAGCTAGTTAATTTGAGTTTGAGTTTTAGCTATTGAAAAGTTCGTTTCAATTACTACCACCGGGTTTTAATGGCCACTCCTGTTTCATTAAAACGATTTGAGCCTTGACGTGATGGGGCTTGAAGAGTTGGAAACCATACAGGGTTACCAAAACATAAACTAGTAGTAGAAATCGTGATGCCCCACTAAGAAGCAAGTAAAAAAGGTGCACTTAAAATAGATCCAACATTGCAACAAGTCATAATAACACTTTAACGAATCAACTTCTTTTCTGCAGACAATTTTTATCAGTCATAACTTTTTTTAACTTCATATCCAAACTACTGGATGATATTGATATTCATCAACAGTTTTGATAACTTATTAATTAATTACATCCAAATTTATTAATTACATCCAAATTAAATTTACGTCACTTATTTTCGTACTCTTCTTACATTTCTAATAAATTTATGTAATCTCGTCCTAGGTCACGTTTAATAACCCTTCTAAAACCGGTTTGTACTGGATACGAGAGTTCGGTCACTATTTGTCACGTACCGAGACAGGCCCGGGGCGACGCCCTGCCGTCTCAATCAATAGTTCCGCGCAAGCTCTGCACCCAGCAATCTGAGAGACATTACACTGGACCCATTCATACTGCATAAGCCTTTGTAATTAAAACGTTTATTGAATTAATGAATTGTCTATGTTGAAGCTGATGATTTTTTATACTCACTACTATACCGACGTCCAAAAAGATTAGCTATCTATTCGACTATATAATTTCTCTAAGATTTGAAAAACTATTTTTTTTTAAATCGTCCTCGTTACGGTAAACCGCAGTAAGTTTGATTTTTATTTTGAAACAACTGAAAAAGCTCTAGGCGCCTGACGTCATAGAAATAGCTAATAATATTTTTTAATAGTTTTTTTAGTATTATTTGAGTTATTTTGTACCTAATTAGGCAAACCTTGCGTTGATTCCAAGCAGTGCCACCTTGGCTTGTAAATATTGTAGCAAAGGAAAAGGTCATCTCTGTTTTATTTTATTATTAGATGCAAGTGTCATTAACTTACTAATGATTTAAAAAGTTCCAGCGTTATTTGCTAAGAAAAGTAACTTCTTAAATTATGCATTTTCTATTTTCTGCCGATGGGCGTGGTGAGGGTTTCGGCCAATGGGCGATGTCACGCACTGCGACACTGTGACATTTTCCGCCAATGACGCGGCGCGCTGCGTAGGTTGGCGTTGACATTTTTAACCAACCGTATTGAGCCCGCCCACGACGTTCTCAATTTGAATAGAACTTCGTCGTTTTATGATTTAAAAATTAAAAATAAAAAAGAATACAGAATCCTAACTAATACTTTGATGTCTAGCTCTGATGTCTGTCTGTCTCGCTTTCACGCCAAAACCACTGATCTGGATGAAATTTGGAATACAGGTAGATTGGACCCCGGGAAAGGACACAGGATAATTATTTACTGACTTCAAAAAGAGTAGTTTCCCATTGGATTATCTCGATAGAAAATGGGGTACTACGCGGGTGAAACCGCGGAGCACAGCTAGTAATAAAATAAATGTTATTTACCTAGGTTCACCTGTGCAAAACATATTTCTATTAGTTTGTACTGTACATATATGAAGCTAATAAATCTTTAATTTGTTAAGACAACTCGCAAATTAAAATCCGTCTACGTAAAGTTTGTGCTGTTGACGGTCACAAATAGTTGACGGACATACATACATAGATAATTATATACAAACACACACTTGATCAACATTACCCACCTTCTATCTATTCGGGTAAAAATACCTCCGCATTAAGTAAAACTAAAGATAATCTTACTGGAAATAAATGTACTTACATATTCCTAAAACACTATAACAAGGGATCTAATCTATAACATGCATAAATATAAATTTTCTAGTCAAATTTAAAATTATAAATGACTTAAAATAATTTGACGAATAATCTACGTAAGATATATACATGCTCGATAGAATATTCTCTGCCATTATCAACTCTAAGTATCTTCAAAGTATATCGAATCCACTGAAGATTTCAGGACAATGCGACATTTCTCTCCAATGGGAAAGCAGGCAGCTGTCATTGGCTGTCACGCTGTCGCCTAGATGTCATTGTATGTCGCATGTCCCATTAGAACAGGATATCATCATAGTAGCGCGGCAAAAGAAAGAGCGAGATAGAAGGCTTTAGAAGGTTTAACCGGAGAAAGGTTCGTTTTATGAGCCTGGATATGAAATGCACGAAGGTTACACATTACAAACCCAGGTACATATATTAAGTATATGTATCGTTCGATCATTGAAATAGTTAGAGGCTAAATTTTTCGACGTGTCAAAATGTTGCCTGAATGATCTTAATAATAGAGATAACGAATTACGAAACAAAAAATCAGGAAATTCTAAAATCAAACGCATCAAAAGTACCCATAAATTAAACCTGCGTGTTGCGTTCAAACGAAGAAGCGTGCCTCCCAGATATAATCGATTTTGATCTCGCCACGAGCTTCTGAAAATCGATATAAAGATTTATTCGATTAATTCCAAGAAATTTTTAGCCTTTGGCTTCCGTGGTAGAAGCGTTTTCAGTAGGTCGGTTAGAATGTTTTTTTTTTCATATATGTTTGCGTGATTCCAAACTTAAACAGTTGAGTGAGGAGGCAAGTTTTTGAATGAATTCAGTAAAATACATGACACGTGTCTTATTTTATATTGATGATGTCGAAGGGAAATAATAACCATATCAGTGAAGTTTAAATACTTTATTTATATTATACATATTCGTATGTGGTATATACTTAGTGTTAGTTTTTAGTGGGAGGCTAGTTTAGTAGGCGGTAATATATTGCAGATGGGGTAACTGGCAAGTTACCATTCGCCTTAATACTATTTTTTAATATTTTTTAGTAAAATATATATATTTTCTTCTACGTGATCAAACACCTCATTATTCTGTTCTTATACGATTTCTTAGTAAGTAGGTAGATATGTATCTACCTACTTATTTGACCTAGACCAGTCCATCAAAAAAGAACACTCTGAATTAAAATTATTTAATGACAGTTTTCGGCATCGCGTGCAATATGGCAGCGGTGGCGCCTCCGGCAATGCTTCCAAATTCAAAAATGTATATTGTTATTCGATTGTTCGAATTTCGCACCCGCGGGCTTGTGGCCAGTCACTCGCGTGATCGTTCGACCTCTTTGGAACAATGAAGTCTTTTGGGACAATGGTATCTCAGAAATGTAGGTGCTTTATGATCTTTAGTAAAGGTTGGTCATTGTCTGCAGGAATGGAAGCAGATTTCAAGACGGTGCGTAGTTTCGTGCTTTTCCTGTTGGTAATAAAAAACTTTGGCACTAAATTAGAATAACTTACTTATTTACGTTGTACTTTACCTATACATGCATTAAAATTTGTTATGCGTAAATATACTTTAGACTAGCTGATAATGTTTACTCTTACTTACCCACAATATCAGTATAAACTCCAAAAATACATGTAAGTACTTTCTGTGCACATGACACAGGAATATTCGTCATTTAATTTAAGTATATTTAACTTATACTTACTTGTAGGTATAGTAATTTACCCGTATAAGATAATTAATTAATGTAGTGAGAATATAGTTTATACATGAGATATAGGTACATTAAGATCTCATTTATAAAACAGGTACGACCTCATTTGAACAGACTGTCTGGCTATAATCACATTGGCTGGCTCCCTAAGAAGCCACACACTCATTAATGTAAAGAAAAAAAGTTCTAGAAAGCCCCAATTTGAAACTTTGAAATTTAAATTCGGATACTGGTAAAGGTGTAGCCATGTTGAGACTAAACTCCTTTAAAACTGGCCGAGAATTAAAGCAAACTTTCAAAGAAGAGTATCTAACTAAGAAAGTTTTGATACTAACTAAATAACTATATCTATGTTTTAAACTTGGAATGAAAAAACAGAAGCTATGTGATTTTTCTGAACTAAAATAATATATATTTCTTCACTCGAGTTGATCGTTACATTGTGAACTCCTCTTTACCCATTGCGTGACGGTTCTTTTTAAACATAGACCACTCGTTCTTTTTGCAAATTAGAAGTGTTCTCTCTTCAAAAACAAATTGCTGACAAGCGGACGTTCCGAGTTCTTATTTTGAATACGTAACCGCAGTTCTTTATAAATGTTTTTAAACATCGAACTTTTTAACTTTGGGTAGGTTTTTTACCTATGTCTATTCTACTATGCGTTCTTATAAACTACGGGCATATTTAAGGTCATTATATTCATGGTAACGAAAATGTATTAATGTATAAAGAACATTTTTTGTTACATATCGACATAATGGCAATTGACAACATTAACCAATTTTTATTGACATCATTTTATACGTGCTTTTGCCGAGAATAACATTATATTCGGAACTTTTCTTGGTATTCAAAAATCTTTAAAAATATTAGTTTTACATACTGATTAAAATAAAAAATAAAATTACGTTATTTTTCATTTACCTCTACATTAAGGTAATAGAAATGGGGAATCCAAAAATGTTGCCAATTTCTTCATGGCCCAAATATTTAACGTATACCTAACATTTACGATTATTTTTATCATTTTCGAAATAAGTATATCTTTATACCTTTTAAACAAATTATAATTATAAATTGTAATAAAGTACCTAAAGGGAATCGTAGCGCGTAGCTTCTTCGTAGAACTTTGTAGCAGACATGCAGGAGATATCTTACCGATAGATAGGTATTAGTGACAGAAAAAGCTCCTTGATTTTTGAATTACGAACGAAAGGTGGCAGCGATTAAATTTTCATTTTCATTAAATATTCCTAACCACAAATATTGTTGAGGTTTTTAATTGGTACTTAGACACAAAACAAAGTGTACAACAACTTGTGATGCGCTCGTAATTAATGGAAAAGACAGCTGAAATTTCCTTACGCTTCAAGTTAACTTACTTAGTATACTTATAGATTATTTCTGCGTTAAGTTCCTACTAACCTCAGTGAATTACTTAATTTTTAAAGATGTTGTAGATATAAGAGCGACACAAGTAGGGCGACTGACGAACATGAAATATTCTATAACCACACACAAAATCAATTTCCCGTCCCCACTAATAGAATAAAGCTCGATAATGGAAAGTTTAAAAATTAACTAGTGTTGTGCACGCGACGTCACGCTGAGTGACAGCGAAATGTCGCGTGACGTGACACGGTAAATGTCAACGCGACAGCCACGTGCTGGGTACATGCCTACTCTCTAAAACAAACCCCATATCTACACTTAAAAAAAGAGGTCTGGTATTATAAGTCTGAATACCTAGACACAGAGCATAGGTAGCCCCTATACACTATAAGGTTTTATATACGCTACGCAAAAAACCAACAAAAAAAAAGAAGTAATGTGCGAACTGTTTCACTTTCCATTACATGATGATAGGACTATCTTCATGTAATGGAAAGTGAAACCAGATTAAGTAATTAAATTTTATATCTAGATGAAATAGTAAGCATTAAAGGACAGACCACCTACCAGCTTGGCGAATTATGTGGCAGGAGCGGAAAGATCGATGTGGACGACATTAGCAAAGGGCTCGAATATATAAGAATAAGAATAAATTTATTCACAAAAAACGTACAATGAGTTTATATAACACTAAATTCCGCACTAGGCGAGCCTGTGTCGCGGTATCTAGTCTCAATTGTTCCAGTTCATTAAATTACTTTACTTTACAATATATAACAATTGAACTATGCTTACAATAACACGCTACAATAATTATTATTACTACAAATCAAAACGTTTAGTAATGAGCACTTAACATCGTAGTGTATGTTTAGGCAAGAATATGATACAATATAACTATAGGTATTATATATACATATAAATGTATGTATATACGCATGTATATATATATATAGGAGTATCTATGTATATATAAGTGTATAAAAGCTTGTGTCATTTCCGTGTGCATATAGGTCATTGGCGTTTCAATGATTACCAGCCAGCCCATTTTGGGAGAATAGTTACATGATCCAAGTGCATCCAAAAGTATCCATATCAAGCGCATTCGAAAGGATTAAACAACGGAGGGCCTGGTCCGCCTTACAAGGACAGTCCGGGCCCCCGTTGTTAAGTAATAGGTATATGGCGAGCGCAAGATGAAATAAACTAAGCAGTGGTTAAATAAAGGCTGGTGATGATGATGAATGTCTATATTTAACCTACTCTTTTCATCACAGAAGAATGTCTTATTTTTTTGTATTTCTATGGAAGCTGTATTGTTGTGGAACAGTCATCCGCTTATATTGACATCATGCATGCTCTTTCGCTAAACATCTTTATGAATTAAGTCATAGCACATTAACTATCAAAATCACTATGATTTCTTCTAACCACTAGTAACATATACATTTAAAAAATCTGTCTTTACAAGAAATACTATTACTGTTATTGCTTGTATTTCGTGTCCATATTTTATCTTGATCATAAATGAATATATATTTTCTTCTAAGAGGTACCTCTTAAAAGCTTCTCTATTTTTATCTGTAGGCATTGGTTAGTATATTTTTATATTTTTTAAATTGTTGAGCTGGTTTATAAAAAGCATATGAAAAGTAGTAATAATCTTAATGAGTGACAAAGTAAATGAAACCTACCTACTTAATTCTGTGTAATTCGCGAAGTTAGTACTCTCTTGAGATTTTATCCTGTGCTCGGGGTTCGTTTGTTTCATTTTGGCCACTCATCTTCAGGCGCAGACGAGTGGCCAAAATTAGTGGCAGTAATGTCACTTATCGATAATGTGAATATGATTGGCCATAGAAAACCACAAAATCACATAACACGATGTAAAGCTGCATTTTGGGTGTGTTTGTAATCTTTAATGTACTTATTTTGAAACTACGTTTTGCTGTTATATTAGTATAAATTCAATAGTTTTTAATTAAACAGTAATAACTTAAAGCAGTCGATCATTTTGATGTATAAAAGTTCAAACAATACAGCAAACAAAATAGTTGAACATCGCGTTTTGCGATTATAATATGACTGGCCTAATATCGGAAATGGTTCAAAAATTATGTCAGCAGCAGAGTTGTATACTATGGTTTTTAATAGCAATCGTTAAAAATAAAATAACACTAATAATTTTTAAACATCTTTATTACATATTTATTTATCGTTTGGCAAAAGGAAGTATAATAAAAGTACATACATTATTTTACAGTTATCTTAAATTATAAAGTAATACTTTTTGGTTCTTAAAATTATTTAAATCACTTACCAATTAAATTACTAAACAGTCGCATGAATGAGTTTAAAATATGTATTCACAATAATTTTATACTGAATTATTACAATTTCTCATATAATTAGCACCAAAATATATACAAAAAGATTTGAGTAAATATGTGTTGGACGTAATTATAATGTCCTAATTATAATACGAAGTAATGGATAAATTTTGTACATTAGCCTATGACGAGTATTTACAAAAACGATTATTGCACAAGGTATTTACTATGGAATGATCAAAGTTTTATACTTATTATTACAAATAAATTTAAAGGTATTTAAGAGAAAGGAGCGTTTAAATCTAATAGCAGTGCAAATCACAATATGTAATATTATAATTACAATGATTTCGTTAACAAGTTCAACATTGACTGTAAAGCTATTTACATGATTCCTTATTACGTGTAGTGTACAGATACTAAATGAGAATTAAATGGTACTGATATCCTAAACATATCCTAACTAAAACATTTGGTAAATCTATAATGACATCACAAATGCTCAGGATTAAAGTACGCTTTCACTGGAGAATTACAGTATAAACTAGTTTAAAACCGTCATGACGGAACATGGATGCTTCTACCGTTCTGTCTCCGCGCCATGTGGGATTCATAATGTACGTTTCTCTTAGTTCTAGAGAAGAAAGCTGCATTGCATCCATTGACGGAACAGCGATGCAATGACTGCAAATGAACAGTTTCACAATGGTGCTTCAAACTCGTCAAGTCCTTGAAGTTTTCTCTGCAACCCCGACATGGATAGCTACCATCTTTGTTCGGTCGTGGAGCTTCGTCTTCTACACAGTAGTTTATTTTGCGAGATATTTGAGGAGAATAATTTTGGCTTTGGCAGCCGAATGCGTTAAGGTTTGGCGGTAAGAATCCGAGGGGCAAAGGAGGAAAATTAGGTAGCATTCCGAAAGGCGCGAATAAGAATGGATGCTGCGGAAACATGTCACGGTTATTCAAGTAAGCTTCGGGTAATATCTGTGGGTAAGGTGCTCCAAAAGGCAACTGACTCAGACTTTTTATCTTTTCTGAATCTTTCACTCTGTAGTAAACGTGTGCTTCTACATAGGGCACGGCTCGCTCTACCTCGTCGTATCTCGATATGATTTCCATTTGATCGCGTATTTTATCTAAAACTCTCGAGGACTCGTCGGATATTCGTACTTCTTCGGATATTTTCCTGTGAAGGCCCGCATTTGAGCTGTGCCGATCTCTGATCTTTCTCGAAGAAAACGCTGCTCTGCATCCTTCCGACGTGCACTTGTACATCAATTTCAAATGCGCATTTTGATAGTGTGTCTTCAATATGTAAATGCTTTGGAATATTTTTCCACAAACTGTACACTTGTGAGGATTTTCGTGATTCGTAGGAACTTCAGTGGTGCTTACAAAAAAGCCACTATCTAAGTGACCGAATATCTGTCCTTGGCTTTCTTCAGATGCGTAGTCGTAACTCGATACTGATGACGATGGTGATCTATCTGAATAATCTACTGAATCATTCATTGATAAATTACAAGGGCCCGTCAATTGACCTTCTATTTTTTTTTGCATGTGAGGGAAGTCGCCTTTAGATAAACTCTCTAGGCGTTTTAGGGCGTTTTCTGATGAGAATTGCTCACCGCTGGATGGTGACACAGTGTTTATTTGTGTTTTGTCTGTTGATTCTACGGGCTCTTCTTTTACTCGTAAATCTTGAATTACATGATTTGTTTCAATTTGCTCATCAGATTTTTCTTGTTTGACTTTGATTTCACAATTTTGCTCATTCGACGTGTAAAAATTATCGTCATGTTGATCGTGTTCTCTCTTTACTTTTTTTAGGTCAATCGCAACTTCCTCTATATCACCTTGGTGGTTTTTATTATCACTGGAACCATTCTCAGTGTCGTAGTTGTTTAAACGGGTAGGATTAAGGTTTTTGCGTTTGCGTTTTAAAACTTCTGGGCTGGTCGTGCCATCTTTTCTGTGATCTGCATCATTATTGTCACTGATACTTCTCTGATCATAGTCCGTTTCTGAATCTTCAACAGATCCGGTAGATTTATTCAAGTTGGAGTAGTAATCACTGGTATCTATATGGTCACCATCATCATCATCGTCATCTCCGGCAACTACAACTATGCCGTCATCTTCATCTGATTCACCGTGGGTGTCATTATTTTCTACAGAATCAGATTCTCTTCGCATTGGTTGTCTTTGATCGTAAGGTGAAAATCCCATGTTTTTGTAGTCTAGTGGCATGTTGGAAGAAAACTGTCTCATACCTTGAGATGTGTTGAGGAGTGGATATGAACCAAAAGCGTGCATAGGATTAATTACGGGCGGTAAACCCAGTCCAGCAGCATGAGGTGGAATCAAAACGGGGTGCGATTGCGAACTTCTGCCATCATGTGGTGATATCTTTCTTCTCAAATGTGGAGAGTGCAGTTTTGGATTCGGATTAGCACTGTGCCTGTTTCTTGATCTTCGAGAGCTAAACATCATGCTGCATCCTTCAACTGTACATTTGTGCATTTCACGAAGATGGACCGCAGAAAAGTGTATTTTTAATGCTCCTTTGTCACAAAAAGTTTTAAGACAAACATTGCACTGTACTCGTTTTTTTCCAGTTGCCGGATTTATAAAATGTGTACCGAGGTTCAATGGTAGCTGTGTTGCACCCCATTGTCTCTTTGGTGGGCTTAAACATTTACCAAGCATCATGTTTCTCGAATGTGGTGAAGGCTCAGAGTAAGCATCCTTGCTTAAATTAAGAGCACTACCATCTTCTGATTCCTGTTCTTCTGATCTTGGTTTGCTTGAATTATTATTAGTCTTCTTTTCTGGAACCTCAACAGGCTTAGTTGACATTTGTGGGAGCAGCGCCTGTAGTGATGCTAAGCCCATTGGGTTTTGACTTAATGCAGCCACCATGGCGGCGGGATGGCTGAACGATGAAGGCAATGACATCGGCGGCATCGGAAGATTACCATGTAGAGGAAAATTGAAGAACTGACTTCTCATCAACTCCATTGTCGCTTTTTCGGCTGATGCCAGATTGTAATTTTTTCGTGCCTCTTCCTTCTCAATTTGTTCACTTAGTCTGCTTTTCCGAAAATCAAAAGGTTGCATATTTTGTAGATGGCTTAGTGGTGATGAATTTACTGGACTAGTTGTTGACAGAGGACTGGATGAGGTAGATAGCCGTACACTATGATTTGGCGATGCTTCTGCTGATGAAACTTTGTTGGGAGGTGTTTGATTTCGAGCTGGTGATGAGCTGTAATTTGGATTTGGCGAAAGCGACTCCTTCTTCACACTGACTGCAGAACTTTTTGCTTCTTTTTCATGCATATGTTTTAGGTATTCGTAGTGATGTTTTGCTTCCATCATATGCTGTAGATATTTGAGAGATTCGTCGGTGCGATTGTCTCTACTTGATTGTTCCATTAGCTTTCTAAATTCCGTTTCGAGATTAGATTCTGCTCTGGATTCTGTGAAGTCGGGTTTTTTCTTTATATCGCAGTCTTGGCTGCTGTCTGGAGGTGAAGGCAGGCCGTTTTTCTTGTAGATTGGTAGAAGAGAAGTTTTGTGTAACGCCCTGGCTTCTTGAAGCTTGAGTATCTGTTGCAAGGCCATGTTGTGTTCTGGCCCTCTCCCATTCCATCTCTCCGCGCTGCTCGACTCCTGTAACAATAAAAGGAATTTCTGTAGGTCATTGCCATATTTCCTATAAAAGTTGGAATGCTTTGAAGTAAACGTTTTGTGTTTTGTAGTTTATAGGGTCGTTAATATTTGTAATGGTCGTTTAGTGCATGTTGCTCATGTAGTGTCATTACTATTAGCAAACACTACATTAGCGCCTACTGAGTAACAATTACTCATGTTTATAATTAGCATATAACGAGTCGAACAAGTTTTATGTCTGTTCAAGCTGTCCTGACTGACCTAAAACGGGCTGCGAACAATCTTACAAAACATTTAATTCGTCGAATAAGTTTTAATTCTAAACGATTACCGAGTCTAGAGTTAAGCCCTAACCACGGGTTGTTGGATTGCCTCTTCAGTATAAGTATAAGGCTATAACAAAACCACACCTTGCGTTTTCAAAGGCTAATATCAAATTAATTCCGAGAACGGAGAGCAATTGGGTAAAATTGTGTAAAATGACGGTTTGGAGTCGACTGGAGAATAGAAAAGTGGTTGGTGTCGCGTGTTTGGAACGATTTCATTCCGAAACTAAATTACTATTCATTTAGCCGTTGAGGGCGAGCCGACGATGTCAAACTCAAAGTCGAGTTAATTCGGGCACTTATCTGAACTCATTAAATGCGGGGCAAAAAACTATGATATCTTATTGAGTCTATTATATCATCTGTTTCGTTTAAGATACTTCATTCAGTAAATAACATTATTGCCTATGAAACACAGTCTCATCATTCCCGCTGTCGTAATAAGAAGCTAAAGAATTATAGTGGAAGTAAACAAAATATTACAAAATAGATAGCTTTGCTACACAATTTATTATTCTACTTGAAAATTAGTGTTCATAAAACTGAGGCTAGCCAAGTAGATAGGTAACTTACGAATAAAAAATTAAGAAGTGTTGAATTGTCCCAAAAACTTAATTATAGAAAGCCAATAATTAAAGAGAGTCTTAATTAAAACAAATCGTAAAACACTTCCAAACAATCACAAGTTCAATCAAAGTTTATAAAGCGGCGCCGACGGGCGACGGGCGCGGGCGACCCTTTCTTTCCGTGATACAATCGCTTTGATTACGGCTGTTTAAAACAGTTTGTCACTCGATTATACCGTGTAAGCGGCGGGGTTGCCATATCATTACCCCATTTCTCGGGAAAATTAAATTGTCGTTTGCCAGCGTGGCGCGTCGGGGGCAATTTCCCCAAAACTCTGGCAATTATACAAAAAATATATTTAGTTCTTTCGTTTCTAATGTTACCAAAACGGATAAACGCGGGATAATAAAGTGTCGTTTAAGAAAAGTATACGTCTGGGACATAGCATTATTATGGAACGTTGAATGTAATTTTCTTGCGGTGCAGTTGTTTTTGATTTACTTTAAAATTGTGACGTTTTTGTTGGTGTTATTAGGAGAAGGTTAACGTAAGTTAAATAAGTATGTTATGTTTTTGTTAAAGTAAACGATATTAACAGATGTAAAATAAGATAATAACGTGGTCATTTTAGATGAAGTATATTTCTATGGAAAAGCATAGGTATGTTTTGAGTAATAAAAGTAACATGTTTTTACTTAAAGTATTTTTAGTTAGGTACCAAATATTAAGGTAAGAGTTGCCATTACGTTTTAATTTAAGATAAGTATATCGCAAAAAGTATCAGAAGGAAAATCTAAACATGGCTTTGTTAGAAGCGGTGACAACGCTTTACAATGATGACCACATAATCTTCATTACTAATCAAAACTTTATTATCTTTCAAAGAACGTTCAAAAAGGAAATTAAGAGGCAAATACTACTGTGGGAATGTCTCAGGTAATTGTCAACAGACAAAAAATCACCAAGCAAAAAGTAAATCAAGCTAAGGTCAGCGACCCGCCAATACAACACGAGTATCAAAACAGTTACTCTTATTACGGTTCAAAGCATAGCATTTTCGAATGGCTCAAGTGAAAAACATAAATTTGCGCACATATCGGACCCACGCCTACCAGCAATGGACAAGCGGGCATATTTCATGGTATTTTTTCCTCGGACTTCATTACAAAGTTATGTCTTACGGTGTTGATATACGGTTTAATTTTGAACGGGTAGGTAAGATGTTTTTTTTATTATTTTTTTAAAAATGTCCATTTCTCGGTGATCGTTTTTCGCCGTCTCGGTGTCGTGACAAGCCATATTGTTCAGGGTATGATACATGAAGTAAGTAAACAGGTTTGGGTACAGTGAAGCGCAAAATACGTAGTCGTTTTGCTTAATGATCTTTAAACGTGCGCTTGGGAGCGAGACTTTTTCGTACGGGAAATGTTTAATTTCTTTTATCCGGCGCGCCGTTTTGCTAAACATATTATGTAGATGGCATATTCATTTGGCTGTCGCGATCTGTTATCTTCTTATTAAGTTTTTTCTCGTTTTTATCTTTATGATGTAGCTTATTAATTCTAGTATTGGTACTTTACTTACAATTACTTATAAAGCAGTAATAAACGTCTCTTGACTTTTACATAAGAAGTTTAGAATATAATGTAAATTTTCCACTTTTAAAATTTAAAATATGAGTACCTAATATTCCTATTAATGGCATATATTCCTAAAATCACTGGTTACTTATTATACAGGGTTATCAGCTAGGGGTGTACTAAAACCGGTCACTATACTCATCGTTATAAACAACTTTTATCATAGTATCAACTCGGAATGGGAGAAAAAATACAGCGGTTCCATACAAAAATTTATCGGTGGTCGAAAAAATTTATGAAACAGTTGATTTTTGTATTCAGAGGTTCGATTTCGGTTTGGTATACCCTTAATCTAGAAGATTATAGTAGTACTGGCTAAGTTCTACTATAAATGTTGTTTACCTATGTCGTAGTAGTAGTCTTTGGACGTGAATTAAAAAACATGAAAGGTTCAAAAAGGGTTTAGAATGCCTGTTTTCATTAGATACACTGTCAGATCAGATACATTGACTCTACAAAAATCCGGTTTTTAAGCTTTACCTTTATAATAACGCGTTTAATCATGAATTGTTATAGTGCTTTTGCACACGACTGCACTAATTTCAACTTTGTATCAAATGAGCAGTTAACTATATGACTCCAAATACTTACCTACGATACTAAAGTTTATAAACGAACTAAGTAGACGTCGGTTAATTGGTCGCAAAACTAATAGGTTTCTGATGCGTCTGGCAAGTTAACTATTAATTTTGCTTCGGATATAGTTTAAAATTAATAAGGAAACTTAGAGCGTAAGCTTTTTTATATTTATCAATTGATAATCGGCTATAAAATATTAATAGGGATCATGTAAGTACTGCACTCTTGGGTCCTAAATTGGAATATTCCAAGCATAAGGCTGAATACTGTAGCAAATATGCACCACTCAAATAAAAACATGTTAAACCGTTTAGGCTCTAGATCGTGCCGAAGACATACACATACACACACACTCGAAAAACATAATCCTCTTTCTTTCGCAACAGACACCCGCAATGGGGTAATTATCTGCCTATGCATAGTCTTTTGTTAAACTGCTTATGCTGCTGTCAAAATCGCAAAGATTTTAAATTCAGATGCAGTTTACTGAAATTATATGACTCGGCCAGGTAGAAAAAAAATACAGTAGCAAAGAGATTGTGAATATACCTGTACAGGCGGTTTCAGACTATATATACATACCAATCTCACTGACTATCAAACAGGCCAAGTCACTGTATACAAAGATTCGAAGTTTTGAGATAACCTAAGAATTATGAACCTAAAAAATACATTGCGATATATTTGAACCAGAAAATCTTTACACCGAGGCGTAAAGTAGTCCTTATTTGACATATGTAATTATAATATAATAAAATAATTATTTTATAAAAATGACTACTGACCTCCATTACCTACAGCATGCGTTGATAGAACTTTTTCATATATCATCATATAAAATCAAACCTTAAGACCGATTTTGATAAAATGCAAATGTGAGCTTTCATTTCTGTTTGGCCCTCTCAAACGAAAAAGAGTATCCTAAAATTGAACCCCATGGGAAGTACGCCCTTTCAATCAAAAATAGACCCTACTCTTTTTGTCAGTTGGTAGAAAATTTATATAATCAACTTGAGTATGCTTATATTACGAAATGTAGGCTGCCTTGTACAAAACATTGGAATACTTGTCACTTATTTGTCAAGAGATAAAACCTAGGACATATTCGCGTAGGGAGTTACCAACGTTGCATGTATTCCCATGTACATCATGTCGACATCAAACAAAGCGATTGTATCAATATTTGTCGTTCGTTTAACAATGGTGGATCATAGCGGAGTGGGTGGCCGGTTCGTGTTTGTCTATTAATTTAATTATCATTGCTTTAGAGTCGTGAATCAGTGTGGAGAAAGCGTTGCCCTGATTCGGTGGACGATAAGAGACGATCATGTGCTGTTGATTTGGTGGTTACTGTGTTTTACTAGAACGATATGAATACACTTACGTAATTCAAAAATATATTAAACCTTATCTTTCTATAATCGTGAACCAAAAACTAAATTACTGAACTGATTTTCATAAAAGTTATATGAAACTACTATATATAACAAATTTACCTTTGCGAAAATCAATCGAATTCGTGCTGACATCCCTGAAAAATTGACTAATACATAGAAAAGAAACATCTAAAGTTAAAACTACGTTTTTTTTTTTTTAATTTTAACAATAAGGCTAAAAACTCAAATAGTGAAGAACATAACTGTGCAAGAGGCAAAACATTAACTCAAAAACCAACTAACAATTCATTTAAAATTTCAGTCACGAACTAAACAAGACACTTTTCAAAACCTTAAAACATTGACTAAAAAATTAATATCTCAAACTCAATAAATCCTAAATAACACCTTGCGCCAAATTTAATTAACTCACATACTGGTCCAGCAAACTCTTATAAGCTTACAAACTTAAACACAGTAATCCAAGTAGGGTCATTTCCTCAAAGATTGTCCATTACTTAAAATTATTGGCCTGGATTATTACGATGGCGACACTGTAATCTGTCCACGATACCTATTAAACGTTCAAATGGGTTTTTGATACAATTTAGATGCTGTTACTCGGCAGGATCGCTCGGGTAATATGTACGTGTAATGATATACTGTGGACAATAGTGGACATACGCTTTATGTGGGTACAGTCGGAAACATTACTTAGCTGTTTCATTTAATTCGTATTTTTAGCTTGTTTCCCTTGTGTTGGCTTTCCTGCTATGGGAAATCACAAATCTCCTACTCATGAGCCAATTTGATTTCAGTAATATTTATTTTCACAATATTATTCTATCTAGTATATTATCAAAAACTAGGACAGAACAGAAAAACTGAGAAAACATTGTGTAAAATTAATAATCAATATAGCTTGCCCCTTGTTATGTTACTTATTAATACAATAAGGGGCAAAGTTCAAAGGCATCTCTTTTTGGGCTAAAATAGATAATCAAGGTAAGAATTTAAAAATTCATTCTTATAGACTTACCTATATGACTCTCTTCAGCACAACATGAAAATCTAAGACCTCATGAAAATGTCAATGATACTCAAATATGAAAGTATATTAAAATGTTAAAAATTATGCATAATAATGATGTGCTGGCGACTGTACCATACATGATACATACGACATCTTGGTAGGATGGTATATTATGCGGTTCTTCCAGCTTATCTTAATCTGAGCTTAAAGCCTGTCGGCGTCGTTATGGGTATTACATATAATAATTGGATAAGCCAGGGGTCAAATATCGAGCGGAGATTTTGGGGGCGTAGCTTGTGGTGACTTTGATAAATTACGACAAATGGGACATGGCTTTTAAGATAAAAAACATACGTTGATAAGGGCAGACGCAAAAAATCGGTCTTACGCATCTTTGTAAAAAAATCAAGAAAACTTATTAGGGTATGCATATACTTCGCTGTATTATATAATGTACTTTACTATATATATGGTGACCTCTACACATAAACAAAATCCATGACATGTTAGTGATTTGAAAAGTCTATGAAACAGCGATGTTCGCGACACCTTTATTTCTTTCATATGTATATTCATGCTATAAAAACCACATAAATCATCAGAGATTAGCTCTACCAACCTTGTTATAATCGTCTTCCCACCAACGTTTCACAAACTGTGTCAAATTACGCAAATGACTCTCACTGACTTCATTCAAATTCTCCTCAAACTCACTATATTGACAAGTCTGCCGTGACATTTTCACCGAAACGATAAATTGTATAAAATACAACTCTAGTTTATCACAAATCTACTACGAACACAACTCAAAAAGTTTCTTTAGCACAGTCCCTCTCAACAATTTCCGTAGCCGAGGTGTCTCCAGCAAGATTACGCGACGTCGACTAAACTAATCCAGATTATCCTGTGACACAAGTGTTAAAACCTTAGAGAAGCCGACAAGGTGGTGGGGGTGGCGACATGACACCTGCTAATCTACCTGAGAAAAAGCCATTGAAAAGAGCTTATCACCAACCGGCGAAGTACATAATGGTGCCAGTCGATTCAAAAGTCAAGGATAAGAAAGAGTGGTGGGTACTGAGAATTCTGAAGTCGGTGCGGCGGCGTTTGATGAGGTACTAATGTAATAATAGTCAGGTGAATTCAGACAATAGGTTGATAATTAGAGCGAATTCGGTGGTTTTTAATCCCCTGGGTGACGGTTTGATTGTTGTGGAGGGATTAAGATGATTGACACGTGCACGGTTTTTATTAGGTTTATTAAGCCGTTTCTTATCGTGGCTTAAAATAATAGTTACTTACGTAATTATAAGTGAGAATATTATTTATTTATGATTGATTAGTGAGGCAATTTTTTGTAAGTATACATAGTGAAACCTCTTTGGGGAATAAAATGTTATAACTTGTAGTCATTTGTTTATTTACCTATAGGTAATGTATAATAATAATTCTTCGTAGCCTTAAGTTTTTGCAATGTAAATTTTCAAGTCACGCAATAATCATTTTACGGGAAAACTATTAGTAATTACCCTAAAATTAAGCAAAGTTAAATCATACCGATAGTTTTCTAAAAGTTTTTTTTTTTTAATTTTAGGTTACTTTTATTAATAGATAAAAAGCTTGCGTTAGTCTACATCTCTCTTGATGTAAAGAGCCGATGTGATCTAAAATGTAGCATGTTTGCTAGGAAGAATCCGATTCACACACGACTTCAAAATTGCCAAAATACAGAGTAGCCGATCAGATTCGAGGTCTCTCAATAAAAGTTTTGTACGAGTCTATGGTGCAGATGTCCTCTTGCAGTCTTTATTTGTTAGGCATTAAAAAATTTAAACAAACACATGATGATCATTCGGTTCCTGAAACCTGCCCCTCCGTTCAAATTCTTTAGGTATTCTCTGGAAACACATTGGCGACTCCTTTCCGAGTTCTCATTTCATCAAACAATACTACTTTGAGTATTCATACAAAACCTTCAAAATTAACAAATACAATAACAATGACAGGTTACTGCGAAAAAATTGTCGGCACCTTTGAAGGTGACCGTGTGTGAGACAGAATTTTTGTCTATTCTTAGCACATAGACAATAAAATGTTTATTACACCCCTAGGGTGCAAACAAAAACGTTACCTACTCTTACCGGTAAGGTGTGTGTTGGTTATATTTTCGCTGCTCGCTTAAAAAGGTATGCCATTATTATGTTCTTTGAAACTGTAACCACGAAATAATATTCTTTTACATCTCTCGTATTCGGTAAGTAGGTCCTTATTACCCCCAAATGGGGCTTGTAGGTGACCAATTAGCGCTCTAGGGTAATAATGTAGCTAGAAAAGCCCTAGGGCGGTAAGTAATTAAAAAAAAACATCACTCTTTCAAAAAGTTCGCGTACATCTAACCATCATACTGGCAATAGACATCATGCATTCAGTCCAATGACAAAAGAGGTCGCTTCGCTATTCAGCCTTGTCTTCGTATGAGTATAATAGTCATCAATTTTAAATATCGAACGGCGAAGATCAATTTCGTTCTTGAAAAAAATAATTAAAAAAAATGATGAAAAAAGGCGGGAACAGAAAACTTTTACTTTAAATATTGTTTGTTATTGGTTTTTCTTTTTATAATTACGTGCTAATTAGGAAAAAAACATGAGTTCTGCAAGTGATGAAGATATAAGCTGCACTCCCGTTTCAATGAAAATGGAAGCTGAAGCAGCAATTAAAATGTTTCATTATTGTAATACCAGTTTTTTTCTACTTACCTCACAATCGAGATGTAAAGCAGAGTAGGTTAGCTCGGGTGTACGCATCAATTGCACCCTCGAACTATAGGCGCCCTCGCTGCGCTCGTGCGCCTAAATATCTCGGGCTGCAATTGATGCCTTACAGCCCTTGGCTACTAATCTACTATTTTTTGAAAATATTTATTTGATATTACCTACTTTGTTTCATATAACGTTTCTCGGAAATGGATTTGAGGCTTCCTTAATAATGTGTAAAATGTATATATTATAACTAATATCACTCACTTGCGGCATTGCGTGCGACATTAAATATAATATAAAGAAATTTAAAAATTTTAACCCTATTTACCAGTTTATTTGACCACTTTAGGGGTAGAATTTCCAAAATTCCTTTCAAACTACACCCCAATACTACAGTGAATGTACCCTTAAATTTTCATCTCTCTGTGTTCAGCGTAGGTTTAGGCTCTGCGATGATTTATACCGAACTGTCAGACATATACATAGTTATATTTTGTATAGGAACAATATATATATAGATTGTACCAAAAATAAACATGGAAAGTGCAGGTAAACCAATGTATGATATACCTTAATTAAATGTAACAGGTACCTAAAGTGTTAGATCTACGAAAACCTACATATTAACTCTAACGTTAATTACAATTACTCAACTTCAAGGTATCAGTACTTATACAAGGTAACTTGAGCAAAACCTCTTGAGCGCGACTTAGGTGGTAGGACCTATGAGGACCTACATGAAAGGCCAAATTAAAATTATGCTCTATCACATTTTTAAATTCGGCAGAAAGAAATCAGAAATTTCTTAAATTTAACAAACCGTAAAAAAACGCATTACTTTTTCTTGTGGCTAGGGAACCAGAGAGACAAGGATCACATAGTATTAATTTCTAAGTAAAATAATTTTACCTTGTTAGACAAATAGGTAAAATACGGTAGTAATTGACATGCATTTCATATAAAAATAATATATAAATACTTCAGTGCTAGTCTAGGGATTCAGATGTCTAGATAAGGAATTCGTTAGTATGGAAGGTCGGTCCCCGTGCTTTCTCTTATAAGGTAATACTGGAAACCCTGTATAAGCAAGTACAGCCACGGTCATAACTTATATCGTATCACACATCACCTCAACACTCAGTTCTATATAGCGAGTACCTACATCTGATAGCTCGAGCCAGCGGCTTAGCTTGCCTCTCACACTGCACATACTTATTTGAAGGCAATTATGTATTATAATAATATAGTATGGTTTCTAAACTCTGTTGCATTTGGTGAAGAATAAACATGTTGTTCTAATTCGAGTAGAAAACCAAAGAGGCCATGGAAAATGAAATATATTATATATTTCACTACACCAAAGTAAGCCATGGAAAATAAAATATATTTTATTTAGTCCATATAACAATATAAAATATCGCGAGGAAACCTTTTAAGTCGAAAATGTCAAAAGCTTTCAAACATAAGTGAAGTTAGGGATTTGGGGCCCTAATATTGTCGTGATGACTATGGCATATACATTCATCTCCATAGGAAAGATCCGTGCTTAGTAGTACAACACTTCTGGTTTATAAGTTTTGTCTAATCCAAAGTATATATATAGGAAACCTACTCAGTACTTTAACTACCTACCTTGGTTCTCTATTTTTCTTTTACTATACTTTGGATTAGGCAGAACTTATAAACCAGAAGTGTTGTACTTTATAAATATATATAACAACCTTCAATGTTTTTACTAAAGTAAAAACAGTGAAGGTTGTTAAAAATAATCAGCAATAACTTTTCTATTAACCAGTGGGTAGTGTTTGTCATGCGATCTGTCAGTTTGATTGATAACTAAACTGATTGATTGATTCTCGAGTCAATTTTTTTTTGCTTGCTTGTATTTAAGTACTTTTAAAGGTAAATTAGTTGTCGCATTAAGGATCAAGGGTTTTGTATTTAAGCATTTAGATATTTATTACACATATTTTTTCTTGAATTTCACTAACCGTGTCTGTTTAATTTAATTATTATCAATTCAAAACAATAGCTAACTAGTTAATACAACCTATAATGTACAACTTCTGAAATTATGGTATTTTTGTGTTAAAATCCAGATCAAATTTAGAGCTGGAAGTATTGTGACTAAAAATGCCGAATTGAAATAATTTCTTCAATAAAACTTTTACAATCTGGAGCATTTAGCAAACAAGATAGCAACATTTGGAATACTGTTGAAATATAATTATTAAATATTATAATTAAGTAACATCATTAACCGTGCATAGTACCTACTTACGTAGATACTGCTAAAGAAAATTATTCATGATACGAAAACCGAGAACCTATAACGACGATCGCTAGTTCTTAACGCGCAAAATAGATGGCGTTGGCAGGCTCATTACAAATAAATTCGACGCATGAAGATTGTTTGAGTGCTTACAACATTGAAATTAAAGTAGAAAAATAAAACTAGAACTCTGAAATTAATCTATTTGGCAGGAAAGTTTTTTTAAAATTTAGAAACGACAGTTTTGTTTGCTTTTTTTAATTTAAGTCAATGTAAGATCGAGTTCCAAACGATTGCTTTTGCGTGTAAATTAATTCATTTTTTAATCGGATCTTTACATTGTTTGTTATTTGCTTTGAAATAGCCAAATATTGATGCTCACACTTACTTACCAACCTGTAAGCAAATATTTATTCGCCTATATAGAGTTTTGGAAATTTTCCAATAATACTGAATAAAAACTTAACAACTTAATTTTTTTACAACTTATATCAATAAACTCAATATTTAGTGCAACATAGTTTTTCTCGACATAAGAAATGTACTTACCTAAAATATGTTGAGTTTTCGAAGAGAACATTAAGCCAAATAATTCCCGAGAAAAAACTTTCGTTTAAGTTGAAGGGAAGTGATAATAGAACTTGCATAACTATCATTACCTGTTACTAACCAAAGCGCGACGTCTTAGTGTAGTTAAACAATTTATTTGACCTTGAACCATACAACCTTGACGGCATCGATTTTCCTTGAAGTAGAGTGTTTGTACTTAATTAGTTAGATAAGTAGGTATAGGGTGAGGGTAACATTATACTATCTATTTGCTGTAAAAAAAATATAATTTTCAAGAAATTTATTTGTACAAAAAATCTGTAATATCTTTCTTTCTTTCACATATTCCTTCCCTTTTTGTGTTTATATTATTTCTCTTTATACTTTAAGTAGGTACTAATTTTGTACCCAAAAAGGTTAAAAATCTGTTTTGAAAAATTGAGTAGATGTACTAGAGACTTTCAGAAATAATGTTAACTATTATGTTATGTAAGTAATGTATTTTTCTATCTGTTTTGTTTTTGGTGACATTTCTAAAGTAAACACATTGAGTATAAAATCTTTTTTATGTTAGGTATGAGTATTTCTTGAGTGTAAACTGTTGATATAATATTGTGGCATTTGTTACAAACTATATTTATTAACATGGTACATGTGCTAACGTATGTACTTATTTATAATTATATATTAAAAATACTTCTAACTAGCTGGGCCTCAGAGATAATGTAAGTACGTTACGTTATCTCTGAGGCACAGCTAAAAGCGAAAGAATTATTGAAATCGGTCAAATAATTTTTTTTGTTTAATAGTTCTTGGGCCTCAGAGATAATGTGAATACTTACATTATTTCTGAAGCCCAGCTAGTTAGAAGTATTTTTAATATATTATTTATAAATAGGTACATACGTTAGCACATGTTCGCATTTAGCTGGGCATAATGTAAGTACGTTACGTTATCTCTGAGACCCAGCTAAATACGAAAGAATTATTGAAATCGGCCTTTGTATTATAATATTAGTAAAGGTAGACAGAATTTTAAAAGACTAAACTAAATTAAAATTGAAATCTGCAAGAGGCACATCAATATGACGGCTAAAATCTGACTAAAAGCCAATTAATTTTAGAAGCAATTTGTGAATCTATATATTGGAATTTTACAGCCCTTTAATGCTGTCTATTTACTAGCAATAATTAGGTAAATACTCAAGACTGGCGGTACTTGCGATCTAGGTACCTAGGTAAGTAGTTTACGCCTTTAAATTTCTAAACACGTTTTAGTGTTATCTACCTAGAAGATATATGAAGATTTGGTAAATACTGTTTTACATTTATGAAAAGATCACTTATTAATAAATTTTTATTTTAATCTTACGTAATAATAGTTATTTTATTAACCTGAATTGGAGCACTAAATATGATCGCATATATGATCAGAATAATTAAAATGTACTTAGTAAATAAGCAGCTAAATAAGATTGACTCAATTATTTTTTATAGAACTAATGCCTAAGTAGATATATGCTTTTGCGCAAATTAGCAGAAACGAAATTTGTATCCCGTGTATTTTGAAAATATGTAACAATGATTTTAAAAATAAAGGTTTTAAGAAATAGTAACTGTGTCACATTTGTTTTATGCACAGCCAATTTCAATATTATTAGCTCAATCTTCATATCTTAATGTTTCAAATCAAAATTTGTAACTTAATTTCAGGTCTTATTTCATTAGTAAATATGTAGGTAGATGGTACGCTGAAATAGTACCTGTAGATTAGATGTAGATTTTCTTAAGACATTTTTCTAAGGACAAACCCTTCTCCGAGTCCTGCCACCAGGAACTCAATCTCCCTAATGGTGCGGCGCGCAAACTATGCATTTCGCTGATGAGAGTCGATTTATTTCAATAATCCACGGGTAATGGCCATGGCGAAGTATAACTACTATTACTCCATGGGAAGGGCACGAATATTATATTGCATTAGCGTTTCATGCCTTAGAAACATAGACTGACTAGGTATCTGTAATCTTCAACTATGGCGCTTTTTGATGCTGTACATATTGGTGAAAGCGTATTAGAAGATCAATGTGACAAGCTTAGCGTCTACGCTAAAGTTTTTTTTGCTGTTTGTATGTTAGTAGGTATTAAAAGTACTTTACTGAGCCTTTAGTTTAAGGTTGCTAGGAGAAGATTGCTTTTAGTGTTTTGTGGCATATAAAAGTGACTTATGAAACTAGATCTAAAAAATATTTTAACGTGTTTTATGTAGCTCACATAGAACCTTTACTAAAAAAAATATATTTGTTGAGCTCAGAATCAGGCTGTGCATTATGATAAGTTTTTATTGACAAAAGTAGCATTACATTATAAGTGGTGATATGATTAAAATAATGTATTTAAATCGTTGTTTTTGGTAATCAAATTTTATAGCCTCTCTATAGATGCTACGCCGAAGCGCTAGCCACGGGCTATCAAAGACGCTAAGCAATCACCTACAGTGCAGTTTCACCATAAAAGATTGCTTGTCTCTGAAACCGGTATGTTCTCTGGTGACTTTCAGCTTGGAGCGTGTAATAAGACAATAATGAGGTCCACCTGCCGTGATAGCTGATAATAGAATACCGACTAAACAGGTTCTTGAAGTAAGAAGGATATATCATTTTACTGAAAGCGAGCTTCTAAGTCTAAAAATCTGCCAGTATATTTTTCTGAGGTTTTTGAAGTAGGCTTCAGCCTACTTTTTCTGAATATTTAGGCGGCATTATTGTTAAAAGCGACAGCTTCCAGGCAACCTAATAATGGAGACAATTGTAAAAAATGAAATGAAATAGGACGGGGTTATAATATAAAGAATATTCTCACTTAACTGAATACAAAAAATATAGTAATAGTATATGAGGGTGTATCTATGTATGTATATTTTTCCCTTGGCAAAATACGACAAAACATTCAGGCTCTAGCCTAAACGTTTTGTCGTATTTAAAATATTGACGTACCTATGTAAAAAAATGTGAATGGCGGCGATTGATTTGTCTTTCATTCATAGACTTACTAACTGCATTCTGCAATTTCGCTTGTTAAAATACGTTTGTCTAAAGTTCTTGCAGTCGGGTTTTTGAAGTCACTTTGAACCACTTGTATAAGAAACCGTACAAAAATGATCTGTATCATCTTACACTTAGGTTATTTTTCCCTCTGCTGAACTATCTTCCATTATGTTAAGGCATTCCAATAGTTAGGCCTAAAGTGAGCCAAGACATGAGCTTTTTCTGTAAAAAGTTGTCATAATTTGATACTTATACCTACTATACATAAAGCCATAGATAATAATGATTATGAGTAGATTTGTATATCAAAGCCCGTCACATCAGCTATCCGGCGCGTTCTGAAATCGCCCGCGGCGCCGCGCTGTGATCGGCGGCAAGTCGTGGAACTAAACCGTCACGCCGCAGCATCTGTGGCTGACTTGCGGAGCTTTCTGACTGCACTATATTAAACGTGAGTGAATTTATACTTAAGCTGAGATGTTAAGATATTAAGCGTGAGTCAACTTATACATAAGCTGAGTTGTTTTAGCCGATCATCGATGTTAAGCGTCAGGCTGCCTGGGTCAGTTCGTGGATGGGTGATCTTGGTGTGGTATCACAACTAGCTATACATTTAATTGTGGGTTCCGGTGGTTTATATCCACATAATTATCCCAGGCCATGAAGGAGAGATCTTTAAGGTCTAGAAACTAACTCCAGGGCGAGCCATTCCAGCCATGCTAATTTGATGATTATAAACTTTGTATTTTGTTGGTGTACTTCTTAATAGGTACTCGTAAATACATGTTCCTATACTACTGGGTGATAAGTATTTATCCATGCAAAAGTTGCCTGGATGTGATTGCTTCATTCGATAATGTGGCTCAATGAGAATCCAAATGTGTGTTTTGCTTCTACTGTATACCTACCTGTCTGGCAATAATGTGCAAAGCATTTACCTATATAGCACTAAGTTATATTTGAATTCATCTACCTATATCCATAGTTCATAAAAGTAACCATAATAGTATTCATGTTAATAATTTCATTTTTCTCAGTGAAAGCTTTTACCCGGTAGTACTGACAAAATCAATCCAATTGATTTTAACTCTATATTTAATATTTGGATAGTATTTTCACTATTCAAAAATCACTATTGTCTTCCTAATCAGTCGGTGTCTTTCTAAGCATCCTACAGTTGGTATCAAACTACTATAGAGTTGATTTTGTGCTACCGACATCAAAAACATCTAAAATATTGTATTGTAGTAGGTACCTCTACCTACATTGAACTAACCGACTAGTAAAGCTTGCCTATAGGTATGTCGCTGCTTACAGAATTCATTATAACAACAAGACATTAAAATATTGCATACATTTGCCGTCAACATTATAATAATGTTTTTTTCGCATTTTCGTTCAGCTTTTGGGCAACATGTGTTCTGGTTTATGAATAGCGTCTATCTAGGTATTATTGTATACGAACTTAATTTACCGAGCTATACTTATTAAATATATGAACGCTGTCTGTTTTATTGAATACACATTAAATAACTTGTCTATTAATCTATCTGCAGAGTACACTCAAATTGTCTCCATTCTGAAGTTGCCGGAAATTAAGAAGTTATATTTGTAAGAATTGATCGTTTATATTTAATGTTTTACAATTAAGAATTGATCTAAGTATATCTCTTGATCTACACCAGTTTGCTAAATAACTGACGAATTGACATAAAATCAAAATAATTTTTCTTTTATTACTTTAGGTATGTAAGGAGAGGATTGAAATCGTACGTTTACCTATGTACTATGTCAAGTAAAAAAACTGTATCCATATTTTTTAATTAGTCAGCTACATGCAAGTGTAGCGGGAAGACGTCGGTCTCCCGAGTAAGAATATCTGAAACGAAACTCTGGTTTGCATCACCGAGTTTTCCAAATTCAATTGCAGATTAGGGTGCCTATATTTACCTACTTACCTATATTTCTTTACACATTTACAGCCCAAGGTGGTGGCTATTGCGCGAACAATAACCTCTATTATCTCTAGCAGGGTTGACGTTGCGCAGACGCCCATTTAGAACTTTGCCTTAATTTGTAACAGTTTACGAGTGGTTTAAGAAAAACATATAGGTGTGTTATGCTGATCCCACCTCCCGGAATAAGGGCAGGTGAACCCCTATAATATAATATCTACTTATCTGTATTTAGGTCGCAGTTCATTGATCAAGTAGGTATATAAATTTAAACATAATTTTACTGCCCAAAATACACAACTTATAAGTCAGCCACTGTACCATTGTACATAAGACCACGGGAAGTGTAAAGTATTAAAAACTTTATGCAATAAAGTTATGTAATTAGATAAGTATCTTCATCATCATCTTATGTACTTAACCTACACCCCTTCTTACGAAGAAAAGACGCAGCAACAGGACGATATTATGTTTGACATACGCGATCCGTTATTTTTTTTCAACTAAAGTATAACGTATAAATTAAAACGTAAGATAGATTACATCTCAATTTAAAAACATACAATAAGCAATGGTTCCTGTCTCTATTATTTACTTCAAGCAATCCGAAGAACTCTAGATAAATTAGATGTGTTTATGTAGAACACTCGCAACGGTCATTAATTTTGTCTACGTACTTGTTACAAAAATTATAACGAAATAAGAATTGCATACACATGGGCTAAATTACGGCGAATAATACATAAACCTATCTATGTTCGACAAATATAAACACTTATAACATATAAGGTCAGGTAGGTTTAAACAATTTGAGAAAGGAAAATTTATTGAGAGATTTACTCTGCGAGTCATAAACTTAAATAACTCATTTATTACCTGGTAAGTATAACAATTAATACTAATAATTAAATTTTATTCAACATCGTCTTGTTAATTACTTGAGAATAGGTAGGTATATGATCTTGCCGTTCTTAGAAGCTTCTGAGATACAAAAGCTGCTTTGAAATTGGTGATATCGTCTTTTAGGAACATGGAATTACTTAAGTACTAGAATTTGCTAAGACACTGAAAACTATGTATATATTTAGACCGATTTATTTTCAATAAAATATTTCTATAGGTATCCATTGGTTTTTTTTTTTCTTATTAAAGATTTATATTTTTCAAATAGAAACCTTGTCAGAAAATTTCGGTTTGATAAGCTTTTGAAATACTAAACGTCAATTTTAGGATTGTAAGGTTAAGCTTTTCACACAATCTTAAGCTTTTATGGAAAAAAATTATAAATTTTTATCTTGACAACACTATTTATTCCAAGTAAATTGATTTAGAGTTACTCGTACAATTCCAAAGCCAAGGCGTCCTAAAAAACCTATAAAATCCAATAGCTTTCCACTTCGTATTTCCCTTAAAAAGCTTTGTTTTTTTTATCATGGGATGATGTATAAGGGTTGAATTATTAACATAACGTGTTATAAAAAACATTTTTTTTAGAAGAAATAAAACCAGATATACTTAGCTAAAAGTGTAAAGAAAACTAGAAGAAATTCGCAAAACTAACCTGAATCATGAATACGGCTCACGGTGTTCCTCACAAACAAACGTCAAACGTCACAGATAGTCACTTCACAGTACATTTCACATACAATATCATCCGCTATACAAGTAGATATACGACACACAAATATATTCGTGATGAGATACACGGGTCGCGCATTCACACGACCGTCTAACAGTCGCCGAGACCGGACACTGGGCTTCAGGCGCCGAAGAGCGGGATGAAAGATACGCGGGGGGACATATGCATGCTGAAGGATGCCAAAGGAGCCGGCCAGATGCGACAGGACTCCGGAGAAAAGAGACGACTACACTGCGTGACATTTGAAAACTGTGTCTTTACAACACCTTTTTCGTTCATTTGTAGTCCTCGCTCTTTGCTTTCAGCGTTTAAGGTTCGGATTCGTTTGTGCGATAGTAGAGTTAAGTCGTTTTGGTTGTGCGTGGCAGATGTCCTCTAATGTGTCGCGCAATTCGGGGCGCTAGCTTTAAAACTAAGAAGTGTAGAGGCTAGTATTGCTCGCGTTGTGAGCGTCGCTTGGGTCGTCTGGTGGCAAAAGTGTTTGTCGCGTTTGTCGCGGCGGCGCGCTGGTGCGAGGGGGACGGGGATATGCGTCGCTTGGGGTGGGAGGAGGACGGGGAGGTGTCACCACGGGCGCTTTTTAGGGACAAGCCGGATGAGCCAGGAGTGCGGTGCTGCGGATTTGTGTGACGTTTTTGCGCAGATGTCGAGTTTTCAGTAGCGCACTTGTGCATTACTAATGTTGGAGGAATGCTTGTATGTCGGGTACTGTAGTACTTTTTTTTATCCGACTGCGAAAGAAAGATGGTTATCTATGTTTTTCGAGTGTATGTATGTATGTATATTTATTTGGCATGCCCTAGAGCCTAAACAGTTTGCCGTATTTTTATATGAGAGGCGTCAATAGATTCGTCTTTGTCGTGAGATTGACACTGAGTACCTACATTGAAGTATAATAAAAAAATGGGGATGATACACAGGTTGAAATAATTAGCAGTCGGATTTTTTATAATCGTTTCTAATCACTTATTTATTTATTAACTAACTTATGATTTGATTCAATTGAAAGCTTTATTTTTACATTTAATTGAAAGATTATTTTTAACTCTTGTTTGACCGGGACATATCACATAGTGTTAGAATGTATTTATCTGCTACTAATTTTAATATTATTCTTATATCTTTATCAAAACAACCTGTCGCATAACCTTTTCAATTTCGATACAATATTTTTTGTTACAACTTGTCATATCACAATAGTGAATCCATTTAAAATCACTTGTCCTCTATCACTTGTCAACTGAAGAAACATGACTTTTTCTCCGACAAAAGGCTCATCCCGATTTGACACAATGGTGTAGCGCCACCGCACAATTATATGTGACAATGACAATTGTGACATTTTTGGCTTGTCATTCGTCCGCCCACAGAGGTTGCATTAGTGTCGGTTGGATTTGCAAAATTATATCGATTTTAATAAAAGAGTAAGCTAGTAATTTTGGTACACCTATGTAAGTTTGATAGTTGCGCAACCATCGCAGTTTTTTGATTATTTACATTGTATATAGGAACAAAACTCGAAGTAAGCCGGGAATATTTTGTGAATACGATTTTTTTGTTTTTGGTGTCCTACAACCAAAACTGATTTCGTATTCGACTAGTATCTATAATTATAAATAAATTTCAATTATGATAAGCTAAATATAACGAATACAGAAACTTTCTAAAATTAACTTTGCCACCAAAAGATTAATTGGCTAGCGCCACCGAACAATTTCAGCATAAAGGTAATAAAAGCGATATTGACATTTTTTTCTTGTCATTTCTCTGCCCACAGGAGTTGCATTTGTTTCGGTCGGATTCGCCAACTTTTATTCTATAACCAGAGTTTAGATGCATGCAAAAACTGCGCTTACTGACTTTACCGCCAAAGGATCATCCAATTGTCATACAATTGGCTAGCGCCACCGAACAATTACAGCATAAAGGGAATAAAGAAATTGTGACATTTTTGGCTTTGTCATTCTCCGGACCACAGGGGGCGCATTTGTGTCGCTCGGATTGAATCCGTAACTTTTCTTTGTAGTTTTGCCTAAATCCAAAATCATTTTGCAATTTTTTTTGCCTAATAGTAAATTATAGTAAGAGTAGTAATGTCGCTGCCCACCCACATAGCATTGGCGTGAAATAATCTATAGGATCAGCTGCTGGCAACGATTAAGATTGTTGCTTTGTATGAATTGAGAAATTATGCAAATTTTACGATTCGCTGGTTTCACATCTGTTTCGGTGAATATATTTTTGGAGTTAGATGATATACTTAATTATATGTTGTTAATAATTATCGTTTGTATAATGTAATGGTTAGATTTAATATTTTCTTTTGGTTAAGTTGAGGATTTGATAACAATGTGTACCTACTTACAGACACGTCGAAATTTTATATACTTATGTCGCTCTTAAGAATATTTTTTTTCGTGATAATCTATATCGTGTTATGTTAATATGAAGAAAACTGTTATAAAATACTGAATTGTTGTTATCCGTGTTTTTTACGTTTTAATTTTGCTGGGTGACAAATATTACTTTATTTTTTTACAATTACCTCTATAGATTAGTGAAAACGCTTTTCTGTTTTTGTTTGTTCAATTTAATGTAAAGAAATGTCTTACAACATATTATTATTATCGCGGACGGGTACTATTATAGGTAAGTAGGCTACTATTCGAAACACTAAGTACCTACGTTTTTTTTTCTATGGTTGCATCTAGGCAGGCTATAAGGTAAAAAATATGTGCGCCTGCTCATTATAGTTTGTAGTCGGTTTAACCTTATAGAGACACTTTCACGGCGCTTAGACGACATAATCAACGAACCTATTTACCTGACTATTTTAAATTGATGTCCAATATATCAACATTATCTTACTAACAATCTATGAGTACTCTGAAGCTCTACCTTGAACAAAACGTTACCAAATTACTTTACTTAACATTTTTTTACCCAACCGTAGCTTAGTTACCATAATGTTATTTTAATAGCTTGCTTAGACAAGTGCTTTACCTAACATCGTGTATACGAAGTAGACATAGTTATTTATTACGACTATTACTATTGTTTCGTTATGACTGATGTCTGCTAATGACCAAAGATTATCGGTTGTCGTTTGTTTTAATTTAAATAAATTGGATTTTATTTACATACTTGTGGTTGAGAATTTTATGGTCACTGATTTAGAATAGTGTTGTTAAAGTCACATTAAGAATGGGTGCCTACTTCTACAAGTTCTTATTAAAAAGGTGTGATCACCGATTTTCATTACGGCAGGCGTCGAGGTTTTATTTTTATAATTTGAAAATCAAATCTATTTTGATAAAATGTATAAGTACAGGCAGAAATTATAACTTTTCAAACAAGGTTTTTTTTAATTCAAATTTACTATCAACGAGTTATAAAGTAACGAACACAAAAAATACAGTTAATTTGAACAGCTCCTCTTTTTTTGGGAAATTGGTAATAATAGTGTTTTTAAGACAGGTTTTGTACTTGTAAAAGTAGTATATTTTTTTGTACATACCTAACAGTATGTTCATATATCGTTAAGAAAAATGCTACATTATACATGATCAATACCTACTTAAGTATTTGACTATTTGTTTGACCGACCGGGCAAAAAGACACTTCTCTGATTTAAGTCTCAAAAAAATATTCTTTCGTCTGTCACTTTGTTCAAATAGTCTAATTGTATATTTGCTCCCGACTTAAAATATCACCCGCAACAACATCTAAGTTTTCTATGAAAAAATTATTAATTAAAAAATACAGAGACATCTCTATCGCAGCGACATCTGCACTAAAATACAAAATGAGCAAATTATACCAAACGATTTTGGTCCCGATACAGACAGACACGCAATAAAATGTATAACAATATTCTCTATTCCTTAAAAAAACAACATAAAAACTACGTCACCTGTCGTGTCATTTGGTCCCAATAAACGAACCGCCAAAGAAAACACAAAAATAGAAAAAAAGGAATCGCTCAAAAGTGACCGAAACCTCGCTCCATGACAGTTTGACTTTGCACCCCTGAGCCGACTACTAAAAAACATTCACCCTTAATTCGTAAGCAATAGGGTGTATTTTTTTCTATCATATGTATTTTTTTAAAACTCATTTTTTGTCTGGGCAATTCGTTGTGACTGACGAAAATTTACGATGTGAATAAGTATCGGCGAAATAAAATTCGGCTTCGACTTCATTAGTCTTGTTTTTGTCAGAAACTAGGACGTTATGTCAGTAATAACAGGGGTACCTACTGTTGTCCTTGGCGTGATTATATCTTTTGAAATTGTTGAGAATTTAGGATGAAAAGGCTGCAATTATCAATTTAGTAGACGTGTCCCGACCAATGCTCAAGGCGAAGATTTAATGCGTCGAAGTTTCAAAACAACTGAAGAAGTTTCGCGAGGGCCATCCATATTGATCGCATGAATAGAAAAGTATTGACTCATCTTTAGTAGGTACCTACTAGGTACTTACCTAACGTACTCAGAGTTTTCAATAAGTAGCTATACGAACCTAACTGCTATTATATTTTTGCAAATAATAAAATAGAGCGATAGTATTTTTTATCATTAAAAGTAAACCCGAAAGAAAAACATTATCAAAATTTGTTAGAAAAAAAAAATTACATATTGGATTACATTCTGAACGGGAGACAGAAGAAAATATATATATATAAAAAAAAAAACAAAATAGTGATAGTACTAACATTTTTCTTTACAATTTATAACAGTAGCAGATGGTATGTTTTAGGTATTATAATTGTAGGTACGTGCCTGCCTACTGGCAGCACACTGCACAAGACAGACATGGATAAATTGGGAAGGCCTTTGCCCAGTAGTGGAACATTACAGGCTAACAACACCAAGATATTTAATTTAGGATACTATTTTATCAGAGCAGGAGATTTCGGTATTTTCTAATATAAAAACATTGACTATAGTTTTTCTATATTGACTATAGTTTATATATTGACTATAGTTTTTCTACTCGTCTTCGAGCAAATTGTTCACTAACTATCATATAATCTATGCCTCAATTATCATTCAATTTTATCTCACTGCGACTTAAAAAGCTTTTAGCGTAATTAAGGTTTATTAACAAAAGCGATATTTAATTGAGGCGTCAAGATCCAATTCAATTGTGGCGGTTATCTATCCGCGGCCCAATTGTTGGCTATTTGCTGTTATCGCTTTATTTAAAGGCCGAGACGAATTTTCTAACTACTATATAACTACTTCCTATGGACATCGGTTACGTAATCAGTTTGATTAATTACCGGTAGAGGCTGTGAGAATTATTGAGTACAGATTTGATTGGTGAAGGTTACCAAACCTTATGTTCTAAGAACGAATTAGTAGAACGTTTACTGTTAACAAAATATGCTTATACAGTTTACCAAAAAATAACAGCTTTTTTGTGTCTCAATTAATGTTTTCTTACGTTTTTGTCACAGGACGTTTACCTACTGTTAATCAAATATAGTTTAACAAAAATATACAAGGATAAAAATATTTTTTTTACAATTATTATTTCATCTTTGACATAACTACCTACTATTACAGTCCTGTCACCAGCGGCAAAACATAACTAAGAACAAACACTCATGAAAGTTCTTAAATACAAGGAATAGAAACATTAACATAGGGCGTTTCCTATATATCGCTCGCCTGGCTAGCTACCACCCTCTGGTTGCTAAATCTGTCGACAAGCACCTAACGGTGTGTACCGACACCTTCCTTGAGTCAGTGTATTCCAGACTAGATTTGCTCCATTTAGGCTACAGTATCGCTGACTTCATTGGCCGTGCGAGCTTGTGGTCTAATGAATAGCTGTGTAAGATAAAAAATGCTCGAAATCTTCTCGTGTCAATCAAGCTATGGAGTCATAAAAAGTCAGTTACCATAGATACTTAGGTTATATCTTCGTGATATTCTTCACTGATTCTTGAACATCTAAGTACGAAATAGGCTCGAGGCAAGCAATTTGCAGGCGTTGCAGATCGGTTATTGAAATCGCAATAGCTGTTGAAAGACTACGGCGTATAAAGCGTCGAGATCGCTTTATTGATCGGGATCAGGATAACAAGGGAATAACTCTCTATGAGAATAAACTGTAGCTTTCAAATGTTATTTTTTTATTGCTTCAATAACAGGATGGTACATTAACAGTTTGTTATTTGCATGACAAAATTTGAGGACCTATGCAACAGCTTACTTACAAGTAAACACAGCATTATTATTATATGCAATACATAAATCTGAATTAATCTTTCAATTAATTTCAATTGTTCTTGTTCAGATTTTTTGCGTTTTGATGTTTTTGCACCATTAATTATGTAAGAACAAAACAAAAATGTTACATGTATGTAACATATTACATACATGTAACATTTTTGTTTTGTTCTTACATAATTAATTTTCTATTTTGCTTGTGAAATGGGACATCATTACTACCACTACCGGCTATAATCAGGCTTCAGACAGGTTATGTAACATTAACCTGTCTCACAACTAAAAAAATATCGTCGCGACACTAAGGATGGTGCGATTAATAATATAATACTCATACTTCCTCATTGTAATAAAATTAATTAAAATATACCTAATATGGTAATGAAATTAATGACCTAAGAAAATTTCTCCTAAATTCACAGAGGATATAATTATATGATAGCATCAAATTCATTACGCATTCAATAAATGTATCACTTTTAATACGGGACGCGGACGATTGATCTCTGATTGAACATTATGTTGCCTTGCGTCTCATTTAAACTCTGCTCACGTGGAGGTCAGACTAAATATAAGTACACTCTGGTATCTACTTATTTCAATAGCAATTGCATAATTATGTATTTCTAACAGATTTGATTTATCTACAGTATTTCTATTAGGTATATAGATATGCTTCTATTCATTGGTCATCAATAATATCAACTCCAAACTTTTCCTCATTTTAAAACTGAGATTCAAAATGAGATATGAAAATTAATGAACTGTCACGTCAAAACCATCATACTCGTATTCTAGTTTTTAATTCGTTAGTATATGTCCGTATTGTGTAGTTCTAAGTATTATCTCAGTGACTAGTCGCGGGCTAATGATAATAATTATAAGTGGTTGTCTGAAGTAATATTGGTGTCATTAAACTTTTTGTTCACGCCAAATTTAAATGTAATCATACATTGCCTTATAGATAAACACGTCTTAACTTATAGCATCATTTGTCTTGTTCTATCCAAAGGAGAACGTCTCGCGCCAAAACAAGATAAATTACGATTAAAGTTAAGGCGCGTTTATTAATAAGGCTGACAGTCCTTAGAAAACGGAACTACTGGTTCGTAAATAAATGTCTCATTTAAAAGTTGTATTTCAAATATCATGATTTGGCTTTACTTGATTTTAAATAGCATTGATGCAAATCAACTAAAACTAGGCATCGAAAAACCGAGAGAGTTAACAAGTCGAGATATACTCGTTAGAAAGCAATAAAATAGTGCTTGAAATATTAACATTTCGCAAGACTAGGTACCAAATGGTAATATTGTAATGTTAATTTTGGAGAAAATTCTCACATAAGTATATAAAACTAAATTTCTTGCAAAGTAATCTAAAAAAGCAGCTACTACAGCTGTGTCCATTTTGTTAGCTATCAATTTGTGATTCCATCTGCAATCCGTTGGGTTCGCAATTGCAACAATAAGCTGCGCAATCACAAATAATTGAGTTTGGAATCAGGAAAGTGTTGGCTTCGTGGATTGTTGTGAAGCATTGTAGCAATCTCTACGCGGGATTCAATTCATTCGGTTCGACAATAAGTACGCAATGAATTTTGTATTGCACTCAAAAACATTTAGATATATATTTGTTATTTACAGGAGCTAAAATAAGAAATGTGATCCATAATGATTACGAGATGAAGACTAAATAGGTAACCTCAAAAATATATGCATAAAAAGATATCATCGCGTATAAGTTTTTGTAAAAACCAGCTAAGGACTTTTATTTCATTTATGCTCACGAAACATTCAACATGAAAAAATGATTTTAACAATATCTATGACAGAGTTACTAAAACTGCGTACACATTGTTAAAAGTTTCTGTTTAGTAAGAGCTTTGTGGGTATCAATATCATTTATCCCAATCGTCGCAAATACTTCTTTTCATATAAGGACAAAAACATGTATTTATAAGCCCATAAACATTTTTTGCACAATCAACAGTATACATTAAATTAATCAAAACATTTTTTAACAACATTATGAACTGCACGAAGAAGGTATAAACAAAAGGTTAACCCTTTCATTGTTTTTACTAAAATAAATCTTCGTACAAGGAAGTTGTGACAGAAACGTAATTACTATACGTACCTTACAACAAACTCTCGAAGCTTTCAATTAAAGATTCCACATAAATAAACATCGAATGAATTGTTGACAGGAAATATTGTCACAGCACGTGACCGATGCGACAGTATCGTAGTGAAGCAGTAGGTCAACTTGTGACAAGTAACTTGTCTTTTTGTGTACAGTTACTTAGCAAAGAAGCTAAAATGGTCAATTCATGAGATGTATATGCAAAAATATAATTATTTGCATTAACATGGCAGCGCAGAATTTTTGGATATATAATAAACATTAAAATAATATATAACATTGGATTTAAAACGAGGTATTCGTCAAATGCATTGTCTCTTAAAATTATGCTGATTACCTTCCTTCACAGTACTTTCACGTACAGCGGCAAATTAGCTCGTCTATAATGTAAATTAAAAGCCTGGCTTTAATGCGACGAGTTAGTGTCATTATAACATTAATTATTATAAACCTTCCGTATTCGGTTCTATAAAATACCATGCATTAAAGAAATAACTAAATGCAAATAATAATGATGATTATTGATTTACTGCGTACTCTACACTGTATTAGCCCGGTGTATTAAAAGGTACTACATCAAACCGCCCTTAGCCCTATATTAATGTCGTCACGTTACAGTAAATTATCGGGACATCCAATTGGACCGTGTCGTGACAAAAGCGCATAAATACGGGTAAGTCGCCGTTACGGCCACGATGAGACACGCAGGCCCTAGAACGCTGCCCTGTGCGACTCCGCGAATGTAACCCGATGTGTTTATTACACTTGTTGTGTTTGTTGGGAGATAGTGTTGTTTCCTTTTGTGATATGAGGAAGATGTATTTTATGGCATAATTATTTTATACCCTCTTTGCAGTAGAGTAGAGCTTGAAATTATAGTGTTACGTAAATTTTTGCAGGTAAGTTATTTTGTCCAGTGCCATGATGTGTGACTAAAATTACTTCTGTAAGTAATAGTTTAGAGTGACATTTATACTTATTCATAGTACTTCATGGAAGCACTGCATTATAATAGTGCAACTCAAATTAGTTAGTTTAATTAGTTACTCGTAATGGATAAAGAGATTTAGATGTGTTGGGTATTATTTTAAATCTTTCATCGTTGTTGAACTGGCTTAAATGAATAAATAATATAATGAAAAAAAAAATGTCGCCTCGTGTTATTTATATAGGCCTTCATCAATTACTTATATGTATTCATTAATACTTTTCTAATTATTTATTTTTAGTATAAATAATTAGTACCTGCATAATATTTCCTAATACAATGCTCGTAAGAAGTATATTCATCTAAAACATCATGATGGCAAGATAAACCTGCCACAGCCTCACAGTGCTTGTGTCTACTTGCTGTCACCAGTACCTTCTTCACCAGCGGGAGGCATTATCAAGCGAAATCACTTACATTACCGACGACTGCTTTGATATTACAAGTATTATAGCTGACGATGGTTTAAATCTTTTTACCATTTAAAATATCTATCACCATTTAAATATCGTCGTTATCGATTGATTGGTGATTAGGAATTGTGGCTTGTAACATTTGATTTTACAAGTAGCAAAATATTTCTCCTATGTCTTATTGCTGTGATTTGCATGCATTAAAATCATTTCGCGTAATTGAAATAAAAAAGACTAGCTAAAAGCAACAGCAGGTAACTTGAATACAACGAACCTAGTACCCTATTTTCCGTGCAAATTTTTGTATTGATTCAACCAACAGTGTTGAGTTTACATACGCACAACTCATTCCTAATATCACAAACTTTATCACAATTCTCTATCTTATACACAATGAAATGTACCAACACTTGGGTTTATTCTTATCTAATTTTACCTCCTTTGTAATAGTAATGTCTTTTTACTCTCAACGTGAAAGGTAAATAATACGCATAAAATTCGCCAAGTTATACGTTTTTATAAGTTTCGCAAAATGACGCAAGACACTAAACACACGCAATCTTTCAGAACATTCAATTACACAAATCCTAAATCGGCCAAGCATGGCATCAATCAGATTCTTAAAGCGTCGAGTCTCTAAAGTTGAAAATTCAAATCGTTCCATCAAATGATACGCACATCGGCGTCATTATTCGCCGGAGCCGGTCGCGGCCATATCACACGGGTTCCCTGCGTCGACACATACCGTGTTGGTTTAGTCCAACACAGCACCGCTGAGCCGTTTCACCACAGGGTTCCCATCATCCTCATTTTATCTCCTTTTTTTTCTTCTCTTCCTCACATGCCACAAAGGACGGCGACTTTTGTTCTCTTGTCTCGCTTGTTAATGATTTTTACGAATTATTAATTGTGGGCTGATAAAAGCCGATTGAAAAATATCGATTTGTTTTCGGTTATGAGATATTGTCTCGGTTCCGTGCCGGTGGTGACCGTTTTATTTTATTGTATAAGTTGAATGTGCGAGCAACGAATTGAATAATATTCTGATATTTTTCATGCAAAGATGCAAAACATTATTTATTTTAAATATGCAATGGGTTTAGTTTAGTTGTATTATGATTGGGGTCTTAATACTGCAGATTAATAGAGCAAAGTGAGCGGTTAACGTACCACGAACAAGACGAAAAACATAATACCATTACCACTTATTAATAGCAGCTTGAACACCCAGTCCTATTACTCCACTGAAGTTACATTTGCGTTTACACAAGAATATTTGTCTACAGTCTTTGTTAGTTCATTGCAGACTGCTAGACGCCTTATTGGAAAGTAAATGCACACTTGGTCTATTATTTTAATTCAAAGTCTGTCCCTCTTAGTCATTCTAATTGAAGTACGAGTGTTTTCTATTTATTAGACTAAACCCTTTACCAAGGTTCCAAACCCCAAACAGCGCAATCTACATTGTCAACTTCTCAGAACACCAAATCATCCCAGCGCGATTAATCAAAATTCCACCGTTCGTCCTTAATTATTAGACACGAGTTTATTTAATTTATTTCTGTGTCCAATACGTTATGGGTGCTCCGCCGGCGACGAGCGGCGCTGTAGTGCTCCGCCCAGCTATTACCGAATGGACGGACGGTCGTATATCATGCACGGTATCACGAACGCACTTATTACGCGTTTAAACAAAAGCAAAGGTTAATGTTGTGGACCGGGAACGTGAAGATTTTCTAACTTATGCTTAACGATACCTTTCTGAAGAAAATATATTTTTTCTTGATGTATCAAATAGCAAAGGCGGTGATCCTAAAAATAAAGACTGTACACGTAATGTACTTAACAATTTAAAAATTTCAATAGAATTAATTGAATTACAATGAAATGAAATGAAATGTCTCAATCCAAAATAATAAAGGTAATGTTGATGGTAACAACAATATTGCAGCACAATATTTTACTAATTTGAAAGAAATAAAACACAGATGTGTGTTTTATTATATAACATATAATTAATAGACACCTTACGTTATTTTCAAAAACATTTGTTATTACTTTTTTACAGTTGCATAGAATTCATATTGTTAATAAAAAAAATATATATAAAATAATTATTTCTGAACTTTTTCAGTCGGCATAGATGTACAACATCCGATAATAGACAAATAAATTCTCACAAAGGGTCGTCTTATCGCTTAAAACTGGTCTCTTCCAGAAACTTTCATAGAAATAGAAAAAAAAAAATTGAATATAGCATAGACAATAATATATTCCTGGTGATGTTATAGTAATTATTCTATAGAATACTTTATGAGACTACAAAAGGTAGATCATAAGTAAAAACAGATGGCGCCACAGTTCATATAGCACAAGGTGAGATCCCACAGTCAGGCTTATCGTTCATCATCTATAACACCACTACATCGCGAGATCGTAGAGTAGGGGATGTTCTGTACCGATATTAATCTTAAAAAAATATTTAAAGTTTAATGTAAAAAGTGTTTTTTTGCCAGAATGCCTATATATGATAAAAACACTTATCGCTTTTTAGTAATAAGGCCGCCACTTGTCGCACTGTATTTTGTAAGATTATTTCTCTTGCACTTAATTTTATTGTGTGTGTTAACTGCAATAAAAAAAATATCTGTCTATCTATTTTGGATATTATTCTGTCGTTAAATATTTAGATATTTCGTGAAATTTAAATATATCAGTAATATTCATGAAACGAATTCGTGGTAAAACTTTGAGGGACTTGATTTTTTAATGCTCGTTATAAAACAAATGATTAAATTAATAGCTGCAACAGTTTTTAAAATGTTGGAATATAAAAAAATATCTATCTATAAGAAATAGAAATCCAATACTCGATCAAATATCCTGAAATTTCTACGAAGTCTTAAAAGTTAAAGATGACCTTGAAACAAACATTCAGGGCATAATTTCGCTAATATATTAAAGAAACTTGAACTTTCTAGAACAAGCTAAAACCTATGACAAAGTTTTATAAAATTTAAATAAAAAAATGACATCTAAGCTTTAAAGATGATCTAATTCATAAGTTAAATCAATATCAATACATGAAACGTTAATAATCGTAGTCTCTGAATCCCGTGGATCTACAATCCCTGACGAAGGACGATGGCCACGGCGGGCCGAGCGAAACATCAACCATTTTAATTATGTTCGGGACACCATTAACAATAAATCTGTTGTTCCTATACACGCACACACTAACACACTCCCTCGATCGAACCTAACACATACATTGGGATGAGAGTACCCGTGATCAGAGACGGACTATATAAAGATGGATACATAAAAAAGATTTAGTAATATTGTGTTAATTTTCATCAAGTTACTGCAGTGAATACAAGAGCTTCTTTTTACGTACTTAATATCTCATTTGTTTAAATCATGTGTTTCTACGGTTTTTTTTATGCGCTGTATATGCTACCCGTTTGGAAATAGGATGATTGACGTGTGGTATAGTCATTTATTTATTCATAATTATTTTTGTAACTTTAGATCCACTTCGTTGCGATTATCCATCTGTAGGTTCCTAATGTGCGTTATTATCGAGTATCGAGCCTCGGTCGCCACGGTCCGATTTATGACTAATTATAATTTTGTTTTAGCCATTCGCAATCGTAAACCACCCTGTGACCAATTTACTAATTATTACGTTAATGCCTTTTGAACTTCGAATGACACTTTAAAATAAGATTGGCGCTTGAAACGAGATATTGAGATCTGAGAGAGGCTCTGGCGCAATAAAACTTATTTTTAATGACTTTTCACTACTGTTCTGTAGGATGATGGGTAAAGAACTATTAAAGGTACATAGATTGCAGTCAAAAGAAACAGTAGAAAATAAATAGAGGTGAAGTACTAAACATTACGATGTTTATAAGGGTTCTTTTAGAGCCACTGATGTTAGAAATCGTTTAATCTCTCTTATTACCTATCTGCAAATACTTGGATTGCGAAAGTACCTTAGATTTTATTTATATTCTAGATTTTGTGTTGTTTTTCTTTCAATTTATATAAATTGATATTTTACATAGGTATTCCACTTTAACATATGCTTATAATTTAATATTTACATTTTAATTTTTTCTTACTTTTCATCTTTGATTACATTTCAAACTATATGATTTTGTGGTCATTGTTTTACAGCTCTTCATTATCTACCTTCGTTTTTGAGTTAAATTTATATCCTACACCATATAATTATGCCTTAGGCATTCTCTTAAGTGGGTTGACTCAGGACATCGTGGATCTTTATCATGACATCTGAAAAGTGTAGCTACGCTTTTAAATTAAAACTTGAGGATTTCTCATATTATGTCAAAGGTTTAATGGAATACCTTTAAACTAACGAATCCAGTATTCAACATACTTCAAAATGAAAAAAAATAATAGGTCTTTTAAATGAGTGTCAAACAACTTCAATTCGCCAAGGCGTCTTTACAGTTTTCAGCTTTTTAAAGCATACCTCTAGACGGATTTTGATTAAGTTAAAAATTAAACCATTATAACAACTTTAAAACCTCATAAAATATTTGCTAAAAATCAGACTCTTTTTTTCGACTCAGTTTTGGCATCCAACGAGGCAATGAGGCCTGCATTTTGAGTACTGTATCAACTGCCAGCGGTTTAGATTTCAAGCTATGTAGCCATGTTTTAATTTATATTACATTTGTATCTATATTTATTTTAATTATCAACGAGAATAATAGACTAAAGCAAACACAAAATAAGTAAGTAGGTAATTGTATTATGGCATATTTTGGAATGGCAAAATAAAACGGGCGACACGTTGGTACGTACAATATAATACAATATTTTTAAAGATAATAACGGGGAGTGTGCGCTAGGAGTAAGTATATGTAACAAAAACCATTTATTTTCGATCATAAGAATACGAGAGCGCATACTAGAAGAGCGTAAGATATTGCTTCATTTTGGCAACTTAGGGCAATTAAGTCAAAATTAATAAAATTGTTTATTTCAGGTTACTAAGACCCATATGAAACTACAATATCAAGCAAAAAGATTTAACAAATCTTAATTAGTTCTATTTAACTTCGTACATCCCCTGACTTGGTTTTAGCATATATTTTCATTGTACAAAAATTCGATCTCTACAGTTTTATTATATGTATAATTACATAGAATAATTCATGAGCACATTGAGGAAGAAATAGAGATATCAGAGAGCAAGTGCTACCTAAAATTATTCATAAAAAAGTACAACTCTACCTACTTCTATATGGTGAAACAATATACCGCATCGTTTTTAAGATATTGCTCCATTTTTTTCCGGCGACTACCGATGCAGTGGCCAAGCAATTAATTATTGGTGAAAAAGAGTTGCCCGTATATCTTTCTATTTAAAATCACCTGTCCCGTACATCACGCGCCCTAGGACGCACTTAAAAAATGTCCTAACAAACAGCTGTTTTTGTCGAAATATTAACATTTACGTCTCTTTATAACATCCACCCTGAAGGCTTTTATGGTAAAGTAGTTGTTAACTAACCGCAAATAGCCCGGTAGTTACAAATTTGTCCATGAGCGAGATTACTGGTCGTCTGTCTAACCTTCATTAAAACGTGTTTGCGATGTCCATAATTATAAATAACCGTTCTTTTTCAGTAGTTGGGTAACATGGTAAAGCATTAAAAATCTAGCTGAGTGCTAGTCAAACCTGCGCACGAATAGTTCCGTACCATTTTCTATAAAATATTAGTTCAAAACAGGTAGAAACCTATATACGTAATTGATATCAAGCAAAAATATCAGGTTTATCATAATAGAAGCCTCCTTTAAATATTAATTTTCATTATTTATTTTAAATTTTAAATACTCACAACAAAATTAGTCATAACAGACAGACACACGGACGGACAAAGAAGGCTGAGTAATAGTATTCCTTTTTAACCCTTTGGGTACAGAACCCTAAAAAGTAAACTACTGGACCGATTTTACAAATATATACTTAGCATATCCTGGCAAGTACTCGTATGTAGGTGTGTTACATTCTTTCAAACAATTAAATAATTTTCCTAATCGGTCCAGCTCACCGAGCATGAGGTCTATAAGCATGATCGCTTAGGGATTGATTAGATACCTAAAAAGTTTTGCTACCTATCTTTGTTTTGTTCTAAAGACTTTTGACATTATCAAAAAAGCATCTGTCTCGTGCTTTAAGAGCTCGCGACGCGAAATTTTAACAAGCAGTTTTACTTTTCGCTGTCAATAGATACTTAGCTCGTGCTGGGAGGCAGGCGTCCTCGAATAATCGGATACGTAGATATAAAAAGTAAGATTGGGATGAATTTACAAAAGAGCTTATGTCATGGATGGTGTAAAATAATAAGATATTTTCCTGTTGGTCACCTTAATTTGTACCCTTAAGGAAACAAACAGGACTATTATTTCTTGTTTGTCCCCCTGTCCGAATACCAAATAATAATAACACACATGAAAAAAAAGTTTCTGTTATCTTTGTTTGCACCAGTCCTGATTCACAGAGCCTAGATACGTAGCTAGATGTCAGAGCGGGTATACATCACAAGGCGATTCCTAGACGCACATATCGCAAAGTGACATTTCGCTAGTTCGATAACCCTATTGCATCGATCAAACGCTGACCTAAAGACACAATAAGGACCGACTTGTCATTAGATACGCGTATTCCGGTATTTATCTCACTATTATCGATGCAAATTGTAATAAATGGGACGTTTTCTAGGAAATTGTAATTAATGCGTGTGACTGAGTGCGAATGATGTCATTCGTTGTCTAAGGGAGATGTTTTGATTTAAGAGCTGTCAGTATGGTTTAGGTCTTGTTATCGTCTATATCCGAGTTTGCTGCGATTATTTATTACTACTACAATACATTGTTGTGTTGATGAGGTTTTTTAATATTTTTTACAAGTAGAAACTATTTATGATGGGTGGTTTGCTTGACTAAGTATGAGTTATAGATGTTTAAGTTCTATAGAACAATTAGTACAGTAAAGTATTTTATATATATAATAGTAGTTACAATGAATTCAATTGCTGGTGACATACTATTATACATAATAAAACACTTTTAACAAAATTAAAAATAATAGACGAATAATACACATTATGTGTATTATTCGAATTCTCGTAGACGACCTAGCCCTTTTACTTTTTCAACTGGTATTCTTTTCATTATGAGAAACGCTCCAGTAGTTCAATATTTAAATTAAAATAACTGAAAAATTGGTATACGCGCTTACCGCATTGAATTCCGTGGTCATTGAAGGTAACTTTTATTAAATATTACTTGTTGAATTTCTTGTAGAAGTAAGCATAGGTATATGTAGTAAACATAAATAATATGTGAGCAGTTACGCAACAAACGACACAAAAAGAAACACACACAGTCCCACATCCAAAGCGGTGTCTTTACCAACTACCCTCAATAATAATTCCTGACAAAGGACAAAACTTTCAATAGACATCCCTTTGTACATAATCATACATTCTGGGTAAAACATGGAGGCTCAATAGAAATATAATCCACATCCTAAATATGACAAAAGCCGTAATTGGATTACTGAGCAGTTAATATCTCCTTTCTAATACTTCTTCTCTAAAGCTCTAAAGCGACACACTAGAATCTTTGCTTTTGGAATTTACGCTATGTATCAATAGCTATAGAGTATAATTTAACTTGAGTTGTCTTTGCAGTTGCAACGTTTATGAAAGTACGACACAAACAGGCGACAAAAAAATATCACCGGTAGAAAAGATGTCATATTAAGAAACATGTCAATCATATTTTTATGAAGCATTCAATGGATCGTTGTTCACTTGCGTAATTTTTTTCCATATTTCACGCACCGTTTAAGTTTAGGAGTTTTTGTTCACGTTTTTATTTCGGTAGAGGGTCCCTCGGAAAATGTTTGTAGGTAAGCCAGATTATTCGAATTGGTCCTTCAATTGAGAGGTTGTACAATTTTACGAGAGCTTGTTTCCTCTTTGCTAATTATTATGGGCTGTTTTACTTTATACTTTACAAATTAAAATTTGGGATGAAATTGGCAAGAGATTTTGTGAAGTACTTACTTGTAAGTTTTAATGTTTCCGGTTATTGTAAGTAGCTTTAATTATCTGTAACTTTGTAGCGCTCAGCGTCAGTATTATTGTAATGAGCATCGATGCGAACTTACAAATTGATGAGATAAAGGTTTATATCGAAACTACCAGCGTGCTACCATTGAATAGATATGTCTTGCTGTATATTTTATCTTTGTTTGGTGTGCAACACGGCAAAAAAGAGATGTCACAAATCAAAGCAATATCTACTTAGTCAAGACAATGTAGTTTCACATTTGGGAAAAACAATATACTTTTGATTTAAGTAAATTGTTGTTTCTTGAAGAAAAACTATTCTTGATCTGATATAAATTACTTGTATAAAAAAAATATATGCTTGGATTGAAACAAAATGTACGAGAATGAGAATTTGTTAAAGAAATCTTTTTTTGTGAATTAAGCTCTATAGATTCATTCATCAAGTTAATTGTAAAGAATAGGAGCTTACATACCATACAGAAATATAAAGTTTTTTAAAATTAGTTTACCGTGAAGTGACTTACCGAAATATCTTTTGAACCCCTGACGCCAAAACGACGGGATTCTAGGTTTGACGTGTATATGTTCTGTCTGTGCCTCGTCGCTAGTGAACGGACGAACCGAATTTGATTATGTTTTTTTGTTTGTAAGATGAATTCGTCCAGAATGTTCTTAGTTTGATGAAAAGTCCTCTATTTTGGGTGTCAAATGAATAGAAAGACAAAATACTATTATTCACTTTGATAAATTACAAACCCTCATGTCGAGGGTTTTTAAAATTTTAAGTTCATAAATTAATGGTATTCTAGTTCATGAATTTCTCAGTTATACGTAGACCTGAAAAAAACTTGTTTTGCTTGGTAGTTATGCTTTATTGTATTCCATATACATAAGTTTTATCAAATATCTGTCAAAATTGAAATCAAAATAACTGAAAAATATGGCTGCTGATTAATGTCGGTTTTAACTTTTTAAGAGTATCATTTGTAATAATATCTGATGTTGCGGCACATCAAAGTGTGAGGAAGTGCAACAGTTGCTCAGTGACAGCACGTGAAAGTGATTACCGCGCAGCACAGTGCTGCATTGTCGCGCACAATGCTGCCTTGTTGGATGGGGAGACTGGGGAGAAACGTGCTACTACACTATAGAATTGCTTTTTTTTACTGAAAATAAGCTTACTCTTTTTTTCTCAATCCGTTATAATTGTGTTAACCCGACTGCAAAAGAAGGAGAATGTTTTTCGAGTGTATGTGTATGTATTTTTATTAGGCACGCTCTAGAGTCAATACGGCTTGTCGTATTTTTATGTGAGTGGTGTCAACAGCTGCATCACGCGATTTTACTTACAAAGATACGTGAGTCTAAAGTTCCTGCAGTAGTCGTCTAAGTCACTTTTAACTACTTGTTTATGTGCGAGTATGTTTATGGATTACTCTAGGTACCTCCTAAAATGCATTTAAAGATTTGGAAAAAAAAACTATTTCAAGAAATAGTCTCTTGCACATTTTATTGAAATCGATCTAGTATTTTAACAAGTCTTGAAAAGAAGTAGTTAGATACATCAATTGGCAAGTGCCTATACAATTTCATTCTGATTTAAAAAGTAAACTAAAAAACTAAACTAAACTAAAAATAGGCCGATTATGATAAAATTAATGTGACAAAGATACCACACAATAATTTTTTTTTTTTAAATAAGTTCCACAAGTGCACCTTTATCGATATAAGATCCTTCAGTAAAATATGATGAGCACTGATGATGATTTTTACTATCACTGAGTCCACCTCACCCCTGCATACCCTGCATAGTGGAGCGAGTGTCGCGTGCTATCAAGTTTCAAGCACAACCAGCCCCTTGTCTTCGCCAGTACAAACTACCGCTTATTCTGTGGCACAAAGAACAACAAAAACAGTAGGTACGTAAATATACGTGTTAGCGGCACTCCGCGATGCAATTCGTCGGGCCTTCCTGCTAATTACCCTTCTTTGGCGGCCAGAAACGCTTGAGCTGATTTTCACAATATCTATCTTTACTTCAAGTGTAACTGAATTGGTGATTATGTTGAATATTTGCTAGGTATTTACCTCAAAGCTTATGGGATGTAAATAATATAGATATTTTTAAATTTAAATTGAATAATATATGGTGTATCGTTCGATTAAAAATTATTTTAAACTATAGTACGAGTAAGTAATAAGTATGTCTATTCTTATTACTATAGTTCAAACAAAATTTTTAGATGATTAAATTGTATACAGATCGCTGAAGACTTGAAAGTAAGAATTTATGATTAACAAGAGTTTATTTGCATAGTTTCATATCTGGAGCTCGGTAGACCCGTTTTGTAACATATTGAAAAATTCAGTTAAAAAAAATGAATTCTTTGATTGTTGTGTGATAGTGGCCTAATAACGGATATAATTATCATCTTTACTTTCTAAAAGTACCTAATCTAGCTCCTTTGAGTTGTAGTTATATTATTTTAAATCGAATTCAAATAGAAGAAAGGGAAGGAAGAAGGAAAAATGAAACGTACCGTAATAAATGTATGACATTGGTAAAGTGAACTAGAGTGGGAAGGTATGGCGGTTCTCAGTACGCTGGTCGGAGCTCAGTGCCAAATATTCTGAAACCTCCGGTAATTAGAAGACAATGCGATTCGAGTCATAAACGTTTGACGTGGCCATGCGAAGGCATACAATGAGGCCACATTGTTCCGATGTTCTTTTTTTTAAACGTTTGAGGAGAGTTTGGTATGTTTCCTTTAGCGGTACAGCGTTAAAATTGCTAGCGTTTTTTAATTTAACTGTGTAATACTTTGTATTGGTGAAATTAATAGTAATAGTTTTTAAATGAAGGCCCAAGTGTTTAAAATGGTTTCAAAAAAAATTCGTTAATCGTTCAGTTAATCGCGTGACTTGATTTTTTTTTTGTTTTATTTTTTTACAATTAAGTAATTACTCACAAAAGAGTAAAATCTGACTTAAATTTAGTAGATGACATTACCAATATAGAAGTTAGTTTTTTAGTCACTAACCGAAAGTAACTGAACTTCCTTTCTGCCATATTTCTACAGTAATTTGATAATGGGTACACTTTATATCATGGCATTCTTTGATCTCATCATACAACACAACAAGTAACGTTTTCTTATATCCTAGCGACTAGTTAAAATCCCCTTTATCCTATCAAAAACCGCATCGGAAAACCCGACCGCAAGAAAACTCTACAAGAAAATTACGTTTTTGCGACATTATAAAGTGCCCTACACACTGCTAGAGTGGCAGAACATGGACGTCCAAGTGTAATAGAGTGCTGACACAGAATAAGGCAGACTTATTATAATTTTTATTAACTAGATTACAAAAATACTTACCTTGCTGTACTCAAGTCTCATTTTAAGTAACTATTTTATTTTCATCTGGGTAACTCCGCTAGGTAATTATATTTTTGATAATTGTTTAAACAAAAAACTAAACTTAAGAGGTACTACGATTTCTTGAAAAACAATGTATTTTACGCTGACATAGCGATATTTTGAGATAACCCAAAAAAACCTTTAAGTAGTAAGTAACTATATAGTTATGCTCTTGTGTTAATTGTAAACTATTGTGTTCAGTAAGCTAAATGGAAGAAAAGTAGAAGCCAAAAATAGTCACGAGTAACCTGTGGACGCTAATGGCAGCTAGTCGTTTGGAATGTTGATCTAATGAAAATGCCTATGTTCAGCGTTGGACGACTTCTGTTGATAATACTGATAAGCCAAGACAATAAATCATTATCATCATTTGGTATATTGGCTCATTTCATATCATCTGCCTCGGCCCTGTGCCAATATTGTCTATGTTGGACCTGCGACAGATTTGATGTCGTTAACCCATCTTACTGGTGGGCGACCAAAGTAGACGATACATGTTATAAGTTATCCATCTGCAGTGATCTGTTAAAAGTGAGTGCTCAATAATTTCGTGTCGTGTCCAGTCGGGAGTGGGCCCCGCTACTCGTTCCCAGCGCATTCCTGGAGGACGACATGGTGGTGTTATTTGCACTGATTGCTGGGAGGTGGCAGAAGGGATACTGAGGAATTGATACCTGCCTATTCTTCGCAGGGCACTATTAGGTTGACCTATTGAGAAGACATTGTAATGAAAGGCAGTCTTTAAAAAACAAACCTATCTTTATCTCTGAGAATTTACGATTTGAATGTTTATGGGTGATGATAATATTATCTGTGATTAAATATTTGTCTTTTTTTGTGTACTCTTAAAGTTTCAGTTCTGGTTTACATAAGCAATTCTCAGCTTTTTTTACTCTGATCTCATATTCTTTAGCTCTGTGCGTGTTGTTCAATTTCTGAGGGTTTATTTTATGAAATCCAGCTTACAACATTTCTAATCCCTGCCCTAGTTGACGTACCAAAATATAACTAACCAGAACTTTTACTAGTAACTTATTGATTTTAACATAACGATACCTATCCCCATACTTACCTTCTGTACCAGCCCATCTATTCCAAGAAAGCGGAGGCGCGTCGAGCACGTAAACAAAGGTAGACAAAGAGAGCAATCTACGCAAAAGGTATACGACAGGATAAAAGTAGCTGTCACGAACGGTCACGACACGGAGGGTTATTATGAAAAAATGTGCACCTATGGGAACTGAACGTCTGTGCGAAACGAGTTGGTCGTTGTTGGGATGTAGAGGTTAATTATTGGTTATGTGGATGACAGAGCGGTGTTTTTGGACGATTTTGTTGCTAAAAATATACTTATTTTAACTATCTGCGTCTTACGGTGTTAACCGCGGTGATCTCATCATGCTACGGGAATACTGCACTTTTTCGAGATCTAATGTAGCTAAATTTACTCAGTATAAATAATGTCGCTATGAACTGAAAAAGGAATTTTAAAAATCAGTTTAGAATTTCATGATATGTTCATTTAAGATAGTTCAAGAGATTTTTTCTTATTAAAAATCTACTCTTATTGATTTCAGAGCTAACTGTCAAAATCTCACACGGTCACATTGTAATAAAGCTTACGATATAAAATACAACGACTCTATATTTTATGTGACTTGGTGACGTGATCTAACATCCAGAAAGAAGATTATTTATATTGGCTTAAGAAGTAATATTTTATAATGTGGGTACCGTCAAAGCCGCTAAAGAAAATTATACAATATATTGCATATAAACTGTCAAAAGATCAAGTTCATTTGGTGCGTTTATATGTGTTACAAAAGAAACAATGATAATGTTGGTTTTTCTTGGAGAGAGATATTAATTAGACTATATACAACGTGTAACGGAAAAGTGTGATAATATTTATAGATGATTAGTCTTCTACCCATCAAAGTGAAACGATAGTTGACATAGTTTTTTGAAAATAAAAAATACTTAAAAATGCGTCCCTCATACAACTTAACCGATCACGTGACCAACATTTGTATGGAGAAAATTTTAATTTTTGTTTAATAGTTTTGTTATATAATGGATTCACTTTAATGGATGGACTTAGCCCTCTGAAGTATTATCACACTATTATACATTCTATATTTTGTTTTCGTTCCAAAACATGTTTTCAACTAGTAGGTACTTGACATGCTTTTTATAGGATTTTTAGATGCATCTCAAGTCAAGCCGCATATTGTTTTTTGTGACAGAATTTATATTTGTTACCTGTATACTAATCAAAACCCTTCAAAAATTGTCTTTGAGTAATACAGTCGTCGTATACAGTTTGGCAGTCGGGTAAAAATGTTTGTGACTGCCATTTATACCCACACCGGCATTTAAGAAGTCTATCTTTAAACTGCTCGTCGGATGAGGTTACATTAAGTACTGGACGTCAGGTGCTTGGGATGGTCTGGTCACGATTATTTGACCGATGTCTAGCTGAACACTCCAACTATTCTACCTCTACACTCCATCAAAAGTAGACCTTAAACTGCTCATCATTTAGGTTTAATTTCCTTTCTCTAAACTCGAAATATCCGCATTGAACAGCCACGCAACTTTCGTCTTTGCTTTGAGTGGTTTAAAGATTGTTTTTCAATGTGACTGGGCAATGAAACTTTGCGTTAGTTAATGCTCTACCTATGATCGTAATAAGTAGATGGTGTGTTGAAAAATTATCGGTGCGATCGGAGGCGCAATGGACGCGTGACTTTTTTGTCTGTTTATTATTGAGTTCGAAAGTTTGGAGGTATAAGTTTCTGGAAGAGCTCGTAACCATCATCTACAAGTCGTATATCTCGCTGCAGAGAAAACTGCATGGAAAAAGGAAGGCATGTTAAAAATAATCTTATAAGATAAACGTTTCACACGTATAGCATTATGATGATAATATGATTATTAATCTGAAAAGTTTGAAATCTTGGCACTCAGCTAATGCAAAGAAAACAAAAATTTAAAATGACATAAGAAAGGAAAAAATCTTTAAGTGCCTTCTTCTCAGGTGTCTTCACCATGTCTTCTAAAGATTGTCTTTATAAAAAAATTGTCGTTACCGTGAATATAGATAACATAATATGACTACGGTAATAACGTTTGCGTCCATAATCTAAATAAAAATATAAGCTATTATTAAGATTCCTTAAGTTTTCTGACTCAGAAGAAGAGGTCGCTGCAAATTGTTATTTTAAATCTGTGATAACCATTTGATCGCGTGCCTTGAAACTACTCATATCCAGAACACCACATAAGTACATACTAAACAAAGAGATGCCCTTTAGAGGACCATCATAATCATTTAAGAGACATCCAGCAAAACTAAATCTCAGTAAACAACAAGTTCTTCATACCCGCTGCGAAGTAATAAATGTAAAGCAAATGCTGGCGTCCACATCAAAATGTCATCAATGTTTCGGTAAATAAGTGACAGGTTACAACGGAACAACGTTGCCGTTTATACACCCATAATGGACCTTAAGGCAATCTTGATTGGAAACCATGGACGACTGACCTTAGTGTAGACAAGTCATTAAACATTATCTTATTATGCAATCAAAGTATTTTTAAACGCGTATCAACTTTAAGCGTCGCTTTTTTCTATTTAACCGAGGAAGAATCGATCGCAAAAATGAAATGAATGAAATTCAGACGCGTTTATAAGTAAGTCCATAAGTTAACTTTATTAGTCAGGTCTTAGTAAAGATTTTTAACTATGATATCACTTATAATACTATAAAAAGATAAAAAAAACAGAATTGGAAACTCAACAGAACCACTATAGTGAATTCGTTTTATGTCGAATTCCCAAAATCTCGAACACAAAGCAAAGGGAAAATTATTTATTAAAATTAAAATTTGGTGTGGTATCTTGTTTTAACTACGTGATTGTTTTTTCTCATAATCCATTTTGTCTCTAAAAGTCTAAACCAAATATGAATTATAATTCGTACAAATATTAATATATATCAAAAACCAAAAACTTGTACCTCAATCAAGTTTTGCTAACTAATTTTAGATCTCTGGCTAATAAATGGCGACGACCAGTAGAGACATTACTAAAACTGCCGTTAGCTAACACGTAATCAGCTAGACAGATTTGATTGATGAGAGGTCAAAATACTGATGTCCAAACTATACATCTAACATAGCGTGTGGGTACATACCAAAAATATATAGGTTTACCAATGCACGTGTAGCTTATGTAAAACATATCAGTCTATGTCCAGCTGTGGACGAATAGGGGCTGATGATTATGCTGATGAACATACTACTGTCTGTCTATAGATAACGTAATAAACGATTCACAATGTAAATGCTTAAGTAAAATAAAAAACTTGACAAGAAAATTAAAATGTAATAAATATACTTTCAGCAGTATGGGCCAATCCACTATGCGTTCGGTTTTGCTGCTTGACTAAGGCAGTCGCAACTTTTGAAAGGCAGTACACAGTCCTTAGTGCATCATCATCATCCACAACCTCCCTGATCCCATTGTAGGGTAGGCGACGGGCCTACCCTACAATGATATGAGACGTCATATCATACCATCTACCTCGATCTTGTCTTATCACTTACTGTCTTAGACTGTACTGACTGTACTGACTGACTTACTGGCAGTAATTTGCGATTAAACTAAAATAATAAATATCTGACATTATTCAGCATTAAGTTTAACATTGCTTTACTAAAAAATAAATAAATAACAATCACTTAGTGTTACGAAATTTCTTCAAGATTGTATTTCTGCGAAAAACTAAGATTTCACTTTCCATCATATAAAAACGTCACTTAAAAATGATTTGTATAATTGCCGTATTATTTTTAGTAAAAGTCTGCAAAGAATCATAAATTATGTTTAAATAAATGCTAGCAGTAGTAGTTGTAAATGCTAGCAGTAGTACCGACAGGTAGTAAAAATATAAATCGTCAAATTAAAATGACAAATTCTACATTCGCTAATACGTTTAGTACAGGCAGAAAGAAAATTGATAGATATATCAATTCTTTGTTGCAGACACACAAAAAACAAAAAATTGAATACAAAATATAGAGCTACAAGTTTGTCTTATCGCTAATAGCGATAGCGAGGCTGAAACTTGTAGCTTAGCGTAACTTGATCTCTTCCAGGCAACTTTATGATGGAGACAATTATGAAAAAATAATTTAAATAGGACGGGGTATACAATAAGCAATATACTTAATTAACTTAATACACAAAAATGTTAATATCAATAAAAAAAGTAAAGTGTTAGGGTATTTAACTATTGCGATGAAAATAGTTTTATTATTTTTTAATAAATATAATAAGGATATTTATTACTTGATATATTACAAAATAATTTGAAAATATCTCAGATTGATTTTACTTTGACGTGTCTCACTACAGTCAAAAATATAAAGCATACTTGCCCAGCATAAACTTAGACTTAGCTACATAGACAACAAGCCTAGATGACAATTAATAAAAAAGCATTTGGTAAACACATATTTTTGATTTGTAAATTAAGTTAAACTAACACTCCTGTTTTTGGGCAGTCGTGCTAAGTGCAGTAATAATTATAAGTTCACAAAAAACATTGTAATTAGACATTATAATCTACTAGGTAGATACATATTAAGTTTTTTAAATTAGCATTTTAATACCTTTTTAAACATTTTTTATCAATTCCTAGCAAACCAGTTGGTTGCATAAAATTTCTAGTTAAATTTGTTCGTGAATGTACCGCGACGTAAGCGCAGTGCCTCAGTCGGTGAAAATTGATGTCGCATTGCTAATGTCCGGTATAATGAGTCAGAAGACGTTCATCATCAGAACAGGTCCTCGCGGTGAGAAGCTGCAGGTGATAATAATATATTAATGCTCATGTTGATGCTAATGAAGGTTTTTTTAACGTTAAAAACGATCACTATGCTAGCAAAACTCTAGCATATTTTGTGTTTCTTTTAAAGGCTATTCTTACTAAATGATTTCTAGTACAATAGAAGCTTTTATAAACCACAACTCACATTGTTTCCTACTTTTTAAAACTAAAGCTTTAGGCTAACATTGTAAAAAATAAATCTGTATAAAATATAACCAACCAAGCATCCTACGTGACTTATCCAACCAACGTGTGCTCGTCTAAATCAATCCTATCTGTGTCCTGTGTCCATATAATCTCTAATGACCAGTTTGAACGAGAAAATTGTCCATTTATGTGAACTGAATGTCCATTTACGAACGTGTATAAACTCTTAAGATGATGATTTTGAAGATTGGCTTGAAAATTGGAATCGAGTATCGAACGACCTGCGATTTGTCGCCAGTTCAAACTTACGGACGTGAGAATATGGGAAATGTATTCTACGTCTTTAGTATCGGACTTTAGCATGTTACCAAACTTGTTTTTTCACTTTACAGGTAGGTATCTTAATTTAATTTAAAGTACGATTCGCTGTCTAGAATTATGTTATCTCTACAGTTTGAGTCCACGATATTACACAAGTTGAAGCGTGCTTTAAAAAAAGAGCCTTTCGAATTGAGTAGTTTATTTTTTATTATCAATGATGTATACTTTCATACCAACCTATTTACTTAAAACCAAAATAAATAAAATAAATGTTTTTTTTAAGAAAATGTTATTAAATCTTTCTTGTGGCATATGTTTCTAATTAACAATCACTAAACTAATTTTGTATTCTTTCTAATTCGTTTAAACGTACATAAATAGCAAGTATTACTACTGAGAAAGACATTTAAACCTTCTATGTAAAGCAAAGGTTTTTTCGTCATTTAATTTCATCTTTATTCATACCCTGTATCAGTGACGCAAATTACGAGTTTATAAAACGTTACCAGTCAGACGATGTGAAATGAAACTGACAGATCCCAGACAATCTCAAACTTTAAACCAACCGCAAGTGGGAAAATACATCCATCACGCCATATGCACAAAAGCAACGCGTATTCAAGTGTTATACTAACAAAAAGCGTGTCATTGTCCGTCTGTCTGTCGCTTGTGACGTTTGCCAGAGACCTACGTGCCTCACGTCAAACCTGTCAAACATAGTGAAATTTCTTCTCAGCACGATATATTCAAATTTCCAACCGTGTGTCATTCGATACAGTGTCTGACATCTTCATGATCTCCGCTTTTATACCAAAAAAGCTTATGTGACCAGGTCGAATGCAAAGAATAATATCTTTTATAGGCGAAGTGTTTAAAGTATTAGTTCAGTATTAATAAAATACTAGTTTTAATATCAGAAGAATTCGTTAAGTGACTATCCGTCACGGCTATTGTAAAAGTCCATGATAAACCAACTTAAAAGTACATTTGACTAGACTCTGTTACCGTATTATAAGGAAGATTTTCCTATGATAAGAAAAGTTAACCCTAAAAAGCGGAAGGTGGTCTAAAGGCGCCGTCAAAATGACGGCTGTCAAATGCGTTCAAGGCGGTCAAGTGTGATGACTTCTTGTTAGTGTTAAGTTAGTAAGTGACAAGATAATGCCGGTGTTATGGAGTCGGAGAAGCGGTCATAGTTTCTCCTAGTTCATACGGTTAAATGAACCTCCATTATTAATTAAAATGTTATGAAGACGAGTAAGTAAATATACATCGCAGGTAAGTACAGGAAAATTGTAGCATTGATAATGGTAGCGGTACTAATGTGGTTGAGTACAAGTTCTAAATTTTTTATTAAATGCACTTGTCCCGTAGTTTTTTGGTATTTATAATTTAATTCCATAATAATGATGCCTTAATTGTGAATCTGAATATAGTTGGACCATAGTTTTACAAAGAGTAGCAAAGTTGCTTATCGATCTTTGCCCATTTATAAAACAACGAAATAAATGCGAACGTATTACGTTGCTAAGTTGCCAACATTCTCACGAAGAGTATCGAATTAATAACACCAGTGTGATTCTATAGACCAGAATTATGAGCACTCATGCCTTGTTACTCTTGAAAGTCGTTACAAGCTCGATCATTGCTAACACGGTGCTCAAACAAACGACACTCACGTTCCGACGTCACGTAGGTGTACGTTTCTCAACATTTGACATACCACTCCAAATTGCAGGTTCGCTGTTCTCGATGGGCTTGTAATGTTTTTCTCACACGATTCGAGAGCAAATAACTGGGTGGTGATAAGGCTGTAGCGCTCACGAGTTGAGGTGTGGAGTGGTGTGGGGTACGGGAGAAAAGTTTGGGAAACTTGTTAGGATGTGAATATTTGTAGAGCTGAAATAGGACAAAGTGGAACTGGAGCAAGATGGATTTCTGATTACACAAAAGTTGAGTTATTTGACCAGAGACGCAATATCTTAATCAATAAAGGAGCGGACTTCGGACAGAGAGCAAGAGAATGAGTGAAACATAAAAGTAACACGAATCAACGTTATAATTAGATATCACCACCGGTTACTCACCGTTAAATTCTAGGTTTTGACCCCCAATAGGATTTCTTTTCCAGTTCTTATCTTTATTTTATTTGAAAATGTAATTTATATTAATAAGTCTATTGGCCTAAATTACCAAGGTATTTTGAATTTTTTTTTGTAAAAATATAACAAACTATACGCAAACGGTACAAATGCTGATTGTTCTGGTAGAATTATTTTTTCTCTGTGAAATCATTATATTTAATTACATACCTACTTAAGCAACTAACTGAAATAAAATATAAGAACTTTGTGCCAATCAATTTTCTCCTTTGAACTGTAGCTTGCGGGGTGGATTTAACACGATTTTGATGAAAAAGGTAAGGAAAATTAGTTCTTTAGCTTCCTCGTTTTACACTCGCTTAACTAGCAGTTACTTTATTTTTATTGATCAAGCCTAATCATTTAGTATGTTGGCTATTCGCATTGTCCGTATGTCTCGAAAGTAAGTATAGCTCCGATCATACTATCATGGACATCCAATTTTCGCCTCTCATATTGGTAGCGTATAAGTACCCGATTGTATCATGATTTTGAAATTGAATTGGGGTCTGTCCTATTACCTCTAGACTTTTCAACGAGAAATGCATCTCTTTTTGTTTGAGTGTGACAGAAAGAGACGGTGTATAAAAATTAGAAGTGGATAGGTTGGCGGTGTCAATTTTGCTGGGTCGTGAGGTATCTGAGTGTCAATTTTACTGCCTCCGCAGTATTATTGTTGGAAAATTCCTCTGGATCTTGCGTTTGCGCATCCTTTGTGGCGCATTCCTAGACTGATTGCGTGTATGTAATCATCGTGATGTTGCCGTCTTTTGTTTTGGCTGGTTATGGGAAATCTAATTTGCTGGATTACCGGAGTATGATTAGACGGATATAATGTTATAGAGCTGCAATGGTATGGAAGAATGACAGAGCATAATTGATTCTCTATTCCATAATACGTTAGCTTCATTCTTATGTTGCTTTTTTATCATGTAAATACATCCGCGTAGGTTAAGTTTGGTAAGAATACTGGTGCTAGTATAGTAAACGTAGTTATACGAGTATCTCTTTACAAAGATGTATTATAGTATGCATATAAAAATTGCTGAGAAGAAACCTATTGAAAGTAAATATCGCTATATGTACTATCAATGGTTTTCTTTTTTTGTGTATTGTGAGTAGTCTATTTTTGTGGGCAATAACATTAAACTGCCTATCTTATTTTATTCAATTGATTATTGATTATTTTTGCATATCGATCCTGCAGCCTTGCATCATACTTAAAATAGACATGGTATTTTCTTTTTTATTATTACAACTTATAGTAAATAGCTACTGATTACTACTGATCCAATTCGGAATCTTTCTACATTTTACTATTGTCTTGGTTTTTTATGCGTGCTCCATCACAAATCAATTGAGTGAAACTAGTCGGTAGAAAATCGGTGGCTGGTGATGATCATTGTCTCATCGCATTTTGTACACTCAGGACAATATGACAGTCGATTGAAAACGTGAGTACAGGTATGATCACAAAGCATTTGCAGATAATTCGGCGATGTGCCCAATGCCATAGTTATACTAGTAATTCTGCAAATTATTGATATAAAATAAAACTACCTTTTGATCGTTATTTTTTTATTTGACTACTAAAAAGTAGTGTAATATTGTTTGAGTGTATGTTAGTATGTCTGTAGGTATGTTTAACTCTTTGTGACGTGCGTTCATCATATCTAATGAGTCTTTATCTGCAGATGGTCATAGACTATATATAGCTATTGGTAACAAGTAGGTATCTACATACCGCGGTTTACTTGTTTAAGTTTCTACAGGCGGGTTTTTATGAAGTCGCTACTAATCGCTTGCCATATTTAGAAATCTGGTGAGTTCCACATATTCCTGCCATATGATATTGAAATCAGCCGGTTTATGGCACTGCAGTAAATTTCCCTACTTTTGAGCAATATACTCCCCAAAGGTGTGTTAGTTCCTTAATCTCTTGCCAAAGAAGCAAAAAGACGGGAGCCACGCGGGCATACACCTCTGAGTTTTTCACATATGTGTATATTATAAGTAGTGACCTACTATCAGTTTAATACGGCGATCAATACGGCGATAACATCGTGACTGAAACCTGCTTGTCGCAGAAAATTAATCACTATCGAAGATAAGTGAAGTCCACTATCCGCGATTTGGCTAACGTGGTGGACTATAGCCGATACCCCATTTATTAGGTAGCACGGCGTCTAGTAGTAAATCAATATGGTGATACTCCTATATTAAAATCCCTGACAATGAAATCGTATACTAAATATGAATTGTTCATCATAGTTAGTTCTAAGATAACGGTAAATTGATATATCAGTATCAGGTTATGAATGCTTATATTACCTATTTCTTTGTTTGTCGGTTTTCGAATCATCTCATTTACATCATTTACAATCTTCTTTATCCCACCGCTGCGCATTACAATGCTAGTTTTCGAATATTTTAGGCTAAAGTATTTTCTTCTCGCCAGTATCATATACAAAAGATGTCCGCGAAGTAATGACGCCGCGTACGTGAATCAATCGCACAATACCAAACGTCCTCGCAGCGTCACCACTTAACTGTTACCAACCATTTTTTAAATATTAGGACAAAAACAAATTATAGTAAGTCTCTCATGAACATTACCAGAGAACTAATTAGTTATTGGTAGCTGGTGTTTGTAACCTAAACTGTCTTTGTAGAGCTAGCTCAATTAATCTCTGAGAGGTATATCTATGGCGTTCATAACGATATTTCTGAAGTTCTGTGAACTGACCACTTCACGACCACAATACTTTAAGCAAATTAAACAAAATTGGCAATCGATTCGTATTCAAAAACCTTGATTAATGTTGTCTGTATCAAATACTAATAAATTGTAGACGTAAATATAGCCGTAGCTTATTTGGCCCCTCTTTGGGAGAATTACGTCCATACTCAAAAGCCCCCGACAAATATAAATCGTAGAACCTATACAAGCAGCAAGTATTGTCTACATTAGTTGGAAACTATATATGACCTCTACGCCGAGTATGAAATTTTCGGTGACATAACAAACATACAAAAGAACTGACTCAAAAAAATGTTAGACTCAAATCCATGCTGCAGGGGTGTTACTTTGCGTTCTTCCACGCTTACAGCGGCGAGTACTTTACAATAACTTAGAGTTGTATGTCTGAACACAGGATCAAATATGTCGATGTGTGGTCACCATACCATCATCGGAATAACGTACGCAAACACGCCACTGGTTCGCAATCGCGCACTAATGACAAAACGTACCGGGCGCTACGTGAGCAAATCTGCGCGTAAATTGAGCCGCGACTGTGCGCTACTGTCGTTGTACGTCGAGATTGGAATCACATACATAGTAGGTAACGCGCGTAATAGCGGCTCCTGTGGATTATGTTATCCTAGTACTTATATATCCATCTAATAGATATTAGATGCGTGCAATGGTAAGACCTATGTTGGGAGTGTCTGCGCGATAGAATCCGCATATTCGCCGAAGAACTGGAGTTGCCGAAGAGGCAATAGGCTGGCCACATCGCTCGAAGAACCGATAACCGATGAGGAAGAAAAGTTCTTGAGTGGAGAATACGAACCGGAAAACGTAGCGTAAGCCTTCCACTGGGTGGACCGATGACATAATAAAAGTTACAAGTAACCAGTGGATGCAATTGGCAGCTTGTCGTTCGGAATGGTGATCTAAGGGGGAGGCCTATGTTCAGTAATGGATATCTTCTAAATGATGATGATGATGAGATATTAGATACATAAAAAAGTATTGTATACACACAAAATAATAAACTAATTAGAAAGAAGAAAAGAAAGAAAAAGTAAACAGAAAAGGCATTATTGACAGCCTTAACAAGAAGCGGCTTTATCACTAATAGCGATATCTTTCAGACAATTTTCGGATGAAGTTAACTAAAGCATTATGACAGTGGGAGTTAGAAATTTAAAATAACTAAGCATTAAAATATATATTATTTTATATAATAATAATATACACTTACTACTTTTTAACTATTACATATCCATTAGAATATCGTAGTATTATTTAAGAAGTGTCAATAATCTATCTGGTAGGTCACTGGTAAAGATCACCTTAAAAATATAGCAGGGTGACAAACAGGATAAATAATTCCTTTCTGTCACTTTTTTATAGAGGGACAAAGAGGAATATTTATTCCCTTTAAGGTGCGAATTGAGGTGAAAAACAGGAATAAATCCTGGTAATCGACAAGCATCTTTGTAATGAACATTAACATTAGGTTTTTCATAAACATTAGCAACGAGTTTTGTTCTAAGTTATTGAAAATTTGCAGTAAATATTATTTTTCGTCATTTTGGGTCACAAAACTGTTGTGGCCGCGATGTCAACAGTTCGCAGAACTACTAGAAGGTACGAACTATAGTGTAATTACTAAATATTATTTACCACATCAGTAGATATTTTATTAATGTGGTACAAATGTGCCTTGCGATTAAAACCAGTCTCTCACACGTATTTCGCATCTGGTATTGATTTGCATTGAAATCCTATAAATAAATATAATATGTATAGGATTACTATAAATACTATATGTATTATATACCTTATACATCTACAACAAATATTTTAAAACCGACTATATTTGAGATATTTGAGATTTGAGAAATTTTTTGTAAATATGTTACCAACTTTTTAATGTCCCATAAACTTTCGATATTATTATTTTGCCACTTCTTCAGTGATTTTTTTTTCGGGCGGTAACATACATTGAAGATACAAACATATTACATTTACAGAAATTGCATTAATTTTTAAAATAATTAAATATAATTAGGTATAATCCAAACAAATAAGTTAACGTGACTTTGTCCCAAACACAAACCAACCACTTTTGACTAATAAATAAGAAACAATGTCATCAAAGTCTAACAAATCCCTTTGATTACCCTAAAGCTTAATTCTCCCCTAAATAATATCTCATTTTGCATCTGATAAGTGACATACCGATTCGTTCAACTGTGGACAATCCGTGGAAATCCGAGCAATTTGGGCCAATTCGGGAGTCAGTGACGCGTAAGGGTAACCCTCTAATGCAATTGCACAAGCCTCCTCGATATGCAGTGCTTTTGGTAATGTTTGGCAACTGATTAAAAGTCAAAGCTGTCGTGCCCACAGGAAGTTGTTGAGTAGTCGGGGAGATAGAGACTCGTTTGATCACTAGTGAGAATTATAACTGCGTTTTTTTGTAGCTATTTGGTAATGAAAAAAAAGTTCTTTCAATACTCTAATATGGCAGCAATATGTCAGTGCAAGCCGTAAGCATACTTTTTTTAATTGACTATATAACCGCGTTGTCCACCAGCTATTCTACGAGTAGACGACGATGTGGCTGAAGATGAAGCACGCAGACCTAGATACTATCTACGCGTTCCCTTATAGATAGTACAAATTGGCGAGTGAATGTACTTTGGTTATGTTATTATTTTATTCCCCAAATAGTGATATTTTTTGATATCCTACTCGCAATCTTAACAAATCGTTGTCGTATTTGGAAAAACATAAAATAAATTTGCGACTTACACATATATAAACGCTGATTGGTTCTTGTAGGCTGGGAGCTGATTTAGGTAAACTTTATTTTTTATATTTGCAAGTGATGTTTACACGCCGTTGTTTAACTAAAAGTCAGTATATATGTCGTAATCAAACCGTACATCTCCTCCCTAACTATGAGGACTCGTGCCCGTAGGAGCAACGCTCTGATCTGAATAATATTAGTGTTGTGGATCTCACGCGTGAGAGATCACAGGGCGGGCTCACCCCGGGGGCTGCCGACCGACAGCGGAGCGACAACGGGTTACGCAACCACCTTACGGTACACACAGAGTAACTGGTGCCTATACCTATTCAGCTACTGGAGTACAAGAGTCCTCTTAATATCCTCTCATGTTATGTACCTAACTAAAAAAAAGATTACATAATTTATTTACAGGGGTAGGCACTCGAAGTGTTACCAACTTTAAGTTGCTATAGCAACCAAACTGTTTACAATATGGCGCCCATTTTTTCACAGTCGTAAGTCTATTGTATTGTTTCTAAACATACAGAAGCTCATTGTTTTTCGTCGCTGCAAAAAAAAGTTATCCAGATGGAATTCAAACGCCACAGTGTCATTACTTTGTATTTGGCTGGAAAATCGCAACCAGCCATTGTTAATGCGCTACGACATTTACATCTGAATAAAATGTTTGTGTATCGGACCATCACGCGTTACAATGATACGGGTAGCATCAAGAAACGCCATGGAGGTGGACATCCAACAACAGCAACATCATCAGAAATGGTTCGAAAGGTAAAGGCTAGAATTGAACGAAATCCACGACAAAGCGCAGTTAAATTGGCGAAAAGTCTTAATGTATCTACCCGGAGCATAGGATGCATATTAAAAAATAAACTACAACTGAAGCCTTACAAAATACAAAAAGTGCAAGACCTGACACTTGCACAAAAGGCAGTTCGCCTAGAAAGAGCTAAGGAGTTAAAGCAGTTGCACGTTGATAGCAAGCTTGAAAATTTGGTATTTTCCGATGAAAAAATTTTTACGGTTCAGCAATATGTGAACAAACAAAATGATCGCGTATGGATAACGACAATTTAGACCAACGAATTGCTCTGCGAAAGCAAGCACCAGCATCAGTGATGGTTTGGGCCGGGGTAACTGCTACGGGACGTTCACCTCTCGTTTTCATTGAGCAGGCTGCAAAGATAAACCAGCAAATCTACCGTGAAAAGATTTTAAACGATGCTTTGTTACCTTAGGCACGTAAGAAATTCGGTAGAAACCATTGGACGTTTCAGCAAGACTCGGCACCATCCCACAAAGCCCGTGAAACCCAAATTTTTTTGCAAGAAAAAGTTCCGAGCTTCATTTCTTCGCAACAATGGCCACCATATTCGCCGGACTTAAACCCAAATGGATTTTTCCATATGGCCAAAGTGTCAGCAAAAAAATATGAGACAGTCGACGCCTTAAAGATTGCTCTTCGCCGAGAATGGAACAAAATATCAGCAGACCACATTCGTGCAGCGTGTGAAGCCTTCTCGGACAGACTCGATGCTGTTATCCGCGCTAAATGTGGCCACATCGAACAATATTTTTTTCTTTTTAATTTTAAATGTTTTTTTTCTATATATTGAAGTTTATAAATAAAAAGAAACAAAATTGACAAAATTACAGCATTTTGAATTGGTAAGAGTGCCGACCCCTGTATGTGCTCATAAAAAAACCAAATTTGTAAAAAAAAGAAACGAATTTATATTGGTCTCAGTAGTTACTAAAATTAACGGTATGTTCCACTTTGGTTACTTGGATGATATCACCTGGGTGTACCATGTGTCCTAAATCATCTTACACTTGTTTATTACACATGGGTGATATCACAATTACCCGTATAACTACAACCCGGGTGTGTTCAGCGTAAGGTGAATAGGTTTTTAATAGGTAAAAGTGCTACATCTTCGACTCATCTTCACTTACCATCAGGTGAGATCGTGGTCAAACGTTAATTAGTCAGTACAAAAAAAAAGTAAAAATTGTTGTAATTTGTTCACCTTGAAATTTAATCGCCCAGGCGAATAGAAGCAACCTTTTTTGTGATTTTGTATACTTTGTTCACCCGCATACAAAATGTATGTATAATATGTTTATGGAATATATTGAATAAATAGAAATCTAATATGTCAAAATAATTGCACCAAAATAGACTATGGCAAAATTCAACACAGCCCTACAATTGCGTGTCTTGATTTTATTTTTGATTTTAAGCATTACCTGCCTATTAAAAAATATTTAAGGCCATAATAATCAAGATATTTGAAAATCATATGAAATATTGTACGGCCACAAATACCTTTCAGAAAAATGTATCCAGGAAAAACTTACTACAAGCTCAACGCCCACTTCCGTCTTGTGGGGATTTCTTCTAATTTGTTTGCACGTGCCTCAGACAAAATGTGGAGTTATTTTCTTGGCTTTTACTATTCAAAAAAGCTAATGTAAGTATTTGGTTTCTATAATAAAATTAACTATTCATTAAATAATGCTTTATAAGAACCAAAAGATTCTACGAGTATGGTTCAGTAAAGTAATGATTATTTTCAAACGATTTATTTGGATCTATGTGATTGAACTTCATAACTACATGAAGTTCGTATAGGTACTCGCTAGTTGTCAAAGTGTTTTGTTTTGCTCATAATCATCATCATCAGCATCGTTGCTTGACATCATGCAAGTTGTGGTCAAAACGCAAGTCTAATATTTAAAAAAAACAATAGTTTTACTACGTAACATTTTTAGTATTGTATTTTTTTTATGGAGTAAAGGTGAGAGTAATATATCTCTTTGAACTAAATAATCGAACACACACATTTTTGTATAGGTCGAGACTTAGTACAGTTTCAGTTTTAACCAAATGCAAATTTCCTGTGTGTTGTTTTGAGATTTCAGTGGTAATCCTGTAGTAACTATAGGGTTAACACTAACATCTCAAGTTTACACGTCTGTTTAAATATTCTTCTTTGAATATATATATATATATATATATATATATATATATATATATACCTCTATAAAGCTAAATCGTTTTTGACAAGAATAACAAATATAAGTTTTTGTGTTTAGGGCTCTATATAAAAATACTAAGAACAACAATCCATATATATCTATATCGAAAACACACGTCAACTATCATTGCGGCATAAAAAATACCGCCATTGTTTGACCACTCATGTTGCCAAGGGATGACCTGAGGCCGTATCATCATAAACGCGATTCAAAATAGGCTCAACGGCTTACACCAATCAATAACAAACCTTATACAACCACAATAACGTCTCTGTTAAATCAATAAACGTGTTTTAAACCGCGTAAAGAGACAGTAGTTGGGTCCAAATGCACAAGGATTAGGGGAAGTGGCAGATGCAAGTTGCAAGGGTTGCGTGGTACAAATTGTGTATTGTTTTTGGGTTTAATTTAGTTTTATTGATCGACTGGTGTTATACTATTGCCAGGTGGTATTATAGCTATTAATTGATAGGCGATAAAATATGACTCATCATATTGTTTCGTAAAAGTAAGCGAGTATTTATAGCTATTGTGTTTTTCTACGGACTTCTAAAAAAGAGGAGGTAATTTTGACTGTATTTTTTTCGTATATTACTTGATTTCTCGGACACAGCTGAACCGAATGAAACCAAAAAAAAATTTGTTACAAGGGTATTATATATTAATTTGATTAAAATTGGTTCAGAGCTTTAATATTTAAGTCGAAATTATTAAAATTCTTCTATCGGCACCTGCCATACATTTTTGAACTCGGTAATCTTCTTTTTTAATAAGTTGTTATACTCAGTAGACAGATAGTCTTTGTAATCGCGTTTTATTTAATATGATACAGTTGATATGGTTTTCTGGTTAGTCTAATTAATTTTATGGCTTTATGGGTATAAAATGGTTACAATAGATAAGACAAAAAAAAAACTTATCTAAACTATATTTTATTTTTCATTATATTTGACTTTCCCAGTGACAAATAACTTTTAATATAATATGAACGAGTAAAAAAATGAAATTGAAAAATAATTTTATTATCATGCAAAAAAAATGTGTAGATCATAGTCATTTTACATGACGATGACTGTTATCTTTTTTTAAAAAAAACTTAATAATTTCATCATTTAAAACGCGTTCTCAACGTGTGGTCAATATGGACGATCATGTAGTTAATCCTTACAATCCAGTACTACCCATGTTATTAAACATCTTGTCACCGCATATAATTCGATTAACGTCAGATTTAAAATGAAACTGCGTCAGTGTGAAGAATTTTGTTAAAGGCTTATTATGACCACAGTTTATTAAATACCTTGTCATATTTCAGTACCTTCTAAAGTATTAATTTTGCTGTAAAAACTATAAAACTGAAAAGCAGATAGATATCTATCTATAAATATTTATTTAAATTTATCTAATGCTTTCTAGTTATAAAAAAAGAAACATTAGTGCTGTAGACAAGTCAATCTTGTAATGTAAGAAATATTGTATGCGTGTGAAAGCCCTTAATTATGATTTTATGGTTTACCACCCTCAACTTGTTAAATCTGTCGCCAAGCACGTACAGTGTGTTCCGCCAACCTTCCTCGAGAGCCAGTATATTCCACACTAGGCATGATTTATCTAGGGCTACAGTATTGCTGACTTACTGGTCGTGCGAACTTGTGGTCTTATGCCTAGCTGATCAGGATAAAAAAACCTTTACTGTTATTTTTAACCCTCGTCGCAAAAACGGCGGGTGTTATAAGTTTGATGTGACGTGACGTCTGTGGCATCATAACTCCTTTTTTAATTCTTAAAAAATAAACAATAGCTTTCCTAATGAACCGAAGAGTAACAGTCCATTTTTAATATACCTTACTATATAAGATTTTTATCGGCTTCAGTACGGCGACAAGGTTCCAAAGAGATCTCAATATTGCAAAGTTAACATTTTAAGTCGTTGTAAGCGCCTTAAGAACCGGTCCTCGCTATTTATTATTTTATAAGCTTTTTAATGTTTGCTAAGATGCGTATTAAAGTATTCGACAGGCGACGTGGATCGGTTTATTGAAATTTATTGCAAAGTTTTCGCACGATTACACTTCTGTTTCGTTTATCAATAGTAAATATATTAATAATTAATTTAAAAAGTCGCTATCTAATTTTGTATAAATTTACAATAAGAAGTAAATTATATAAATGTATATCATATTCACAGGTATGTATGATCTTAATTATAGGCTCTTCCGTCAATGAGTTTGCGCAACAATAACAAGTAATTGAAGGCTTTTTTGTCAAATTACCATAGCTACAGCTGAAATTGTCCTTAGCACAGTTGACTGTACTAAGGACAACTTCAGCAATAAAATTCACTACAGTATTTTTTTAGTTTAATAAAAATAAAATATAATTTTTCATATCCCTTACAAAATTTCGCCCAACCTAAAAATCGAATTAATCGACACGAGCAAAGAGACCATCGTTGCCGATCGTCACTTATTGCCAGAAACAAAGAACCAATTATCCCAGTCACCATCCCAGTGTTGCCCGCACGTTGAATTTCCCTCAAAACACGGGTAATAGGGAGTAGGGGAGAAGTAATAAAAAAGCGCAGTCCCTTGGGGGTTGTGATAAAAGATTTTAGCGCGAGGGGAGTCGGGATTATTCGTGTGATACTTTGTCTTTTTAAACGGTCGCTCTTTGTAGTAAGACGCTGTAATAGAAAGTTATGGTAAACATTTTTCTCTTGCGGTGGAAAAGTTAGTAATGCGCGCCTCTTTTTATAAAGCTTGTTTATGGTTTGGGGTAAATTTACTTTTTGGCATAAGATATTTTTCTTAATCTTAAAACGACATTACCAAAAATATTGTTTTTATCAATGTTTTTTAAACTTAATAACTGATTTACTAAACTAGATTTGGACGTGCAAACTTACACGAATAATGTTAATTATAATATAACCATATAACCAGTACCAGATAACTTAAAAACATGAATTTTTATACACATGACATGAAACCATGTGTACTTTCATCCCTAATTCCTAATCTCTAAAATACAACATCAACATACAAAATCAAACATTCATTCCTAAACACTCCTAAAAGAGCACATTTTCCTCGTACTTAACTTCCACTTAAACAAACAATTGATAAATTAACAAGATCGACGACGTCCCCTGTCCCCTAGCAATTCTTTTTTTCCCCACAAAAAAATAGGGGAGACAAGATTACCGGCCTCCGGCGTATCTAGATGTGACAGATTAACCGGTAATTTTCTGTAATACTTCTAAATTGATATCTCAAGAGGAAAAGCTTCTTTTTTCAAACGTCTTTTTTTTTCTTTTTTTTCCGACCCTCGAACCTTTGAAAGATTGCCAGTCATTGCCGTAAATGTAAAAAGGTTATGAGTTTGCTTGACGTAGATTGCCCCAAGTTTTCGAGAAAGTGTTGCTGGATAATGAAGTTTTGGTTTATGGTCGAGAGTTACGGTTTTCAGGTTTCAATCAAAATGAGGTTTATAAGCCTGAAGTAAAAATGCTGGTTTTTCTGCCTTGCAATATCCTTATTAGTGCTGTCGAGTACAGTTTAATTTGAGTAGGTTGTTAATAAATAAGATACGAGAAAAATACATAGTTTAAAAATAAAATAGGACTAGTGACGAGTGATCAAGATAGAAGAAATTTGGAAGATGCAATAATTATTGAACTATATAAATTATTTTTCAAAAATAATTACTAAATCTTGAGCTTAAGGCAGATCCTCAAGAAATAAAAACTCTGAAATAAATCCTCATTTTTTTTAAATAAGGTTATTGTTCTGATTGGTACAATAAATCTTGGCAGGCATGTAAAAATAATTTAGTTACTTTAATTTTCAAACCAAGCTACTGGATATGAACTTGTGAATGAGCTTAGAATTTAAAATAATATTCAAATAGGCACAAAAAATACTGTCGAAATGATATCTTTAAAGAGCTCCATGCGACATTATGGCATTTCATTTCTGCGAATTAAAGCTGCGCGGCTTTTTTGGCCAGCTAATATGCCACCGTAAATACACAGACTAGTCAGGTTCATATATGACGTACTCACAATAACAACTCATGTTCCAAAAATACAACAACCTCATACAAATAATGATTCACATCGACGCAATTGGTACTTCATAAAATAATTACTTAACAAAATTACTTAACTCTAACATGACAGACGCTACTTCAGCTCCATTTCGTAACACTTAATTGCACCTATTTGTCATAAACACAGCCTATTTCAAAATGATACATTAGACGGGATCTTCATACAGCCTGTCATGTCATGAAGCAATTTAAGAATCACGTTCACTAACAGTTTACGCAATATCCTAACCAATTTAACAAGACTTCTGTAACGAAATTTATTCTAGTTAAGTAGAGGTCTAACTTAGTTGGTACGTGAAAAAAATAATCGCGCGTGCCACATACGGTCGTGGTTTCGCTCTGTTTATTACTAAGGTCGATACATCCTTTGAATTCGTATAATTTATCATTATCACTAACAGTTATAATTGGAGATTTTTGTTATCTGAGTTAATTTATCGTGATTATTTTTGTGCCAATGTCGTTGCGGTGATTTCAGACGGTTTAATTGAGCGTGCTCGTTGTTTTGAGTGATTAGATCTGATTGATTTTATAAATGATCATCGGATTCATAATGTTTTGTTTAGAAATAATTTATTTAACACTTAGAATATATAGGTGTATATATATAGTTATGCTAGACTGATATTACGTTAGACATAGACGAATATGGGATAGAACATAAACAACATGATCAGCATTGCATAAAGTACATGTAAGGTAAGAAATATAGCACCTTAATTTAAAAAAAAACACCAGGCTTGGACCCCGTGCAGTAATCCCGTGATGGAACTACCTAATGCAACGACACTCACCATTATATTTGTCCAGCCTTCTACTTCAAAGCGGTCTTTCTTCCTATAATTGACATAATTATTAATTAAATTTAGTTAATGTTTACATTCTATAAGACAAGCCAGTTCAAATAAATAAATCATCTAACCCGTCGAGGTATATGGCGTGTGGTAACAGTAACACGCATCACAGATTGCCTCCCATGTTCGCCTACGTACTAAGGCTTATTTATTGGAGTCTTCAGGCCTTAGAGTTACGGTGGTAGGTAGCTTCTTGTCGCAATTAGCCGTAGGCTGTTGTTTGACTAGTAGATGAATTGGATTGTGATGGAGTATTGATTCTGTTGAAAGATCTTGCAGCTATTGCTATTTATTGGTAGCTTTTACCTATAGGTATTGCACTTTGTGAAGCTGTTACAGCTAGCCTAGCATGGGTGTTTAGGGGAAAGGGGAATATAAAAAAGAATACGACATATTTAAATTTGTCATGACCAAACGATATTTACTTTGAGACGCAACACACTAGAAGTACGAATGTATTCGAACTTCAAATTTTATCGTCGATGGTGGATATTAGCAATTTTTATGCGGTAGGTATTCATGCTAGTCCCTCTATGGGATAGAAGACAAAGGCACCTAAATATATTTAAAACAAATTAGGTCCTCGATGCTAAAGTTTCTACTACATATACATCTCTACTGACTGAGCTACACAATGCTATCTATCAGACAAGATTTGACTTCCGCCCGCCCTATCCGCCATTTTTCACTTTCGTGTTTTCATTGCTATGTCACGTGTGGTAGTGGTTGAATTTGCGACTGACAAGTTTAGGGTGGGAATATAAATACGCTATAGCGGTAATATTTCTAACTTGTACAAGATTGTAGATTAAATTAAACGAATTTAATTATAGTATAGTACAATTAATATCCATAATTCAAATGTCTGACTTTCAGACATATTTTACACTGATCCGAGGTCACAGTTTTATGATATTTACAGTCGCAAACAACCTGGTCGTAATAATAATTTTAATATTTTAGGTTTGACCTCATTCTGTCTTATTTTGTAAGATTGTATGTGCTACTGAAATATTTTTTAAAATTATTAGATATTATTTTATATTGTAATATGAAATAAAGCGGCCAAAAGCTTATCATGACATTGTTATACCTGATTTATGGCAACATTTTTTTTTAATACCTAGGTATTACAGTATCTTGCCTTATGACCGAAACAAAAAAAATGATGTACTAGTATTTTTAATTTAGATACGAATGTTAATAGCATATAGAGAGCGGTAAAAGTTGTTTGGCATTCGCATCAGAGGAGTATTGATGTCGTGGTTCTTAAGGAAAAGGCTTAACTGCTTTTACTTTAAAATAGGTAATTTCTAGTATTACCTGTTTTGAATGTAGGTATTCAAACCATTATGAAAATGAAAATGAAAATGTACCTTATCCGTGCACAGATTTGGCTTGACTTTTCGTATGTGTTTATTCTGTCAAAAATAATTTTTCTAAGTAATATTATGCATATATAGTCGATAGTAATGGTCTATCAAATATGGTTTCGACTTTAACCTATCTTCGCGTCTCATTTTGTGTGTAAATTTTCCTCAACATGATTTCTCAACTTGAACCATACTCGAAACATAGTGACTGTTTGACAGACAAGCTTCCATATAAGCAGACATATTAATTTTAGCTATCATAAGTGTAGACCATCAAAACATTAATTCAATCGTTGACTGCGAATTAATTGCTAATGATAGCATCAAGTGCTTTATCGTAATAGCATATTGAGGAATAGTTAATTGCACATGAGAAAACTTATAATCCATTAATTTATATCAAATTAAAAATACTGATTAAATATGAAAATAGTCAGCGTATGCGTAGATAGTAATATTATACTAGATTAATGTTATCATTGCTAAAACGATGTATTTAGCTTGCCTATACAGGGTTATCGGTTTAAGGTTCACTAAGCCAAAAGGGGGACTATACTCATTATAAGGAACAACTTTTACTAGGGATCCAACTCTGAGTTAGAGAAAAAAGATCTGCTGTTTGATACATTTTGTCTACGACTAATAAACTTTTTTATGGAGCAGCTATTTTTTTTGTCCGCTAAAGTCACCCCTAGCCTATAAGTTTATAAGGAAAAAGTCTTAAAATAATCGCATTGTTGGTTAATATTCTACTATCAGCTTTATTATTAGACTTTACATATAGTATGTATATTCTTTTACAAAGCGTTAACTATTATTATGTTTTTTTTCTCATAACATACAGAATCGCTGGAAACTAACTAGCGATCCCTTGGCTTTTGAAGACCGTAAACAACTATTTTTAGTATAGAACTTTCCAAAAATCACTAAAAAAATTATGTTTTCAGAAAAATAAACCGTCTATGCGATTCCTTGCTATTGATAACACTTTGCATTTGAAAATACATATTCATACTCGTATCTATCCTTTGATGCATTTGAGTACAATAATCTACTGAAATAGACACATTAGCCTCAGGCCTCGTCATGTCACCAACCGTTTGATAGGCTCAGGGCATTATTGGGGTGAAAATTATTTAGAATCGAATTTAATTATACCAGCTATCAGGAGTGTAATTATTGCTGTAAATTAATATGGAAAAATAAATTGAGTTGTGAAATACGCGTTTCTGTTAATTGTGTGTTAGTAGAAAACATAAAAACCATAACTATGGTATGGTAGAAATAACATAAAAAGATAGCCGTAATATAGTTATATTACGGCTATCTTAACATAAAAAGATAGCCGAAATATAGTTATATTACGGCTATCTTAACATAAAAAGATAGCCGTAATATAGTTATATTACGGCTATCTTAACATAAAAAGATAGCCGAAATATAGTTATATTACGGCTATCTTTTTATGTTATTTCTGTACTTGTTTTGTTATAACAAATTGATTGTTACGATATTTTACGTAGTAGGAATAGGTCAGAACCGAAATCACACAATCAAAATTAATATCAATACCTAGTTATAGATTTGGGTGGATAGATAGAAAACTCATTATTGTATGTACCTACACTAAAAGATTACAACAAACTTAGATATTCCATGTATAAAAATATTACAGATTGTAAAAAAGTAAATATTAAAACGTAATTTTTTACTGAAATCAGATAAGTCTATTCCACACTTCAAACATAACCATAAACGTCATTCTATCCATTCTTCCTCTTAAATTTAAAGTGGCTTACATTACGAGTAAATTACATAGTACATTACTAAGATCAAAACAGGGACCGTTGTGCAACGCACGTCATACGAGAGCCTACTGGGGACGCATATGCGAAATAACAACCCAAATTTAAAAACACATTCTACATACAAAAATCAACCTAATAATGATACTGATAAAGTGGTTATAAATGGCAAATGTAAGACTGCAATCAAAGAAGGCGATATCACTGTCATAGATTCAAAAGGCAAAAGGAATGAAACTCTATGTCGAAAGAATGAGGTCTATTATTGAAATGACTTGAAAATTGAATCTGTTTAGACTACAAACTAAAATATCCAGGCAGAACATTTAAATATAAACTTTAATGTGATACAGATAGGGTGTAATGCAGCTGCAAATATATTGTGGTTGCAGAATATGCGCCTACGCTTGTCATCATATCCGAAACGCGATCTCCGCGCCCTAGGTGCTTTAAAGTCGGTGCAGCTTGTGATTTAAATGCGCTTTTAATGTTGGAAATGGTTAATGTTTTATTGTGAGGGAATGTGTTATTCAGAAAATAATATTGTGAATAACACTAAGTATACTATTAGTAACGTAACAAGAGACTCGCAACATGTTTGAGAATTTTTAGACTTGTTTCTTAGATGTCAAAAGAGCCCACCTTGGAAAAAGACAATGTTTAATTGATTTCTTTTGTAAAATTTAAGTAAAGATAATGCAATTAATCAGTCAAATTGATTTAAATGGCCAAGTAAATACATCCATGACTGTAAAAAACAAAAGAAGACCTAGAACACTTTATTGTATTTCTATATTTATCGAGAAACGTACAAAATTTTATCGTAAAAATAGCATTACTAACAAATAACTGACCAACACTAACAACCACCACGAACACAAAATATAGACATCAACCTATCCCACTATTAAACCACCGCCATCCACCATAAACCCGCTTAATTAACCGTCTAGTTGCCACTCTGTCATCTCCTTTTACAATCACTAATGACAAGGCCCGTCCGAAGTTCCCAGAAGTTGACAGCAACAATCTCAATAAAATCATAAAAGTCGATAGTGATCGTAAAACTGAGAGGAATATTTACGGCATCCAATCACTCGTTATTCTCAACTCTTATTACTGTGGATGATAAAGTTGAAAATGCTGGTGTTATTGTTAAAATGGTAAAGGTAGGGCTCGTTAGTGTGACAGGACGCGAATGCGATTAAAGATCAGAGGTTAACCGCCGATTTAATTGATTTTCTATTGTTGAAGCGATGGCTACTGCGAGAAAGATATTGATAGTAATTGCAGTGTTGCTACTGGATATTTGGACACTTAGAATATTGAATGCAAACCATTATTTATCTTCTTAGTCACTTAACTATTCACTCGTTTCAACCTTCAAGAAGCCTTTTGAATAAGATAATTGTAATCCTTCCTATGTTATGTTACCATTCATAAAATGTAAAATTTGTTACATATTGTTTAAGAAGACGGGTTTTCACGCGTACCTGATTGTTGGAAAGGTTCAACTATAGTTTCGTTCATATTCGGTGAACATAATGAAATGAGTCGTTCGTGACAACGATGACACGTCTCGCACTAAACAAAATGAATCAAACACGCGTTAGTTTTCTAAAGAAATTTTATTACGTTACAACCACCAACACTAAAAAACTGACCATCGTGTCTCATGACAGTAAAATATCTACCACAAGATCTAATAACACATTATACTTTAAATTAGCATTAACGCAAGAACAGAAAACAATACAACGTCAAACAATCAAATGACTCAGCATCAAGAATGCCCAACAATCTCAAGAATCCAACAACCTCTGGGTTCAACATACGCTATGGTAATACCAAATCCAAACACTCAGTCGCTCGTCTATTTCTGTCATGTATGTTTGTTCAGAACGCAGAGCTATCCGCTGACATCGATTCAGAGCTATTTTATGACCGGAATGAACTTTGATATTCGACTGTGGAACTGCTAGGACGTTGGTATCCGGATCGTATCCCATAAGGATAAGCTTGTGATGGAAGTTCAGTTTTGTTTTCTAGGTAGATTTCGATATTGAGATTTATTTAAATTTAACATATTGTTCGCGTCGCTAAAAAGTCTTAGCTAAGTAAAATACAGACAATAACGTGGCAGATGCTGTAGGTACCTATACATTAAGTTTTTCTTACAACTTACAAGTTTTCTTCTACTTTCTCTTACTGTTTCCTTTTTTTTTGTTAGCAAAATGAAAAAAAAACTTTAATATTATATTGTTATCTACGAGTACTACCATAATACAAACACATAATATAAGAAATAAATAATTATATTTAGGACATTATCATCCGTCATCAAGTTATATAGTAGATATGCAATTGTAAAGTACGCCTCCATTGCATTCCTTTTAAATTACCTAATTGTAATGAACGTAAAAGAAATAAATGTCGTGATTAAAAAGATTTTCTAATAGGTATGAGCATTATGATGAAACGGATTTAATAAAGACTTATAACACTCCAGAGCGCATTAATTATTGAGAAACAAGAAAACCGATAGCTATAGTTTTACAATTCCGATTAAATATCACACCAACTAAAACTACTATCAACATCCAATCCCAAACAACTCTAAGATAAAAAATAACTATTGTTTTTAGTCTTTGCCAAGAAAAAAACACGTTGTAATTTGACGTAACAATGAAATTGCTCGAAGCTATAATGCCGGGGTCACACCTATCCCGAGTAAGATTAATGACGTATCGCGTAGTTCATTTGTCTCGGGCTACTTATTTAGACATTAATTTGCGTATAATTACGCATCGAGAACCTTGAGGCTACATTGTTTTGTAATTTGAACATGATATCGTTTTGAGTGAAGATGGTAATAGAGTTCTAGTACCAATTAAATGTAACGAACTGACTGGTATTTAGATTTCTACCGAGTACTGAAATATATATTGGAAGGAAGTTCTTTATCGCGCGTTGCGAAAGAGGACTAGACGGAAAAAATTAAGACCAAAAGTTGTAACCACACTTTTTGCTATAGTTGTAAGCCATGGGGCCTGCGCGTGTTTCTCTCTCTCTCTCTCTCTCTCTCTCTCTCTCTCTCTCTCATATTTGTACATAATAATAAATCCTGACAGTGTTTCTGCACAAGTTCCAGATATTGCTGATGGAGTTAGGTAAGTAGAGATAACATACAGACAATAATAAATACAGACAATAACAAATGCTTATGTATTTTTAGCAAGTACGCATTATAACCTCTCTTTACTATTGTGCTAACCATCAACTTCGTTCCATCCGAGTGTCCCTAGACATCTCTCAAGTTTTTTCTCATTTATTTTTACATTATGGTTTTGTGGGTAGATGACAAACCCCGAGATTACGATATTTAGTGTATTTTTTCCGAAATTGAAGCAATATCAAAATAAACATAATTATTTAACTTGAACACAAAATATCACAATAAAATTTTGTAGAAAAGGAGTTACCCATAGACATATAAAAGCATTTTTGAACCAAGTTAAAGCAAATAGTAAGGAAGATAGTTGTTTAAAACTATTTTTCAGTAGTAAATTATGGAATACCTACTGAAAAAAATAATTATGTTTAGGAGGTAACACATTTTTTATTGACTTCATTTTTGATTTTGTCTTTTTTTATTTCAATACTATTACCATATCTTAAAATACTTCAATGATTCATTTAGAAAATTTAAATTTAAATAACAACATAACATTAACAGACAAAACATATTTTTTCAATCATACATCAATCAGGTTGCCTGGAGGAAATCGTTTTAAGCGATAAGGTCGCTCAATGTGCTACCATTTCTTTTGTGTGTTTTTTAAATGATGTATTTATTTTTATTTTTAAGTTTTGATCAACATTCATTCACATTAAACGTCTTTACATAACTTGCACTTCTTTAACATCTCATAAATACAGCATCGAAATTATACCATAGAAATTAAAACATCCTGAAAACTATTCTCAAAAGTGGTCACGTACGTAAAGCCCCGAATACAACAGATGCCGCGTCCATAATGCGTTATCTAAACAAACCGAAAATACTTCCACCCCGGTCATACACGCAGTTGACAATACATGGCCACAGTATATGTCTGGATACAGTAGAGTAACTTTAGCTTCGAACGAATTTTAGGCGCCAGTGTATCAAAAATTTATTGCTTCTTTCCATCAATGTTTATTTGTGGAGTTCTGACGAAAAAAGATCTTGTTATTGGGGAAAATTTGGGGACGTAGCAAATAAATATTTAATATTTTTTATGTAAAGTACTTTTGCTCGAATTATAATCAGTTTATTCTAGTCATGCGTGTACTATTGTAGCAATAATAATGGACTAAAGCCGAAGATCTGAAAACACAAAAGCTATAAAGGTTTTCTTTTGTAGATAGTTAAGTATGACCGCAAAGTCTACTGTAAAGCAAAGTTACAGCCTCAGATAGAGCATGTTTCACTAGAAAAAACAGATTCAGTCACGAGTTAATAAACCCGTAGTACATATAGCTATCGCAAAATAGTCGTAGCGAGTTCCACAATCTGGCTGTTCGCAAAATGTAGAAGAAGCAAAGCGTTTGATTGAGAGCGAGTTCGTGAAGACTCTACCATGTACTGGTGGCGTCTTGTAAACTTAGGGTGGTGGAATTATATAATGCTTTTCCAAAACATACTACTTAAAATATGTAAGACAAAAAAAAACATTACACTTGCCACTTTACTATTTTGTTTTGCGTGGCTTTATATACCGTATAATATACCGTTGCTAACTTGAAAATAGAAACAATTTTATTTTTAAATTAATGTGACAGCGATGTTGCTTAACTTTGGAATTTCATACAGTACTATTACTGTATGCGAGCTCAACTGTGACACTGCGCATCGGCCGCGACCACTAGTGTAAACACGCGTTTATTATCGACGTCATAAACCGTCGCGTTTATCGGCCCAGTGTGGGTGGTCCCTTACGGACTCACTGTGAGAGCTTCCGTTTGATTACGATTTACGTAAATAATAAGCAATATTATTTACGCATTCCTAGTTAATAAGTGGTAAAACAATTTTTGTATGGTCTCGTATGAGCGGAGTGTTCGTGGCTAAGTAAAAAATATACTTATTATCCAATAAGTGTCGAAGTAGCTATGTATTATAGGTATATCTATAACCAAGTCGTGTTCGAAAAGTGGTCAAAAGTGCTGTTATCTAATTTTTCATATTGAAATTTACGTCAGTTATTTTGATTTTCTCCTCTAATTATTAAATAATGTATTCTTCATTTGTATTTTGGCAACTTATTATAATTACAAGATGTTTTACAATAATATAACATTATACTCGTAGTCAATCTGCTAATAGTTAATACAAAGTAAAATCGAAGTATAGAATAGATAATAAGCCTGAAGATCGTTACCTGCACGCCACTACCCACTGATAAAACACTGAAAATTGCTCTTATATTTCAAGCGCTTCAAGGACTTTAGTCTGAATAGTGGGCGATAATATACGAAGGTAATTTGCAAAGCAAAGTAGCCGAGAGATTAATGGATATATTTATGACTTTATTCTGCTTTTTCATTGGTTTTACAAATTATAATTTTTTCCTCGGTGATGATACATTTTTCGTATTTTTATATTCCTGGTCAGGAAAGATATTAAAAGTATGAGTTTCAGTATTTGTTTTCATGTTATGGGGGCATGGCATTTTGGACACAGTAGAAATCCTAACCAGGAGTGTGAAAGGTTTTTTTTTCTATTTGCTTCAGATTACGATTGCTTAGGTCCTACCTTTTAGGCAATAATATCTCTAAGAATGCAGCTTCCCTATCTTCCTTCTATTAAAGTTACTGAATATAGTTAATACTCGTTCAAAATAAAATCAACGACTGGAGGGCTATCGGCTAATTGTATTGTTTTCAAAGCTATGACGATGGCGATGTCTAGACTCAAAGCAGTAGTACTTACATCGCGCTAGCCGATGCCAATATCTGTCAAATATATGGAGTCATTGCAATCTTTTGTTCACTTATTGTTTTGAAAATTGTTATCGCTTTGCTGAAAGTAATACTAGGCTTTCGTAGCCGATACGAAACTACAGTATTGCTTTCAAGACTATAGCAATACTGAAAGCAATACAGATAGCAGATAACCCCCCAGGACTGGTCAGTTGGCTCAGTTATTAACAACCCTGCCTTCTGCGTCATATATATATCAGTCATCGAGTTACCCATAGCACAGGCTTTGCCTAGTTCGGACCTCGGACATAAAGGCCTTTTTTTCCGTGGAAAAATGCTGCATGCATACCACTCCACCACGGGGCAGAGTGGTTATGTGGGCTCTTACCCATTAAAACTCCACGGTGTCACTCCCTGCTGATGAATGGCGGGACACGGGAACGATATAGCACTCATCCGCGACCCGCCACGGCTGTCCGTCACCGGACCCATCCCTCGGGGTTACCCCCTCTTGCGGTACGCCAGACATGGCGCAACACAACCAGCTCGAGGAGAATACCGCCATGTGGGCGTCAGACCACCCCGTGTCTAGACGCCCGAGGTTCTCCAGCGACGGGTCATTAGTGGCCCCGCCGCCTGCCACTTCGGCCGCGAAGGTTCTGCGGCTACACCACGACACCATCAAACGGTGGCGACCCCGTCGAGGCCGCGGAAGGTAAGGAGAGCGGCGCACCTCAATACCGACAGTCCTACAAATACCTATTTCAGCACTAAAGAAAAATAAGTAGTTGCAGACTAAATATATGGCATTATTATGAATATCGTGACCACATTTCCGATCACCTTCATTATTTCAATTAGGTTTCTTGACATTGTTTCTCATTGTACCGATTCCAATATCGTCCGTACTCGTAGACATAAATATCAATTACCATCAACAATTACAACACATGTAACATTTTGTTCCACCCACTCGGTCGAAAAGTCGCCCGGGCTGAGTCACTCGGTGTCGCAAGGCGCCGCGTGGATTCGCCGAGTGGGTGGTGCGATAAGCATCTAATTATGTGTTTGTCGTTGCCTATTGATCTATGTGAGAGATAGTATCGAAAGTGCGGACGGTTTTCTTTAGATAAGTTTATTGGGCCTTTTAGTCTTCAGGCGCTTTAGAAACTCTCACTAGGGCTAGAAAGAGGATTTTCCAATTAATCGGACGAGAAGAAAGGCTGCTTAGCACTTTAGTCTTTTATCAACGAATTAGATACTTGTGGTTGTGTTGGTTTCACGAAATCTGTTTCGTGAAACCAACACAACCTTCTGACATAATGTATTTATAATATTTTTATTAATCCTACAGCTTAGCTAGGCATTTCATCACAAGTTCGCACGACCACGGAAGTCAGCAACACTGTTATTAGATGGAGCATGCCTAGTTTGGAATACACTGGCTCTCAAATGCCGGAACACACCGTTAGGTGCTTGGTGACAGATTTTACAACTTGAGGGAGGTAGATAGTCAGGCGAGTGATAGGAAACGGCCTACCACTATGCTATGGTTTCCTCACGGTGTTTTAATTCGCCGGTAGCTCAGGCTCCTATTATATTGAACTCAAATTGCGACTTTCTTGAATGTCGTTTAAGTTGTTATTTCTGACGAGTAACGAGACTTTCCATTGACAACGACAATATCTATTTTTGATCGACATTTTGCTTATATTCTAAACATTACTTTCTTAACACGACCGAGAATTGTTACACACAATTCAAGCCCATAGTATCTTATGTTTTAAAGCTTAAAGTTCAGTTTGAGAAAACTTCATATATCTGTTATTTTGGTTCTTGGTGACTCAAACTGAGGACATTGGGTGTTGTTGAGAGAGGTCAAAGACTTGGCTGAAGTGTGTTTAATGTGAGAAAATGATCTTTGAAAATGTGTTATTTATCGGTCGTAAAGGAATCCTTAACATAATAATCAAAGTGTTATTGTAGTAGCGGTTGTTTTATTAAGAGCTAAGTAGGTTTAACTTGAGGGCGACAACCTCTTTTATTGTGTCAAGTGTAGTCTGTAGTAGTGCATTGTGAAAAGTAATAACCTATATCAAGCTTTTTATAAAATAATTTTGTTCTTAGACTATACTCGTAATATTACCAATTTATTATCTTTTCTGTTAATTGGTAGTTTAGTTAATTTTGTGTTTTATCTACTTGATAAAATAAAAAAAGTAAGAATGGTAGACATATCCTAAGTGTTGATCTCAAATCAATAAATCCTCAAAATGTTGATTGGTGCATTGATAAATTACAAAGACAAGCAGTCAATACTTAAATCAAAATAATTTAATATACTGACCTGGTATACCTTATTAAATGTGAGAATAGCTATATTAGGTATAATATATTGATGAAAAGAAAGCAACATAAGCTTGTTAAAAATACCGTCGAGTTAACACACTTTAGGACATGATTATGTAAGGTATATATAAAAAACCCGTAACATATCTATGAGTAGAATTTTTTCTATATATCACAGTGGGTATTGAGTCACAACCAATTTACACCCAACTCCAAACTGTATAATAAAGTCCCCATTTAAAACACCCCCAAAGCCTTCATTATTCAAATCACTACACCCATAAAGATATAATTACACACTCGACGTTTATAAAAGCTATAAATTTCATGTAATCACAACACTAGTCCTATTTCAGGTGACATAGAGCTGGAACGAGCGACTTCCGGTCAACGTAACAACTATTATTTTAATCTGTGTTCCGGTAAAATTGTCCGGTTTATAAAGGTGTGAACACATAGCATACAGTGGCGCCGGGCGTCAAAAACTGGCAGTTCTCAGACGAGAGAATTTATGTAAGCTTCCAGTTTATCTCAACTCGCCTGATGTGAAGGCCTAAGATATAGCATGCTTGTCTAGGGGAAACCAAGTTACTAGCAATGTGAAAAGACACAGATTGGCACAACGCATAAACAAAAGTTACCGCAAAGCGCTTTACACGAATCCGTGGAACATTTACCATGACCGGTGGCGTCTTGTAGAATTTCTACTAGTCTATATTTGTTATTTGGCTAGAGTGTCAGCTTGCTCTGAACCAGCGGCGGCTTTGATTCTGAGACGCTTAAAATTACTTACATTTATACGAATCTAGCTTTACCTGTGCCTGTGATTTACTCTATCAGCTGATTCACATTAGTGCTCACTTGTTACTCTCATTTTACAGCCCTCAGAACCTGATTGGGTTACTAGTGATACAGCAAAGTAGCTCAGTGTAACCAGGTCCTAACGGAAGTGGCTCGGACCGGAAGTTGTATACAAAGTGCGAGCCTTCGCGTGCCGTGACGGATACGATCGCCCTGAACGGGGTGGGATTTAAGTGGACGTGGAAATTTATAGGCTTTTCCAACGCGAGAAGTGTTTTTTTTTGTCAAAAATAGATAGGTATAGAAGTAAACGAAAAAAAATTCTGAACCTACAGGTTAAGTAAAAACAGACATATACAACTTAATTTCAAAACAGTTTAATGAATAAGTACATAGCAATTATTTGTACAAAGTATTGGAAAATCAATAATTAACAAAAAATTTGCGTTTTGAAAGCAAATTTTGTCACTATTGAAAATAACTGTCTTATGAAAGGGTTGTTACAGGCGATAGTCCAACATGCTTGCTAAATTACGATTTGCGACACTTAGCTTCAAAAACTATATTGCTTCATCTGAAAAGCAGGTTTCCTCGCGATATTTTCACAATTAAGTAAGGCAAATAGTTCGTCATGACTTATTTAAACTGCACATGACTGAAAAAACTTTTATTGCACACATATAAAACCAGGAATAAAAAATAACAAACAAAAAAAACTCACCAAAAACATTATATTGGCATTTTATAAGTAGGACATAAGTTTAGTAATAACATCTATACTGTACCTTGTAATAGCAATAGATATCATTTCAATTTATTTCATTTCAAGGACCAAACTAAGGATATTTTAACATTAGTGCTTGCTACCATAATACCAAACCACATTTCAAAAAGACCAAAACGTAGTCGCGATATAAAACCTGAAAAGGTCTTGCCAACCCCCTAGCGATAGCATCGGGGTCACTTGATCCCCGGGCAGGCATTTAACTGGGCGGTGCTGCATGCCGGCGCTGGTGCTGCGATACTTATCACGGGGTATGTGCGCGATTGTCGCTCGGGTAAAATATACCAAGGGTTAGATACATTGCGCATGGGCTAATTTTTTACCCGACTGCGAAAGAAGGAGGGATATTCGAGTGAATTTATATATATTTCTTTGGCATGCCCTAGAGCCTAAACAGCCAGTCGAACTTTTATGTGAGTCATGTCAATAGATTCGTCATAGTTGTAGAGTGATACTGGGTATAGCAAAATTAAAAAAAACATATTAGGGATGATACACAGGTTTCAAGATTTAGCAGTATGGTTTTTTTTAAAGTCTCTTTTAACTCACTTGTTTACTGTTCTGTTATTGATAAGTTTTTTTTTGATTATGACTACCAATATAAATCTAATGTTGATAAGTTTATACGAGTAGGTACGTTAAGGATAGCCTAAACATAGGTATAGGCTATCCTTAACGTTCTATACGTTTGCTATACAAATTACAGTTAGGTACAATAATTACCTACATAGATGCAATCTTATCTTTATCGTCTATGTTCGACTTTGTTATTTTTGCACTATGTATTACTAATCCTTGAATCATCTACTTAAGAAGTTCGCTATAACTTCCTACTTATAGCAAGACCCGAAACTAAAATAAAGAAACATGGAAATAATGTAATAAATGTCTACATAGGCATCATCAATGTACATCACAAGCAATACACATAACAAACATGTCAACCGCCGACATAATAAACCCAATACATAGAAACAATCGCAAACTGTCACATATCTACTCGTATGTGCAGATTGTATACAAACTGTCACCAATCGGTACATTGCAACTCTAATTATACTTCACAAAAGTTCACATGCCGAGACATGAGTGTTTATACTTTGTTAAAGACTTCTAAAGCACCTACCGATTAACGACATATGGCCGGCGACCAACGTTGAGAATACGGCTTTATTTATCCAAACAAATGGGACCCACATGACGCGACAGCCAGTGACAAGGTCCCAGAACACCAACATAACTTGGGCCTTTAAAATCTAACCCAGCACCCTGGAAAGTTCTCAAACAGTTCGATCTCAAGAGGGGTAGGTAGCTCATGGAGTCTTGGCCATGGTTAGAATAAGCTTGTGACACAATAAACATTGTGAATTTATTTATTTACAATTACATAGCAGATGTGTTAATGTCGAAGTGGTGAATTGTTGCTTGCTTGTGGTTTTTGGTGTTAAAAATACGCTACGGTTTTCATTGTTGGGAAGTTTTCTTGGGTTTCGGGTGAGTACTGGTGTTTAACAGGGTTATCGGTTAGGGATCGGGAAGCCGAATGGGGGATACTGTAAGTACCTATCATTATTACGAGTAATTACTACGGGCCCAACCCTGAATTCAAGAACAAAAAACTGCTGTTGCATTCATAGTAAAAGCATATCGATTCACGTCGATACAAAATAGCTTATTGTTTTTATATATCATTACTTATACAGCTGATTTTCGTTAGGATATGAGCATAGTTAGTCTAGGTAGGTCCTTTTTAGCTTAATACACCTCTAACTGATAACATCTAGAGGCGAAGTGTTCATAAAAATAATATTCAGGTAGATTAAATAATAATATTCTTTATGCAAATAATGTAAAGATATGCGTCTCAAATTAACTTTTTATCAGGTTATAATATTATTACATAACCACCACCAACTGCGTGAAATTTTAGAATAACAGATAAAGAATAATATTTCTTTGTTTTTATAATTTTCACACGTTAGTCTCTATGCTACAGTATCGATATGGAATGTAAGAAAGACCAGTCGCTAAACATGACCAAATAGGCATTTCCGTGGGACTGTCATAACATTAGACCTCTAGTGATGTCTGATATCCGGCAAAGTATATACCGGATACGGTACGGAAGGGCAAAGTTCATAGCGCAAACCAGTATCAGTAAAGATTGCCGGCGCCGTTTTGAAATAGTTGCCTACAATTAATTAGCTTGTCTATTTGAATGCATTTAATTTATTTACTAAAAAGGTGTAACTCATGCAACTGTTGGCAGCTGAAATAATGATTCCAGTTTCATTAGCTTTCATTCATAATGATGGTTTTGATTGCAATCATATTTGTAGGTAATGAGATTAAGTACTTTCCCTAAACTATTACTCTGACGTCAAATATTGTAATTTTATTCCGAATTATTCATTCATAATTGAATGTTATGGTAAGATATTTTATAGGTGGCTATTTTAATGCAAGTTTTTCGTAATTCATTATTGTGTTGTAGGAAAAAAACTTTAGATGAATAATAATAACAAATTTTTATTAGTAATTAATTTATATTTCTTTTTCAGTTCGTAAATCGAGCACATCACTAGCGCCTTAGAACCCGGCATTTGTTTGCACCGACATTACTAACACTTAGTGAACACATGATGGTCAATCATTAGCATTACGGACGTACAGACGGACAGACATGGCCCATATAATTATATCTTCGTGACGGACTAGTTTGGATCGAGTTCGGGCTGATTTGTTTAGAGACTCGTTCAGTGTCAATCACTGAGACAATAGTACTAGGGAATGATAATGAGTCATGATCTTGGTTTGATGGTGCTAACTATGAGGTTCCGTATATATAGGAGCCAGTGATGGAATCTATTCTAATCGTACGAAATGAGGTCATGGGTTAAATTGATATCAGAGTTACTGATAGGAGTAATTGTACCCATTCGAAATGAGCTGAAAGTTAATAGTAGATAGATAAATCAATTCTTTATTACAGACACAAAAAAAAAAATTAATACAAGAGAAAAAATCTTACAAAATATAGTGCTACAAGTGGCGGCCTTATCGCTAAAACACGATCTCTTCCGTAGGCAATCTCAGGAGGGAGACAATTGTGAAAAAAATAAATAGGACGGTGTATACAATAAAGAATTAACTTAATACACAAAATGTTATAATCAATACATACGTACATCTACTATATATAACTAGCTGTGCCCCGCGGTTTCACCCGCGTAGTTCCCCTTTGGATTGTCGAGATAATGGGCGAACTACTTTTTTGAAGTCGGTGAAAAAGTATCCTATGTCCTTTCCCGGGGTCCAATCTACCTGTGCACCAAATTTCATCCATATCAGTTTAGTGGTTTTGGCGTGAAAGCGAAACAGACAGACAGACAGAGTTACTTTCGCATTTGTAATATTATATATATATATAGTTAGGATAATATACTACAGTAAAATAAAACAAATAAGCAAGATAGACAATAATACATACAGCAGACAACTAATGATCACACAGATGACAGATAAAACTTCATTAGTATAGATTACTCCGGTTTTGATGTCAGGAGGTGTATAGTTTTTCAAATATTTCAAGGGTTCCTTCCCGAATAATGTTGCCATCATACGAAATATAATATTGAAGGTACACAAAATCTATATTGTAGCAAAAATATATATAAAAACAAGCATAGTTGGATCTTCCCACCTTTTAAATACCTTCGTGTAAAATCACGTTTTTAAAAACAAAATAAATACACGTTACTTTTCTATATAAATGATAAGCTTATGAAGAACAGTAAAATTGTCACAAATATTTAGTTAACAACCAAAATTTATTTAAGTCGTATATTTTTAAGTCAATTTACTATTAAACTCATACCTAATTAAAAAAAGAAACTATGTAAAATAGGTTAACAATCCGAAGCAATCCTCTAAAAAAGAAAACAAAAAACGTACAAATTCCTGCTCCTCCCCTTCGCGTAAAGATCCCAATTTCGATAAGCCAGTGTCATTTGTTACTTTTTTCGTGTGTTGACACGAAACGCCTGAGCCGATGTTGATAAGGTTTGTTGATTAGCGTCATTATTTCTTACGATAGCGTCCGATAACGGGCGTAAATCGCCTTTTGGAAATATGAAAATAAGCAGCTTGTGAGTTGTAATGATGGTTAATAAGTTGTTTTATGGTTTGCTTTTTTAGCTTGTTATCGAATAATATTACTTAAGTAGATATGATCTTATAAGATTTAAAAAAAGCTAATCCGTCTACCATCACTTTAGTTCATCATTAAAGTTTTTCAGTTATTTTGATTTAGGTACTAATCGAACCTCTGGACGAATTTCGATGTAATATTGAGAAGAGTATTCATTAAAAAAATAGAGTTTCTATATCTGTCCAGCCGCCGCCAAGAAATCAGCTAGTAGACATACTATTAAAATACCTATTTTGGATCGAACCAAGTACCTCCAATCGAATTTTATTGCGATTTACTTTTATTAATTAGGTTAATTTGTTTCTAATATGCAAAATTCACAACGTCAAATATTTATTTTGGTTTCCGTACCCAAAGAGTAAACACGAAACCCTATTTTTTTTTGTAACATCCACACAAAGGTCTTCAGATTCATTATTGTATTTTATTTAAGACTTTGCTGTTTGTCTGTCAGTCTATTCGTTTGTTTATCACCAGGTTATACGAGTATCTTATGAACCGTGCTAGCTAGACTGATATTTTAACAGTTGATATATTTCTGTTGCCGCTAGAATAACAAATACCTAAGGTCGTTAATAATATCGACAGCATGTAGATATTTGACCTAATGTTCTACAGATATGACATACGGAACCTTTTGTAAGCCAGTCTGCCTTGCACTAGGCCGATTTTTATACCTTACCTTACTAAGTAGGTACCTACTTGAATATTCTCAGTGACCTACTCGGTATAATTACTAATAGATATATTATTACACTCTGATCAAAGAGATAAGTAGATACTTGTACATAAACTATTAACTTACACCTTACCCGTACACATTGACCTTACACGTAGCTCTCTCAATGGTATACGAGACGTGAAAAACAAAATGTAATAACCACTTATATCTATTTATATACGCTAGAGTCAACATGGTAATAAAGAGACACACATATGTAACTCTCTCCACTTAACGCACGATACCAAATGACATCCTTGATTATTCACGCCACGTTATTCTGTCACCGTTACGTAAATCCTGATCTCCTATTGGTTGTCCCGTAAATTTGTCGCCCATTTGTCACCAAACCGCAGCCAATGGGAGCGCTCGTTTTGAAATTGGTACGCAATTGAAAATGTCACCGCGTTGTCGCTCTATGTATTCAGACTCTTTTGTGTCTTGCATTCTTTGTTTGAATTTAAATTGGCAGTACAATATGGCGGATGCGTAATATTCACAGATTTATGCGTTAGGCACATAAGTATTTTAACTAAGTTTCAGTAAATTTACACGAATCGTTCAGATTTTATAGGTATCAATTTAGGTTACAAAAGTCCTTCTTTTATACCGTCTACATAACTGTTACCAACAAATTCAGAATCGGTATTACCTAATGTCACGTTAAAAATAATACCATTATTTGAGCAAAAATAAAATGAAAGGGCAGAGACAAAGTTGTGACGAAATGAAATGAAATGAAATGAAATTATTTATTGGCCTTATAACCATTTATGTTATACTAGGCAAGTCACATTACAATATTTCACACAATATTTAATTTAGTAAATTTTAAAATGTACCTATGTCAAAAACTTTACAATTCACTTAATTACAAAATTTAAATAAGATTATGTAGTATAGATTAATAGATATATTACTGATATAATAATACTTCTAAAATAGTTTACATTAATGTGAGTAGAATTTAATAAAGTCATTATATAGTAAGATACTTTAATGTCATTATTAGTTTGTGAGTTTTGACTATAATTGTTTAGTTAGATTTGACAATATGTTATATAAATTAAGTATAAGTTAAGTATTAAATTAAAATTATTAGAAAGAAAAAAACAATGACGATAAGTCTTATTAAAAATTTAGCTATCACCTACTTATAAAATTAAAAGCATGCAACTCGAGTATAATACCATGGATTTTTACACTCATCACATGGAATGAAACAACAAAAAGGACACAATTTCGCCCCAAATCAAGCGTGACTTTTAACAAAGGGCAACGCGTATGTTCTGCGTGATCGGTATAACCTAGACAAATACACGAAGCTCCAAAAAAAGCTAAATCTACAAGGTGCTACATGACTTTTTCTCATGGGCGGTTAGGAGCCCACTGCGACGATTGCCCCAGGTCGGTAGAAATAACATGGCTGTATCATTGTTATACAAAAGCGCAGCTGTTCTCTTCCCCAGGGGTAAAAAAGACGTTTTGTGTGTTTTTTATTGATACGGTGTATAGGGCCCTTTAGCGGTCACCAGGACGAGCACGCCTCCTGTTTGCATGTTGGATACATTGTGAGGATTTTGAATGCTTTTTATCACAGCAAATATATTAGGGACCTACTATAGCATGGTGATAGTTGATAGTTAAGAGAGTTGGATGGTGTTTGCTCATTGTAATTTAGACAAAATGCGAATACAATAAACCTAAATAATATTTTCTGGCTTATATTTTGCCCAAAAACTAAGTCTAGTAGTCCAGCGGGGCAGCGCAGCCAGCATTTTGAGCACATTGCCCGAAATACAAAAAAAAAAATAGGCTACTCATTTATTTTATAACATATACGTGTTAAGTTTTTTTTTCTATCAATAAAAACTATTAAATAGACCAAGAGATTAGAAATAGTTTCCCAGATATAGGTACCCTAGTTTCCACAAGCATTAATTAATACATTTTTTTAGTAAATTCGATCATCGTAATCAACAATTTCATCTGGCTATATACGCCCACTGCTGAGTGCTACCTATAGGCATTTACTAACTAGGTTTAGATACATTTCAATCAATTAAAATTTTCTCATTAATAACATACTTTTCTCGACATAATTATGAAAGGATCATTTCTATGGAAATATAATCGAGCCTATCGGGTGCAATGCAAGACAAAACGCGCTACACAATGATTTACAAATACAAGATTTGAATAAGTAGGTACGCACCCTAAAGTAACGCACCCAGTCAGCCATCTTGATTTTATTCGCCATATTGAATTTGTGTTTTTTTTTCAATTCATAAAAGAGGTAAGAGCATTATTAATCCTTTTTAGATGCAAGGGACATGGCAGATGTGTTCTTAGTGGCCTAAGGTGAAGTGCTTGATAAAGTACCGGGAATTTGTGAGGATGTGAAGTTAAATTTTGTCTTTTTTGTCGTGTTTGTGATCGACACAGTTATTGTGGTGGTGCTTGTGGTATTAATACAAGTTGTAAGTATGTATTGTTATTAAAAAATGTCTGCTGCAGGCCTGGAGAGGCACAATTACCAAGGGATGTGCTTTACTTAATTGATCTCTAAGTAAATACTTACAGGTATATACTTCGCTTATTCCAAATCTTGTTTGTTTTCTTTTCCGAGATTAAGTATATATATATATTTTTTATGTTACCAACCTATTACATTTTACTCTTTATAAACTCAGTTACTTTAATTCTTGCTAAGTTCAACGCGTAGTAATGTACCTAGTAACTAGTAGTCCTGTATATGTAGGTAGTAATTTTTTGATATTAATAAATATCTATTTATATAATTGAAAACCACTTATAAAACTGCCGAAAATATTTTTAAAATACCAAATAAAATGTACAATCTTAAATTACCTAATCAATATAATTCTACAATATTTAAATTGCACATATAGAAATGCAAAATAACAGTAAAAGTGACTAAGAAGCTCCAGATCAACTAAAAATTGTAAAAAATATATGTAACGATAAGCAAAATATAGACAACAATGATTCCCCAAAGAAAAAAGAGTGCATTTCATCACCTCAAAGTCATAAGTCCTGACAATCTCTCCAAATAGGTCAGTCGTGTTCCCTCCAGAGGGCAGTAGGGCGCGTGTACATACATATAGGTATATGTGTGTTATGTAGGTGGGTATTGTATGATGCGGGGTAGGTAGGTATGTATAGACAGATGTGTGGGTTTGCGGATAGGGCATGACTGTCTTAGAGAATACAGTTGGAGAGAAAAATCTACTTAAATTGGCGGAGGTGTAACATTAAAATTATATACAATTTTATACATATAGATTTTTGTTGGTGGTAGGCAATCTTTCTACTATATTTTTTGTTGCTTTTGTAGTTAGTAATTTTGTGTAAAAGGTGTTTAAAAAGTTGGTTATAAAGGCACTTGCCCGGTAGTTAGTTATTTTATATATATAGGTATCTGAAGATAATGCAAGAAGCTTACCCTTTTTTATATAGGTTACTAGCTGCGCCCTGTGGTTTTACCCGCGTTAATACACAATAAGAAGTAGCCAATGTGTTAATCCAGGGTCTAAGCTATATCGGCACCAAATTTCATCCAAATCGTTTCAGCAGTATTTGCGTGAGAGAGCAACAAACATACATTCATAATCACAAATTTTCGCGAGTGTAATATTAGTAGAAAAGGATAAATTTAGAATGAGTTTTAATGATGTGGAGAAAATAGCACTGATACATATACATAGTTATAATGCCTAATCACCTAAATCAAGAAAGTTCTTTGTTTCAGTGCTCATTAATCTTTATCTGCAAAACTTATTACCTATGATAAAAAATTATAATGTAAAATAATTAAGTAGAAAATTCAAACTTTATTTAAGTTTGATTACCGAACGTACATAAATGAAATCGAAGCTTTTTGCACTCAAAGTCGACATAACAACTTAGGTAACTGAGTTGAAAAATATAAAAAACACATAGGTACTTATCGTTTGTATGAGAATTCTGTAAGAATTTTCTGGTCAACAGTCCAGGGCTGTCATTACACGTTTCTCCCTGATTTATGTTCGGACATGGTGCGCAGCTGAACATTTGACGTGGGTAGGGTGACTGCTGACAGTGGCAACCCTAGCGCGATGCCGAAAAATGTACTAATGTAGGGATCACGTAGCAAGAATAGCGTAACAGTCGTGTTTTTTACCGATCATCGAAATCAAGCAACGTTCATCTCGGTCTTTGATGGGTGATCCTGGAGTGGCATTCATACTCGTAACTAAGCGCTACGTGGGTCGGATGACATATTTAACTGTAGGCACTGGTTCTTTGTCTTACTCTTAACTATTACCTAATCTCTATGATATCAACCGAATTCAAAATGACATAACTTATCGCTTTGGACAAAATTAATTTTGAATCAAATTTATTGACAAATGTGAACATTAGAGTAAACCTAATACATACATTTTTCAGGGATGCCATAGTTCCACTACAATTCACAGAATTTAGATATTTTTGTACACAATGAAGGAGGCGTTTGACGCATTTTTATTCACACACGCAGTATTAACCAAATCTTTAGGTATTTTTGGTAGTCGTACACAGTCCTGACCGAAAATGGAAACAAGTCCTTCATCAACATTTACTCTGTATTAAATATGTCTAATTTCAAAATGTCAATAACCAATATCGTGACAGACAAAAGGCAAGCCATTCCCACCAGACGAAAGCCCCGGGCTCCACCTAAACTAGCACAAACTAGAGCAATTGCTCATCCAAAAATTTGCCACGGTTGCCTCACATCTAATTACCGAATTAAGAAATCGTGGCCGATATCTCTCGTTAAAGACAATAAACCTATCATTAATCATTAGGCATTAGCGCCGCAATCGTTGATGATGATATTAGGCGTTTTGTGCGAGCCTGTTGTTGTGGGGGACAAGCTTGGAGCGGAGAAATGTGCTTCCTATACAAAATAATGATACTTGCTGTGCCCCGCGGTTTCACACGCATAGTTCCTCATTGGATTATCGAGATAATTGGGAACTACTTCTTTTGTAGTCGGTTAAAAAGTATCTTATGTCCTTTCCCGGGGTCCAGTGGTTTTGGCGTGAAAGCGAGAGAGACAGACAGACAGAGTTACATTCGCATTTATAATATTAAAGTTAGGAATAGGATATACGATTATGTATGACTCCTTATTAAATACCTATCATTTTATTAATGAAGCGGGCAAAGCGTCTCCGTTCCAAGGCTAGCAAAACTTGGCTAATAGCCAACTTTGAAAAAGGACAGGTTTTAAATAGAGAGAATAAGATGATCCTGAACTTTCTAGATAGCAACTTTCTAGTTGACTCTATACAACTTTGTTCAAAATCAGTTTGGTTTATAAATCAAAATATTACTTACATAATCTTTTTTAACTGACTTGAATCCACCACCTTTTAAAAGTATAGTCATGCATTATAAAGATAAGTGCATACAATAGTCTCCATCAATCGCTTATAGCAATATCTACTTTTAAGTCCAAAGTTTTATAAGTCCAAAGATTTCATCTATCACATGACAAGATAATCAGTTTATGAGATCTCTGGTGACGTCCAAATAATAAAGCGGATTAGTTCGTGAAATTGACCTCCAAAAGCTCATTTCTTCTCCCACGCACTAAGGCCTCAATCTCATGTTGTGAGCGAGGGCGGGTACTTCGTGATTGTCCGCACTCCTTACGTGCAGTAATTGCGCCAACATCGATTCACATCGGAAGGGCTACAACGAGATCAGAGAAACCTGTTGATCACTTTAATTGGGTTTTGAAAAGAATTGCTCTGGTGTATTGTTAGCAGTAGGTACCTAGGGAATCAACCACAACTCTTATGGTATCTATTTAACATTGAAGAAAATATTATGTTAATTACGTTAGAATCATACTGTATTTGGTTGTCCGAGCGAAGTAAGCTAAGCGTCTCTGTTTCGTGTCTGGTGAATGTTTCTTTTGTCTGCCTATTCGTATGTTCGTGTCTCCTGAGACTATACTTGACGTAATCTTAGTGTATGGATTCTACGATTTTTTATAATTTCCAAGCCACTGCTTCAAGGAAATTTGTCTAAAGTAGTTTTGCAGAAATGACACGAATAAGTGATGATAATTTTCAAAATAACAGATTGTTATTTGATGTCTTGTCGTATGATACTTTATCATTATGGCCAGAGCAATGAAAACTCTAAAAAAACTGCTCTATTTTATAAGCTTATAATTATGATTTTGGAACAATGAAATATTTTTATCCGACAAAATTCTCGTGGTTGCGAGATCAACAGTTCACAGAATTACTAGTATTGAATTGTAAAAGTTATTTTAAGTGCTTGTGCAAAATCATCTTTCAAACAAGAACATAACTATTATTTAAGGCTATGGTCAATATGGGCTAGCATAAATTGAAATCAATTTAGAATGTACCCTATTCTAAATCTTTATTCATTTATTTTTACTTGTATATTTTCCAAAAGTCCTACTCAATAAACGACTTGTTTTTTATCCCTAAACAAGCTTTACCACAACTACACTTTGATTAATAACACCAAGTCACAAGCTTTTAAGGCGTCCCTCTATAAATTACTCAATTAACTCGACCGTATAATTAGCTAAGAACGAATTTTTAATAATCAATCTCGGAAAAGGAAAGTACAGTTAATCATAAAACTATGGATAAAAAATAATGAGCATGTTAAACAAGTGAGGCGTGCTGGGTGCGATGATCAATGCCTGTGGGGCCACTAAACTAGATTTAAAGAAAAGATAGAGGAAAAAATAAATAATGAAGAAAAACAAGATATCACCGCCAGACAAGAAATTTGCTAAAATTAAATTTAACTAAAATAAGACGGTATGGCTTTAAATAATTTAGGCTGGTCCCTTATTGACTAAAGTTAGGCATAAAAGAGGTGTAAGCAAAAGCTACAACAATACACTAAATTAGACAAAGTAACAAATAATCTTTTTTGGCAATCCATAAAATAGACAGTCGATATTAGCTCTTATTTTTATACGGTCTTTATACTGAATTCTTGTAAAGCTATGACTTAATAATGAGTAGTAGGTACCTACCTAATATTATTCCTTCTATGGTAATAGTTTATGTAAATTCGCGTATTTAGTGGGCGTAATAGGACAAGTTGCGTATGTCGAAAATCGTGACAGATGCTCGGACGCGATCGTGTGAATTTGATAGTGAAATATTATGTTTGGACGCAACTACTGATGAGTAGCGTTCGCAAACAACTACCCAACTAGTTTTATTGAGAAATGTGATGGTAGAAAAGTTCGAAATCGTCAAAATTATATTCAAATGACGGTACTTTATTAATCCTAAACACTCCTATAAGACCGATATTTTTTTCTTTCGAAAATCAAGAAATTTAGATTATATGAACCAAAAACATAGCATCAGTTTGCACTAAATTCAGAGATGCATAACATTGGCAACTGATATTTGCAACTACAAATAGCTTCCAAAAGAAAAAACCAGCCAAGTGTCAACCCGCGCACCGAGGGTTTCGTACAAACCTTTTTTTCTGTTCTATGAAATAAGGTGCTCAATTTAAGAATTTATGCTTTTCGCAATTCTGCCTTTATCTGTGCTATAAGTTGTTGCTTCGTACCTAATTTCAAGATTCTGAGTTCACCCAAGAAGTAAGTACCCTGTAGGTTTTGATTCCCTTACAAGTTTCGGAAATTTGCAGTATAAACGGTTGCACCTTTTTCTTGGGTTGGCTCTATTTTTTCCCAGCTTCAAAGGACAGTAGACTTGAGTGTTTGATATGAATTTCAGCTTTATAGCTTTAAGCGTTTCTGAGAAATAGGATCTTGACAGACAAACGGACTAGAAAGTGATCTTGTTTGGATTCCGTTTTTTCCTTTTGAGTTACGGAACCCTAAATTTGTGATAAAGCTGCTGAAAATGTAGCTAATGACGATGAGGCTATTCTTTCTAATCCACAATCGACACCAGTAAAAAGAAAATCTATAGTTTTGGAACAAGTTTTCGATTCTGGTGAAAGATATTCTTATTACACCAACCTTACCAAATGTTCTCGCTATCATTGGCATCGTCGTGTGTTGTCCGTCCAGTCCAGTTGTACCTCGAATCATCAGAGAGGGCACAGTCGTGGAGCAATCCGTGTTAATTGTACCTTCATGTAAAAGTACTTACCTACTTTAGCGTATGATGTTGTAGTGCAAGTAGATATTAGCAATACGGAAAACGTCTATGCTATAAATATGACAAATTATTTTTAAGCTAGTAGACGGACAGGTTTATTGAAGAAACACAAAATATGAAACATAATAGAAAGCGATCTGTTCTAGATAAGCCAAGAATTCGTCCAAAATGCAGACCAGCGGTAGAAACTAAATGTTATTAGTAAGAACAGAAGGTAAGTGTACACAAATCTACACGGATACGTCACAGTGTTTTGCAGACCAAAGTAAACGTAACCTTGTAGAAAAAAGAAAACATAGTCACTTTTCCGATTAGTAAAATAATCAGTACTCCATAGCATTTGAAAGTATATAATTTCTGTCAACTTCAACCGAGACGAGTCGATTAGCCGTATTTATTACTAGATGCGCCCTGCGGTGTTACTCGCGCTAATACAGGATAAAAAGTAGCCTAGTAGTAATGTGTCAATCCAGTGTCTAAACTATCTCCGTACCATATTTTATCGGTTCAGTAGTTTTGGTGTGAAAGAGTAAGAAACATACACACATACAATCTTAGAAACTTTCGCGTTAATAATATTAGTAGGATAATACCGGACATTACACATAATTTACTAACTTATCACTTGGATCACAACATATGCTTTGCTTACATGAACAAAACACATGCGCTTTCTAATCACGATCAGAGCCACTGGAGACGTGTCGAAATTTAGAATTAGGTAGCTGTGATGTGAGGTGTAATGAGATGATCTTATGCGTAATTGTACATATAACTTCTAACTCTATATTTACTGAAAATGAGAATAAAAATAAGTATATTGGACTTTGAACCGGATTCTAAAGTTTGTAATATAAGTACGTAATAGTGACAACTCTAAAAATCCGAAAATATAGGTTGCACTGTCTTTTCGGCCATGTTAATAAGATAGAATCCCATTTCATCGTAGTTCCAAAGTAAATGTTCAATTTAAATTTATTCCTATTACAGATAATTATATATATATGAAATAAATAAATTATAGATTTTAATTGTCTTAAACTTTTCCAGTATGACTCGGCGTCTTCCTCAACTGCGTCATGTACCTATTAGTAAAAGGCGATAGTGACTTATAAGCGGGCCATTAATCGGAAACAACACTAGAATTGTCAATCAATAAACCACTAAGTACGTATAGCGCTCATATCTATACGTATTTATGGGCCACGATTTAAATGTTTGAAGTTGAAAATTAGTATTTTAAATTTCAAACATCTTAATCACCTAAACGTTCATCATAAATTCAGTAGGTTCAGAACTAAGATTGCCTATTTAAATCTAATAACAGTCTTTTTAGTTGTTTTATTAAGCCGTAGTTAGGTAAGTATAAGTACTTATTACCTACTAGTAAATCAATAAGCTGTCGAATTTTCACTTCTTTTTTATACCTATAGATATAATATAACAGTCTGCTTATTAACAGCAGTTGTTAATGCCTACTCTGATCAATATTTTTAAACAACTCGAAGAATTCGGAAATAAAACGGCAGCCCTTAATCTCTGAGGGACCCGCTTAATTACATCGGATGGCTGTAAAATATTAACGAAGTATCTGATCCGGACATGTTGCCAGCGCAGAAACTCGACGGCAAAGCTTTTATTAATTTACAAGCCCAAGGGTTAAGAGACAAAGGAATTTCTGGATCACTGCAAGTTTATTTTGTTTAGTTATACGTTAAGAGTAGGAAGCTCTCATATATTTCGCGTAGGTAATGTATTTTGAGCGTGATTGTTCTAAATAATTAGTTAACTTGATATAAACAGAAAAAAACACTATAGACTAAATAATAATAAGTAGCACATTCTATTCGTATCTATAGAGTATTATTAATAAGTAGCGCAGTTAAATTATTATTTATAGTATAGAGTTTGCTGATATATATTTGGATTAAATTATTGATATAAAACTTACATCAAACACATTTGAGTAAATTTACGCTTATATACTTACATAGTTTAAACATTTGGTTAAATTTCAAAATGAACGTTTTATTCCCGCACATTATTTTAAGAATCCTACTTAGCAAAAACCTATGTATTATTAAATCTTTCGTACACTTTTCCAGTAGTAATATTTGTATAATTACATCACTACAACTTCAGAACAATAACGTTGGTTTCATATTAAATAACGTTTGCAACATATATTGCAAACGGCGTCCCAATAAAACGTCCGCCATTGTTTCCACCCAAAAAGACAACAGGCTTTCATAAATCTTTTAAAAATCAAACCGGCCACCCCACAAAGGCTGCGCGCAATTTTGACAAAATTTCACAAGCATTAATATCAATATGTAGAGCAAAAAAGGCCCGTAATATCCTCAGGGTCCCTCGGTCTGGTCCCTCTCGCTTTATTTATCAAAGCCGACCCCATATAACCCTTTCATCGTTACGCGAATTAAATTTCTTTTACCGTCATTTCCCGTACATTATCTCGCTTAAAATCATAATGGTGCGTCGCTGGGCCACAATGGGCCTTGTTCAGGGCCCGGCTTCATTAATGTTTGCTGAAGAATTTTATTAAAATGTTACGACGTCGCTTAAGGGTTAAAAGACGAGCGCAATGCTGGAGTTCTTACTTATATTTAATTAGATGGCTGCTGGAAGAGAGCAATGTTACATTTTTAAATGTTTTGTATGGAAATACATTATGCGACAGCATTAGGTGAGCTAAGTGAACCTATAAAATAAAGATTTGTTTATTTTTAACCGCCTTTAAAGGAGAAGTTAAGGCTCAATACTATTCTAATAATAGTTGGTTTTTACATATGTAATTCGCCCGAATTCATAATCATAGCCTAGCAGTACTTAAGGTTTTTAAAGCAAAATGAACAGAGAATTTCTTGTGCCGTCTGATTTCAAATTATTGAACCTTATTGCCGATTTAAGTTTTTTTCATATACAGCACCAAACGATTTGTATAAAGCCAGCTTAAGTTTATTAATTTTCAAGTTATTAATCAGTCAAGTTAAGTCAAATATTAAGTAATAAGTTATCGTGGCCAAGGGTTCCTATGGAGATTTCCCGTGAACACGAAAACCACATTATTCCATCTTTACATCGCTTGCCCATACTTATGCACATAAACAAGATATTAATGTTTAATAATCACCGATATTACACATTAAAGCGTGCAGAATCACTTGTTTTGCAATAAATACACAGAGAGAGACGCCATTTTTTTCAGCGAACGGGGGAAAAAACCCCAAGTGCCGAATTAGTTAAACTAAATAAACTGGCAGTTCTTAAAATTATATGTATTTTTCTCACTTACGTAAGCGATATGAGAGGTGACTAATTTAGATTTTATATTCATTTAGTAAACTGGTTTGCTCGTATAGAGGTCAATACCTAAATAACTAAGCTGTATTATATTCAATCTATTTATTTATGAACCTACTAATTATTAGAAGGTTAGCTTCAGAAAATAACCAAATTTACTAATTTACTAGCTATGTTTTAGAGTTGTTACTAAAATACTTAACTTTTACCAACTACTACTTATCATTAATTTTCACAATGTTAACACGTTGATGTTCTAATATGTTTTGCATATAGTAATTATATTTGCATGTTAATTATCACATTACGGACATGGTACACATTTATTATGGAAAGTTAATAATATAGACGTTCTTCAATATTTTCATTTTCGCGCTCTCACTTTTGCTCGTTTCTCGTTAGCTATTTATTAACCGATAGTTAAAGTTATTGGTTTTGTTGTTAGTTATAATAATGGAGATAAACAGGTTGTTGTTATCTTATGAATAACTTATATAGAGTACCTATAGTATAAAAGAGTAAGTATATTAGATAGGAATCAACGCAGACGTTAAACCTTACCTTAACCTATTTTTTTCAATTAAACCGCGGAACCTAGAGACATAACATTTGGAGAGTGTATGGTGCAGGGTAGTACTAAGCAAATATTTTTGGATATACAACCTCTAAAAGGATCAAATGGGGTTTCAAATTTAATTTGATGTCGTCAGTTACTAATCATTCGTATTTTATTTGTCTCCCTACACATTTCAATGCATATCCCACACTATCTCATAGGCGTCATAAATACTTAAGGTTCTTCGTGTTAAGTGTGAAAACTTTAGGCTCTCAGACCTCAAATTTTCATAAATAGTACCTATTAGCAAAAAAAAAAACTTGTCCTATGCAAATAAATAAATATAGTGTGTTCTATGTTAAAAAAAATATTATATATATATGTGTCGGACATTTTCATGTCGTACAACATTACTAGCAATAAATGATGAATAAGTTATAAAAACTGATATATTATTATTAAACTGATATATTATCACTGTGTAATGGTACATCTAATGGATTCTATTCCATATTGTGCTGTTTATAAAGTCAAAACTTACAAACTAATTACGATATTAAAAGTCAAAATAAGTTATATATATTCAATAAGTTTCTCAAAAACAATCTTCTTGATCTTATTGAATACTCAATTAGGTAATGTTGCTAAAGCATTTTTTTTAATTTGGTTTGTTATTACGTTAATGTTAATATTAGCTTGTGTTTGTTACCCTTTTACACTGAAACAGCTGAATGAGCTTTGATGAAAATTTGCACCAGAACAGCTTATATCTTAGATTAACACATTCTTTATTACACGCATAACATCCCAGAAATTATGCGGTATTTCCGTGAGATAATCAAATTTCACAAGTAACATTGCGGGGAGCAGCTACTTAAGAATAACTATTGTTATTCCATTAGTGACATTTGAAATGAGAAACAGCGCGAGTAAGAGGAAATTATGACCGTGCCTTAATAATGTTACTCTTAACAAGATTAAGACAAAAACGCTTAGCCAAAATCTATTCAATAATGCATGCCCGGCCGAGCCGCCAAATGGCGACGGACATTATTGTAATGACTTGGCTGAACAACACGCATTTTTTCTTCGCAACTCGTATTAAAGTACTAAAAACAAAAAAGTTTCCAAGAAAATATTGAGGCATAAATTAAGGGTGAAAGACGTTGGAGCGTTTAGGAGCAGCTTTTAGGCTTATCTATTTTTTTAATGCGCTAAAGAAAAAGTTTTCTAAGGTGAAAATATATTCCGTGCCGTGTGCATAATAATGTGCTCTAGTCTTTACGATTGAATTAAAATTTAAACTAAAACTTAAAAAAGAATTAAAATATAATGAATGTAACAACAGTATAACACAGATAAAACTAAACTTTATTACTGTTTTTGTAACAAAACACACCCAACTCAACATAATGCTGCCTGAAACAGCTAGCGCTGATCTTCCGTTGGAACCGAGTGGTGACGTCACGCACGTCACAAGCAGTTAAGAAAGGGTGAAGCAACAATTCGTCATTTCTAGAACTTAAAATAAATTATCGAATTGTGGTCTGTGTAAAATTGAGTACGACGCTGGCAAACACAGATTGTGTGGTGCCATAAAAGAAAAAGAAGTACACGTTGACTTTGGCAGGATAAGTAGTACATTGACATTAGTGACAAAAAAGCTGTTCCTTATTTTCCGGTTTCTCAGACACCCCAAAAACTTGTGAGTCAATAAACTTCAACTAGGAATGGAATATAATCCTTATTATATCATCAGCATAATTACAAATCATAAATTATTTTATTTTCAATTAAAATAATTCACAATGTGATATTTAATCATATTCTTCAACAACAAACCTTCAAACACTTTCGAAAGATAGCAAACATTTCTGTTAAAATGCTCAACATTATTCTCCTAACGTTACCGAAAAGTCTTTCTCACCCCCTCTTGAAACCCCAACCCCCCCCCCCCCCCCTTGTCCCCCTTCGCCCCCTACTCTTGATCGTTAGCCACCGTCTACGATATTTACATAACTCATTAGGGTGCATTTATATTTAATTAGGAAATTTTCTTATTGGAGAGTTCTAAATTCGCCCATTTTTCCCATTATGTAAAAACTTTTTTTCTATTATATCATCAAATAGATAAACCAAAGTTCAATAATCGTATGAGTATAGCGAATGTATCAAATTTTTCTAGGCAAACATACTATTTCTTAGCCCGCATCATCAGTCTATATACATCAGGAAAGTCGTGGACAAGCGCAAGTCTATTTCCTATGTAAAAAATAATTATAAACAATTATATGATAGATCTAGGAGCATACGAAAAGGGATACATATATCTGTTATTTCGGTATATTCAATTTTGTTCACTTGGTGAACCACCTATGGTTTCATATCAAAGTACACAAAAATTAAAAATTAAACAGTCGCCTTTATTAACCTGGATGATTAATAAAGAATAAATAAAGAGGCGAATAAATTACACTAATTTTTGCCTTAAATCTTCTGGGTATATCACCCATAGTGATTTGTAGCAACAAAATTCTATTGTGCAATAAGTTCAAGGTGAACTGAGTACACTTTAATTTCCGCTTGGTTCACCCAGGTTGACAAAGTTGAATATACCGTTTCATCTTCTGTGTCAGTGGGTACGTATTATGACAATAATACTCATTGTGTGGTATATTATTTACCTAAGAGAAAAAAAATATAAAAATGTATTGTTTTCTCTGCGATTATGACACAAAATATAGTACTAATAGGTACCTGCTATTACATAAGACATGTACATAATACAGTGCTGTAATTACCCCTCTGTATTGACAAAGTGCACTTTAGCTCTCGGATTACAAAATGGCAGACTGTGCCTGAACCGTCAAACTATTTGCACCAAATTTATTTTACACCTTGCAAAACATTTGTTTTATATTCTAGCTTCTATATCTATACTGCTAAGGTTGACTATTAAATAGTGTGTATAATTCGGTTGTTGTGTGAATGTATTTGAATAGTTGGAAAGTGGATAGATATAGAGCGACGTATATTCGTGGACGTATTGACAAGTGCACTTACAGCGTGGATTATGAACGTTGGGCAATGTGTGCGGATGATGTTATGCCAAAGGTTAGATTTATTTTTATTATTTGTTGTCCCTATTCTAACATTTATGCGACTTTAAAAAAGAAGGAGTTAGGATAGATATACTTTATGGTGTTATCCGACTTCTTAACCTCCACCGATTTGGATTTTATTTTATCTCGAAGGGCTAACTACTCACAAGAGTGGTCTAGAAAAAAAAAAAAAAATATCGGCTGTCATTTTTCACACAGCGCCATCTAGCCCCAAACTAAGCAGAGCTTGTACTATGGGAACCAGATGGTTGATATATACTACATATACTATAGTTATGTGTTATGTTAAAAATAATTTATACATTTTTTGTAATGAAGTTTTTTTTTGTATTATCTTAAACAATTATTTGACTGTACTTATTTTGACTGAATAGTGAATCCAAAGAATGAAAGATTGAAGAATCTAAAGATTGTAATTTTGGTGATAGTAATATTTCCTAAGAGTCTCCTGCTATTAAGGCCAATTAAAAAAGATACAGACTGACGATTTTTATATTTAGAATTGTCGCTGTTGGTTAATATTCTAAATCTTTTCTTGTAAGGTAAGTTTCTACGCGATAAAAAAAAAAACAAAAAAAAACGTTTCTTTTTGTCTCCGTCTTGCATCATATCATTCTTGATGACACAACGACGTCCATGATTTTAATTCGCTAGGGTGTGCCATGGGAACGATGGAATTACACCCCGTGATTGTGCCATCATCCCTCTATGTGGCATTTTCATATAAGGGTGCGTGGGATTTGGCTACAATAATAATTATAACTATGATCATTCTCTTATTATCTGTGCGTAATAGTTATGTAATATAAGAAAACATATAATAGTTTTTCATATTTTAATCTCTCTAGCAAACTTTTTTCATATTAATTATTAAATTTATGAAAAAAATCGTATCAAATAGGTACGTATTTTTTGTCATATTACCATAGTGGTCTTATCGGTTTGTTGCTTGCCACAAAAGTTGCTTAAATCATCTATTATAGACGCATAGGCTCTGTGGTAATATGCTTGCCTAAAATCTGGGTGTCACGGGCTTGGTTTCCGGTTGAGGCAGAGATGTCTTGAATGGTAAATCATAGATCATCTTTCTGGTGTCTCTTGTCTTACTTTTTTACAAGTGTGTAGTGATTTTCAAATAAGAAAAAGAAGTAGAGTTTTGTGAGTTTAAAACTAGACAAAATCAATAACATCTTATGTCAAAAAATGTTTTTTACGGACACCCAAAAAAGTAAACCTAAGTAAACTTTGTTACCAAAATTTCTCGGCAGATGACAGATAGATTTTTTCCAAACGCTGGACAGATTGAGGTTTACCGGGTGCTAGGTTATAAATATAAACATAATATTAAGTACCTATATTAAACAACGTCTGTGTTGTATATTTCAGTACTTTCCTACAGGAAAAGTTATAAATTACATATAAATATGATAAAGTCCCAGTGATCCATAATTCAAAGGAATTATAGAAGACAAACATGCGTTCGGTAAAATAAGATCACTTGAGACAAGATTGGTACGGATCTGTTTCTGTTATAAGGAATTATATAGAGCGGTCAAAATAAATAAATAATGAATCCTTGTACATAAACTTACTAACCCTATTTTTTTTAAGTATTTAACCTTGTAATCGAGGCTGACAATATTTTTTTGTCTGTAAGTTTGTATGTTTGTATATTTTTATGTATGTTGGTACTAGTGGCGTGATTAGATAGAAGTATCCAACGAAACAGGTCGATAGACCAGTTTAGGTGATACAAGAAATATAGATATACATCCCAGTCTACTGAATTTTACTGTAAGAAGCCTAATTTGACAGATATGTTTCGTATTTTTAGTAAAATTGTAAGCATGTTGAAGTCAGTTTCATCGTCTCTATATAAATCAGCACTCCCGTCAGTTTCAATGACGCACTCATGCCAATAAGATTAAGGAGCGACGTCCCGAGTCTTGCGACTAAACCATGGTTAAAATTAACCCACTCATGGCGCCTCGTGCGTCATCTGAGGAATCTGTAGGTAAGTATTTGGCAGAAGTCAGGACCAGCTCGAATCTATTTACTAAGATTGTAAGCTTCTTTATTTTTTTTTATGCCAGAGTTTCTCAGCCAACTCGTAACGTTATGAAATAGGGAAATACGTAGTTAATACATAAGTAGGCTAAAACGTATTGTACTATACTTTGAGAAAAACGAATATCAATAAAGAAGATTAATAATGTTAATATGATTCACGTAGTACGCGGTGCATATTGTATATCTCAAAAATATAAAGTAAATAGGTAAGAGTAATAGTAATTTTTCGAGCACGATAATGATAAAGTTGACTTATTTACTTGAATAATTCTATAATTTTTCAAGTTTAATTAAATCGTAACATTGACTTATTATCTCTGTGGTACACGACTACGCATGCACTTATTTCACGAATGTCCAGGCTTTAAGATTTAGCAAAAAAAAATTTTCAGTTTTTTGTTTCTAAATTATAATAATATTTATAAATCAAATCCAATTAAACGCTAATGTTACCCCCAAATTCGATCTTTCTGTTGTTCAGGTTTTAAAATTAGGGTCAGTCTCCGTTTCTAATGCACAACGACAGATCTAAAATTAAACGGAAACCTTAAATATGCATTACCCGAACCGAAACCTATAAAGATACAGTGACGTATGCAGTCATTTTCTTCTTATTTTTTATTTGTATAAAAATAGTGATTGATATTTGAATTATATTTAAAAATTTGGAATTAACAAATCGAATTAATTATGCCTTGGGGATCTTTTTGTTAGATCGCATAAATATTCGGGATACCTACCGATATATACCTAACGGAAACTCTTGTGAGTATTAACTATTTTACAAAGAAATGTTCGGAGTGTCTGTTAAAAATACTAAAATGTTCACAATCATCTAAAATGATATCCAGAGCAGTGAATTGAATGCCGTGTCAATAGTTCATTATCAGACCCCTGGACCACGGCCCAATCGCAACCCTCAACTCGAGGGTAGTTATTATTTTTAATCCCTTAATGGCGTCCCAGATTTCATTACGGGGGTTGAACTGATTAAAAGGGTGGGAGGATTTTTTCGATGTTTATGAGGGGTGAACATAATACACACGTGCTTATGTAGATATACATATACGAAGTATAACTAAGTATGTATGAATAACTATTTGGTCACCAAATCATACTATAACAAAGAACATCAAGATTACCACCTAGGTGCCTAATCCTGCTAAAAAGATTCCATAACTTAATGTAGGTACTTACATAATGACAACTTAAATTTATTTTCGTACGATCTATCAAATTCTACCTGCTTCTCAATACCAATGAAATAGAAAAGCAGTAAAAATAACGCTCTAAAATTTTTCTTAAGTATCTAGTTCTTTCGTCTATGAAATACTAACAATAACCAAGTCCGTGCCAACTACTTAAGAGTAGATTAAAAGTTAAATTACGAAAAACTGATACTCGTAGTATTCAGGGTCAAATGTATCAACTACTATCTTCTGGTGGCCATGAGCCAACAACTTTTATTCTAGGACTTTGGAAAATTCGCAAAAAAATAATACTTTTCCATACACAACCCTTCAAATGAAACCTACAGATAAATTTTTATACCTGTGTATCATCCTTAATTTTGTTGTTTTTTTTTATTTTGATGTTCCTACCCAGTGTTACTATGACGAATCTATCGACAGCGTTCACACAATAATACGCCAAGCCGTTAAATTTAGGCTTTAGGGCGCGCCGAAGAAATATACATACATACATACACACACCCGAAAACTCCTTCTTTCTTAGTCAGGTTAAAATCAAAACGTAAATGTCTAAACGTATGAAACATTTGTTTTTTCTTTCGAATTTCCAAAAGTCTTAGTACAGAAATTGTTGGTTATGATCATCAGAAGGCATCCTTAAAAGGATGCTAGTTGATTTTCAGTGACACTGTATATACCACCTTAGGTGGTCCTCTTTCCTAACCCTTGAAGTTAGAAGACACTTTAAACACGACCTCATAAACGCAAACGATTATTCTCTAAATCTTTTTATTTTTGTACGTACACACACATTACAGGAGCATTCTTATTTTAAGCTTACCTCTAGGTACCTTACACCACTAATCTGTGAAGCAAGGAACAAATATACGGCGGTGGTCTACGAGACCTGTGGCTAAACAACATTAGTCCTGGACGAAAAAAAATAAAAGAAAAACGGCGTAACTCCATTTTCAAAGAGGTATGTTACGATGTTCTTAGTTTGAATGTGGGATAAGTTTTAAAGGAGTGTACATACGAGCGGCGCGGCAAAGGTGGACTGTATGTTGGAGTGATTAGTGAGATGGATGGACCTCCGGTGAGTGGCGCTTTGCGACTCTTACACAACTCTAATATGACGAAATCTATAATGGATTCAAAAAAGATGTGATTGTTTTGTTTGCACTTCCGTTATGTTATAGTTTTCGTTACTTTTGTAAATAGATTCACATTGAAGTAGTTTATTAGAAATAGTTTTAATTGTGTTTTAGCTTAACAAGAACAAGACGTAGTTAGCTATCAAAATATATCCGATAGATTATGTTTACATAATGTGAGTAACATTTTTAACGGACGTGACGGCGAACATTTAAGTTCCATTTAATTTTCGATCACTTGCTCCGCGATTTTTGTGCTAAGGTCTCTAGGCCTACATATGGTCTTATACGTGCATAGATGAGGATGAGAAGTATTTGTAGCTTCATGATAATTCAGAAGTCCCGAACTTCTAAAAACTGTTTTTATGAGACGTGAAAACCCGCTACAAGGTAACTCTAAAAGCATCCTGTCTTGTTTTTGAGTCACACGCAAAAAGTAACACATCTCATCCCCGAAGGCTTTACTCGTAGTCAACATTTAGAGTAAACATTGGCCGAGCAAAGTCCGGTAGCTTTTAAACAGTTTGTTCAAAGCCTGTTGATAAATGTCCCGCCGGCCGTATAGCGGCGCAAACTTTACATTATCAGTTTAAATTTTGAGTGATAAAAAAATGTTTGGCGGTACGGCAAAGCTTTGCCGCTTGTGTGTGACATTCCTTACTCTACGTAGATATTAGCGTTGATGGTAACTTGCCATTTGGTAATATTGATCTTGAAATATGAAGACTAACAATTCCAGTAACACGAATTAAAAAACCATCAGCAGTAAAAAATCAGATGCAATACACAATTTTGCAATGGCGGTTTTTTATTATTTATTTTTAATGTCGTTGAAAAAAAGTTGATAAGTCTTAATGTATTAAAATCACTCGTAAAAAAAAAGTTCAAGTCAAATTAACAGCAATCCTGCATAATAGTCGATATCAGTCTAGAAGCATCAATAGCTATAACCCGTTTTTTGGCCATAATAAAAAATAACAAAACAAGCATAGAAATCTAGTACTAGATACTAGAGAAAAAAAATTGATACCTAAATTATAATAAATTAAAACTTTCCAACGCACGAAATAAACATCAATTAAATAAGTCAAACACAATTCACTATAAATCAAATCAAAATAGTTAAAGAATTAGGACAACAGCAAGAATAATATTTAACTAACTCATTAAAAACCCAACAAGTTAACTCGACTCGTCGTGTTAAGCCAAAATTATAATCAACATAAACTATTTAATGTTTCACTAAAATCGTGTTTAGGAAATTGAAAGTTTATCATAATTGCGGTAGTCGGGCATTAAGTGGTATTATTTTAATTTATATACTATTGTTTAAGTCATTACATGTGATCTGTCATTCTCATGGTTTAAGAGAGATAAGTGACTCACAACAATAATGTGAAAACTTACGAGGAGTTGGTTACAAAATGTCGTAAATTATTGTTTTGTTATGGTACGTGTGTAAAATTAAATCAGATATTGTTTTTTGTATTTCTATTGTCTGTCAGTGGGTTAGTGAGAAAGGACTCCAAAATATCTTTTAAATACAAGGGACCATCCGTGTAAATCAATATAGTATTCTCGTAGACACTTCAAAACATGATTAAATACGTAAAACAAAGTTGAGGCATTACCTTTTTAATTGACCTTATTAAAAAACCTAAATATTGTGAATATTGGAAAAACCGCCTTGGAGAACTTTGATCGCAAAGTATTAGTCGCCTTACTGTTTATGAACGTCAGTCAATTGTGATATAATGAATGAGGCTTTTTTTTCTGACAGTTGAATTAAAAAATAAAAAATGGTGTAAAAAATGCTAAACAGATGGCGTTGTATGTTTCCCCTGTACAAGCGAGTTCTTCATAATACGTGAAACGGAACGTTACATAAACTTTACAATGCATTTTTTTATATTAAGTATGAGTGAGACAAGTTTTTGGTAAAATTAATTTATTCTGGTAATCAATTAACAAAATACTAATATAAAAGTTAGACAACGATGTCTTTAAAAATATTCCACATTTTTTGCACCGAGATTGAGATTCAAGAGCAATGTGAGTGATGTGATATGACGACACGCCACACTAGTTGACAAACAAATGACAACCATCAACGAAATGACAACAAAAACCATAAATGTTACTTGCTTTTGGTGTACATTAACAGTATACTATTGAACCTATTTTAAACTATTTTTTTTAATTGGCTCCCGGAACAAGCCTCATTGTCATGTTTTATCAGACGGAAAACGTCACATTATTTTTTTTATTATTATGGCACGTTTTTTATTAAAGCGGTCGAAGTAGAAGATTATAATTTAGCTGATTTATAGATTCTACATAATGCTAGACCAAAAATATAATAAAATCAGCAGTTGAAAAATAGCTGTCAATGCCAAACTCTACTTTGTAAGTTAAACAAATATGTAGGTTAAAGTCCCACATTTTCCTTAAGAAATTCCCTCGATAAAAAGCTTCGAACTGCATAAACATTTTACTGCAGTTTTTGTCACTTTTAAGTCGCTTCCAATAAAAAGTTTGGTCACTTTTAGTGCTTTGCCAAGCAGATACCTACGTGAATATATTTTGATTTTCAGAAATGTATCTTTTACGAATGGAAATAAAGTTGCTTTCGAAACGGCTAACAACTTCAATATCCGTTGAATCACTTTGACGCATAAAAGTCACGAATTAAAAAGGACAACACAGGACAAAGAAGCCATTTTGCACTGGACTGTGACAGTATTCCTTGTGATGCCGCTATACAGAGTTAAAACGTGTTAGAATTTATCTAAATAACAATTTCTTGGTTAGCCTGAATTTTTATGTACTTACGCTTATTTGATCTTGATTGCGAAATCGGTTTATTCAAACTTATCTTATTGGAAAATTGGGCTGTGCTAAAATTATTACATATGACTTAGTTTTTTCAGTGCCAATATGTAGTAAACAAGTTTTATAGATGTCGGAAAAAAACTGGTAAAACAGATGTTTTCCTTTAAAAAAAACTTACTTCTTCAGTATGGCTAAGTACTATTGTTACCTAATCTATGTTCTATAGTCGCAGCTGTACATTTCTATATGTTTCATGTCAAATTTTTCATAGTCCGAAGTATCCGTGTCCAAAACTTCAAAACTCTACAAAATGCATCACAGACTTCTTTGTACATCGAAGTGTAAATTCGGGTTCTCAGTGTCCCCGCGGTCGTTTTCACACTGTGATGCTAATTGGGCACTTAAGACGAGGCTGAAGGGTTAAAACAGTTTTTATCCGAGGGACATAGCGACCGGCACGGCGACGGGTTAAGTTAGTTTATTTGCGGCTGAAACATCAAACAGATCACCATTTAATTTTTTATTTCACGTGTTCCACGATCCCATTTCTGTACTTGTATTTTTAAGAAGATTAAATAAGACTAGACTTTATTGAGAACAAGCTTTATAGCTTGTCTACTAAAAAAAACTCTACATGTTTTAATGGATCATCGCTTATCATCTCTTAAAAAAAGGAGAAATTTCATTTTAATTATGGTAAAAAGACACAACCGGCTACTTCAGCTACGTTATTTTGATTTAAAAATCAAACTAGTGGTCCGTTTTCATAAAATTTATAGTTATGGGACATGAAAAGTTGTAATTCTTCATGAGAAATCATATTAATTGTACTTTTATATTATGTAATGCTCTTTACTAAAAAGCATTTCATCATAGTTTCTAAGGGTAAACTCCCTTTGCTGTTAACGAAGCAATCATCTATATTATTTGAAGAACACATTATATAGTGTCATCAGCTGACTGCCGGTTGACTGAACTTTACGTTGCCTAAACCAGGCAAGGATTTATGGACCATTTAAGTTTGCAGTTACCACGCATGACGTCCCATAGATGTGTTAAGAAGTCATAAGGCTTCGGGAAATGTGTTCATTTGGCTGCAATCGATATTTATGGATATTGACAACCACTTGCTTTTCAATAGAATATATTTTTCCCATGGCCCAAAATGGAATATACTTATTTGTCAAAATGGAATATACTTATTTGTCAAAATGGAATATACTTATTTGAAGTGCTCTACATTTTTAAACCAAATATGTTTGTAAATAGAAATAAAAATACAAAATATTTGTTTGCACTATTCAAAAGCTGTTAAAAGGTTTTCTATAGTATCCCGTTTGGGTACCGATGTATGTAATATATTTTTACTTGTAAATCGTGTCAGGCTCGTCTTTGGTAATGTTGAAATTGTACCATGATTAAATTATTACAAATTATTACAAAATTACGTTGTTGCACGAAACTTTATTATTAATGACCAAAAAGATATTTATTATGGAGTCCAAACGTGTCGGCAAAAAAGCACTGTAAAATAGTAAAGTAAGTAAAATTAATGAACAAAAATCTTCAATTTTTTCAGACAATATTGCATCATTATGCAAAAGAAACTGGTAAAATTTTAACACTTTCATCATTTACCTATATCTTAAAGAATATTTTAAAATAAATTAAAGAATTCAACTTCAAATCTGTTTAGTACAAAGATATGATAAATAGTGAAATCCTAGAAATGAATATCGTAGAAAGCAAATACAAGCCATTATGACTTTACATAGCTTATTACAGATCAAACGACTGTGTACTTATCATGTCAGCAAATTGAATAATCATTGCATACGCATTGTGTCAATTATGGAATCAATTCGAGCTGTTTAGTACGTATTTCTTGTTACCACACGCTAAATAGAACGTCACAAATTTCTGTGACAATATCGACTTTGACTTTGATACTTTCTTTAATTTTTTACTCTATCTCGTTAAGCATAAAGCAGTAAATAACTTTGTCAAGTTTTTTTAACCTCGCGCAACTTTGACTGCCAATATTATTTTCACGATTTTTTTCGTGTGGTTCTAATGAATAAATATAACGTTTTCGTATTATCGTGTGCGTGATATTGTCGTATGTCGCTTGTTATTTGTGTTTGTTATGTGATTGTGTTGTCACGATTGTTGCTTTGTGTGTTTTGTTCGGCATTGTGGTCTTGTGACTATTATGATAGCTACTAGAATAGAGTATTTATTGACTAAATAACTTTTATGTATGTTATAGTTTGGCAGACTATTGTTGGTATTAGTGACATTTATAAACTAGATGTAAAGCAATAATATATTCTGGACGATTTATATTCAAGATATCCTTGATGTAATTATCTCCACAATAGTCTAGAGTAAGGTAACTTTTCGTTTAGAATTAATTTATCGATTATGTATGAGTATCGAATTTATTAAGTTTAATTATCGGTACCTACTTATTTTTGATTTCAAATTAAGTAGGTACAAGTAATCGTTTCGATCAAAATTATTACATCTGATCAGCATTTCTTTAATATTGCATAACGATGATAATCTCGGTCAAGAAAGATTAGTTCAATTGTTAAAATGCTGTAAATAATAACATAGGCTGTTAACACGCGAAACGTGAATTATGGGATCTAATGAGAAAAGATGTTCTTAATCTTTTTCAGACATGTTTGAAGGTTATTTTAGTTAACTAGTATAGTTTTGCAGACTGTTGATCTTGCAAACACAGTATTTTTGAGAATTGTAATAAAATAAGTATTGTTAGTAAGACTGAGATTTATTTCCTATTTTTTAGAGTTTGTGCACCCAGTTTCGTCAAACTAGAATCGGAATTATGTACACACTCCTGTGAGTACAACATTTCCAGACATATATACATACTGACAGGCAAAAAATTAACATAACCAGATCTACTGGATATATCTCGATCCTTTTTTTAGGATTACATAATTTTATTTTCGTCGATGGACTTAATATACAACAATATACCGACGTGTCGTTATATAGTTAGGCACAATACTATATATGTATTGAACTTTTACTCGATGTTTAAGTATTTTTAATATCATATTTTTTATTTTCTCGATCATTGCTTCTTTACTGTTATTTTGATAGTCTTGCAGAAATCATAATCAAAGTTGATTTTACCACGTAAACAGTAACCGGATAGCATCAGGGTGGTTAGGTAGGTATGTTTAGGTATAATCAACCCTTCCTTCGACACCCTCAATTTGCAAAACAAATTAGCGACTCCTTGGCGACGCACGACAGAGGGTGAAACGACTACGATATCAAATAACTACCTAGACTGAATTCGTATAACTTTTTAACCGATTTCAAAAAATAAGCAAGTTGTCAATTCCTCGGATTATTAATTTTGTTTTATTTTTGTTTTAAATTAATCTACATCTCATACATTAAAAAAAAAAAAACAGTACGGTAGTTTAATTGATAGGTCATTCATTTCATTTCAATTTATCTTTATTTAGCATTAATATTTAACAATTATGTAAAAACACTAGTGTGAGTATAAAAAAACCTAGCAGTACAACAGGGGTAGGTATAATAGTCTTTGAAGCACGCAGGCTATAAGACTGATATATATAAGACTTTAGACTTCAGATTTAATAATATAGTACCTACGTAGGCTTTAGGTGGAGCTCTGCGTTTATGATGTTAGTCGATAAAATGTTTTATTTTAACTTAAATCCCATTAGAAGGTAGAAAGAATTACACGCGGTTAGCAAGCGCAACAAGCAACAGGAACCCGTCATACAATTTAATTAATTAATTGATAGGTACATCAAATTAGATAACTGATAATGTTGCTTGCCGATTTGAAGTCGGGTAGAAGACTCTATTAAACAAAGGAAAATATTTTTTCAAATCGGTCAATGCCTTGTTGAGAAATAATGCAACCTACATAAAATGGTTTTCAATTAAACCTTTCTGAACGCGTCTTCTCCGCGGAAATCGGTTAAAAATAGGAAATTTTTGTACCGTGGACTGTAAAAAAGTTTTGATCATGAGGTCTAGTGTTTCTAGGATCACTATGTTAGTTATCTTTGTGTATAACCTAGGCCTTAAATTTCAAGACAAAATGCAGCCACGGAACTGCCAAAAGTTTGGATAAGAGATAGCAGCCATGAGTGATAGTCCCTATGTTATGAGAATTGCCAGGTGAGGTTAGTGATACGAAGTAATTTACTTACGTTCTTTGGGTAAAGGCTAAAGTTTGCTATTATTTCTTGTATTATCTGAAACCATGCCTATTATTCCTGTTTATATTGAGTCGAAATAATGGTTTGTCTTTGTCACAAATAGGTGAAATGTACTTAATTATCTGTAGACTTAGTACTTTTGAATGTAAATCGGAATCATTATTTTATTGATGCTTGTAGATATAACTATCTAGTACAGTAGTTGTATTAGATATTCAATATCCACTAATAGGTAACGCGATAGGCGATGCAATTTGCAATGCGACTACCTATAATGAAGCCTCGTTATGATGGTTTACTATGCAAAGGGATGTTAATAACATAGACTGCTAATGAGTTAGGACTGGAGGGTGTCAAATTGGTGCTAAATGGAATATTTAATGAACCTATATCATTATTGGTTTCATACTGTCATGATGTTATTACTGTGTTTCTTCAAATAAATAAATGATTAATCTATACCAACTATCAGCCCATAATGTCCCAATGCTTGGCACGGGTATCTCTATAAAAGGAGTGTAGTATAGGTGTTCTATAAAATAGCTAGCTTTGTGACGTCACTACTGTTTTCCCTAATCTCAACCGAAGTCTCATGACCCCAGCTAAAACGAGCATCTCTCAGCAGATTTCCAAATTTCGGATGACTGAATACGAATCTTTGCTCAAACAGGGGTGACCCCCGACCCCTGATTTCTATGCAAACATCTCAATTACTGGCGTTATTAGCTGTGGGGTGATTATTAATCAAGCTGTTTTGTCTCGACAAATATGCGAGACGGGTTATGTAGTAAGTAAATAAAGTAAAGCTATTTTTGCTTACGGTACGTACCTATTGACAAATGTTTCTACGAGATAACTCATTAAATAATACTTCTTTGCCTTATGATTTGAGATTGTGGTTTAATAATTCCTTTTTTAGTCACTGTAATATTTTTAGCCGACTACAAAAAGTTTTAAAAGTTCTTAATTTCATTATTTTTATATATTGTATTTCGATTTTTCGATTTCGATTTCGATTGATGAAATCTTATTTTTTTCAAAAGGGTGTACTTTATACTTTTTATTATACTACTTTTTAATTACATAGTTTCATATATATATTATCAGAATCGGCAAAGACGTTTTTATAATCCCAATATTTATAATTTTCTTTGATTAAGTATACTTAAATAGATTACATTTTTGTATCGCAAGCTTTTTCCTTTTAGATTAAAAGTACTACTTTTTTAAAGAGATTTATAGAAGCAGTGATAAAAATCGGATAATCAGCGATGGATTTTGCATTACTGTACCTAGGAATGATAATATGACTGCATTGACCTATTGAAGCTTTGAAGGGGCTTTAACGTTGGTCATTGATTAGATGCATCAATACCATGTTTATTTAATAATAGTAAATAATAATTTCAATTATATTCTACCAATGAACCGGAGATAACCAGAATTATCTACCTACTGATATCTACGGTTAGCAAAATCAAATCTATGAAAAAATTAATAAACAAAATTATAAGCACCTACTTAATGAGAAAATCCGATACGTGGGGGGGGGGGGACGTTATCTGAAAAGTTACTTTAATTTAGAAGTATGGTAATTTTTATAATTTAACGCTGGTAAGTCATAACTTTTAGCGTTTTAATCTGTAGATAGCCCAATATTTTATGACCAGTCGTGGTATCAATAATTTAATTGACAGTTTGCCCCTTTTTTTCTTTTTTTATATTATGCACAGCTAGGCATTTGACCACAAAACTACCCTTCAACTCTCAACTCCCTCGAAGCAAAACCGAGATTATGTTACTAATATCACCTCTTTTACGCGATACCACCGCTGTTCTCGAAATTTCCAGACAGATACAAGCTAGACTCGAAACAGAGACGCTTAGTCTATGATCCACTTCGCTTATACAAACTTCAAGCAGAATCTTTTCTAATTATTGTAAGTTTACATGCTGCCGTTACTCAACATAAGGCATGTTACACACGCGCGGCACGGTTGCGTGATCGCGATCAAGCGGCTGTCATTATGGCACAAGAGGGACGGTGGCTTCGTTCCTCGCTTACAGTGTATACTGTACGTACTTATACTAGAACCTTGTGAAGTAGACAGAGAGTCGTATAACGTAGAGGTATTATAAAACAAGTACTTAAAGTTTTAAATACATAATGACAGTTACTTAATCGGCTTTAATTCGGCAGGAGCCTGACCCGTTTTCTCATGTTTCTTGCTTTTCATAGGTAAATTAGTTGGGTGTAGTAAGTTTTTTTTAAAGTTATTTAAGTCTTTAAGTTTTTTTGAAGTATATAAATACGTAAATAAAATCACAGCTTTTTGTTAATTTTTAAGTTTATTTAAGACAGGAGCTTCTTCTACGACAGTTCTTCTTCATATTTGGTCAGCGTGCGCCTAGAAGTTGGTAAAATTCTACATCGGTTATTGCAGGATTCCCCCGTTTAAGACATTCACTTAAACTGGAGAATGTCGCAATTTAATACAAGCATTTTTGTTTCTTTTTGTGAAAAATCTTACCCTTCATTTGGGTAGGTGGGGACCTATGAATGATACAAGGCCCATCCAAGGCACGCTATGAGTAGGTGATATGGTGAGCTTTTATATTTGATAATGGAAATAAAAACCTTCAAAAGGAAATACTAGTTCAGTTTGTACAATCCTATGTTGGACAAGTAAACACTCAAAGCATAATGTTTTGTCTACATAAGGTACAATTACTGCTCTGGTATGTTAAACGCAGGCACACACGAGACGACATGCAGCCGCGTCACGACAACTGATCGTGTGTGCCGGCCATTACTACTAGAGCGATTATTGTCTATTGCTAATAAACGGCTAGCAGGCGTTTCTGTGTTCTACGCGGATTTTACTTGTAATTTCTAAATTATATTAGTTAGCTGATTAAAAAACGTAAATAAAATTAAGATGTTTCCGATCGACCAATGCAGACTTAAAAAAAGAAGGAGGTTCTCAATTCTACAGAATTTTGTTTTTTGTTACAGATTTTATCAAAATATATGAGCAATTTATAAACGAGTCAGACAATTACAGTCCCCTGCTACATTTTTTCAAATAATTATTAAAGTAAGTACCAAATAAATATTAAATACTGGCTGACCGGCGAACTTCGTACCGCCTAATATTTATTTAAGTTTCTCACCCTTCAAATCTTCCCTGGAGTACGACAAACAGTTTAAGACCAAAATCAGCTAAATCGGCCCAGCCGTTCTCAAGTTTTAGCGAGACAAACGAACAGCAATGGAGAACACAAAAGGGTTAAAATGTAACATTAATATATACCTACCATCAAAGTATAGACTATGTACATTATATTAGTTTTTGTTTGACGTAAACATGCTGTATCAACAAAGTTATCACTACGAGAAGTTTAGACCACTTTTTTAAACTGCCGACCTTCCCGCCAATTGTGATGACGTCGTAGGTCGAGTAACACGCTCCGCGCCACTCGCCAGTACTGAATCTCATACAAATAAAGACTCTCTGCCTCTCTGTTTAAATTCTGTTGCCTATATAAGACTTGCATGCGTCAGATAGTTTGTTGTTGTCTTAGTATTAATTCGTAAGATTGTTATTTTATTATTTAATCCCGGCCACTAGGTCAATCTACCAAGAGTGGATAGCTTGATGGTAACTCAATATTTTATAAAAAAATAAGTATTGTACAGCTGCTGAAATATTACGTAGAATTAAAATAAAAATTATGTATGTCTTTTAAGCAATATTAATTACAAATACTATAAGTTAAATACTCATAAATAAATAATAAAATGGCTCCAGGTTGTATTAGTAATCTATGAATTTGTAAAGTTTTGTTGTTTAGGTACATACTTACGAGTTTGTATCTATTTTTTTAATATTAGTAGGTATTTTAGATTAGGCACCTGGCGGGTTAGTAAATGTGCGATGATTAAATATGAAACCTATTCTGTCAATTTAACAGTATACATTCACTTAAGTAATCGACAATACAGTGTTATCGGCTAAGGGTGTACTAAGCCACAAGGGGTCACTATATTAAGCCTAGGAAACAACTTTCACTATGGGACCATTTTTGAAGTAAAGAAAAAATAATCTACTGTGCCATACAAAAAGTTGAACGGTCATTGACAAAATGTATGAAAGAGCTGATTATTTTTTCCCGTATTCAGAGTTGGTTCCATAGTAAAAGTTGTTCCTTAGGATGAGTATAGTGACTATCTTTCGGCTAAGTACATCCCTAGCCGATAACCCTGTATAATGTTCGTGTCGTTGTACAAGTAGGTACCGCGATACTTAGCAACTGTAAAAAAATTACAACCTCCTGACCGATTTTTTTATTATCATGAATCTGTTATGATATAATATTGAGTTCTGTATTTTTGTACTAAATATTATTGAAATCGGCCAGTAAATGGTGCTGTAGCATGTTACGCCCCTTTTTGAGAGAAATACCTCAACAGTATGCAGTAGTTTTAGATGTAATTGCTACAATTCTGCGTATAGCTGTCATGTACTTTTTTCTGCGTTTTGGATTCCTCGACACGTTAAAAAATAGCTTGTACAGTGTTTATAGATTTTGATTAAAATACTGCTTGCACGTAATTGTACTTCTTATTACTATTAGATAATTTCTAGCCACCAACAAGATGCGCTTTATTATAATGTAATGCTTTTAACCGTAGCGCGAGCAGCCAGCGAACGAATTAGCTATACCCACCCGTATAGCACAGGAGCTGTGACGTCATCACGCTTTAAAATGCCGAGTACGTTTTGAAATTATCTCGAACGAAAATGCGCACTTTGATCTTAATTTTCTCAGCCATTTTTAATGATAGAGAAAAAGTAAAAACTCAGTTATTCTCGTAATTTTTTCTACATTATATTGGCATTTTTAGAAAAAAATTTTTGTCTCCTTTGATTTTTATATTATTATATAAGATTATGGTAAAAGAAAATAAAATACCATCTCGATTCTTACTTTATGTAATTTTTATTTATTATTTTTCTCGTCTACAAAATAACACATATCTAAAATATATAGGTACACTAAAATAAAAGGATACCTTGCTCTTAATATATCTTGAAAATAGCAAGTAGTTGGCAATACAGTACAGTCTTCAAATTAATAAAAAATTCACAACACGCGAGATTGATTGATCAATAAAAAAACTAACTAAACCCAACCAAAGTTAAATTACCACTTCAAACTATACATACTACTCTTTACAAACAGTAGAGATGCTTAAATGGCTGACATGTCAAACTACCATGTTATTACCCACTCACAGCCCTAGCAATTTTGTCAAATAAAAAAATAAAATAAAGCAAAATACACCCACTTTTCTTTTTTTATTCTTCATTGATGACATTTTGACACAATAGGTAGAATATTAAAGGGTTAACAAAGGGCTGTGAACAGGCCCTTCCGAAGGGTTAATTGCTATGGGCGCAAATAGGGTTGTACATAGTTGGAAAAAGTTCGTTTCAAACATGGCGGGCGCTTCGACAGTTGGGTGCGTTTGTTTTGTGTTATTTTTTAAATTAAAATATGCAAAATAATTTTTTTTATAGATTTATTGATAGGAGATGCAAGTTACGAACTTAAAGTTAAGCATAAACCTGATTTTAAAATCCAGTTTTTGTTCATGTTATAAATTAAACTACAGTTTTTTTACTACATATTACTTAAGTAATGTGGTTTAGTGTGCATGGTTAATAGCTGTATTATATTACGGAAGAAATTCTAATACTGACAATAATAAAATAATATTTTATGTATATATGCTTACCAAAATGTATAAATATTATAACCAAATATTCTTTGATAATCCAGAGATCCTTTCTTTACGAATTACACCGACATAGCAGTAGGTTTAGGTAATGTTTTATAATAATCCGTATATTTTTTTAATGACAACTTAACACGGTTGGCAACAGCTTTAAATTTGTGGTCATTTTAACAATGAATCATGAATTCATGAATTTTAAATTGGTGAGCATTTATCCATTTTGGTAGATATTTCCAATTTTCTGGTGAGCATTTGCACACTGCCCTTACCAAAAAAAGCCTTTGGTGACTTTCGCGCAACTTCATGTGCATAATTATTGTGTAATAAAGTCGCGTGATCTTAACGAATCAACAATAGCGTATTGTCGAGTATACAATTTGTTAAAATGCCAAAAATTGGAATGAAATCGAACATTGCGGTTGAAAATTACAAATTAGTGGTCGTCGTTCTGTCGTGGCCGCGGCGCCATTTGCGTCGAATTCTGCGGTTTGGTCGCATGTCGCAGTTTGTCGCAAGCGCACGTGTGTACAAAGCCTTGTAATGTTATTTATTACCGTTAATGTGCGGTCTGTGAATATTTTTATTTTGGATAAAAAATCATTTTCGTTGAACATCTGTCGTTAGGTAAAAAGTATGAGTGTATTTTAGTTTTCTATAGGTAATACTTGATAAATTTCAGTGTTTTGGCTTTTCCTTAAAACTATTAGTTTGTCTATTAGATATTATCTTATTTATCTACCTTTTATGGCTTATCTTTACAAAAAATACAAGCGAATTAATTTGAATTAAAACTGTAAATTATATACCTAATATTATAATTATGTGTTCATTTCTACCTGATCAAAAATATTAAGTAAGTTGCACTTATATTATATCTACCTACCTATTTATTTTACAGAGAGAGAAAGGCAACTTCTAGAATGATTTACGCTAAGAATTTATCGGAATAATTTTTTAAACCATTAATTTTATCGAATATCATCGAAACACGACGTAATCTGTCATCGAAAAACCAGCAAAAAACAGGTGTGAGGACTAATGACTCGAAAAGTGAATATTTAATTTAAAAACTTCATTACTTTAATAATTCAGTCGCGCAGTTAGGCTGTGTTCATGCTAACTGACGGCCGTAACGAGAAAATGGTCGCGACGCGTGACACGATTACACTACAACAGACCTTGTTGTCAGTAAAAGAACTTGCAACTACTTACCTAATCGGATTAATGATTTTGTGCCGTCGATAAAGGTTATGTAAGCTTACACGATGAAAAGCTGAATTATAAAATAGTAAAGTATAAGCTATCAATTTTTAGATTAGAAAGAGTGAAATAGACTCAGTAAAGGTTAAAATGCATGATTGTTTCGGTAACAGGTAACAATCGCGAGAGATTACGAGTGAAAAATACTAAATAAATAACTCATATTTTGGTAATTAGATCAGCAACGTCAGAAAATCCTGTCTCTTTCCTACTCCTGCTTACAGCGTCATTTAACTTTCAGTACTGCGTTTTCCGATATCACGGTCACACGGCTTGGCACAATGTGGCGCATATTTTCAAATTATTTTGCAGTGAGTGAATGTGACTGGTGACAAATACTAACAGTGCTTATGTTAATCACTGATATATTTAGGTACGTTATTAAGTCTGTCACGTCACAAGCTTGATATCGTTAGCCTACTAGTATAGACTTTCAGTACTGCGTTTACCCATACTGCGACTGCACGGGTCGCTGCGATGGCCGCAATTTTCCGGTAAATTTGCATGATTGGTCCGGTAACAGGTGACAGCCGCGGGCGACTGCGAGTGACAATTACCGACGCGCTTGCGAGTGTTTGCGCGGTTCATTAGTCAAGCTATTAATCAGTTTACGCTGTTTAAATTAATTCTGCTGTGTTAATATTTTGTTAAAGTAATATATTTTGCGTATATTTATAAACTTAAAAAAAAACTTATTTGTATTAAAATAATAAAAAAAAACTTATATGTAAAACTATAAAGAACCTTTTTCGCTCAGTTCTTTACTGATAATGCGTGTAATTTGGCACAAGTACAGTTCGCATATATTATAAGTACACAAGAGAGGTTGTTGGGAATATATGAGTGTGAAATGATATTATTATTAGACATTTATGTACTATTGATAACACAGTTATAATTTCCTCAGTAGATAAGGTTGATACAATTATTACACACAATTCATTTCCCAAAACGATGGGAATTTCAATTTGTCATTCACGTGTCACACGTCCCTGTATTGTACTCATTGTCATTACGCGTGCCTACCTACAGGGTGTGTTATTTTATTAATTACTAATCATGCGTGAGTCATTAAGAATAAAAGTGCTTTTAAATGTTATTTAAATAGAAGCAGAAATATCCTGCATATTTTAAATCGTTTCTAAACCCAACCGGTTCTCAAGTTGTCGGATTTTTTATGTGTAATCCTTGATTTTTCCGAGACGCATACACCTAGCAAGGGGTGACTTGTATATAATTCAAAACAATAGTTTTTCTGTTATCGTCAATATGTAGGTGTTTAATTGTCTAGGACTACATTGATATTCGTTGCCTATTCATGTGTAAATTACAGAATTGAATGTCGTGCCTACGGAATTGAAGTCGGCTTCCACTTATTTAAAAGGGTTTACTTATTTCTTAGCTAAATAGGAGACGTGTCACACCCTGTACTATACGTCACCATACGGCCGAGTTCACACGAGGGCTGGTACGCGACATCGCGACACTGCACGACAATTAATCAGTGTCGCGCGTTGTCGCTCCAAAATTGCCTTATTGTGCCTTAAATTGGTAAACCTTGGTGATTTGACGGTGAATTACTTCCTTGTTTTGTACTGAAAAGTTCGAAATTATCGTAGTCAGTTTTCATATTCTGAGTGTCACAATAAGAGTGAAGAAAGTTAAAAAATGTTCTCGTACGTGGGTGACATACTTACTAGTTTGCTAGCCTTTTTTAACAACTTCCAAACAAGTCTAGGAGACGTCTGGTCCGATCCAAATTTTTTTTTGTTATTTTTATTTTCTAGAGTAGTAGTTTTCTGAAAATCGATCCAGAGGATTATTAAATCAAAATATTTAAATAATTTATCAGCTCTTACCGTACAATGAAATTCGGTAATCACTTTTTAAATAGAACTGGTTGTCTTCTTTTCTGCACATACTCGTACCTACTTCAAAGAAAGCAAAGAGGTCTCATTCTAGCTCAGTTATATTACCTAATATTGCACGTCAATAAGAAACAGTCACGGGATCTTCTTTACTAATTATGTACAATAGTTAGAAAAACTTTGAACTGCCAAGTAATTGGAAAAATTACGAGTTTTTCAATTCAAAAGTGGTACCTTTCTAAAATCTAACAATACACATATACGCTAATATAGGTCCTTAATCGAAACCCAATGGAAATGTCCCCTCACATATCCCACAATTAAAATGCTCGTCTAATCAAGTGGCGGCCATTTTGGTCCCTCTCGGTTGATCGCACGACCAAACATTCGGTACCCTCAGAGAATTTGATCGGAGCAAATAAAAAAATGCTCGCGAGCGAAATTGGTGCGCTTATTAGTTGGGCTGCGTAAGGGTTAAAAATATGAGGGATTTTTGAACTTTTGGAATTTAAAGTAGACTAGGTATTAATAGTATTTTTATAATTTATTCGAATGGTTAATTGCTATGTACACTAATAATTGAGAAATTGACTTGTATTTATCAATTGTTTTTAACCGATTTTGAGAAAGGAAGATGTTTTCAATTTCACTGAGTATTTTTGTATGTCTGTATTTGTATAGATCTTGCCCGATTACTTAAGTAGTACCTAAAGGCGACAAGACAGATTTTTAAGCTTTTTCTTCAGTTCGAGAGCGTATGTTTTAGGCAAATCCATATTAATACTTCATTTGTTTTTTTTTTATAAATCATAATCACAGAAATGTTTTACTTTTTACTTAAAATCTAAGTAAGGATTAAATAACACGACATAACAAAAAATCTTTATTGTTACTACAAAAATGCAATAGGTACTATAGGATATATAACAAAAAGCTGGCATAAAAAGCGGCCTTATCACTAACAAGCAATATTTTCCAGACCATTTTGAAACGTTGTTTTGTACAGACTTTCTCTACTGTGCTTGAAACATTGCCAAAGATATTTAAAATGAACAAGCACCTTCTTGGAAGTGCGCGTCATGTTCAATCGCCACGGTTTCCGACTCCGCTGAATACTACCAACATTGACAGTTGCCGGAATGACAAAACTGATCATAAAAAACTCGTTGTGAATGTTCTGTTGTGATTAAGTTTCATTGCGCACCATTTTTATTGCCAATGAAAGGATCAAGTATAAATAATGTATCCATTATTTATTTTACTCAGAATGTAATAATAATGTTTTTAGAGATTTTTGAAAATATAAGTAAAGTTCGAATCTTTCCGTTATCGTATCTAAAAAAAATTGGGGGGGGGGGGGGGGGGGTTTAAAATTTGAAATGTTGTCATTATTTGCAATCAAATTTGAATTGCGTTTTGGCATTTTGAAATAGAAGGTAATTTGAGTTAGTTGCTTATTTTATTTTTTGTATTATAACAAGGCTCTTAATTTTAAATTAAATAGCTCCATACCAGAGGCGTGGTTTTTCAACCGCTGTTCGTATTAAATTATTATTTAACTAATGACGTCACAAACGTCAATATAAACCATCTGTCAAACTTCATACCAGTAGAACTAAAATACGAATGGTTTATGCCATTTATTAGTTAGTGAGTTAGGGAGCGCATTTTAATAAAAAGCATCTTTTTGCATATACTATGTTTGTGACGTAATTAGCGAGAGATAAATTCATACGACCGGTTCCAAAATAGAGCCCCTGTAGGTAGGAATGATTAAGATCATCCTTAAGCCTGTAACTTATCTATAATTAGTATCTATACGAACATAAGTAGATAGATTTGTATGTAATTTATATTTTTTTTTGTCTCAGATCACACCTTCCTATTAAGTAGATACTTATGCAAATTTTATCTACTTATCCACATGCCTACCTATATAAAATAGGTATGATTTATGAGTGTTACCTAATGCTTATCGATTATCTACATTAAAATTAAACAGCCGTTATAGCTTCGCAACAAAAAAGAGGAAAACCAAATCAAACGCACATGGCAACATTACTGCATCTGTCAGGCGCGCCCGCCGCGATTCAAAAAAGGAACACATTTAACAATACGTTCCGTTGATACACATTTTGAGACAGTGTCCAGAAACAAAAGATATTCCAACTGTTACTCAAATATTTCTGATGAGGGATCATTTTATATTGGTGAAAAGATCAGCTACGTCGGCAACGCCGCAGGCGGCAGATGACCGCAACATGATTTATTAAGGGGTGCGTTCAACTACATACATTAACTACCATTTAAAACTTTTTCAAAATTAGAACTTAACAAGAGTTATGAAATATTTTTGTTGAAAAGAATCGATTTTTATTGTGACAAAGAAATTGAACTGCGTTTGCATGTGGCGTGGTTCTTCGGAGAGGATTTACATTCGTAAATGTGATCTCTGTAATTATGCGTCTTGTTTGGGCTTTAGGGGATTTGTAAAAAAAAACATGACGCCTAAAGACTTCTGTGTTACGATAATAACCGATTATTTTTACAAACGATACATTGTTGCTACAATAGCTGAGTTTTTGAAAAAACCTTGTGTCTAAGTATACTTAGGGTATGGTTGCTCATATCGTACCCACTAAGAAAATATATATAATAGTCTCTACATTTGAAACAAAACAAAATGTTCAGGTACGATACAGAAAAACATAAGTCCGGTACGATTTACGGGCCTGGTCGCTTAATTCGTACTAAGTATTTACATGAACCCTAATTCGTACTTAGAAAATATAAGTACTAAAAATATGATGAAATAAACAAAAGTACTTGATAACATGAAATCACATGACCTTACAAAAAATATTACATGAGATTAAATAAAAAAATATATTATTGTATTTGTAAATTCTTTGTAAAAAATTTTCATTACCTTAAAAATAAAATAATGTTTAAGAACTACTGAGCTAAAACACAGAGATTACACACAACTTATCTGTGTTTCTTCTTTTCATGCTTTTATTTATTCCTGGTTCTATTTTGATTATCTTCATATCTACCGGCAAAAAAATATTTTTGTTTGAAGTTCTTTAAGTTAATTTCATTGTTGCAGTAATATAGTAAAATAGTATTTCTTACTTTATTTATTCATCTATTATTATAAAAATATCTGACTCGCTCGACTCTCGCTCGCTATAGACTGAATAGTATAGGTCAACCCCACGAGGTGGTGCATAACGCTAATAGTAGCCGACATATTGCAGGGGTACGATTTAGGCACTGGTACGAATAAAGTCATATTACCTTTTAATGTATATCGCTGTTGTTTTGTATGTAATTATTAAATCAAATGTAGTATGTAATTTAAATTCTCATTCAACTCTGTAAGTAGTAAGACTATGTATATTATATTATATTTATCTTTTTAATTCTAAAACATTTGTCATCATTATTATTAATTGCTATTTAAACGCAAGTAAGTTTTTATGTTTAGTTCCCCGTCTATACTTATGCTTTAGTTTCTCACCATCCAAAGGTTGCCTGGAAGATATCGCTATTCTATTAGCGATAAGGCCGCCGCTTGTTGCACGTAATCATAAGTTTTATTAAGTTTATTGTATTATTTATATGTGCATACGATAAAGAGTTTTCTATTCTATTCTATTCTATTCTACCCTACCTAATTTATTGACGCAGGAACTTAATATAGAACTAACAAAAAAAAAAAACAAATAAGCAGACGTCTTTTATTAATATGTGTTGGAATGTTACTAGCTTAAACGGGAAGGTAGATAGATACAAACATTAATTTTCCATCAAAATTGTAAAGGCACAGTAATAAAAGAACCAATTTCATCCTATATTGTTTGTCAAAAATTCGATTTTGTCCGGTGGTACGACGACAAATCGAAAAAAAATGCAAAAAAATAACACAATATGGTGATAGGAACGCATCCTTCGATTAAAAGAGGATATAACGGAACTTAAATAAACTTTTTCTGGCGCTACAATTTGAAAAAAGAACGGCCTCGTTTATTTTCCCGCGCTCCCGCGATGAACGAGGCGTGACATTTGAAATTTTCGGTGTTGTCAGCATACAAAAAAGCAGAATAAAATAGGGAATGTTTAATAGTGTTGTTGGAAATATATTAATGCGTCTAACGGGGTCTATTGTGTCGATGAGGGATGTATCTGTTACGTCGTCATTGCACTCGATTCAATAGATTGTTTTGGGGTTACAAAGGGTCTCTTATCCACTTTTGTTTTTGAATATCTGACATACTTATAGGTAAGTACCTACTTATTGTCGCTGTAGAATGAAAACCTCGTATGTTAAAAATATGTATTTTGGAATAAAAACCACGTATTTCCACGCATTAACCAATAACGTCCATAATTGTATTCATTTAATATAATTTTTGGTTTTCATAATTCTGTCTTTACTTTTAAATACCTACCTCGTTACTTTGTACCTACTGATAAAAACAGAAAACCTCTTATGTCATTAAACTAGCATTAACCGGTTTAGTAAAGAATTGGTACCTAAATAACCTAAATAACTCCTTTTTTATCATACAGTAACTGAAGCAATAGAAAAAAACAATATTTCATACATTAGCAAAAATAACAATTATTTTCGTTTCCTGTAAAGTTTACGTTTTTGGACATACGAGGTAATCATTTTACAGCGACGTATGTGCACTTAAGTTTTGTACTTAACACTTATACTTTAGTACTTATATGTGAAAATGATTCTTTCAATGTATCTAGTCATCGTACGCCCTGACGAGGATTCATCTCACTACTAGGTAACTACAGCGCAATTTGCCGGCCGTTTTCACTAATACTTTTCACATAGACAAAACTTTAAGTTAAGCAATCTTAAAATATTAATTCTGAATATGTAAAAATTGACACAAGTAAGCTGGATTTTTTAAAAAATAAAAATTTTGAATATGAAAAAAGAAATGGTCAAGTGGTTGTATATTTGTGTTTATTTCGTCTAGATAGGTACATGGTGTCGAATATATTTTATCGCATCATATACCTTCTGTTAAACATTATGATTTAGTGTTATCGCGGCACGCGTGTTCCACTCAGGTGGCTTTCGTACGCATCTGCTTATTGTTAATAACCTATTGTTGGTGTTGCCATGTGTGTGTGTGTAGGTAAGTGTACCTAAATAACATCTGTAACGGTGAGCTTTTTAATATCTTTCTGTTAATAAGAATTTGGGTGGATTTTTTTTTAGTTGGACTGGGGGTTAGGTTTAGGATAGGTAGTCTATAGGTATTGTACCTACATATAAGGAGCCTTGATATCCAGACTAACTAGTTTTCATTTTTAAACGATTTCAAAAAAAGGAGGAAGTCGTCGGGATTTTTATGTAGGTACTTACCTACTTATGTAAGTAGGACGGGCATAAGTATATGGTATAGAAATAGAAATAGAAATATATTTATTTGCCACAGAAAACACAACTTAAACAAATTATGTAACATGTAAACATTACTAAGTGCTTTCTGTCACAAACCGGTCCCAACTCGACACAGTGCCGGCTGAAGCCAGCGTTGATCTTCCTTTGGAACCGTGACGGACGTCACGCACGTCACAATCCGCAGAGTTACTTCTGTCACTTCTGTCAGTGTCATAAACTATGCTACGAGTAAAAGTCAAAGATCAACAAAACAAAAATAACAACAAATCAATTATTTTCAAGTTTCCTTAAAGACTACAGTTTATACAAACATTTCCATCAAGCTCCCTAAATTATAATATGTAAATTAATCACTGTGTGGTTTATAAATTAAATTAATATCTACTTAACATACTTATATGTAGGTATACTTTCCACATCCCCCACATATATATATATATATATATATATATAGATATATATATATATATATATGTAGGTGGTGGAGATACTAGAGACCCGCTATTTTGGGTAAGTCCACTTCTTGTAGTTATAAAGAAAGACTTAAAGACCAAATACCTACCTATAATAAAGTACGTAACCTAGGTAGGTAGGTGCCTACTCTCTTTTCATGAACGCGGAATAACTTATTTTATACCTAGTTTTTTAGGTTTATGTCGCAATATGTCCCTTCAGAAATTAGTATGATGATGTTTCTGTATAAAATCTTTTGTAGGTACATGAGTACTTATACCTAACTTAACCGATATTGGAAGTAAAACATTTCCTAGGAATAACAAATAAATTTTATGTTTAACGAAATCTTTTCGAGACAGAATTGATTGTAATTGTAATTCGGTCGCTTATCTAACCTAAACTGGCATCCGCGTTATGTTTGAAATTGGAATGAGATCAAATACTCACTATCAACCAACCACGTGACAATCGGGCGTTGACCTCCTGTGTCCCGTTGTCACCAGAATGTCATTGGGTGCGCGCGACGTTTCCTATTGGTCGAGATTGTCGCGGGCGGTCGGGCGACATCTCTGATTGGTCGCTTTTGTCACACGAAGGGCGGTGCTTCAGTGCTCCAATTTTAAAATTAATGGAGCACGTAGTTTTACTTTATCTTGATTTTAACATTGAAGAAGATTCCTTAATATTTTTGTTTTGTTGATCTGTTAGTAATACTCGTAGGCAAGTATTAGCTTAAAACTATTCTTTATCTACATATACAATAATTGTGATAGGGTTCCACTTGCGGTACCTATAACTACGTTGATTTGACCACCAATTAAGTACTTAGTTTTCTGGAAACAAGTATGTTTTAACTAATAAGCTCAAAGGCCTAAATCTAGTTAGTAGGTTAGCCTACCTAAAATATGACTTTATATAATTTGGCTTTCTTAGATTATACAACGTGTCACAGAAAGGTGTGACAATACTTAACGGTATTAGTCATCACTACTCATCAGAGTGCACTCAATATTATAAACAAGTTTCTATTTAAAAATGCGTCTTCCATACAACTTGGCCGATCACGTGACCAATTTTTGTATGGAGAACCTTTTTTTGAATATTGCATAATTTTGTTCTGCAATACGTTTACTTCGATGGGTAGACTAACACGCTTAAGTATTGTCACACCTTTCTGTTACACGTTGTTTATACCTACCCACTATCAATTATACCTAGATAGATTACCTACACCTAAATAGGTAAGTATATCTTTAAAAAACCTACCAAAAGCAATGAAATTCTTCCTCTAGTTACCTGTAAACGTGCTTTACTCCCACAAGCCTCAAAACTCACCACCTTTACAAAGTCTATGCTAATACATTTTTGCAGAAGCATCTCGGTAGGTGTGCGGGGGGGTCCCGCACCACAGGGGAAGGGGGCGGGGGGTATTGATCGCGACACCTCCCCCGCACCTCTGCGACCTTAGTACAGTACTTATACCTACACTCCCGAAAAATGGCACATCATGAATAGAATAGAAGTATATATACCTACTTAGCTAGGTTGGTTTAGTACTAACGGACATTTTCATCATTTTTTTTAATATATAAAAGGCTTGCTTTTGACCGCAACTCGCCTGATGTAAATCGATGATGCGGTCTAGGATGTAGCACGCTTGCCTAGAAGAAACCGATTCACTCGCAATTCGAAAAGATCGAGGTTATAGCTATCAGGAAATAAAGAATTAGGCAGCGAATCCCACATCCTAGCTGTTCTTACAATAAAAGTAGACGCAAAGCGTTAAATGCGTGTCCGTGGAATCTCTACCATGTACCGGTGCGGTGGCGTCTTGCAGTATCTCCACTTGTCCGATTGTAGGAAGAGGATGTGGGGATTAAATTAATTATGTAATTCCAGGGCACACTTTCCGAAATGTATCCGATCTAGGTTGAGAGCACACGCGTACTATAAAATGCGATCTAAATGAATATTGTTCAGCACATCTACACAATCTACTCGTACCTACATCTGCCTGTCTACAATAATAATACAATGTATCAATCTAAATAAGTTTTTTTTTATAAATGAGATACCGACTTTCATTAATGCTCACGCCGATATAGAAGTTTCAGTTAGGTAGGTAAGTATAACTACATCGCTTTGTAATCAAACGTGTCGACCGATATTGTTCAAACTAAAATGATACCACTTCAAAAGTAAACCCTTTCAAACTAAACAAGGTTTTTTTTTTTTAATCGGTCCAGTCGTCTCAGAGAAATTAAATAAATAAAGAAAATATTTCAAAAACCAACTATTTCAGTGCTTACTAAGAACCTAAATAAATGTTTTTACGATATTTTTAGTTATGAGTGTATGTATGTATATTTCTTTGGCACGCCCTAGAGCCTAAACGACTTGTCGTATATTTTTATGTGAGTGGTGTCAATAGATTCTTCTTTACCTGCAGATGGTCATTGGCTATAGGTACCAGCTGCATCCCGAGCTTTCACTTAGTAAGATACATGGGTCTATATATAGTTCTTGCAGTTGGGTTATATATAAAGTCTATTTTAACCACTTGTTTTGTACATATAGTTTTTTTAAATATAAAAACTTCCGACGGCAGGATTCGAACTTGTAACTGTGTTTTAGTTTAGCTCTACATGTGCTACCAGAGCTTGTCTCGCCACTACATGCTAGAGATCGCTTTTAGCGATAAGGCCGCCACTTGTGACACTAGATGTAAGATTTTTCCTGTATACTTATTTAATATCTGCAATAAAGAGTTAATTCATTCATTCACTGAATATAGATATGTGTTACAAAGTTGGTATGCTACTTAGAAATAATAATTTACTGTAGAAAAGCATATGTAATACAGTTCACAGTCGCGTTGAAAACTGTGCTTAAACAGAATCGCGCTAAACTGATATATCATGATTATTTCAACAGTTCTATCACAGATCTAAAAAGAGAAAAAGTTTTGACAGTCCTTTCCCAATTCTTCTACAGAACTAATGAAGACCGGTAAGTATTAGTAGTTCTATAGAACATCATTTGTTCCATAGAACTACATGTTAACATTTCTATGACGGCACAGTTTCTTAGAACTTATTGTAGTTTTTAAGTTCCAAAATCATTTTGACCCTCACTATTTACATTTGCTTTAGAACTGTCCAGTGTAATATTTAAAATTTGCCTCCAAACAGATCTAAAATGCAAACAGGGCGGACTGATACGACCGGAAGTCGCTGTAGCGGCGCGGCGTCGGAAACGGAAGTGGCTTGCAGAAAGCGCGGGCGGCGCCGCGGGCGATGGCATGTGATAGCACTTGGATCATCTGTCTAACGCTCAGAACGGAAGGTAGACCTAGTAGGAATATTACACAAACGCTATTCAGATTAACTTACTAGATTTGGTTCTATGAGCTGTAGACCTCGCGGTTCTTGGCTGAAATATTGAATTTTAACCAACTTAATAAAGGAGGTGGTCAATTTGCATTGTACTTACCTAATGTGTGTAATGTGTTATACAATTTATTAATAAATCGGTGATCTTACCATCGACAATTTTGCCGTAGAAATAAAACCTAATTACTTACCTACTTAACCGTTTTTAAAGTCAGATAAAGTACGATTTGGAAAATAAATTCATAAATATTCAAACCTATATCCTTATTTTTCCATACCTATTTCACTTCAATTCACAATAGGTAACACCTATAAACGTTCACAATTCGGAGAATCCTTCAAAGCACCCCAATCCTCAACTGATTGTGTCATAAAGCTGTTGTCATGGCAATTTATATTTTATTTCATGTCCTTAGGGATTAATTAGTGGAGACCGCGACACAATATGCCCCCAATTAAGATTGTAAACGACGGCATTCAAGATATACTTGGAAAATAATTTACCCAGCGTGTGACGTGTCTCTTTTACGAGTAATTTTTCCTTGATAAAATCCAGAAGCTTAAGCTAATAATACTTTATAATATTTATAATGGTTGTCAAGTATGGTACAATTTTCGTTCATCTATCTTTTCTATAGATATTTCAGTTTTTCTGGACTCGTGCAGATAACGTACTTTTCAACTAATCGTAACGAAAATTGGTACAAAAATCCAAACATTTGAGTTTATAAGATTTGCATTTTTCAGTTGCATTTGTGTTCTTATAAGATTTTATCAGATATGAGATACGCATCTATTCTTGTAGGACGTAATATACCAATATACTTATTAGACAAACATATATATTTTAAAAAGTTTTCATTAATATATTTTTTCTAAATTGGTCCAGTTAGAAATCTTCGAAAAGTTACATAACGCGCCTGCCAAATGGAATCGGTACCTAGTTATTAAAAAAGAAAGTCTTATACCTATAAATACGCCTACACATTTAAACTTGTGTCACCCCTAAAGAGTAGGTAAAGGTCGAAATTGCAGTCTGAATTTAAACTTTGTACACAAAAAAATGAACGAAAAAAAAATTCAACGCAGGAATGCTGCCAACATTCTTGGGACTTACTTATACATCATTTTTTCCAGTTTTATATTTTTTATTGATATATTTTTTTTAAATACCTAAATGTTATCATTTACTCAAAAACATTTAAGTCGGCCGTCCATATTTACGCACTGTACGTATCACACATACCTACTTATTATGTTTGCTCTTTACTATATTACGTTTTTTAGATAATAATTTTATTGTTTCTTCTTCTGCTGGTACTTAACCAACAAGTAATTACAACAAATCCTTTTTCTTCCCTTCGCCCATGATATATACATTAACTGAAAATCTAAATTAAAAAAAATCTAATCCGATTGCTGTTGATACTATTAACGCATTGTAAAAAAAAAAGTTTGACGAGATACGTCCGATACGCACTTACGATGCGCAAATGTGCACGCTTTAGCTACCAAAACCTTTTGAAAAACAAGTCGAGATCGTTCAAAAAGTCATTTCATGCAAAATTAACATACTAACCTTTTTTTGTCACCCAATGTACGAGGACCGAGCCCTTTATATTGCGTTTTTTTGCTAACGGTCCTTAAACTTAACAGTTTGGTGACAGCTGATGTTTATTTTATTTTGCAGTTGAATAAACATAAATTTAAGCCAATATGAACATTAAAGAATCGACATACGAGTGTAAAGAAAATTTTTAGTAATCATTAACAAAGTTGTTGTAAAAATAAAGGTGTGAAAAAAATCAGCAGTGTCATCGCCCCGACACAATCTTAAGGAAATTAGAGTAGTCTACAATAGATTTGCTTCTGCGACATAACTAACATTATGCTAAATGTAAATTATAAAAAAAAATAAACACACAATTAGATGAAACGGTCCCGTCATTCGACACCGGGTGAAAGTCCCGGTTAAGGGCAATGTCACAAACTTCGTGACGCGTAAAATAACTTTAAATAGATTATTTTGTAACATTATTACAATTTAATTTTCTACAATACTACCTACTTGAAATTACGTTACTTACGTTTTGTTATGTTCTTATAGGAGGAGAAAGAGTTAAAAGATATTTTACGATAAAATAGTATTTTCGTTTTCTATGCTAAATTATGTTTCGTCATGTTGTATGGACAGAAATGCTTAAACAAAATTATTGATAATTTGGGTTTTCACTGCAAATATGCAACATGATGGATGAGTAACAAAGAAAATATACTTTCTAAGAGTTTCGCAATTATACTTATATGTACCTAATAATTGACCAGGTGTTATTCCTGTGACTACGGATTTGTAATATACTCTAAACGTCGTATTCTAAACACTTTCGCTTTTAATCAAGTGTATAAGACATTTAAGCTTATACACTTAATTAAGTTAATTAGTCAAATTCCTAGACAAACCTCACAAATTAATTGTGCAAATGTAGAATACCTACATTATCTTATTCACACATCTGGCGCATATTTACAAAACACATTCACTTTAAAAAATAACTAACTTTATATTAAACATATTTTAACGTAAAATAGTAGGTACCGCTATAACGAAACGCACTGCGTTGCAAACCCAATGTGGTCATGCCTTAAAGCTTTTAAACGTGACAGTGACAGCAGTGACAAGTTGACATCGACGTCCGCGCTCGTCGGAGACGGTTAATTTAGGTGCGTGTGGGTGGCGGGCCGCGACGCGACAGACTGTAGCGTTAAACGAACGATTAAACGGATTCAGAAACACGACTCTCGGCTAAAGTTTGAACCTTGACTTGAGAAAGAATCTTATTTTTCGTTTGTTGTAATTTTTATTTATGTTTTTGCCGAATTCAATAAAGGAGGGTGTTCACAATTATTGGGTATCTTTTTGTAAGTATGTTCATCGATTTCGCCCCCTTCTACAATTTTATTATAAAAAAATTGTTTTATATTAAAGGGGTCCCACATTTTATTAAAATCAGTCTAGTAGTTTCGTTTGTAAATCAAAATAAGGGAAGAAATTATACGCAGCGTGCGCCTGCCGAATTAAAGCCCTGTGTCACTTTTCCAACATGTTACTTTTACTTAACTTTTATTTTCTATATAAACAACATATTACTTTCAAAATCATATTATTTAAAAACGACGTTTTATTCCTCAGATTTTAAATTCAAATAGCCAGATATCGATATACTTTAATGGACTGGTTGGCTAAAACGGTTTTTGTATTGAAACGCCGATTCTCCAATTTGCAACGGCGCTGTCGCAAGTCGAGTCGAGTCCAGTCTCGCTGTCGAGATCCTGTCGATTATTTTAGGATCCGAGGTGCAAAAGACCATAATTTCTCGATTTGAAGATTTCCGTTGACAATAATTCATTTCATCATCATCATTTTCGCCCTCTGCTATATATGCCTCCTCTCCCTTTTGCCATAGCTATCCTGGGCCAGACTCCGCACACAAATAATTCGATACCATATTAATAGACCAAATAAGCACAGCGTCTGAGCTATAGGAGTCACTAGTATTTCACTGCGGTAAATTTTGGCAATATATTAATTTTAATATTAACTCTTCTCCATTCTATGTCAAAACCTAATATTAACCCTAATGACTTCGGTCTGTCAAAATTTGCTTTCAATTGTCAGTATGTAGGTGTACGTATGATATTTGATACTGGCGCGATGGCGTACGGGTCACAATTTTCTTTTTACTAATCTTGACAAAAGAATCAGGTGAAAAAAGAAAGAAAGAAAGTGTGTTTGAGCCAATTAGGTTAATTTTGTTTTCTTAATAGGTACTTCTTTTTTATTGTAGTCTGTCGATTTTGAAAAATATTCCAAATTACTAGACAACAGATTATTTTTGTATCCACCAGGTAGGTAATACGTAAAAATACGTCACGTCACACGTCACACCTCGTCATTATGTTGTTTCAAAGCGCCGCCGAGTACACGGTGACTGGTTTAATACTCCTCATATAGTACACAGAAGATACCCAATTAATTCTATTTTAAACAATTTAAAAAAATGTTCTAAATTCGTCGGTTTATTTTAAAATTTGCCGATTTTGCTAGATTACTCAGGACGCCGACTAGACCGATTTGAATTTTCCTTTTTGCATGAAAGAGGTATAATAATATGTAGTATGTATGTAGGTACCTACGTTAGCCACAAAAAATAGTTAGTAGTACATCAAAGTAATTGTAAAATTTGCTTTCTAAATAGAAATTAGTTTTTTAAAAGGTTTGTTTGGGTTTTAAACCTACTTGTCGTACAATTTTAGTATCTATTTTAAATTTTAATAGCCATGTCCTTGAATACTGAGAGAACGACGAAACAGTCACCCTGTTGGTAACCTCCTGGTATCTTGCGGGTCTCGGATGATACGCCACAACGACACAAAGGCGTGCGTCTCTTCATCAAACACCATGACGCTACATAAGTGCGCTTTTTGTGACACTAGATGACACTGTAGGGTGTGCCTGAGTTAGGGGTTCCGTCGGACAAAATTAGTCAAGACATAGTACCCATCTCAGTAGGGTAAAATTAGTTATCTACAGGGGTGTACTAAGCCGAAAGGCAGTCACTATACATTCCTAAGGAACAACTTTCATTATGGGACCAACTCTGAATTTAAGAAAAAAAGTCAGCTGTTTCATACAAAACATTGATCGGTCGCCGACAAAATGTATAAAAGAGCTGATTATTTTTTGTAATAAGTCCTTATAAAAAAACAGTTTAACAATAAATAATTATAAAAAATAAAAGCTTACAAATATATATTAGGTTTTTTAATGGCAGCCTTAGCGATATTTTCCAGGCAACCATGCACCTAAATGATTATTTATAACAATAAAGCTTTGGGATATATTATATACATCCCAAAGCATTATTGTAGCCTTATTAAAATTTGACTCATTAGGTATATCGTCTTGCAGAAAAATATCAAAAAGTTTATCAAGCTGCTACGTTAGTAGTTGGGGGCTTTAGTTATCTCTTAAGGACTCCTATGTAACGATATAGTACTTCTTCAACAATCAAGCTGCAGTATTAAAAATATGCAATCGATAACATCTGTTAAAAGTTCAAACGTTCAGGAAATACGAGTATCAGTAAAAAAACACACGGAGAGTATTATGCTGTTGTTTTTATACTTGATACATTATATTTTAAAACTAATATTCTGTACTTAAATATATAATTCTAATACACAAACTAACTTAAAAATAACCTAAACTGTAAAAATTATTAAAAGTCTGAAAAAATTTCATGTCATTTCAGCATTAATTTTTTTGTTTTTATTAACTTTAAGTAAACACTTACAATATGCTCGGTGGTCATCCTACGAGCCACGTGACTACGTACTAATCTGTGTCCACTCCATTGTCATACAGCCTACAATTAAAGGCGAAGGCCTAATGACGTTGATTAAGGCTCCGCAGTCACCCGGCGGGAATCAAAGGAGTGTGATTGATTTTTTTCAACTCTGTACGATGATATTTGAAAGGAGAGTTCGACTCTGTTATTAATATTTCTAAGCTTTGTGTTGGTCCGGTTCAGTGACATTGATTGAACTATTATGTACGTATGTATAAATATACCAACCTATATTTTCTACAGGAAGTAGATAGCCATATTAAAAAAAAACATGTAAGTCTTGGTTTAAAGTAGAACTAAGACGAGAGCTAATCTTTGTTTAGTAATAACATTCTATTTTAGTCCATGGATTAAACCTGGTTACTTTCCTTACTTAGTCTTCGTTTTGCGTATAGAGCCCTTTTTGTGGATTATAGATGACAGGTCTAAATTATCCTAAAGTTAGCTGGTAATACCTAATTTTAGTTAAAGTTAAGATAAACCGGAGGAGCTGTAGTTAAATTAAATCTGAAATTAAAAACCGTAAGAATAAATTGTTGAAAAGTTGCGCATCAATTTCTCATGAAGATTTTGGTAACTTTAGGGTGTTATGAAATTCAGGAAAATAATTTGCAATCTTTGGTCTCTAAAAACCATCTTTAGTATATATAGTATTAACCTAAATCATTCCTCGGCTGTGCTCGGTAAAGTAAAGTAGCTCATACTTAGCTACTCTCTAAATTGCTAGATGACGTTCACTTTTGAAAGCTTTTACAAACGCACAAAGTAAATATAGGCGAAAATCTACTTAATTCGGCAAGACACATTTACGTTACAAAGCTGAATATTACCTATACCTACTCAAGGTAAATTCAAACTTACATTGATTAAATAAAAGTACTGAACCGTTTCATAGACTTTTGTGTGACCAATTGGAAACCCTTTCGAATGAAAACAATAACTCTGATAAATAAGTTCATGCAGCTACTTATGTATGTTAAGCAAGTGACAATAATATACTAAGAAATATTTTTATGGTTTCCTTGATATATTACTAATCTGACTTTATTAAATACAAAATTATAAAAAAAAATACTATTCTTTTTTTTTTAAATAACTCTTATATATTTTTTTTATGGTTTTATGTTTTGTGTGTCTACAATAAATAGGGCAATATATTTCTTATTCACTATTAAAATCACTTCTAATTTTGAATTTTTCTTAATATTTGTTCGTTTCGTGTATCTACAATAAATAATTCATATTTTATTTATATCCTTGAATTCAATGAAAAACCTTACTTTTCTGTATTCTCAATTACACAAAATTATCTGTCACCCATCTCATTCTATGACCATAGACATATTTAAATAAAAAAAGGAAAATTAAAAAATGAAATTATAACATAGAATTAAAAAAGCTCAAAGGTTGCGCCGGCGCCCGCGCCCCGCTGGCGGAACTCTCTTTAAACGCCCTCCCCCGCTGACTTGAAGCCTGGACACATTTATACACAGGCTGTTACGAAACTTAACTACTGCAAAGTTTTTATGTGTCTATAAATTTGAATGCTAATACTAGTGATGATCGGTGGCTGATGTGGGGTAGTGCTAACTTTGAGCTAGAGATTTGATACAGATTTTTGCCGACGAAAAAAAGAATAAACTTACTTATAAGAGTACATTTATATATGAAATATAATTGATAAAAATTGTATTTGTAATATGTAAAGCGGAACCTTTAGCAAGTTAATTCACTAGAAAATCTGAGAATAACCCAATAATAAATCACTTGAGTAGCGGCTCGTATCATATACTTTGGAATGTAACTACGAGTATATATATATATATATATAAATATATATATATTGAAATTAGAAAATACCTTATTACAAAATTTTGCATTGTTATAAAATTATTAAAAAAAAATGCCTTTACCTTTTTTGTTTATAATCTAAACTCACTACAATACTCAGCCGCAAACTTATCGAAGAATAAACATATTAAATTCATTTATAAACAATTGAATTTTCTTCTCATTTAACATGGTATGAAGCACTGATGGCAACTTCATTTTAAGTAGGTACTTAGATTAGAAATTGCCAACAATTTAATAATCCAAATTCTTATTTGCGCATCCTGTATTATATCTCGATTTATGTATCGCCATCTATAATTCCTTAATCCCATATTTCGTCCGCACACTCGACCGTTTTGTCCCTGATGAAGAAATACCCATTGTTTGGGCACTTCATCGATTTGTTACGGGTGACACACAGCCCGAGTTATAGGATAATCGATTACTATTATAATCGAATCCTTACAATCGGTTATGAGTTTTTATGACCGGCCGGTGCTTTGGTGTGTTTTTTGTTGAGACAATTTGGCGCATGATTTTTTTGTTAGGTTCTTTGATTAGAAATGTCTTTTTGGAAACTTATTTTTGTCATCGTTTGAAATGAATTGTTAAATAATATCTAGCTATACAGGGTTATCAGGCACTATAACCCATACATACCCATACGAACAAACCCTGAACCTAAAAAAATCAGCTATTCCATACAAAAAGTTTGTTGTCGACATAATGTATGTAAAAGTCGATTTTTTCCTTCGAATTCAGAGTTGGTCTCCTACTATAGTTGAAATTGTTTCTTAAAATTTAATATATACATAGTGATCCCCTTTCGGCTTAGTACACCCCTAATCAATAAGCCTGTAGAGTCTGGCTAACAAAAGCTGACACTGGAAATTTAATGATAGGTAAATCGAGTTTGTTAATTTTGACAAATAATTGTTAATAACATTTCTTAGCACCGAATAATATTTATGGTATTTTCATAAACAAAAAAAAAACTGTAAACATAAAAGCAAGTTACTTGTACAGAAAGTTATTTATTTTCACACATATCTATGAAATCCAAATATCCTTCCATAATAATTTTGTGGTATAAATCTACGTGTTTGTAGGAAAAAAATTAATTTTTCTAAATGACGTCCGGAAATGGTTTGAAAAACAAAGCACTTGCGCGACCACGCCCGCCTGAGTTTGTCTGCGTACGCGCATACTGTTCCCACGTTGGAGTAGGGAGACCATACGGTAATTTAAATATGAGAAATAAAATTAAAATATTTTTAGTCCTCCACTTTAAAAATATAATAAATAATAAAAAGGTGACAAATTAAATATAACGTGGCAGATGTATCTACCCAAGCTCTTGGATCTATATCTCGGTATAGATACGGCCCTCGTCGTTGCTCGTTGCAAAGCGTTTTATAATGCTTGCCCGGTTTGCTAGTCCGACTACCAAGTTGATGAAATCTCTCTGTCATATTTACTAAGTAAGAGTATTTATTTTTATTGTGTAGATTCCTGCACATTTGTTCACTAATTACATCAAGTTATCTGAAATAGAGTTTTGTTATTATTATATTATATTACAACGGAACTATATAGCAAATATATTAAGAAGTGAAATGTATATTATAACCCGACCACAACTCAGCAAAATTCTAGTTGTATACTTACTTATTCAGACCCATTTTAAAACATAGCAAGTGAACCAATAAATACAAAATAATAACCTACAAATTTATACAAAAGATCTGTTAATATAAAATATAACATTTAAAATTTCAATAATTTAATATTACCTATATCCCACGTTTTAGCAAGCATGGCTGCCCTACCAGGGAGCCGGTATAACGCGATGGGCGTCACCAAGACTCCTCCGTCGATTATTGAGTCTCGCATCGATTTTTATTTAACGGCGTCTTTGACATTAGCGGGACTGTCCGCTTTATTACACTGATGATTGGGGTCACTAGATATGAACCGATTTTTAAGAAATAAGTCTTGTTATTTAATTAAACTGTTTTGTTTTTACTAAGATATTTCCGTAGAAATTAGAATTGTGTCAGTCACACGAGATTTACTCTTATATATGTTAAGATTTCATCATTATATAGCTAACAGTAATGTTCTAGCTTCCGACATTCTGTTTTCAAAGGGATCTTATACTTAATACAATTATGCACTGTTTCTATGGATCTTGAACAGATGGCGCTAGTTGTACTAGAATAATTCTTATTATTTTACATACCTACTTATACTTTTGTGGTTTTTCCTCAGTCATACTTGGTAAAATAGTTTAGTATCCTTAATAATAACTTGTAAAGAAATCATTATATCTTATATAAAATATTTATGAGACACTACGAGTACATGACTTGTGTAATCAATTAAATTATGTCAACGAGATAATCTTATCAGTTAGCAAACATACTTAAGCTAACCGTGCTTCTTATTCCGGGGTATCGGTTCGGAGGGTATTAATCTGAAAGGAGATCAATATACTCAGCATAAAGAAAAACTTTTAGAATGGAATTCAGAGTTTGGCCCAGTGAAGTAGTTTCTTCGGATGAGTATAGTAACCCCCTTTGGCTTAGTGCACCCTTAACCGTTAACCTTGAAAATAGAATGGCTAGTCATAGTGCAGTTATAATAGATCGCAAACAAGGCCTCTAACTTATACGATTTTCACCCAGAGACAAACAACATTACGAATTATACTTTAAATCTTACATAACAATCTTCAAACTAACCCTGTATCAGAGTATCAACGCATTTCGATACAAGTGCGGCACACGCTCGGATATTTATTTATTTTTACCGAAATAGAATACGAACGGTCGTCAAGTGCGCCCGAATGCCGCGTCGGAAGTCCATGAGCAAATTCAGAGGAATCCGCTTAAATAGAGCTAGAACAAATTCAGTAAGAATCGATCAATTCTATGTAATCGAACATATCGAATAATCGATACCGTATTCTAGTTTCAATAATCGATTAATTTTAAGTAATAGAAAAAAAATTATAGTTCGAGTAATCGATACAATACCTACTCTACAGTTACTTATAGCATATAATATTTTAAACAAAAGACAAAGGTTTTTTTTCTTTGCGTGAGACATAATGGAATGGTGTGCAATAAAGTTATATTTATTTATTCATTCATTCATTCATTCAATATTTGGCAGACATATCCCCAGAACATTCAATTCTAATAAGAATTACATTCGAATAATCTATTTTTTTATTCGAATCGTCTAAATGAAAACTTTATTCAAACAATTTCAATTGAATTAAAACATCACTAGTTATCAAACGCGTGGTTTATGTCTTAATGTAGTCGCTGAAATCACGCTCTGTTCAATCTCAAGCTTTTAGCGGAAAAACATGTTTTTTGTGTCTTGTCGACAGCGGGTTTTAAACCGCAAGGTGAGAAGTGACTAATACAATTCACATTATGTATCGAGGTACAATAATATTTTAAGCATTGTCATTCAGTGTGGTAACGCCGCTAGTATTCTGAGCACTTTGATCTCTGGTAGTAGGTTGAAGAATTTGAATTATCTGTACTTAGATCTAAAATGGTCTAAAGGATATCTGCTGTTTTTATTTATGTAGTTAATCATTTAATTATTCTTAATAATATTATAGGTAAAGAAACAGTGCAATTACAAATATTCAGGTTTTCAGCCTGGCCCAAAGTATAGGCATCGTCATTGACGCGGGTGCGTTGCATTCCGGTGATGGGTTGAAGTAGGTACTTTTTGGAATTACCTGTAAATATTTAGTGGTCAGTGGGTAATGGGAGATAACTATATAAAAGTTAACCTTCACATAAAAGGAATATGCATGGATGTTCTCTGAATCGAACGATATTCCGACTGATAGGCAAAGCGTTTCCGTTACCAGATTTCCACTAATCACCCGGTAGAATCCGAAGCATAACTTCTCCTAACCTTGAAGAAAGGAGAGACGGAGAGAAACAAACACACACACATAAACTTTCGCGTATATAGTCTAAGTATTATAGATTATAGGCCATCGTGCTTCCGTATGCTATAAAGCCAACTAAAAGCACATCGATAGATTTACAACCGCATAATTCGACTAGTAAACAGAGTTACAAGCAAACCTAACGCCTATACTATTTTTCGTAAGAGAACGTTTTCAATGCAACGGTTTTTAAAATGTTTGTTACTAGTACCTGATCTGTCGGAGACGGCTGGATTGATATGATTTTTTTTTGTTGCAAAAGACCTATACTTCTGCAGTATACTTTTAAAATTTTATCATAATTGGTAAAGAAATTTACTTTTCATTGTACAGTTGAATTGAGAACTTCCTTTTTATTAGGTACCCAACTTTCCGGAGGGTACCTAATGTTAATATAAACGCCGTTCTGGAATGTAATAAGCTTTTTTCGTATTAACGCTAATAAAATGGGCACAATCGAAAAAATTGTTATAAAAATTGCTAATTGATTAGATGTACACGGATACATGCGTGGAAGTATGACGCCATGAATCGAGAGATAAGTAATAAGAAGACTGCGCAATACGACACATGATAAGTTTGTGTTTATTTTATTGTAGATATCTCAATGGAATTGTGTTATAAATCAGTATCGTTCCAAATAAATATTATTAACTAGCTGTCCCGGCGAACTTCGTACCGCCTAACAGTTATGTATGTTTCTCATCGTTTAAACCTTCCCTGGAGTACGACAAACATTCCAAGACCAAAATCAGCTAAATCGGTCCAGCCGTTCCCGAGTTTTAGCGAGACTAACGAACAGCAATTGATTTTTATATATAAGATATTAGCAGGGGCTTGTCCCTGATAAGAGTATAGGTAAGTCCATCGTGCATTTAACCACATGTTAGTATATATAACCTTTTTTCTCTTATATTATATTAAATAGTATAGTATGAATGTAATTATAACATATATGTATTTTTTAACCCATACTGTCCCACTCCTGGGCAAAGGTCTCCCTCCCCCAAAGCCTTTCTCTATTTTCTGCCACTTCCCGCCAACTTTTTTTAAATAGTTCAAGATCGCTACGCCAGCGTGTCCTAGGCCTACCCCGGCTGCGTAGCCCATATATGTACATAAGTATATATTGGTATATATTTAAATTAAGGTTATGTAAAGTAATAGAATGTAACTATGTATATCTGTTATTAAGTATAGATCACTTTCTTTATTGTAAGTACACCCCCCTCCTATATATATATTTTCTAAAAGTCTCCTTCCAAAAGTTGTCTGGAAGAGATTGTTATTAGCGATAAGACCGCCACTTGTGGCATTACATGTAAAATTATATTTTTGTGTTATTATGTTTTTTGTCGTTGATCTGTGTATGTAAACCCTGTACATTCACGAGAGGTTTACGGCGCCAAACGTTGTTTTAGACTAGGTGACTTACTGCGACCCACATACTGTGACGTGTTTGTGTTTGAACATTATTAATGGTGGATTGAGATGAAAAAGCAAACTGAAATAGTATTTGGTAGAGATGTTTGATCTTCTTGTACAGGGTTATTGTAAGAGAGAACAACTAGTGCTTATCTTTAGACAGTTACAAACCTCTTTAGTGTTACAACATTTAACAATAATAAATACATAGAATAAAAATGGGCACAACAGCAGCCCGATTCAGGTATTGTTTCCGCCCGGATTCGAAAACTTTGCACCTCGAATTACACAAAGATTGGCACGAAATCTCAAACTTTTAAATGCGTTTATTTTTCTTGTATAGATCTACTATCGATAGTCAATATCATAATTTAGAATCTTTTAACAGGCTTTGCGTAATTCGAGTTGTAAAATTTTCGAATCCGGGCGGAAACGCTTCCTGAATCGGGCTGCAGGTGATCTTATCGCTAAAAACTTTTGCTTCAAGACAAACATAGTTAATGGAAGATGAAATTAAATTTAACATGGTGTAAAAAAAAAACGTGAATAATATTACACATCGTAATGTAAAGGAGTATGGTATGAAAGTACATATCTTCTTCTACAGGGCTATTTGAGGTACCTAGGTATAACTTAAATAATATAACTTGAAAATTTTGAAAAACCCCCGACCTTTGCTGATGTAGCCATCTTAGATTCGAAATTATCATAATGTACAGTATTTTAGTAGTCAAGCGATCTCATTTCATATTCAGGGAGTTGTGAAAAGAAATTGTACTTCGCCATATTGTGGCTGCGACCATCTTGGACCGATTTTCTTTAAACGTAACTAAAACACTTGACTAATACACCTTTCATACAAAAAAATCAAAATCGGTCCATCAGTTTGGAAGCTACGATCACACAGACAGAAGAAACCAACCAACAGAAGAAAACAGTGTAAGTAAGTACTTACTTGTCCTTCGTTAAGGAAAAATGTTACTTTCAGAGGGTCAGACAGTTCTATTCCGGCAGGAATAGAACCTGCATCTTACTCGGTAACATTTTTATGTTATGTCATGTTTCCGATAGGCCCAAATTTGAATAAATTATACTTGCTACCTAGTTCTACGCAAAAAAATAGCTATGGGTTCTACAGCTAGTGGTAGCGCCATCTATGGCATGAAATCAACACACATAACATAAACAAATATAATGTTCGTAAAAAAACATATTGTCTTTAACAACCACAGATCTCATAAATTTCGTACAATCACTCCATCATGTAAGACTCGCCCAACTATAGGTTTTTTCTAATGATTTTTAATATAATTATTTTCCTTTCAAAATAAGTAACGTGTTTCATTCTATTTCATAATAGGGTTTTCATATTTAACTCATCGTTGAAAACTAAAGTTTTGATCACATTCGGTGAATGAATGGATTTTGTGATAGCCTGCGTAAAACTGCAGCTAATAAAGGTATGGGTTTATCAGTCCGTGCATCTCACCGTCATTTGTCATTGTTGTCACACGATGGTCTATTGTTTCATTTGCATGGAAACCGAGAATCGCTTTTATTATGCAAATTTACTTTACCTTTTTTTTCATTGCTCGTAAGCGACAATTTAATTTGAATTTTATACTGATGAAAATAAAGATGAAGTTAGTTTATTAATGGACATGATGGTTTAATATCACCATGACCTTTTGGAGTCTTGTGATTGCGAAATTGTCATCGCGGCAATTATGCAAAATATTAATTTGCATGATTGGTCCTAATTCGTTCGGTCAATGCAAACGAATAGATTCGTAGCAATAAAAATACAGGAATATAATTTAGTTTCAAAAGGTTTATTGAAACAATATAGATTGAAAATGTCTTACACGTGCATGTACAAATTAAAAAATCAGGCCTTATTAATGGCACGTCTAAAAATATTATTACTTTTGTTAATATATATTTTATTAACTACAAACATTTCAACACGTAACGCTGCCGCGTTATTTTAAACGCGTAGAATTCACGTGGAACCTATTCAGTGCCAATGTCAAATTTTATATCTTGCTGTGTCGCGGAACGCACTACTTTTGCATCATCAGGATAACGTATTTATCAACATAAAGTTAAACACGTGACGCGTTTCCCGCAAGAAATCTCTTTAATCATAGAGATAATGGCTCTAAAATACAAGGCACATTTTATCGCTATTAAAATAAATACGCCATTGTCACCAAGGTAATACGATAAATACTTACCTATATTGAGATTACAGCAAATTAATAATTTTTTAATTTTGATAACTTACGTATTTGCAACATGCTGCCCTCTAACTACCGTGCAATCAGGTACTTATAAGGAATACAAAATCACAATTTATATAAGAAAACAAGAAGTTTTATCAAGAAATAACAATTTTCAGACAATTAACGTTGCTCCAACACACTACTTGATGCGGTAGCCTAATATTGCCATGATAATTGAAGTAGTCTAAAGTAATTAAATTATATATATTTTTTTATAGAAACACGCTTGCTTTTGACCGCATCTCGCCTGCTGTAAACCGACGCAGCCTAAGATAAAACACGCTTGCCTAGAAGAAACTAATTCAGTTGTGGCTTAAAAAGGCCCAGATTATAACTATCTGAAAATAGAGAGAAGTCGGTGACGAGATCCGTTTGTAACGGAAACTGACGCAAAGTATATTGCGTGAGTCCGTGGAACCTTTACCGATGGCTTCATACAGTATCTATATTAGCCTAATTGTAAAATGGTGATGGTGGAATAAAAAAATATGATTTCAAGGTACTCCCCGAAATATATCCGATAAAAGCCGGCCAGCAACGTTTCGAAAAAGCTCTAGGCTTTGCAGTTAAACCTTGACTGTGGCATCGAACAACTGTTCAAGTTTTTATCACAAAAAAGTCATTCTCGATACCTCGAAACTCAGACGCATAAACAAAGCACCTCATTTTTCATAAAATCCATTAAATTTTTAATCATCTCCGGTCAACTGTCACCTCCCAAATTCCGCCCAGAGACTGTGGCACAGCCCAACAAGTCAGAGTCAATTTAATTTGGCTCCCAGACGAAAAAAGAGAAAAAAGTACATCGGGACGAAAACTCATAAGCGCCTGTCCCCGCCTATATGAAACACTAGCCGCTTCCCGTGGCTATTCTCAACAAGAAGAACCTATAATTGCTGGATATCAGCGCTGTAGAAAATTCCATGCCTTAAGTTGAAAATACCTTATTGTATTTTTTACTCTACAGCATTGATTGAAGTCATCATACATTTTGTCAACTACAAGTTTACAGGATATGTTATCAAAAGATGTACGTAAATGTAAATGAAAAACTGGTAATACCTATGCAAATTGTTTCACGTCTGCTATAGGATTTTGCGCTGTTATACAATCGAATTTACCTTTCGATAGTTTTACGTAAGGCATGAAATCAAATGTTGGAAAACAATATATTTAAAAACTAGTTATTGACAAAGTTACAAACACACAGCGAATGGTTTAATATGAGTGTGATTCTATAAATCGACCAGTCAATTATTAACTTTTTCTGGCCCTTTGGGGTCGACATACAAATGAAATTTGCCACGGGCTATGTCTCGGCGCGACAACGGCTTTTAGTCTTTGTTTTTGGTTTTCTGTGAAGTTTTGCAAGGTCTTTCGGTTTAATATTTATGTTGTCGTGTTTCAAATAATGTGTTTTGAATAAAATCTACGGAAAATTCCATATGAATATGCTTTTTACGTACTGCTTCTTACAAGATAGCAGATAGATAGATACGTTCAAAGTATGTATTGTAAATTAAAGTGTTTTAAATTATTATATTTTCACGGATAATCTTATCTAATAATAATAAAAAATAAATAAAAAAAATCTAACAATATCACGGTATCACTTGCTCACTTGCTTTGTTTCTGTAAACGTTAGCAATGTCTTACAGTTTTTTTTATCTAAATCTGCAGAATAGATAAATGTTTATAGAAATATGTTTTTTAATACTGCCTCTTACCACACAGAATAGTTGCAAAATATGGATGAAAGATGAAGTGATATTATTGGTTCCTCTTATTAGGAACTATATAAATACCATAAATATGTAGGTATATTTGTAAATGATTCGTAAAAAATTTAATGTCTGCAAATTGGTCACAAAATAGCAAATAGGGTTTCGTTTTTATTTGATTGCTAAAGAAAGTGGGTTATGTTTTTGGAGAATATGTATGTGTGTAAATAGATTTCTTTGGCACGCACTCAAACCTTAACGGCTTGTCAATAAATATATAAGCAATATGAACTTCATAGTTATACAATATATAGAAAACTTTAATTACCTCAACGATAGAATAATAATGCAGTTGTCTGAACTACATATTCCTATCACAGTTTTTTTATTAAATAATAACAAAACTGTGATGGTAATATGTATATATTGCTTAGATTTTTTGATACGTGCTTAAATACGAATCAAAAAATCTAAGCAAGTGCGCGTTACTCTTTTTAATGGTTCAACAAATATCCACGAGTAAAATATAGCTACTTCAATTCTAAAAACTAAACGTATAAATTGTACTAAAACATTCATTGAGTTGTAACATTTCTTTAAATTAATTAAACGCCAACGTTTGTTTATTTAAACTGCCGTTAACTCAGCCATCTCTGTTAGCAGATTTGCTAAAACCGATCGTCACCGGATACTACGTCACGTCGGTTCGCGATGTTTTTGAAATTCGAACGTCCTGCAATTGGCTGTTTACAATGGCGGCACGCGCGTTGGCGCCAAAAACGGTGTCGCCATCTTAGCCGGTGGCAGGATGACAATGTTGCCAGCTCTCAAAATAGATATTTTAAAGTGAGGACGTCCACGCACTAAATCACGTCTGCTATCACTCTTACGTTCCGATCTTTTTTCTGCATCTTAAGGCAAATTGTCATTGAACTTGAAGAAGTGTGAAAAATCCCTATATTTGAATATTGATGGCGACCATGATGATGATTATAAAATAAATTTATTTGGCAAGTTTCAAGGTTCTAAAATTACGCTAAGGGAGAATAACATAGGTCCTGAACCGCTGAACCCAGAAACATGAAATTTGTGCTGTGTATTATGACTTATAAAGGATTTTTGTAAAGGACTCAAATTGAGGTTTAAGGTTTTAAACTAGTTATGTTTAATTTATATCGCGGGCAACGCCACGGATGACAGTTTAACAAATGAATAAATCTAATAAATCAATTGTATTAATGTTGTGCTTAATAAATTGAGAGTTCATTAATTCACTTCAACATCAGAAAAATCTAGTTATTCTACATCTCTAGTTCGTATAAAATGTATGGGTCTAGCTGTTATTCTAAATCTAGTTAGTATGTATAGGCCACATTGAATCTGCACCAGAATAATTTTCTCGTATGTAATGCGTGGCCGTTTAACGGATGCAGTGCGAAGGGCTGCGTGACTACAGGTAAAGTATTACCGAAATTGTTTAAGTTTGACAGGAAATACTCTTGATAACATTTTCGAAGCAAATCTCTTATACAGGAAATAAAATAGCTCGCAGCGCAGCTTTAGGAAGCGATTATCTTTACGTACCTACTCGTATTCACAGATTACCGTTAGGTATATTTTACCGGGAGAGGGTCACAATACTCATCTTTATAAACTACTTTCACTATAGGACTTTAAAACATGATAGGATTTTTAAATTTTTCTAGGAAGATCTGTTACGAGTATTTCTTTATTCAATGTTGTTATGTAAGCGTTCTAGTAAACATATGCTTTCTTAAAATATGTAATGACATATATGTAGCATATACAAAAAGGCTTGCGCTTCTGTGCAACAAGCCCGATATAAAGCGAGAATAGGTGTAGCGTTGCCCTGCGCTTGCCTAGAAGAAACAGATTCACTTGCGACACGAGAAGACCCGCAATTTATACTTATCAAAAAAAGGAGAACTTGCCAAAGAATTTCACAACCTTCAGTTGTGAAATTCTTAGGCAGGCAGTTCGCACTATAAAAGTAGCCACTGTGAGTTTTGTCAATTTTATCCGTGAAATCTCTACGGAGAATTATAATGACCCCCTTTCGGCATAGTTCATCCAACTCGCGATTAACCTCGTACAGTTTGTACTTTTCACACAGACTGAGAAAGCTCCGTAACAAATAAAACAGGTATCTTAATAATCAAAATATTTGAAGTTATTAAAGTAATCGTGGGACCCGCAGACCGATTCCTCACGCCCAATTAATAGACACGGTCAGTTCTATGGTTTTGTGACATTTAGACACACCACAACAAATCTAACATACAAAATTTTACCTTAATCTTATATACTTAAGGATAATTTTTAAAGAAGATGTTGTTCGAAATTATTGTATGCAAATTCAGAATCAATGCGCTGCTATTAACTGGTTATTATTGTGTAAAATTGATTATTATTCCGTTTATCATTATAATTATTGTAATGAGAGCGTGTACCGAAGGCCCTTAAAGTGTTAATTGATTCGTTGGCTTGTTAATGATGTGATTCAATTAGGGAATGGGGATTTTGTACCTATAGTTTTGCATAATCGTGGGAATATTTGACATTTTTACATCATTATTCCTTATTGAGATAAAATCTAGTTAAATTGACCTTATTTAATGGACTCATTTTGAATTTGGTTTTGAAACAATAAGAATATTTTAAAATTCAAAGTGTCTCTCGCGTGCTTGTCATGTTTTTTAACGACGAAACTTGGTTTCCTGTTCATACAAATTTGACGAATTGAAACTCAGTAAATATATTATTTCTATTTTTATTCACGTAATATTACTCTATCAAGTATAGGTACATTTTATAAATATCAATGCTTATATGTATGACACAGTAATGATATAAGAAACGTTTCAGAACGATGGTCGGAGACGGAATGAGCCAGCCACTTTTTTTTCTATTATCACAATTTTAAATTTAATTAAACCCCCGGGAACCATCTTTTTATAGTTCATTAAAAAATTTGTTTCTCGTAGTCATATTTACACCTTAGAATAAATGTTGCCATTGCAAGTTTTGCAATTATAAAAAGATACGATATTAATTCCAAATAATAAAGCAAAGGAAATATTAGAAAATCATGACATAGTTGAATATTTAGTCGTATATCTCATATGGTATTTACGTACAAAACTTTAAAACAAGAAATATGAACGAATTCAGCCAAGCGGTTGTCGAGATAAAGGGTATACCTCGCGAGAACAACTTTTTGTTACCATAGGGTAACAAAAAGTTGTTATCGCGATGTTACTGGTATCCCTAATTTGAGCGTGTTTTATGTGTAAAAAATCTATCGAGTAAACCAAAACTTCTTTGTGATTGATTTGTGTCAAGAAAATTTAATTCATGAGTAAATTGTACCGTGTTGACTTGGCTAGTGGAATAAACGCAGTTATGAGTCAAATAAATAATTTGATTTTGATTCCTTTGAATCCTTGCCTTGATAAACATAGTTTTTTAACTGACTTCAAAAAGAGGAAAACATTTATGATATTTTGATTTGTTTATTTATATTTAATCAATGTAAAATTTAATTTTTCTCGTGTACTTATTGTCTGCTGAATTACATTTTGATTTTCACTATTTTCAAAGTTTATTTTATGCTCTAGTTACAAAAATATAAACTTTCCATACTGTTTATATAGCTACCAACTATGTGTGTGACTTAACCTGTGTCACACGCTCGTCCTACTATTAAGCCATAAAATTATTTATATGGTATAATTACACGTCAGATTGCCGAGAGCGGTTTTGAATTTGCATATAATGAGCCGAGTGTCACTGGAGAATATCAAGTTTTATTGATCCAAAAGACAGAGAAAAAATCTGTCGTAAATAGTTGAATAATGATCTAAAGTTTTTTTAAAATTCAAATAAAATATTGAATCAGCTAGTAATGTAATGGTAATGCTAGTTGAGGTAGTGCGTCGAATGTTTTCGGCTAGTAGCTGTCGCCCGCGAGAAATTTGAGTATTATAAGTTTCACCCCCCAACTTTGAACCCATATTTGATCCCTTAATGAATTGCATGTCTCTAGGTTCAACGGTTTGAGCTCAGGACTAACTCATTTATATATATTATAGATTATATACTTTACTAAAGATTTTATAAAGAAATATCCCGACGTACATTTTCGCCGTATTGTGCGCTGCGATCAATCAATTAGTTCCCCAGTTACATACCTATTGGCCTAGGCCATGTATTTATGTCCTTATAATACGATGAATTTGAACGTGAATTGAGAAAACATTATTTGAAAGAATTTAAACAAAAGTTGGAAATAGTTATATATTTAAAATACATCTTCACTAATTCCACATTTACTAATTGCATTAATTTCAATAATTGTAACGTTCAAAGCACACTAGCTTCAATCTATCAAGGAAATTAAAATATATTTTTTCTTATTCTCAACTCAACAGTTTCAAATAACCTTAAATATTATTATATAATATACATTTACAATATTAATTAACCATTAAATTGTAACGTCTAAATTAAATTACCCCTAATCAAATAACCCTGATCTGTTACTGGTGCAAAGTTACGCATAACGCTCGCAGCAAAGCCACGTGGAATAGCAATGGCAATCCTGTACCAGGATGATTTTCTTGGTTCTATACTGTTTTACGTCACTACGTCAGTTCCCTTGTTCATTGACGGTGTGTGAATATAGCGATAACTATCTGACACAGTGTCGAGACTGTCGCATTTCCCCACTCACGTGTCTCACTATTGTCGCATGTTGTTGATACGAAAATGTGGCAATGGATTTCAAAGACTTTTTTTAATTCTGTTTAAAATACTTTTTTGAACGTTTCTAGTGATACCGACAGACGGACAATTTTAATTGATTCTTGGTGACTTTTAAATTTGAATATTTAAAATACAATGTTAGTTCAAAATTAGCACGAACCGCGAATTGGGCAAAGATAGTGTTTTTATATTCAAAAACTTGCTGAACATTCATTATCTTTCTCTTAATTAACGGGAACATTTTGTGTTATTACGAATATGACGTATATATCTGTTGTATGTCCTTAATATTACTATATATATATATATTATATGTATTTTCTGTTTTTTTTTTGTATTTGTATTTTTACATTATTTGTACCATATCGTTTTTTTTCGTTTTTTATTATTGGTACACCACCGACGTTACTATTTAGGCGATAACTCCGCCCAATGTACTACCAGTGTTCTGTTTATAATATATTTGCTGTATATATATTTTTTGGTGTGCAATAAAGGTACATATATTGTATGGTATTGTATAGCGACAAAGTATCAATCAGCCTCGGAGAGAGACTTTTGCCCAGGAGTGGGACAGGATAGGTAAAAAATAATATAATAGTACATTATGATACAATTGTGCTAAGTTGATCATTACAGTAGAGGCGGTGTGATCGATTAGGAAGCCGAGGCTCTAATGATCAATGCACACGAGTGTCGTACGACGTTTTACAACACACTTGCGAGTAAAAAAAGTATTACTAATAAAACAGTAAACAAAAAAGAGCTATGAAAAATCGAGGATATTTCTCCGAGCGCGATAATTTTTTTTTATATCAGCCAACAGCGCGCGCCTATTAAAGAAGGCGCAATCGAAAGAGTTCTGTTACCAACCGTCAGAATTAATCAATCCTATGTTTTTGTAGTTCTTACTTTTTATTTAAACATAATTATTTAAAATGTGTTATTATTATTATATCCCAAAAAAAATTTTTTTCCTTATTAACTTTACAAAATAAACTAAATTAATTTTACAAAATGTTTCACCTATTTTTAGCGGCATAAAAACTCATTAGTGCAAGTTGTAGTTGAAAGTCATTAATATAAAAAAAATATATATATACCTGTGCAATAATGGTAAAGTGATAAAGACGAGTGTGCGTAATGAGATGCATTACGTCACTAAAGTCGATACAATAAGAAGCCTTTTACGAGGAAGTGTGTGAAATATTTCATTCAATTATTTAAATATAAAATATTAGTACCTCATACGATTATAATACGATAGCTAGAGTACTCGTAGTCAATAACTATATATAACTTGTATATATAGTTATTGTCTAATTTTCACCTGAACAGTAGGTACTCTAAATTATTCTACTATTACTCTTATATATAATATTGTATATAGGACGTTCAAGCAAAAAGACAAGCAACAAATGAAGAGATTGAATTCCCGCGGTTTGCATACAAATTGTTATATGGGATCGGCCATTGTTGACGCTTTATCGGCGCGACGATCGCCTGCCGTCGCTTTGGAGTTCCTCGTCTTCCGCGTTTGGAATTAATTTATGGTTAGAGTTCCGTTAAATACTGTTATAGTATTTCTGAAAACTGTGACTTCGTAACCTTAATTAACAGTTTTAAAAAAGACAACTCCTTAACCGATTATTTTCCAAACCCAGAGAGAAAATACTGTAGACAGGAAGGACATTAGAAAATATAAAAGTCACTATGGAAAACTAAGTTTTTTTTTACCAATTAAATATTACTCAGGTACAAGACCATCGTTCTTAATCTTTCTACCAAAATGACATAAAGCAGACTTTATTTTATTTAATCTTTAATTTCACATTCAAGACGGCATAGATACAAGTAATTTAAAAAAACCCGACATCACCATTTTGTGGTGGCAGCCATCTTGGATTTGAAATTTATCTTGTTGTATAGTACTTAACTATTCTACAAGTCAAGCCCTTGCATTTGATACCCATAATGAAGGTGTTGTGGAATAATATGGCACGTAATCCTCCATTTTGTGGCTTCAGCCATCTTGGATTGTTTTTCATTAAACATAGTTAAAATGCTTACTACTGATGCTACAATGAGACAGACAGACACATACACAGACACGTTAAACTTATAACATCCGTCGCTTCCTCCTCGGGGGTTAATAGCAGAACCGTAATTTACTAAAAGACAGTACTATAATAAAGAACGAAAAACAAGTACAAGCGTACCAATTGCCCCCTGTCCCGTCTGAGATGCACAAAATTAAAGACAAAAGCGAAAATTTTACCTTCCATTCGTATACCAAAATACTCTGAATCTAATTAACCGAGAGCCTCTTAATTAGTGTCCATTGTAACATGACAAGAGAACCGGCTGTTTGGTACAGCCTCCTCGGCGATACACACAGACTAGATATTTGGAGAGCTAGATCGCTTAAAGACCAACATAAAGTAAAATTATGACAACGAAAAATTTTTTAAATTATATTTTTATATATGAATATAAATCTATTTAACAGTTCTCAAGGAATAAAGGCGCCGCTTATAACTAGTTACTTACTAGTGGTTATGCGAACTGTTGACCTCGCAACGACACTAATTTAGGCGATTTTGTAAATATTTCTAGCTTCCAAATCAATGATAAATAATAATTATAACTCTGTTAAAGATACTCTTTGCCGAATGATATACCTAATAGTAGGGGAGCCCACGATGCTAAATGGGGATTTACTCGAGTGTCATAGAGACGTATTGCGTTGCAAACCTTGGATGATAGGAGTAGAAAATATTATAGGTGTTTCTCATTTTAGTGGTGAAGGAAGCATCTAGAAGGATATCTTTTATTTTTCTAAGGAAATCAAAACATGTAAATGTTCGAGCGTGTCAGATTATAATATTTTCTATGCTCCATCATGCTTATGATAACAAATATATGTTAAACTGACAATTTACATGGTGGGGGTGGCCACACAGGTTGAAAATAGTTAAGAAAAAAGATATCCCCCCCACTCCCTAAAATTCCATTCAAATCATTTAATTATTGACATGTACACTGTTTAGCTAGTAATAAACCTACCGTATCTTAATCTGACGCATTTGATTATTTCAGGCAAACACAGATTTTTTATTTTATTTTTTGCGGGCTGCTGTATTAGCTCGGCTCTGTATTAAGAGCTTATATTTGGTAGATACACTGAACAGGACCTAAGGAATATCCCATGTGTTAATCTGCCACGCTCGAGTATGTCACAAAATCCCGTCTTGGGCTCACCTACTATAAGGTAATTGACCCTAAGGTAAGTTCCGAATGGCTTCTAAAAATGACATTTAACTGACGAGAATTAAATCACAGATTTGGTCACCAGATGAACAAGTGAGAAATCGTGCAGCCGTCTCTGAGAAACCAGGTAACAAACAAAAAATACAGAAACAGTTGACTTTAGCTCCTCCTCTTTTTTGGAAATCGGTATAACTACGTTCGACTATAGTCCAGACGTTTGATGATTACCATACGGTTACGATTGTCAGGGCTAACTTAGTATTTTTATTTATTTTATGTCTAAAAGCACGGAACGGTTCGCCAAACTCCTTTCCCGCCAGTCTCTATATAATGTTTGGGCAACAAATCAAAACAGTGCTTTAAAAAACGTTTAACTAAATCATCGTTTCTTTCCGAAAATGGTTTCGCTTTAGATAATTATAGGCTTCTGAGTTCTGACTCTTTCACGGGAACATTCCGGGGAACTAATCAAACGTGGTCTGTCCTTTTCGTGTTGCCAGTTTTGTAATTAAATTAATTTTATGAAAAGGATAAAGCTTCATTTTGCACAAGTCGGCTGGTAGAAACAGTGGTGCAGTCTTGCGAAATAAAATGAGGTAAGTAGTTCTTGTTTGGTATTATTTGTTATTTACTAAAAGGCTTTCAAAAAAACGTAGCAACGTAGAGGATAAGCCATACTCTACCACGTTGTGACGTTGCCCATATTTTTGGGGACTATCAATTATCAGCAGCAAAGCTGACTGCGTACTATTTTTAATTTCCCTATAGCATACGGTCTTATCTGTATCTGAGGGTAAGTGCAAGTATAATCTGAGGTTAGAACCCACGATCTTTTTCAGAACTACAAGAAGAAGCGATGACTAACTTGCTATGAATTCAGTTGTTAATTTAGAGTTAGCGCCTCTGATTTAAGTCTGCTAACTCTTAGGAACCTGTGCGATTATATGTTTGTCACAAAATGTTGGTACCGCCTGAAATCTCATTAAAATATATATTTTACATCTCTCATATTCGGTAAGTAGGTCCTTATTACCCCCAAATGGGGCTTGTAGGTGACCAATTAGCGCTCTAGGGTAATAATGTAGCTAGAAAAGCCCTAGGGCAGTAAGTAATAAAAAAAAAAAACACTCTTTCAAAAAGTTCGCGTACATCTAACCATCATACTGGCAAGAGACATCATGGATTCAGCCCAATGACAAAAGAGGTCGCTTCGCTATTCAGCCTTGACTTCGTATGAGTATAATAGTCATCAATTTATTAGATATTAAATATCGAACGGCGAAGCTCAATTTCGTTCTTGAAAAAAAATATATAAAAAAGATGAAAAATGGCGGGAATAGAAAACTTTTACTTTAAATATTGTTTGTTTTTGGGGTTTTTTTTATAATTACGTGCTAATTAGGAAAAAAACATGAGTTCTGCAAGTGATGAAGATATAAGCTGCACTCCCGATTCAATGAAAATGTAAGCTGAAGCAGCAATTAAAATGTTTTATTATTGTAATGCCGGTTTTTTTCTACTTACCTCACAATTGAGATGTAAAGCAGAGTAGTTAGCTCGGGTGTAAGCATCAATTGCACCCTCGAACTATAGGCGCAAATATCTCGGGCTGCAATTGATGCCTTACAGCCCTTGGCTACTAATCTACTATTAACAAACCGTAGACAGTTTTTATGATTTTTGTGATTTATTTGTTAGTAAGTAAGTATACTAGCACTCTATTAATTTTTTTAATAATTAACGTATTTTTTGCAAGTATTCACTAAATTTATTAATTTCCGAATCTAAAATATCTAATCGATTCATTTTATACAGCGAGGTTCACGCAACGAGTAGTTTATATTACTAAAGCTACATTATTATTAACATAATGCAATAAATACACACAAAGTGGTCTTATTTTATCTGAGAACAGCTTAATTTGCATGCAGCCCTGGATCTGAAGCACTTAGCGCGATGATACCACAAACGTGACAACCCTGACATATATCAGTCTTGTCACTTGATTTGATAGGATAAAAGAAAATTAAAACCCGTACCTGAATAAAAATGAGTGAACCCTTCTAACGTGTGAAATAGAGACGGAAATTGCATGAGCTTTCTGTCGATATCGACTATATTATATTTGTCGATTGCGGCGACATTCTCACACCTCACCGAATTGATAAAGTATATCGAATTTGCAAATTAATACAAATGAACCAATAAATTCCAGAATAAAAATACCTATAACGGCCGTGCTATCTTTCAAAAGTGACTTTAAGTACATTTTGACACAATTAATTATTTACACGTTGAGCAGGTGTTTTCGATATTAATTTTAAAAAGGTACCCCTAAAACTAGTTTTAAATAATAGATGTTGACGTTATAATTTTATTTCGTAATTGTAATTTCAGTATACTAAAGTGTAAGATATTTTTAAAGACATCATGACAATGTTTTGTCTTGTCAACATGTTGTTAATACAGATGAGACTCTGTCACGACATCAATTAGCAAGCCGGGGGAATGCTGACTTACTTCCCTGAGATAGACAGCCTCACATAAACTTACGCGCATGTTTATGGTGTCTTTCTGTCGATACGCGATAAAGTGACATCGAGACACGCAAGTCGATGATACTGCGAATTATATCGACAAGCTGTCGGTGCGTTAGTACATCCTTATTTTATTGGATAACATGTTATAGTGCACATGTACTTTGTTAGGATAAAATACAACATCACTTTACATAATAGAATTTTAAATTATGTTTTAATCTTAAGGTTCGGATCGCAGTTGAGACAGACTTTCGAAGTATAGTATATCCTATTATAGGACATTTATTATTTTTTAATTATAACTTTCAAGAATAGATAAGCTTATTGACCAAATTAACCGTTCCGACTCAGTCTCGGTGCAAAAGTTCCTATAATATATAACACATAACTGTCTATATTATAAATTGAATTAAGTAAAAACCTTATTTAAAACGCTACATGTTTTGAAAATTTCCATAAATAATTACTCGTCAATTTTTATATTCTTCATTGGCGGTTAAAAATCAAAGTGACGCTACCTCGTAAATTACAAATGTAATTATATACCTATGGTAATAAGTAATTATTGTTTTTTATTGTTTTCTTTTCAAATTCTAATTGCATCTTTCGTTTAGTGTGCAGTAAAGAAATATTCATTATTTTATCTTACAGTGGCTTGCAGTCTTATCCGTTTTCTCCCTGAGGCATGCCGTTTGAAGATCATTCCATAAAACCACAGTTTTAATTGCAAAGAGTACAAATTTAGCCACCGTAAACTACATTCGCAAAATCATAATATGAATAGTAATAAAAACGAGATAACTATCGCCCCATGCCTCCTTAGCAGCTGGCCACGACACACGACTAATTAGCTTAACAAACCACAAAATCTTAACAACCAAAGAATGACCATGCATAAGTAAAATCCATAAAAATATTAATAGCGTGCCAGCCCACTGATGATTAAGGAGTTCTTCAGTCGTCACGATTGGCATGAAGCGTCCAGATATCGTAAAACACCTGCCTCGTACATCTGCGGTCGGTTTATTGTACGAAATGAATCAAAAAAGGGTAAAAAATCTTGTAAAAAATTTTGGGGTACCTAGTGGTTTAAATACTTAGATTGGTTGATATTGTGATTGAATATGAAGAAACATGGTGTTTGTTGATTTTAGGTAGAACTAGATAGAGGATAATGACTACAAGCGCGTAAAATAACAATTTTCTAAATTTAAATTCTAATTATTATTATTTCATTTGATTCTAATTATTTTTGTTTGATTTATTATTGTAGAAATTTTAAGCATTGTAAAGTAGGTTTATTACAGAGCCTACCGTTTTTTTAATCAAAGCTTTCAGTTAAGCAGTTCTTAAGTAGTATTATGGTTTTGAGCAAGAATTTTACTATGCACATTTTGATGGTAAACTTTTCCGCTCAAAACTATATCTCCATAGACATTCTCTAAAATTTTTATCGATAGTTAATTTTCATCTCTAAGAGTAGGAGACGCATCATATACTTTGGCAATCTTTAGAGTCAATAAAATAAAGGATATTTGAGTTCACGGCATAAAATATGTGTTATTACTTCTGTAGTAGCTTAAAATATTTACTTATACAGGGTCATCGGTTAGAGTTGTAATAAGCCAAAAGCTTATCCATAGGAAAAACTTTCAGTATAGGGCCAACTCTGAGTTCGAAAAAAAATCCGCTGTTCCATACAAAAAGTTCAACGTTCGTCGACAAAATGTAAGAAGCAGCTGATTTTTTTTCTCGTACACCTCTAACCGATAACCCTGTATATAGGTACAAGGAGTAAAAATAGTATTTGTACGGCAGTCATGAATAAATAAGACGTGGAATAAGACGAAAGTCAGCTATTTAAGTGATCGCCATGAAAACTCTTTACCATCATTGAAAGCAATATCAAAAGTTTAACCCTAAATAAATTATATGTATTCAAAAACAAAATACGTAAATTAATTACCAGGTTTCAAACAAATGACTATTGTATTAATTGCATTCACCGTCACAAAAAACCACGGGAAACAAATTACACACATTAATTAGTACAATCAGCACCATTCAAAACATATTTTAACCAAATCAAATGTCTATCAAACGTTAAGTTACAATGAAAGTAAGAGCCGCACAAAAAGAGACAAAGCGCCCTGCGGTACAGTCAGCTGAATAAATGCCAACCCATTTACAAGAGTGTAAGATATGACGTGATATAGATCACTCACAACGTAATAAATAAATAAATAACGTAAGAAAAATTACGGCGTAAAGCGAATGTTACCGGAGGCGCTACGGCTTTGTTTGATTAGGATGGATATTCTTTTCGATTATTAGATGTATGCACATCGTGCAAGAAATATAATAAAGACCTAATGTAGCAGTCATTTCAATTGAAATGTGGGGCAGTGTGGTTTACTTTTAATTATACGATGAATTTAGGTGCAGTATTTAGCGAACTTGACACCTAAAAACTAGTCTGAGAATTATTCCTATCTCAGCAGTCTAAATTTATCCGTAACTGCCATAGATATTTGACTGAGATGAAAACGAAGACGTGGATATTTGTAAATTTTTTGTACATATGTATGTATGTACGTCTTACTGTTTGTGACCCTCCACAACCTTAACCAGTTAACCGATATAGGTTTTCATATGCGAAGTGTCATTGGTTTTTTTTTTGTGTGCAGATGATCATACGAGTAGACTATAATTGGTATTTCGTCAACTTACTCGTAAAGATACAGTGATCTACATTTTTTACAGTCGGGTGCTTTTGAAGACGCTTTTAACATCGGTCAATATGTTTATTGATTCAGTAGCTCTTAAATTAAAAAAACTTAAAAAAATAAGCGCCTGCTAAAATAAATTCTATTGTAAAATAAAATTATTGGTAAAATTACATTTCTCAGATGCTGCGTGCCTGTTTTCCCGACTACCGATGAAGGAGGGTTATGTTTTTTACTTACATCATCATCTTCCTGACCTTATCCCACTACGTGGGGTTGGCACAGCATGTCTTCCTCCACCACTCTACTCTATCAGCCGTCATCTCTTTATTCATTCCCCGTTCACACATATCCCTTTTTACACAATTCATGTACATCTTCTAAGGTCGCCTCCTCCCAATATCCACAACCATTTTCATGGACATTTTTATTATTTAACATTTTTCATTTTCATTTAAACTTTATTGACACTATTATAACATATTTAAATATTTTCAATATGTATTGTATTTATATGTAGTAGGTGCTCTGACTCCAGCGAAGATACGAGTAGAAGGAATCATGCAACACCTATAGGACAATATCAAGTTTCGTGTGTCGATTGAACTAGGTATACCTAAGTTCCTGTCAAAATTTTAGGGCGGAAACATTTTAAGCGAACAGCAGTATGGAAATAAAAGTAAAATAATTGTCTTATCCACAGGCAGATGTCGTTCTAGCGCCTGGCGCAAGGGAGCGACAGGGACGGATGATTTAGAAACCCCTCGGGAGGAGCGCGACGCGACCCGGTATTAATATTGTGACTCTCTACAGTATATAGGGAAAAAACAGATACAACTCTTTTGTGAAATGTTTTGGGTACTCATTATAGTTAATATTTTATTGTATGTTTATATTAGGTATTTAAAAAATACATGATTTAAGTGTCTTCCTTCCTTTTAATAGCAATTTTAAGATACGTGTAAATGACACTATGAGGGGACATCGCTTACACGTTATACTTTTGAGGGGCATCGTTTACCTAATCTATTTGTTGTTTTTTATCCCAAATAATTACATTATATGCATTAAAACTTTACAAATTTAAACTGTTTAAAGATTACCATAAATAATTAAAATTAAAAATCTTCACGCGCTCTGTAGTTATATCTTCGTTTGCTCTTTCATTAATGCAACGCAACTGTTTTTAGTGTAAATAATATAAGAATATGAGACAACATTCACACAAAGGTCTTCAGGTCCCAAACTAGGCAAAGCCTGTGCTATAGTAACCTGATGATATACATACATAAATACATACTTACTCGTATATATATAATAAACACCCAGACACAGGTTAAACAGACATGTTCGTGCACATAAATAATTAAACTGTCCGGGGATCGAACCCGAGACCAGCGGCGCAGAAGGCAGGGTGGTTACCAACTGCATCAACCAGTCTACAATTTTCACATATACATTACAATTCCAACTCCTTCGTACATTTTAGTGTCTGTCGCCTTGCACCTCGAGCTAAATTGGTACCCAAATTTCAAATTCAAATGCAGTCCCGCAGGTGCCCTTAGGCTGGAGTCCTTTAGCTTCATTTCCACGGTGTAATTGGTCATAGCGCGTCGCGTCCCGTTCATTATCCTTTGATGTGGTCTGATTGCTGTAGGAACAGTTTCAAACTGGTATGTTGTACTTTCGATATTTCGGTTAAGGGAGGTCAGGACTATCGATATTTTAGTTCTTAGTGCTATACGGTACTTGCTGTTTTTTTTAAACTTTAGGGCTGTCAAAAGTGATTTTGTAATTTGATTTAATTATTCATTTTTTCAAAAATAATGCCAATTATCTTCATCATCACCTACAACCATTGCATTGCATTTTATTGCTTGTTACTTATTGCCTTATAGATATTTAGCAATTATATTAATACTAGCTACGTCCCGAGGTGTTCCTCGCGGATATTTAATAATCCCAAGGGAACACTGCATTTTTCGGGATATAAAATTGCCAATGTAATAATCCAGTACTCTAAGTATCCGTGCAAAATGTCATCCAAATCCGTTCAGCCGTATGAGCGTGAAATAATAAATAACAATCATACATACACAAACTTTCGCTTTTACTCGTCTAATATTAGTGTGATAGCTATGACTTATACATAATATATTTTCAGTTTCATATTAAGTTCATAGTAACATTTTTTCTATAAAATAATTGACGAAAACGAAACTTGTAAGAATCCGTAACGAAATATTCAAAGTATCGATTGCTACATGCATTATTAAGTAGCATAGCACCACTATACTCTTTCATTCAAATTCTAAAGAAAATTACAGAACGTATACGATCCAAATTCAAATTTACATAAACAAAACGTTATCTCGACCATTTCGTACGTCGAAAAACATTAATTTCAATACACTAATGGGCTGTTCCATATTCAAATCGAATCTTAGAAATGTTAGACCCGCGGCTATGACATTTTCTTTACCTTAGAATTTATAATTTAATAGCTACCGATCTCTCACAACTAAACCACCAACATTGCTTGACCTTTTATCGCTAAGATCTTTTATGTAGCTCGGTGTCTTGTTAAAATGGGTGGTTTAAACAGTTTTTAAACCTTCGTAACAAATTACTGTGTTTAAGTTTTTAAGCTATTCGAAAAGAATTTAGAAGCGTCGCTTACCGCAATTATGGCGTTAAGGGACATGGGTTACAAACTATGTGGTTTGGTGCGTTTATCACATTTTCGTGCGGTGATTCGAAAATAATGTTTTTTTACGTTTAAATTATTTGTAAGTAACTTTATCGCAAAGACCAGTCCCGCCAACATTACCTGCAAAAAAACTTTAACAGTCTAGTTATTTCTGACAGAAGATAACTCTAAAAATACAAATTATGTAATATTCTTAGGTTTCTCTAGAGAATCATTTGATTCAATTATTAATTATCGCATTTAAACTAAGATAATATCATTTAAATAATTAATATAATTTAAATAAATATAACAAACAAACTCCCTAGTTAAAATAAGTATGACGTTAGCAAAAATTTAAAAAAATATATAATACGCTGCTACATGCTTGACTTCACGTATTATAATAATGCATATTTCAGATGACCTGAGATATAACAATTTATGATAAGCACTAAATCGCGTAACTAAGCACGTTAAAAACAAACAAAAATAATTCTAATACTTCATGATTAGGTTCGTAATATCGTTTTACAAAAGTCGGAAACGGCGCTCAACTCATTCGAGGGGACGCCACGGTAAAAGGTAACCCGTCGCGCGCCTTATTTCATTTAAAAACAGGCTTATTATTTCCCTAGGGCGGGTAAAAGTCGCTAAATTTCATAATTTAATATCTACCGGTCGCAGATTCGATATAATTAGATAGACGTGATTTGGTACGGGAAGGCGGAATTAATATCAATGTTCTTTGTTTTAGATGGGTATACGTATTTTAGAGATGTCCCTGGCGGAAGTATGCGAAATATCGATATCGATGAATCTTTACAGGCTAAGTATATTTGTAGGACATTTTCATTTCATCAGGTCTTCATTCATTTCATTCACCTTGCCATTGACGATATTATTTGGCAAGTCTATGCTATGGAGAAATTATTGTAGCCGTTGTTTAAATGTTATTTTATACGTGAGTTTATCTTAAAGTGTCACAAATATATGTTACAAAAAATATGTCAATTCCCTTGCACCGATATGTAAATACGATAAGAGCGGCTGGCACCAACAGCTTATTTTTGTTCCAAATTGAAACCTGGTTTAAATTGGCAAGTTTTTTCGCGCTAATCCCCCTTAGCACACATACTTTGTAAATAATGAAGCTACATATAATAAAATATCTTACAGTTAATCTTACAGAGAGTCGATTACAGTTGTACCACATCTCTAAAGCCAAGAAAATGAAGACAAATGCTAACTCGGCTTAGGGTCCCGGCCCGATCAGGCGGGACATGACAAACAATCTATGACATACATAATTTTGTAACGCACGCTTCGTAATTTAGTCATGAGAAGAGGGAGTAAGATGAAGACAATAAGCTTTATGGACTTTGTTAAAGAAAATAAGTTAATATAGATATTTTGACGTAGCACTTTAAATAATAATATACATTTTATTACATTTATGAACATGTAGTTATTGACAAACATAATAAAATGTAAGTAAAGAATATAATTAAACCCAAGAAGTTGTGCCTTAGGAATGATTAAAATGACCCCCTACAGTTAAGTATAGTTGATAACCCTGTTTAGGCAAGCTTTTTTTTATTTTTGATTTAGGTACAATAAATAATAAAAAAGGATTAAGTGTTTTATTCCCCAGGTTGTGATGTATTATTTTGTCTATTTTAATTTTAGTGCTTTCGTTACAAATGTCTTCTCTTCTTTCTTAACTTTTTATTTTATTTTCCAGTCAGGTGTTTTAATGGCAGCTGACGTCACCGAACTTTCTAAGTCACCTCGCTAAATGAGTTTACGACACACTACCCTCAAATGAGTGGTAGCCGATTCACAATCAAGATCGAACACCTGACGAACTCGCACAACTTCTGTAATTGAATCGGGAAACTTACAGGGACAGACAAACTCGGTTATTTACTATAGATGTAATAAAAGTTAGACAGTCTTAAGAATAATAGTGATTTTTTTACATACATCATTTATTTATTTTGTTTATTCCTCATATTTATTTTGATAATAAGCATGTAAGGGTTAAGTTATTTTTACATTTAATAAAAATTACTTCTACTACGTAGAAGTTCCGATCCGCAATACGGCCGGATTATACGAGAAACTCTTATCTAAAAGTGCGAACACCGAGGCATAAAGCAGCTGTCAGATGAGGTCTAAGTTGTCAATCGTGCGATCAGCAGAGTACAAGTGACTCTCAGTACTAGACGAGACGACAAATAAACAATATAAGCTCGCTTATAACTACATTCTTAAGTCGTATTTAAAGTATATTAATCAGTTTTTTTCGTTTTAATAAAAGTGATTCAATAATACTGAAACTACGTTTATTATGTTAGTTTCCCAGCTTGAACAATCATGCGCGCCAATAGCAAAACTGAGGACAAAGTTGTTAATCGCGCGATCAGCAAAGCACAGGCGACTTTCAGTACCAGGCTACTTGATCAATTAATAAATTTATCTCGTTAACAACTACAAATAATATATGTTTAGAAAAAGTTATTTTGTTATCACTGAATGTTTAATACAGTAATTATGCCATTTTGTTAGTTTCCTAGCTCTACAATCCCCACGTGCCAACGGCGAGGCCTAGGACAAAGTTGTTAATCGCGCGATCAGCAAAGCAACGGTGACTTTCAGTGCCAGGCGCCTTGCGATCAATTAACGCTTATTTTAATGGCTTCTCAAGGTGAAGTGGTAATTGAAAGTGGGCCGTGATGGGCTTTGACTATGATAATGCGGATAACAGACCAAAAACTTAATTAACTCAGTTTTTGTGTACTTGTATGGAACACGTCCTGATTCTCATTATGAAAAAAATACGGTAACTATGTGTCCTTAGCTTGATTAAAAATTCGTTGAAAATTGCCACTTACGTATTTTTTATACTATTTACGTATTTATGAAACTGGGTATTCACTCGAACCTAGAAAACTCCAACTAAGCGTTTTGTTCAAATTTGGTAAACTTCATCAGGAATTATCGGTTTCTATGTCTCTCACCTTTACGCTATTTTGTAAATTTTGATGTATAAGTATTTTTTATAGTTTTCTTTTAGTCCTTGGACAGAAAGTGGATAGGTTTCATTTCCTTAAAATTGAATGGTGAATTTTAGAAAAAAGAATTTTGTTCAAATGTAGCATTAAAAAACAGCTTGTGATTTTTGTACTGGCAATAACACAGCGAGGCACAATAAGTATACATTTACGTACAAATAAATATGGTCAACATTTTGAAAGTCAATGACATCGCCTACGTTCTGTATTGGTCAAGCGTGTTACTGCCAGAGGCGGTCACAATTGCTGTCATTATGATTATTTTGCCCGATGTCCATGTGTGGTCTAATATTACCATTAGTTTGATAACTGTCTGGTCTGTCTATATAGCTGAGCTGTCTGTGTATGCAATGTATATATATGTGTGTAAGTAAAATCGGTTTCTATAGCAGAGGTTAAATTTTTCTACTTGTTTTTTGCAACGCTTATTATTTTTGTTACAGAGATTTGGACACAAAATAAATTAGGATGACGCACAGGTTTAACGATTTAGCATTTTTTTGTGTATTTCGGTTTTTATATTTAGAGATTTATCCCTCTGTAGTCTAAATAGAAACATCTCCAGAAAGGTAGAGAGGAACAGATGTAAATACAATTAAAAAGCTTTACTCCGGAAAGAATTTTACCGGAGAAAATTCAAATTTAACTATTTACAACATACATTTAACAATTGCATGCCTACGTATTAATCAGTGTGAAATCAAGCAGTATAAAGATACACACAAAACTATAGTATTCATACTTTGGTATACTTACCTACCTGTGACAGATACAATGGAACACTTCCGAGCGTAAAATGACCGTAAAAAGTAAGTTTATAACTCTGTTTATATCACTTGGTACAATTTACCCGCAGGTGATGTTAAATTGGCACGTTCGCAGTTTCAATGAAATGTCAGGATCATTACAACAGAATTTTAGACGTATGTCGTGTAATTCTGCGTCGAATAGTCGAGAATTACTGGGATTAACTTAATGAGAGTTGTTAAGCGGTGTATTTTAATCAACAACAGAGTAAAAAATAAGAGGACGTGACAACGGAACATTGGATTATCTATTTTTATTTTTAATGGATAACGTACGATAAGTTTTTTACATATTCTTATAAAATGAGCAATAGAGTCAGACGTTTCTCTAGTATCGAATCGGAAGAACTTTAGAGATTTATTTAAAAACATCTTATTCTTATACGGTTGTGCTCCTGATGATGTTTTAACAAGCTTTCCCCTTATAAGTGCAAAATTTGTTGTATAAAAATTTTTAGCATCGATTTCAAACAAGAGTGTTTTGTTTTCAGATGCCTAGATCGATCCGAAAAACTTTTTTTTGTTTGAAATTTTGACCAATTTTACACAGCACAAAATATTAAGTAAATATACCTACTTCATGTGTCCCCACACATGCAGTAGGTACGAGTATATTACATATAAATTTTATTTCAAATTTTAGTCTAAAGCAGTCATAGCTTGGATTGTAAATCAAATTACCTGAAAAATGTAATTCGGTTTGAAGTCGGTTGTCTCTTTTTTAGAGTAATACTTTCTTTGTCTAACATCGTATCTCAATGGTCCTTACCATTTTCATCATAGCTTAATAAATATATTATTTTTCCATTGACAATCAAATAACGCAGTTTTCTATTTTTACAGACTCCCCAAAAAAGAAAGTACTCAATTAAATCCAGCTTTTTCTATGTTTGTTACCTAATTTCTCGGAGACGGCTGTGTTTTGTTTTGAAGAGTTTAATTGCTGAAGTATTTCCATTTAAAATTTTACGAAATCGGTTCAGTAGTGGTCTGAATTTTATATTGAATTTAAATAACTGAAAAACATGTACAAACGCCTGCCGAACCACTTACACTTGTCGGTGATTAATTTGTCCAAAGAATTTGTTTTAATCTATAATTACCCACGACATATAAATGTTCTACCACTCCATTCTATTCACTTCTGCTGTGAAACGACCTCAACAAAACCACAAGCATGAATTATTTCTTCACCACGTACAAGTAAGATACGACATCTAATTAAAGAGAACTACCAAATAGAAGACAAAAGCGTCAGTGTTATTTATGTGCTCACCGAGTTTAGGGTACCCTCTTATAATTATCGTCAGAATCGAACCCGGCGTTATGGCCAATAATTGGGAATGGACTGTGCGTAAGTATAGTGTTCAGCCCGTAATGTTGTTTTATGTGGTCCTTAAAATATAAATGAATGTCATTTTGTGTTGGACACTGCTGCGGATGATTGTTTGTGTTTGGTTCGTTTGGTTCTTGTGCTTGTGTTTAGATGTAATGCAATATAAAATTATATAATGTAGCTATTTTATGTATCTCTTTGTCGTGTCATTAAATGATTTATTAATATTAAACGCTGACACAAACGGCGATCTTGCGGAGTTTCCTAAAAAAAGAATTAAAAAAAACATAGAATTTTATGGTTTACGTCGGAACTAAGTAACCAAACTTGTTTTATTACTGTGATTGTTGGGCTTTATCAATTTACCTTATTTTAGAAATGTTACATTAGTTTTACTTAAATGTTTAGGTTCACATTACGTTTTGGTACCTAAGGCTTACTTAGAACATCACGCAGCTATCGTAAAGTTGCGACTACAAAGTGGAAATTTAAGGGACTTCTCTCAAAAAGAAGGGAATTTGCTCGTAAATTTGTCCATTGAATACTTTTTGATAACTGGATGCGTGATTTTTTTCTAACTCTCATATTTTACACTACCATATTGCTTCGTAAAGTTTCTTTCAGATTTGGATTTAAGATTGTGTAAGTATCATAGAAATGAACAGGTAGATACTATTAGTTATCGTATGATTTTGAAAGCAACTGTTAAAATTAGTCGTGTCTGTGACAATGATAGTGTTGTTGCTTGTTCAATTTGTATAAATATCGATGTAAAAATGTTAACGTGCTGCTAAATTATCTTAAAATATAATTACATTTGCTTTTATAAATGTAGATAATTAATAGTAATAATATCACGAGTTTTGAAAGTATTAGTAGGCATGCAATAATTTCAACACATTAACTAATTCTTCTACGTAATATTCGACTTTATTTGTTGTAACAAATAATGTTTTATAATTATTAGATCAAGCCAAACAATATTAAAATGAAAAAAAATCACTGCCAGTATGCAGCTAAACGTCATTTTAAACTATTCAATATACATACAAAGGTACACAAAAGGTATAATTGTCTCAAGGTGAGGATGAATCGAGAGTTATGGCGGTCTTCCGACCACGATATAACGACACTGATAATGAATGCATGACTCGACAGTCGACACCATACGTGTTAGTGTAGTGTCACTTTCCATCGACAAAATTAAAGTTACTTAATCGTAAACATTGTTTTTTTTGGTGTTTTTAGAATTTGGTTGTTTGCATACCTTACAAAAATTTCTAAGATATACAAACAACCATGGCTTCTACCATACCAACAAATTGGTCTTAATATCTTATAAAATTATATTTATAAGGATAGCAAAAAAATATTTTTATTGATTTATCACAAAACTGCAATTTTCTGATTTTTATGCAAAAAATAATAATAATTAGGATATAAAATGAGCAAATTTTGAAGTAATACTAGTAGTTTTTATTTTAAATACCATTCAAATAAATTAGTATCTGTTCATACCTGGTGCATAGACTCGCTATTGCTATCCAGAGGAGCAATGCAGCCAGTGTGATGGGTACTTTTGCACCAGGTATAACCAAAGGCGGGCTATTTAATTGTTGACGAGCATTCATTTGTTTTTTTATATTACTTTGATTTATGAAATAAATAAATTGTGTAATTAAAATCTTTATTAATAGTAATTGCAATGAATAAGTTTTTACCGATAGTCGATATTTTTGTTACCCATTCCTATGGCTCACCTGTAGAGTAGAGACTCGCGCGCACCCGTTCATTAGGTCCCCAGCGCGTGATTGTCACTTCGCCCCGCCTCGTACGCCTCGCGTACAATTATTATAATTCCTATGATTACTGTACACGGTTGGAATGTATGTCCGTCTTTTGCTAGGTTATGTAACGTGTTTAGAATGGACAAATTTAAATTTAAAAGAAAAGAGAGTCGTTGAACGGAAATCGTTTGAAAAGTTATGTCAATTTTATGTTTTAATACTCAATATACTTAACATAATGCAATAAGTACTTAAATATCTAACATTAACTCTACTCGGGTATGGAAATATGTTGAGATATAAGCTACTATCATTGATGGATAAGGTTCATTCTTTTACGAGATACATCTATGCAATAGTAGCCTTGTAATGCAATGCTTATTTTTTGATTTACCTATAAATGATTGCTAGTTATTAGTTAGCTTGCATTGGCCGATTAGCTTGAGCTTCAGTGCAACACAGGTATTATTCATTTTAACGTACACATGTACAAAACAACCAACAACAGTAGAAAACCTCTTTAGTATTTCTGGCAATATTTTTAAAAAGAATATGTAGTTTTAGCAATTTAGAATACATTGTACAAAACACTTTCATTTACGAGTAGACACATTCAAAACTGTATTTTCCAAATCAACTCTTAATTCTACAGATTTAGACTCTATTTTTAAATGTAAAGTACAGAAAACTGTCCTCTTTTGTCGCAGAGGAGGCGTGGTGGTCTACTAAGATTTAGATCCCGGCATTATTACACAAGCTTTCATATAAACCCTTATGCGTTAAGTAATAGATAATACTTTACCATAACTCAGTGGTAAGTATAAAATTGTGGTCGTGAAAGGTGGTCAGAGCAATTTGGACGATCGCCATTAGAGTACAGCCGTATCAGTACATGTCATTATGTAGCTCACAGTGCGTGAATATAAAGTAGTGATGGAGTAACAAACACAGGTAGCGACAAGACTGAGCTTTCAGGATTGAAGAAAATTCGAGAAAATTGTTATTTAGAATTAGTTTGCCCAGAATAACCCTTTGCAAATCTCGACATGTTCTTAGCCAAGTTGATGACTACAGCCAATATAGAGATTTCATAGGAAATCTTTCTTTTGGCTCTAATTACTTTCTTATGAAACTTAGCGATAATGAGACATATAACCGAATCTGAGACTTCTTTTTTTCGCCTTTCTTAATGTTTGCATGGTATTGAATTAACCTTCTTCTCCCTAAAAGCATCATTATGCTTAAGGAATATTCTTATATATATTTTTTGGACCCTAAAAACAAATTATTTATATTTACTATCTTTTAGTTGCATAAATTTCATTGCAAAATGAATTTCATGACACAAATTGATTTCCTCAAATTTCTTTATTATCTATTTAAATAATATAAAGTTATATAAATTGCAATTTTCATATAATATATGGACGAGTAGAAAACTTTTCAATTATACTTGATACCATTGCAATTATTGCGTTATTATTGCTTTGTTTTTTATATTATTGATTTAGTAAATAAAATAAGTCAACAAGATCAAAGACAATAAGAAGTCCACAAGCCTGCCAAGACCAAGACCGATTAGACCGAGACCATACCGTGTTACGCGCCCATCTCTACGCCAAAATCTCCGTTGTGTAACATAATGGGCCAGCTTTGTTCTTTTGTCTCGCGATCGTGAGGTGTCATTGGGAGATGGGTCATGGTGAAATCTTTACAATCAAGCTGGCTTTGATGCGGGCCTTTGAGGTGGTCGCAGAATTGATGCGTGATAAACTGATAGAGGCATTGTTTCAATCGAAAAGGTTCGGTGAACACTTCGTCGGTTAACATTGGTAATTGTAGATGGTTAGCTGTGTGAAAAAGAAACGGTGTAAATAATAAACATACATTATATCTTGTAACATGTTGTCTTATATTTTTCTTATTGAAGTTCTACAAGAGTTCTACAAGATTACTGGTATACAACTAGCATCCTCAGGATGCCATTTGGAAATTCGCGAGAAATAAATACAAATGTCTCATACCCAAAGGTACATTTAGCCACGCTATAATTATCTTATATAGCTATAGTTTCGAAAGTTTCCGAAGAAAAGTTGTTGTTTACGGTCACCAGAAGCCTGCTAATTAATTAATAGTATAATGATGTCATGTATATGTTAAGTTAGCAGTTATAGTTTTTTTCTTATTGAAATGTTATAAAACTAACTTAGATACTTACAATATACATGTAACTCACGAGCGTACTTAGCTTTCTATATATAGTCCTAACACGTTCAGTTATTTACCTAAAGACCTTTAGTACGAAGTTTAAATCTACAGTTTCCTTCAATCATGTCTCTATTCAGACCTCTGTATTAAGTTACAAATCAACAACAAACGATACCTCCGACCTTCCATATCTCCGTTCACAGCGATCCGAATCGATTGGAAATTGCTTTGACATTTCTGTTGGCACAAAATGTCACGCCTTCTTTGCGACATGGCATAGTTCGAATAGTTGGGACGGTAGCTGGTTTCAATTGCTTTGTTATTGAGAGCAATTTTAGATTTTGTGATAACCTTTCGGAGTTCGTTTTGAGGTTGGTGTTTATTATAATTAGCTTGATTCGTTTAGGGGCCTGAAAACTTGTTGACTTATTTATGGAATCTTACTGTTGTATTCAATGACTTCTTCTTACAGCAAACGCAATTATTATAAATCTTAATGGAACAGAATGAATGAATGAACTCTTTATTGCAGACACACAAACATCAAATATATAGGGAAAATCTTATACCTAGTGTCACAAGTGGCGGCCTTATCGCTAAAAGCGATCTCTTCCAGACAACCTTAGGATGGAGACAATTTACAAAATAAATACAGTATAGGCGGGGTATACAATAAAGAATATTAACTAATACAAATTTATAATACTATAAATAAACGACTAACAGCGGAATAGAAACAAAAAAGAAGTAATAAATCTAATATAACCAGAATACTAGTGAAGTATGCTGGCTTTGCTGTGCATTGCAGCTTAATTTACCAAATAACCAACTTTTAAAACAAAAAAACGTTAAAATGTCCCACACGTTAACCACCATGCAATCTTACAAGTACTCACACAACATTAAGGCATGCAAATGATATTTTCCCGCGCAAGAGGCGCAAAACCGCGCCATAATTATAAACGCATCAATCAGATGCGCGCGCGCCTGCCCCGCGGCGCTCCTGGTAAATGGTTATTAGCTGAGGTACTCGACGACATGTACCGTACACATATCATATAAATACATACCCACCATGGATATTATATTACGTTTTTAGAAGGGATACAGCTAGCAGGGTCCCACGGTTACGTCTGAAAGAATACTGAATTATATTACTGTGCTGGGTTCTAAGTCCTGAATTCAAAATGGCATTGCACCTAGTTTAATCATGCGTGACGCTTTATATCAAACTAAATACTTGCTTGTAATTTTACTAGAAGTTTTTTTTTATCCTACACAGCTAGGTACTTGACCATAAGTTCGCTAGACCACGGAAGTCAGAGATACCGTAGCCCTAGATGGAGCATGCCTAGTTTGGAATACACTGGCTCTCGAGGAGGTTGCCGGAACACACCGTTAGGTGCTTGGCGACAGATTTTACAACTTGATGATGCTAGCTAGCCATGCGAGCGATAGGAAACGCCTTCCCACCATGCTATGATTCCTCACGATTGTTTACTCGTACTTCACCGGTAGCTCTGGCTCATTTTGCATGTTTCGTGGGATCGAACCTCGTACCTTTTGCACGGCAATCGACTTACGACTAAATCTACTACTAGTCGACTAAATATATAAATTATATATATAAATTAAAAAAAACTAGTTAAGTAGGTAAAGGTTTTGGTTATTATTATTATTTTTAAAAAGCGCCATAGGCATGAAAAACAACATTTGATCACTAAACCACTGGACAAACTCTTTGCTAGCACTTTCTACCTACCCTCTATATACGGTTGAATTCCCAAAAAATCTGAAAGGACCTGATTTTTGAGGAATATTATCTGTCAGCCAGTCAGTCAGTGTTTTTATAGATATAGATAGTCTGATTATGAAGGATGTTCTACCTTAGGCGTATTAAGCGTATGAAGACTTTAAATAACTCCAGTATAATCATTTTGAAAGCGCAATTTTTTTACATGGGGAAACACTATATTTGTTTATATATTAGTTTGTTTAATATATTAAAGTTAATATCTGTAAGAACATAAGTAGGTACACATTCTAAGTACTTCACAGTATCGCTAACTTACGTGGTTGTGCGAGCTGGCAGTCAAATGCCTATTGCTGTCTTAAAAAAATATATAAAAAAAAAAACAATATATACAATAACTTCATATACATTGGGGCCATTGTTACCAAATTAACGAAAAACTTTTAAATGAGTCAACCCTGAAAACAATAAAGAATATAAGAAGCTTAATTGAAAACTCACTTTCGGATTTCCTTAATTCAGAAACCTGGGTAATGTTGAATCTGTAGCACAGCTAAGGTTTGTAACAAATCATTGAAGTTGAACTACATTTTATTCCACCCCGATTCACAATGAGTTTCCGATCGGATTCGAAAACTACGCAAATCTCGCTACAAAATCTCTAAGTTTTAAATGTATCTGTTCTTATATTTAAGATCTATTACCTAGTATTAAGGATAATCTGAAAAGCTTCGCGTAATTTGTGTTGCAAAGTTTTATAATTAGATCGGAAACTCATTGTGGATAGACGATTTTGGATAGGTGACCGTAGAGAGTATTTACAACAGAACGCTAAAGTGAATTGGATGACCTATAAATCCATAGAATACAGGAACTATGTCGTTAATACAACCTATTCTGATTATTTGAAGAAGGATATACTAAATCCAATAGCTTGAAGGTTCCATTTGTGTGTGGATTATAGATTTATTATATTAAACCGTGCCTTAATATAAAATATCTTGAAAATCCCCATCCAACATCCATAACACAGCGTATTAATTTTTCATAAAGTCAAAATTTTCTGTAACTTTCCCATCTCGTGATAGGTACTTTCGACTGACCGCAGCATCCAAATCAGTACCTACGTAATCAAAACAAATGGCATTCCATTCTGGCTCAATTATCACATAGAACATCCATCAAAATTAAAGCAGACATCTTTATTACTGGATCAAAGAGAGACCTCGATTTAAATTACTATTACTTTTATATTACTCTGAGTACTGCACTGACAGTGCCAAATGGTACATAACAGCGTTTTAAAACGCATGAAGAGTAGATTAGCATGAAGTATTTATAATGCTTATTTAAGAATTAGCTTTGGTGTTCGCGAAGTAATTTTGGGAGAATATTGACTAGAAACTGATTATGTTCAAATGTATGCAATTTTTTTGGGAACATTTTAATTGTACAAGTGATCATTTTTTTATATAGGTAGTAAGTATGGATAGTGTAGTCACAAGTTAAAACTTAACTTGGAAGATATAACTTAAGCAATTCGTCTTGCGTGGGCTGATCTTTGATTAACCCTCACCCCATAGGCGCCATATAAGAAATAAGTACCCAAAAGTAGAACACTACATGCACATTGTACTTAAAAAGTTTGGATATTACAAAAATAAAACACTTTTTGTGTCAAACTCGTAAGAACTCCTCAATTATTTATGACGTTACACAGCTTTACACATATCTAGAGTGATATGAATGAAATAGTGCAGTATTTGCACTCACGCGCTAGTAAATTCATAGGTTAGGCTGCATACCGACTGCAGCCGGGGCCCGAGGGCGGGTGTTCGCGCGCTTTGGTTATTCATAAATTGGAGGTGTCGACACGTTTCCCGTTTGCACTATCGATGACGACTGGTGGTCTGTTTTTGATAGAGCAAAATAAATTAAACAAGATACCTACAAATTTCTGGCAGTATACAATATAAAAGATCGAAAAAATCTAAACTGAATTTGTGTGTAGTAAACATACTAAATTGTTAATAGGTACAACATAATATCAGAAATGAATATCATATAAATCATATTAACATTTAAGAACAGAAATTACTTCTTGGAATAATATATTTAATCCATGATTTTGAGTGTGATGAGAACGAGTGAACTTATTTATGCAATATCTATTTGCAAAACTTACAAGGAAGGATTTACCATTATATATCTTTGCTCAAAACAATAACCTTGTTTTATAAGCCAACAAAGAGTTTGTTTTACAGAGGTCCGACACTGTTTGGTATTTAATAGCTTCTGTGATATGTTACTACAAAACAAAAACTTCTTTTTTTATTTAATGCCTAAAATCCTAAACGAAAATCAAACAATGACTTTAGAAATAACTTATGAGACGGATCATTTTTGGGTTGTGCCGAAAAAAAAAATAGTTACATAAATAACATAAAAAAAACAAACACCGTTTATTTATTTTTGGACACCCAAAGGATCTTTCATAACAAAGAATTTTACCATTTTATTTGAAGTTGTTAGTCAAGACAGGGAAAAAGTGAATTAACGTTTAACCTTTTCATAGTGATGACATCATGTCTGATGACAAGTCACCTTTTCAATAATTGACTAAACTTGTACAGGTAGATCAAATCAATTTGTTCTGCAATTCTTGGAATTCAAATTTGTATGGATAATAACAGTGTCAATCATTTTGATTTAAACTTAGCATCGATTTGGTGAATTTAGGTATATGTACATTATTTTTTTGGAATTTACTCTTAAAAGTCAGTGACTCAAAAGTTAGGGCAAAAGTATTTTTTTTATCTGTTTGACGCCAGAACAAAACCGATAACACGCGAATATTGCGGAGTTTCACGGGCAGCAAAAGATGGCATATACTAAAGAATTTTAAACATAGGTATTAAAGTCATATCTCATGATTGTGGTAAAATAAAAACAAAACCAAGCGGCATTAGCAAGTTAACATTTCACAGCAGGAAAACTATAAAGCAGACTTGATATCGTAATAATTATGCACACGCGTTTTTGTAAAATAAATGTATATTTTTAGTCACCAATAAAACTTACCTACATCTCTCACGTGCATTAATCCCAGATGTAAACGCTGGTTCACCAACCCGAACCATTGATTAGCAAACCTGTCATACGGCCGTCAAACACCTGAATCTCCGCTCACAACCACAACACAAACTTTTCAACCTTTTCCTCCAACAAGCACTTCAAATTTTCAATAATCGAGCCAGCGTATTGACAGGACACTCTCGACTTTGACGCGTCGTCGTTTTTTCAACTCTGGCGCACCTTTTGATCGCGGTGATTTGACATTATGCGCGTCGGCGGCGCAAGCGCATGTTAGACACACGATGCTCGTATCGGAGAAATCTCCATTAACGAAAGACGTGGAAAAAAATTGACCACAAAAGACTGAATCGTCAATCGCGAGGGTGCTGGCTACTAATGGGGACTGGACTTTGGAGTAGGAAAAGGAATGGAGATGAATTTTCTCAAGCTATTTGTGCTTCGGCGGGAGTTTTCTGTGTTCAAATTATAGACATGAAAAGGTTCTCGCACTTGTTGACTAATCTTTTGTCACATAGGTATGTAGTATGAAGCCATTCAACATGGAGCCACAAAAAGTTGTTGTTCTATATGAATGGTTATGAACATCCGAGTAAATGTTTTATTTATTTCTTTTTGTGACACGACTCCTCACAAAAATGACATTCTTAAAACAGTATTGACATAATTAATGAATAACTTATGAGTAGTAAATAAGGAAAATAAAATATTTAAATGTTTAGAGTGTAATATTAAATTAGCCTCTCTACGGCTTTCTATCGATCTATCAAACATCAGCGCTAGGACCTAATGAACTTCCAAATGGAAGCCGATACCCAGGCACGGACAGTAAGGTTTTTTAAACATCATATTCATATACATCAGACGGGATATCTGCCATCGCTTGCATAATGCGCGTTAAAAGGCATTGTGTTTCCCATGGGCTTCTGGGATGCTACCATGGGAGGAACTGCTGGTTGAACTGTGGCTGACGATTAAAGCGTACAATGTAAATCAAGGCAAAATATAGGTGAATTACTTTAGCCAACAGCATCAAATTTTTTTATCAATCCAAATATTTATTTGCCATACTGTATGTATTGCAAGTATGATTCTATACACCTTGTATAGAATCATACAATATTTTTTCTAGAACTTGAAAAATGTAAAAAAAAGAAAGAATTGTTTATAAATTATTAAAAAAGATTATTTACTCAAGTAAATAATGTTACTATACATAACGTAGTGTTTAATTCGTGTCTAGTTATTACTATTATTGTTTTTAGTTCGTTCATGATTTCTAGCATCTTCGAATACCGGAGTAGTCTTTCTTAGTAGTGAGTTATGTGGTGTAAAAATGTAGGTAAATATTTTTTATGATTAAGTACCTAGTTGCACAGATGAGTTGTGATACACATAAGCAACCACAACATTCAGACTTACCACATAAATAATTCCTAAGTCATTCTCCCGAGCGAAAAACCTTTTGCTCTCGTTACCGAAATTCATAGTAATGTAATTATTTTGTTTATAATTGTAACTCTGGTAAATTGCGAATCTGGTAAATTAAAATACTGGTGAACTGATTCTAAGCGGATATAACGACATTTCCATCGAAAACATCGAAATCAAAACAGTGAGTCGAACATTTGGACATCGTAACAAATACATATTTCATGAAACCTCTCCCTCCGTGTTATGCAATGACAATGTGGTTTCCCGAAATCCAGGATTCGTTTTTAATTACCAGCGTGGCGAAAATGACTATCGGAAATCTGTAATATTGCATTGACAGAGCAGAAGACAGTCTGCGCATATAAAAAGACTATACCTATGTATTCAATATAATTTTGGAAAATGACAGCGGACTTCGATTTGTCAGGCACTTTCACAAGTTTATTAGTTATTTATTTTGAACCAAACTATAACATCGTTTTTTATTAAATTTATACGGAACCAGGTAAGAAGTATACATTTCACTTTACATACTTACAAAAAAAAATTATTGAAATAACAAGTTATTTAAAAATAATAAGTTATTATTAAATACCTCCTTCCATCTCGCCAGACAACAATAGAACTTTCGATTTAAAAATCAATTCTCTGAACCGGTTTTGATAATATTGAAATGGTCACAATGGTCACACACAGAAAAGTATTTAAAAAAAATGCAAATTGGTAGTTCCAAAATATCTCCAAGCAATCAGGTAACAAGCATTACAAAAAATACCGTCGAAATACAACCTGCTCTTCTTTGAATTCCGTTAAACAGTCAGCTATTACTTATTGTTAATTACAAAATATAGGTCGAAGGTTGTTTCACAGAAACAAGAAAACTAAGACAGGAGGAAGGTGTCGCAAGTCACAGGATGTCATTACCTAGTTCGGTTCAGATGTAAAGGCTGAATATCCTCAGATTCTCATTACCAGCGGCAGACATACATCATAGTCTGTGGATGCAAGTCATTGTGGGGTCTGTCCGACTGTCTGCCGCCCTACTACCAAAGATGAAAGAGTATAGAAACGGCTTCCACTGTAGTAAAAATGTTTAGCTTTGTTTTATTACCATAAAAACGAACATAGATTAGCGTTGTAGTATATTGAATGTTCTAGGATAAATAAATAGGTAAATACGTTGTTTCTTAACTTTATAATTTTTATGTGCTAGAGATTATTAAAATATTAGGAAGACTCGTCACACACAAACTCGTATTGGGCCTTGTTAACAACTGGTTAGAAGAAACTTCAAAAATTCCGACTCCAAAAATTTTGAGCACTGTTATTTTAATAAGTGAAAAACCCAAGATGCTGGTAGTCTGTGACGTCCGCAGTTAAATACAAATCTAATTACCCCTCGCATATCAAAGTCAGTCCATCAGTTTAGGCTGTAAAAGGTGACTAAATGTTAGACATAGATACATAAATATATATCACAAAAAAAACAAACATATACTCAAAAATCGTCAAAAGTCGTCAAGAATTCTTCTCCACAGTAACTCTCCGGCAAACGACAAAGAAATCAAAGCGGTTGCTTTTATAGAAATTATCATAACAGCAGTCAAAGAAGCCGTCTGATCATTACCAGCGGCTTGCTGGCGTCATTCTACAATCCTTCATTAAAAACGTAACGACAATACCAAATAGGAACTACTGTATCATCGGTTGTAAAGGGCATCTCAAAAGCAGGTGTCGTTTTTAGTGATATTGTCGGATAAGGTGTTGCTAGTACCTTGAACTCGCATTTTAAGGATAAAATATACAGCAAAAAAAGTTTATTTCCAGGAGTTAAAAATTAACACTTGTCCAGTCCGAAAAAACCCTTATTATGAGTGTACAAAAAGTGTTTCAAAAAGTACAGAATAGCAGTTCTGCAAAAAACATGTACTTAATCCTCATTTTTTATGTCGGAACACAATGTATGACCACATATTCAATTCGACAGACGCTGATACTACTTTTTCAGTTATTCCATATTAAAATCAAAGTTACTAAACAGATTTTGACTAAAGGTTTGAAAGGACATTAAAAATAATTAGATTTTATCACACTAGTTTAGCCATCTCTAAGGAATCAGGTAACAAAAATTCAGTCGAATTGAATACCTTCTCCATTTTAAGGAAGTCAGTAAAATGCAGTTATTCTTGGTTCTAATTGATTGTTGGTACACCACGGTAAAAGTACGAGAAAATTAAAATAGTTATATTATAATTAATGTTTCATAGGACAAGGCCACCCAAAAACTTTTTTCATTACGTTAGCAATCTCAGTTTAATAAGTAATAACGTTACACATCATTAGCTGCACCATTTGTCAAAGGGTCCATTAGTTCAGAAGATATTTGGCTCTGGAGTAAAAATCACAATAAAAGGATACTTATTGGGAGAATATCCTAACCAGAAGCTTAATACTTTCACTTATAAATTATTTGTCATTAACGATCAAAACTATAAACTTTTTAAAATTGTGCCCAAATTGTAACACCTAAGTTATATTTTTGATATTAGAAAACTATGTCAGTGGTTCATTATAGACCAAGCATTTATGTAAAAGTAGTAAATGAGCTTTTTTTTCCTATAAAACAAACCTAATGCACCAACAAATTAAGACGTAGTAAGTACAACACGTAATGTAGTAGGTTTCTACTTGAACGAGTCTAAATTTATCTGTAGATTAAGTTTGGCGCACCGTAGTTCTACGTATGATTATTGCTTTCCAAAATGTTACAAGATCTTTTTTACAATAGCGACGTACACACGATATCTGATATGCGAAAAAAAATCGTAGCATCTATTTCTTAATCACGTTGAAATATGGCGCAATGAAATACAATATAAACAAGTTTAGGAGCCTAGTCACCAAAATCTCAATATTTCACCCAGCCAATCTCCAACGGATAGAACGAACGGCTACATTACTCAAGACCCCCATCAAAATTGAGATCCCGTTACGTCATCACTTCACCAAATAGGTACGTATTTCTATACTGTCGGGTGAATAGTGAAAAAGACATTATACCAAATTTGAACTGCAATTTATCAAGTTCTGAGCCGCTCCTTTGACCCACCGTGTTATGACAAGATGAAATATATCTCGCGATGACGTTTCAAATTCTAAGATACGTTTGTGTGTACTTTTTTAAATATTTTTCTTTTTTCGATAGGGCGGGGACAAAGGACGTCGTGGCGTAAAGCCAGTGATAGGGATGTGACATCCGGTGTAACAATGTATCGATGAGTGATGGTGGTCGAATGGTCGATGGTTTGACTGTTATTGTTGTACTTTTTGGGATAAACCTATTGCTACTGCATGTCATCGTCTCGAGGGAAGATATTGTAATAAAAGCAAGAATATGTGACTCCTCCGATGAAGTTGGTCTTTAAATAGCCAATCAATTTATTCTTTCAAGTAAACATCAATTTAACTAAGTATTGCTGACTTGGAACAAACTTGAGCAATATAAACGTTAACATTTGAAATGATGAAATTTATATTATTTATTCAAAAGATAGGTTATCGAGAGATAAGATTCTTTTTATAGGAAAAAAAATTGGAGCTACGTTGAAACCAATATAACACGGGTTGACAATGTAATGTCGTCAGTTATAAGGCGAAGTCATAAAAGAGAAACGATTTCAACATATAAAAAAAAAGAGTTATTTTATGTATCTTTTTCCTAACCGTCCATAATATTTATTTAAGCACCTCTTAAATTTGAAAAACTATTATCATGATTTGGTGACGTATCGTTCCTAATAAAACAAGAGAAAACGCTCAAAATTAGAATGGTTTGCATAACGCTGACTAATACTACAATTTTCTTCCGAAAATTAGCTGATTACATAATTATAATTAACATAATTATTCGTTTCTTAATTAAAATCTAACAAGTTTTAACTTTGTCTTCGTTAATATTCAAATGTTTTTCCTGAGCTATATAGTTCCAAGTTCTGAGCCGATTGAACTCACATTATAACACATGTCTTAACTATGCACTTGCCCAACTACCTACCACTAGAAATGATGAGATACAATATACTATGAGATTTTACGAAAAGACATCTAATAAAAAAACACATGAAAAGCAGCTCCTGTTTGTTTCCAGAAGTATTTAGAACTAAAATTTTCCTGAAAGACTATTGTAATTTTTTTGTTCTGGAAAATGATCGCTTTAGCTTATATTGTAAAGCAAACGTCCAACGGCTAAATACAAAGGGAACCGCGATCGTTTGCGGCGCGGCCTTCATTGCTCAGGATGACATTCACAAAAACAATACATGCAGAGTAGACAACGGTCAAAGAATAGATACAATGCAGTTGAAGAAAACAAAATGTGTGTGCAAGACGTGTTTTTAACTTATTTTGCCTTATAGAAGTGGTACTTATCAGCGTAACGTTTTAACAGAGTTAAAAAGGCGAACTGTCAAAATGAAATCAAGATTACTGTTAACTAAGTACTTCTTTAATTTTTTTCTGCTAAAGTTATGTGACCACCAAAGTCTTTTGGCGTACCTGATCATTGGAAAAAAGATGAACATTTAAAACAACGAAATTTCTAGACTTTTGGGTCTATAAATTAATATTCGCAATAGTCTAATGTTTGCTTGATTGATGTCATGTGGATTGAGACTTTTATTCTTGATCTTTTTTCAAAAATCTTTTGAATTCTATGCAAGGCTCATGTGCAAATTCTTTCGTATCGTGCTTACAAAAAACGCTTGTTTATTCTGAAACTAATAAATATACTACAAGAGCTCGTGAAATAAAAATCGAAATTGTAATTTCCTGGCAGTGTCTGATCGAGGGACAACAATTTGCGGTCGAACTGGCTGATTACTAATACGAAAATACTACTTTACACAAACAAAGCATTTGCGACTCTATTTCAATCTGTTACACAACATTTTTCTGTAGTTCGAGATGAGGTGTTTAAGTTATTTTGAGAACTCGTTTAGTCGAAATTCGTCACGTCCGAAGACATCTGTCGCCAGTAATCGAATCGGGTTCGAATCGACATCGGTTGCATAATTCGATACGATGACAATACGTATAGTTTGAACCGTGATTATACGTAATAATGCCCCAATCAGATGGATTGGTTTCGACGCAATTTGATGACATTTCGATTATAGGAATCCAACAAGGTTTTTTGTCGGATTCTGCTTGTTTGGAATTTGGAGTCAGTGTTTGGTATATTATTTTATGTTTTGGAAACAAAGATAAAACATGTCAACCATTTCCAGTGCGAGAATGCTATCTTTGTTCGGAAACGATTTGACACAAACAATTCTGCGATTCTGTTCTCGAATTGTCACGATGTACGAGTACGATGATGGCGAAACAGTTGGTTTAACTATCGCACCAACCGATCAAATTATGTTAAATTTATTTTAACTAGATTTCGCATATCTATTCTTTCTTATTATTAATTTTATACCTAACACTTATTTATGAATAGGGTCTAAATCTGAACGGTACCTATTTTAAATTTAATTATGTTCGTCTGACTGTTTTGTTTATCAATATATAAATAAATATGCGACTCATAACCAGGAAAGAGTTTCCATTGAGGCGTTGGTACATTACGCTAGTATTATTAATTTTAAAAACGTTCTTTGGTATAATAGAGAGATCCTTGTCCAGCTGTTAGACAGTATAATATGATACGAAAATAGGTATACAGCTTAATAGGAAACTTTTTATGGAAACATTAGTTTATGGCAAATGCTAACATGACATGCTACTAAAAATATGTTCCACGCTTTTAAATATGTCTGAATAACGTTAGGAATCAAAACAAGTTAAGTGAGTTCTATTTCTTGTTAATAATAATATACAACGATAAATTGACGTAAGATTCTATACATTATAATAGTAATTAATATTTATGACAAGAATATACAGTTTACGGGACCCTAAAGTCAATTTAAAACCAATTCCTCAACGACACCTTAAACTTTCGCAATTTATTAAGTAAATAAAGGAGCACGCCCATTTAAGTCTGCAATTGGCACCCTTCTTGTTGATTAATAAGCCACAAATTGAATGAAGCTCCTTTGACAGCATCAATTTTCAGTCTCGTTTGTGAAGGGACCCCTAAAAATCCACTTTGGGTCTATTTGAAATTTTGATCGACCCCTGACATGACACCACGCATCTATTTACGATGTAAATTGTCAAAGTGACGTATGGATAGGTTTACATGGGGCGAATCTATAATGCGCTATTAAGTTTAAAATTTTGTCATATATGTTAGATTATTATGAAAAATCAAAGAGGCTATCTAGCTATGAGCTCAAAACTATGAAGATGGCAAAGGCCTGATATTCAAGCAAAGGTTTTAAGTTTAAATGTAAATTATGATTAACACCTTGAAGTGAATTAACTGATATTACATCAGAAAAGACCAAGGACCAAGTGTTGTGAAGTTATGTTAATAATATTTGCAAAATATTAAATGGCTTGGTCAGTCTAATGGACTATAACTTTCTTTATAATTCTTTCTATCTCCTTCTTGTAGGTGCAGAAGCTGGTCTGCACCTACACCTGAAAAAGCTCTGACATGGACAATTAATACATTATAGAATATAATTTCCTTAATATTTTACAACTAATTCTGATAGGTACCATAAACATAAATAAAGAATGGTTCCCGTTCTTTATTTGACAAATTCAATATAATAATAACTAAAAATGTTACTAGGAATCCTCCATGTAAGCCCTCCAAAGAGCAGCGTTCACATCGCCCTACAGTTTTGCATGGGTCGGATTGTCTCATACGTCAAATTGTCACGGCTTAGACGTTGATCGATCGACGCACCTGCTTCTCACTTCAACCCTTGCAAACATGTCCTAAGAACTTTGTCAAAAAATCTTTCTATACACTTGAAATTATCCTATAAGAAGTAGGAAAGGAATTTTGATTTCGACAAAGTAAAGTCAATGATCTTATGTGTGAGGGTTTGAGAAAAATGTGATTTATTTACTTCAAATTGAATTGCGTAAAAAAGTGAGTTTATTTGAAAAGATCTTGTTTTCGAGTGAATTCTGAGCGTAGAAAAAATCTTTCAGCTTGTAGATTTCCTTTGCGAGACAGATTGTGCACATTTCGTCAAGTCAGTTTAACCAATAGTTTTGTACTTATATTCTACTAGCTTTTGCCTGCGCCTTTGCCCGCGTTGTTTGTGGGAAAATGATACTCTTCGGATCTCGAACTATCTCTGTGCAAAAAATTAAGTCAAAAATTAACCAACAATCACAGTTTCACATTTATAATATATTCGGATTCGGATGTGGATTCAGAACAAATAAACAACCTTGCCATTTTGGAACAGTGTATCAGGAAAAGCCCGAAGGCATAGACTTTAAAATATGTGACGTCTTTTTGTCGGCATCTAAAAAGTGCCACGTCATTTCACGACATGTCAATGTATTATTAATAACATACTCAACGCGTATCGACTGCAATGACGCGACGATTTCTTTTGTCAACCTATTTTGATATCTCAGTACCTTCTTTATAACTTTACTATTTGCCCAAGTTATTCTGTACTTTAGTGAGCACACTATTGGGTTCATTTTCCTAAATGCATTCTATTTATTAAAGTTGAAATATAATTTGATAAAAATTCAATGCTCAATACTATGTTAGATTAAGACCACCCATCAATTCCTGAATTGAATTAGCTCTTTAATATTTTCTCATTAGAGGAAGTAAGTATTTCATTCATATTTCATTAAGCTAGATTAGGCTTTTTGTAATTAAACTCTAACCGAGCCGAAAAATTGTCTCTAAGAATGTAAATGTGCTTAAAAGTTAGGTAGATACTTACATCAAGCAAACATTGCTAGTTATTCCCAATTTAAGTTTCCGTATTCTATAAAAAATATATTAATTTACTCAAATTTAACTAGGTTAGTAGAAATGCCTTGTCTTTCGATTAAAGTTCTAAAATCACTATCTGTAAATATCGAAAGAAATCTCATCTCTAGTGATGTCAGCATAATCGTAAAGGACAATAGTAAATCAACGTCAAATGTCAACTTGTTCCCTTATTAAACTGACCATTTTAACCTGACCTGTACCAACTTGCAATAGAATCAATATTTTATAAAAAAATATTTACTTGGCAGGTCTTGGTGTCTGGTTATTGTATAGTTATGACTGGCGATTTTTCTGTCGCCTTAGCACTCAGTAGTAATGATAGCTTAAATGGTATCTCAGAAAACAATCTAAGGGTGGCTTGCACCAACCCATTAAATCTCGATTTAATTAATTTTAAACTCAGCTTAAGCCTAAACCTAAATTAACGTCTTGCACGATGCCAATTATTCGTTAAATCTCGATTTAAATTTAAACCATCATTTTCGGTGGTTTAACTTACTAAACTTAGCTTAATTACAATATGGCGGATACAATAACAAGATCTACACCAAATGACAAAACAAAAATACTTTTTCTACATTTTGTAAAGTATGGATAACTATTTGCCAGTGGATTTTTCAGCATTTAGTAGTGATGAAGACTTGTTATCAGATGAAGATGAAATATTTAACGATTAAAATTAGGCGCCCTATTTCTCTTCATTGTAATTATTCAGAACACCACAAACAAATCGAAATCACAGTCCGAAAAGTTTCCCAAACCAAACACAATCCAAGAGAATATGACAACTACGATTCTGACATTGACTTTTTTTTTGACCAGGACCGCCATGTTTTCGTTTCATTCCACGCGATTTGTATAAAGCACTCGATTTTAGCGTTAGATGGAACGTGAAAAAGTTTAAATTCGATTTAGTTAAGCGCACCTGTCAGACCACTGGTGCAAGAGAACGCTAAACCAACTTAAGCTAAGCGGAACTTAGCGTTAAATCTCGATTTGACTAAATACAGCTTAGCGACGTTTTGGTGCAAGCCACCCTTAATAAATGTGATATTTTGAGTGACAATAAAACTACGAAATAGTACCATACCAATGCAGTTTAATTATATATATTGAAACAAGTATCTGTCACCTGCGGCATAGTCAGCGAAAAATATTTTTTTTTCAATTTTTGCTCCTTTATGGGTTGAATTTCCAAAACTTCTTTCTTACTATAAACACACCGTATAATAAATACACCTTCCAATAATGTATATCAGGTTTTAAGTTCAGCATTTTAGGCTTTGAGTTGATTCAGAGCGAATATAAGTCATTCAGGTTTTACTTTTGTAAAATAAAGATTTAAGCAAAAATGATTGGTTCGATTGCTATTTTTTCATATTACAAGAAAATGTTAATTGTACCCCTACCTCACTCTCTCACTTTGAAGTTCGATTACCTACAATTTAGAAACAGGTTGCATATCTACTTTAATTTGTGATGTTTCGAATATTTTACTTCTATTTCAAACCTGTACCTATTCTCAGTTTTCAAACACTATGTACAAAGACATCTACGTTCAAAACATCACACACCAAGGTAGATAACTTATCTCAAAAATGTAATCCAGCTTCAGCACGCCGCCTCCCTCGAGATAGTCCAAACAGTATCTATACCTAATGCAAGACACGATCCGAAATTCTGACGCCAACCGTATATTGAGACATAAATTTTTCATTTCACCCGCGGCCACTTGTGATAACCTACTTGACCAGTGCGTCCCTAGGGATACATAAAGGACCTCGCTCTTATAAGGAATCGCATATTTCATAACACTGCACTGGGCTAGTGATGGGATTAAGTATATTTATCGATATTAAATATTATTTTCGACATTGCGGAAAAATACTATTTGGATCAAAATATTGAATGATTTATGTTACTTTATCCGATCCATCTATAGGTTGCCTGGAAGATATTGCTTTATGCGATGATGCCGCTCAATGTACTGCAAATGTTTTTATTTTATCTGTATTCTTCGTTTTACTTTTTTAATTTATTTATATTTAAACGTGACGCTACCGGTCATAAGAAATATATCTCTGTATTTATTTGCTTGTGGCACTTAAATGATAAGATTTCTAAGTTTGTTATGTTATATTTGTGTGTATGCAGTATGAGTTTTCTATCTATCTAGGTATATCACTAAAAATGATTCGCATTGACTCTACAATCTCTCATTTCTCGTTAGTTTGAAACTTTTTATAGAACTATGTGCGTATTGAGCCGTATATAAAATAGACAAATTTTAATGGATCTACACGTCTTCGAGTAATTGGGAACATAAATATAGTTAACAGATTCTGAAGTATTAAAAACCTATTCTTTAAAGATACCAACAAAATGTTACAAAGTTTTATTACAAATGATTCAGTAATGTGCAAATAATCGAAAGTGGCAGTGTAAGTAAACCGGCTTTAAAGTGTCACATATCGTTATCATTATTTTTAATATATCGTTGGAATTTTAGGTAATTTTGAAATTCATTTTTTAATAATAATTAAAGTGAATTATTTTTCTAATCACTTTCATCAACTACATAGCAAGTGCATCGATATCGATACACAGTCGAACAAATGATTATTTCTCGTCCCTAACCAGGCGCGTTCTGTTCACACCCCCGATTTTTTCTTCGACAAAGGGCTGAAGGGCTACCGGACACAATAATAAATATTTTGACGATGGCACATAAATATTCCTCTTTTATGAATAACAAAACGGCAATGTGCCACTAGCTAAGGGCGGCGATCATTTCTGTGCCGTTTCAAGCCATTTTATGGTCATTTTCGTTTATAAATCGCCTACTATTTATATGTAGAGGGTTGGAGCGATTTCTTTGAGCCTCGTAAGATGTACTGGTTACGGTTGAAATTTATTTTGGAAAAGGTTATATTCAATTTCGAAACTGCTTTGGAAAAATTAGTAGTTTTAAAGCGTTGAATTTTGTTCGCGCCTACTATACAATGTAATTTTATTGTTCATCAAAAATAGCAGTATGGTTGTTGTTGAATGCAGCTACCGCCCTCAAGTTGAATCTGTCGCCAAGCACCTATAACAATGTGTTCCGCCAGCCTTCCATGAGAGTTACTGTACTTCAGACTAGCCACCACTTGTGACACTAGATTTAAGATTTTTCCTGTAAATTTGGTGATTGTGTGTCGGTAATAAAAAGGTTTTTTTTTATCCAGAACTGCTAGGCATTTGACCAAAAGTTCGCACGACCACGGAAGTCAACGACACTGTAGCCCTAGATGGAGCATGCCCAGTCTGGAGTACACTAGCTCTCAAGGAAAGCTGCCGGAACACACCGTTAGGTGCTTAGTGACAGACAGCTAGCCAGGCGAGCGATAGGAAACGTCCTACCACCATGCTATGGTTTCCTCGCGATATTTTCCTTCACCGATAGCTCCACCTATTTTTGCATGTTTCGTGGGAGCGAACCTCGTACCTTTTGCACGGCGATCGACCCAATCGACTAATTCATATATACATGCTCCATATTCTAAGCCCATATGCAGCTCGTGGTTGTTTGAGCTGGTGGTCAAATTCCTAGCCATCTTGAATAAAAATGAATAAAAATAATTATAAACACGCGGAAAAAAAGCTCGGTAGTTGTTGGGTATTAGGTTGCCTTATCGCCTAACCCGATAGCTACCAGTCTAGTGTCTAATAATAGATAAGGTTCATTAAGCGCCTTAAAGATAATAAATTGTTGGCAAGTATCGTTAATTTAAAAAAAACAGCTGATTTTTCATAAAAAAGATTAACAGTCATCCAGAATATGAATAATGTAACCTTTTTTCAACTCTAATTTACTTGATCTTGTTAGGGTACTGTTGTACCAAATAATTTTAACCATTTAATCAATAATTCCATCTACATCACGAAACGACTAGTGTCAAAAATAAAATCAAAAACATAATAAATCAAAAACTTTGATCCTTTCGCTTTTTGTACCACCTCAAGCCACGCCTCCCTTTTGAGTTGATGACGCTCTTTTCAAAAAAACCAAATTATGTGGACCTCAGCTTTTTCAACAAAACCATTCATTTTTTTCATACGAAAGCAGTAGTGAAGCTCACCTTATATTGGTCAGGGGTCATAATTGGACCGTCTCGTTAAAAATTTTTAATCAGCCAACAAACTTTTATGAGTTTCTCTGAAAAGGTTTCTTTGTTAAAGAGTCAATGGCAATTATGATTTTTAATTGTTGAATGTTGCTGAAGTTACGCTGTTAATACTTTGCTTACTCTTAAAACGTTCTTTTGTATATGATATTTAAGTAAAATGGTACTCGCTGTACTTAGGTTAGATATTTCTCATAACATGATCTGAAGCAATAATCTACCCGGCCATTCAAGGATATGAAACAAAACACGATACAATTTTGTAGATAATTTTCTCGTTATGATATATTATTACACAGAATTCAGTATCCAAACCTCAGTGTGGGTTAACATGTGCAAAAAAATAAAAGAAATAGGAAAACAATAGGCAAAATTTACTGTTTTATTTATTGGTAAATTTTGCCTCCGGATAATAGCGTACCGTGAGTTAGATGTAAAATTAAAATTTAGTACCCTGTAATTTATTTTCCTAAGCCTGTATAGACTCATACTATGCATTTGTCTATGTAAGTTGCATAGCAACTATATTATCGTTATATAGATAATACAATGCACGATTTTGTTTTCATTATTCTACAGTTATTATTTCTGAAACTCACCAACACTTATCTATATAAGGTTATCGGTTAGGGGTGTACTAAGCCGAGAGAGAGTCACTATACTCATCTTAAGTAACAACTTTCACTATGGAAACAGCTCTAAATAATATGTATTGAAAAAAGAAACTGTTTAATTCGTCTTCTCGATGACTGATTATTATTATTTTTGCTCTTCAAAAATCTTTCTTTAACGAAAGCAATGACATGAAAGGGCCAATCTTCTAAGTAGCCCTTTTAAGGCCCATCAAAAGGGTCAATCGTCCGAGGGGCACTTTAGTACCATAGAGAGATTTCCAATCAATTTTATCTTCTTTGATCTCGATATGGTAAAATTACAGGGCAAGTTTCGTGAGATGTGATAAAATAGAAAAGGTAGCTAAAGATAGATAGATGAGTTTATAAAAGAGATGTTAAATTAATATATTTTTCTTTATATCTTTGAACTTTCAGAATAAAGAGACGTGTCTTGAATTTCGGTGCAGATTACTCTATAAATTAATACTTTTAATTTGTAAAATCTCTAATATAAATGAAGCCAGCTGCCAAATCAAAATCGCTTGACACTTTTTAGATGTATTATAATTTTTATACTTAAATCGATTTTTATCAGCAATCACTAAAACAATTACTAATATAAAATATAATTTAATTTACTTATACCATTTACTACATATTTTTCAATTTATTAATTTATCTGCAAGTTTTTGCGACCTTAATACCTAAATGTTAGATAGTCCACAAGCTAAATGCAATTATGTGCATCGCGTGCCTCTCCGGCCCCATGTCGTCGTCACAATCAGGCTGAATTGCAGTAATTTCCGGCATTGTCACAGGAGTAGCATGCAAACTGCAGCTAACTTCAGTTCAAGCTATACATGGATATTTAACGTGTGTCAGGAGTGCGCACTGTGACTGTATAGACATTTTATGTATATATCCAGAAATTACTCTTTTATATAAAAAAACTAATTTCTGACTAACGAATTGATTGTCCATCTGATTGACTGAAAATCAACGCAAGTATAGCCTTAAGCTTTGAAATATTGGTGTGATCTTTATAAAACGTAGGGGTGTGGGTACTGAGAAAAGATTTTAGGAAATTTAACCTCTAATGTATTTTAAAGTTTAAAACTTTTTATAATCAATATTATGTCGGCGACGCCACAGGTGACAGCTACTAGTATATAATATATACAAAAAGCTAGTAAATATTAGTCGTAAGAGTTCATAGCTATGTCTGATGAAAATCGGTCCAAAATGGCTGCTACCACAAAATGGCGAATGACATATTTTTTACACTTAATTCAATATGAGAATCAAATGATAGGGTTTGATAAGTAAAATACAACCATGTCGAGGTTTTATAACCTTAAAGTTTACTTATTTGAAGTCAGTAAAATGAGGTAGGCTGATAAAGTTACTTGTTTGTGTGAGCATATTTAATTATTAAAATGGATTGTTGAGTCAATTTAATTTGAAGCTTAGCAAACAACTTAAAAACAAACAATTAATTTATATTTTTGTAGAAACTACGGCAATCCATGATTATTAGTAGATAGAATGACAAATTCAATCAATATTGAACTTTACGCCTACAAATATAACGTCGAGTTTTCTGTTGAGTAACTATAACTATTTTTTTATACTCATACTCATTCAATAAGAAGATTTCGTAAATGTGTTATTGAATCTTCAGTGTAGAGCATTCGATAATGTTCAGAGCTCAGTTATAATATAACTTTAGTATATTATAAAGATGCCGGCTAACGTAAATCATAAACTGGCACCTGCAAATAAAGAAAAAACATATATTAGGTATATAATTTAATTACTTATAATCACAGTACTTATGTATAAATTTATTAAATCGCGCGTTTAACGAACTTTCCCAAATAAATGTCCCAACTAAAATATTGATTTACCTTCCTAGTCATCTACTTTCCGCGTATATTAACAAACGTGTACTGCACATAACAGAAAGGAAGTGGAATATAATTAATACATTGCCCACTGTTAGGGCTGTCTACTAAGATTAAATAATTTTCTCTATTTTAGTACATTATAAATAAGACAGATCTAGAAGTTAAAAGTAAAGAATGTTGAATGATTATATTAGACACAAATAATGCTGGAAATAAACTAATATGATAGTTCATAAAAGGAAAAATAGTAGTCTCAAATAAATGTTATTTTATATAGAATCCGTGATTAGTAAGTATACACATGCTCATATCCTTATTTTTACAATAAATGCTTAAAATAAACAAAATTTTGTTTATCATTTAGTTGGTTAAGTTTCCAATCGTATTGTAATTTGTGTTTGATTGGAAGTACGGATGAGATGAAAATGTCCATTTGTTTGTTTCTGTGTGGGGAATGTGACTCGGATACAAAATACAATATTGGAATTAAGGACTTATATATTCTCGCCAATAGTAAGTTGCAAATATATGAAACAAAATTGTAGGTATGTTGCTATAAATTTTAATTATATTTTACATACTTTGATGTTTAAAAGCCATAAAAAATTTTAGATTACAACATACATTTTGTATAGTAATTTTTCGACTAATCAGTTGTAGCTCATATGTGTTTACAAGTAGCTACAGAACTTTTAAATTTGTTCACGATTGAAACACGATTCAAAAATAGAACTAAATCAAGTAAACGTCACTAGCTAACCAACTCAATAAAAAGTGACAACCCTGAAATATTGTACGACAAATTGCGTTGAACAGTAATGTCACGCAATCATGAAATGCTACTACTGTCCTACTGACTGAAATGTTTACTAATAATTCACATTGACACATACGTGCGTGTCACCCACTAACACTAGTGTTGAAATGCAGAAAAAAAAAACAAGAAAAAAACAAGAATTGAAAATCCTGTTAGCGCGTAACGTTTGTAGTACTTATGGCGTTTGTCTGAGATAATATAATAATAAGAAAATATTAAAATTTGGTTTAAAAAAATCTAGTGTCACTTGTTCCGCTCCGTTTTGACGTCAGCGTGAGAAAACGAAAAATATTTTTGTTTTTATGGTGTGATATGTAAAAAAATGATTTTTCGTATTCAATCTGATGTCAAAACGACGCGGAAAAACAAATACGACTAGATATTCTGTTAACAACTTATATGTTACTTAGATGTTGATCAAATGGATTTTCTGAAAGCCCGACTGCGTTGCCTATAAAAAATAGTTATTTTATACATTAAGCAATGTTAGTCAAAAATTCTTATACCAATCTGAATACGATCCAGATAATAGACAGACTGATGAGTACTATAAGTTGGTCCGTTATCTTAATCATATTGTTAAAATAATTAGCGCACTAAAACCATACTAAAATCTACAGATCCAATTTTTAAACTGGTTCTGTAGATTTTAGTATATAAATACCATAAACCAAAAAGGACTTGTTTTGTAATCGGCCAGGACAGTACGTCTACCAAAAAATCCTAAATACGTGGTTATTATTATGAATTAATGAAACCTGCATCAATTGGCTATTTCATTGTGTACAAAAAAATCTAAATTCTCTGAATTGTAGTGAAATTATGGTATCCCTAGAAGTTTTTGTATCCTAGAATGACTCAATTATCACATTGGTTTATGATCTGTAAGTACCATCTGTCACGAATATCAAAATTGACACAAGAAAAACACGCAAATCTCCTCTTTGCGTATATAACGTACAAATATTTTGATTCGAAATTAATTTTGTACACAACAATAAGTTTCGTAATTTTGAATTTGGTTGATAGATTAAAGATTAATAATCTCTAACGCATTTAATTGTGTTCATGTACACCGTTCTGGCCGGAGCTCTATACATTTCCGATACATCTCTTATTATTCTTATGTGGGTACTTAGGGTTTTTGACAACGGACCAAAAACCAGCTCAAAATCAAAAGTGCACATTATTATAATGCCTCAATAAGATGTTTAATATTCTCCCATTACCTATATAAACGACTTGTTAACTTTCTTGTTAGAATTATTGAGGTAGAAGGGTGCGCGACGATGCCTATTAGACTTTATTTGAATGTTCAATTTGTCACGCTACTTGTATAAATTGTAGACATAATATAGCTTGTGAGGTAAGTTTGTAGTCATTAGTCTCATCCTACTATCCTACTTATATATATAATATTCAAACGTGAAAGTTCATAAAAATGAATGTATGTTTGTTTCTCTTTCACCCAAAAATATACGCGAGATAACAGACCCTGGAATAACACACATAAGCTACGTTTTATCCTGTATTAATGCGGGTAACAACGTAGATCGCAGTTTATATAGATAGTATTTAATAAAATCATTTGTAATTTTTTTTGTCATGTTATAAATTTTAAAGCTTTATAAGAACAACATGATATTATTGTCGCATTACGTCTCGCTTCGATGAATACAAGAAGTGGAAGGTTTACATGAACGTTGCTCAGTGTGACCGTCTCGCTGGAGTAACCTCATGAATAGTCAATGTACAAGAAGTATTATCAGAGCCATGCACTTGTGACCAGAGTCTTTAGAACTTTTTGCTTTCATCAATTATAAAGTTACACGTATCTAAGTATGTTGGTACGAAGTCATTATTTCAATAAACGCTAGAGCGGCAGATATATATTATGTATATAGATTGGTATTTACATTAGCCTCGTATCAGAATAAAGATATGTTTCTTTAGTTTTCGATTGTAATTCTTAGAAATTCAATACAAATAAAAAATTTTTTTTATCAAAACGTAGTAGTTTGGTTTTATAATCAAATTAGCTGTAATATTTCTATTGATTTATTTCTGACTAATTCAGATCAGTGAACTCTTTTTTTTTTCAAAGATTTTAAGACAAGAAAGAAGTGTTTTGTTCTTCAAAAGATTTTTTTTTGCGTAGTTTTTTTTGTCTTAGTCTTGCTCTGAGCACGGTGTAAAACTTATTTTTTATTTCCTTGACGCACTTGCATAATTTTAAATTTTTATCATCTCAACAAATTTTTTGCAAGACTGACCATTACCAGTGAAATTTTGATACGCTGAACAATGTCCAGTCAACGTTAAAGAACGTATTGCACGCAAAAAATATTTTTATAACTCAGTAAATTCAACTCTGGTGATATAAAATTTGGCAAATATTTTTCGGTCATCCGCTCTTAGCTATAACAAACCTTATTACATTGATTTAAACTTTGAAATTGATGTGAGTCGAGTAATGTTTTGAAACTGTGTCCCTTTTTTTCGGTTAAAGGCTTTGACAGTTCGTAGTAGGGCCGACGAAACAGTAGATTTCACAATTTCGATGACGTCGACGAGATAACGTGTCGGTTTTGTCAAATGTCAACTTCTGCGGTTGCCTCCGTTTATGTTTTGCCGATTTTTTGTTATGAATGTCACAAAAACTTATTTTACCTACCACACGCTGCCCTGTGTAGTTCACCCTTGGATGAGTTTTATCAAGGTCTTTTAAAGCAAGAATGTTTGAAAGGCGCTGTTAAATTACTATTAATATATAAGTACTAAATATCTGGAATTATATTTTTTTTCATTTACTTGATTGGTAATGCTTTTTGATGAAGTGTTGTGCAGTTCTAGTCTGTTTGGAGACTTACTTAAAAATATACTAATTTGTTATCGATGTAATATTACTAACAAGACATATGTGCTCTTGTATATATTGCATGTCTACAATAAAGTTTCTATCTATCAATATCTCTAAAAAAATACACCCAAATACATAACATGAACCAAAACATTTTGTGACAATGTTTGCTAACCCAAAAATAAACTCATGAGAAAGTAATGTTTACCTTTCAAACACTCTATAGAATCAGATATCAAAGTATACTGATGTAATAAGAGACATTCCAGTAAGCCCATCAAAAACATCACGTGGACATCAACCCCGGATTACTAAACACTTTTTGAACTTTTAGTGCTCGATTCGCTAGAAAGTTACTTCAAAGCCCTTTGTACTTGTTTATGACGTATGCGTTCAATAATTACAGTATGGACCTTTTACAGTCTTACCACAAAAAATATTCTTAAACATACTTTAAATTATTATTTTACTAAAGAATGTAAAAATTATATTTCTTCAAAATATACGATGCGATGATATAATTAAGTTTCACGTCTCTGTGTGTGTGTCTGTCTGTGGCATCGTAGCTCCCAAACGGATGGACCGATTTAGATTTAGATTTTTTTGTATGAAAGGTGTATTATTCGAGAGTTTTGTTAGCTATGTTTGATAAAAATTGGTACAAGATGGTCACCGCGACAGAAAAGTGAACTACATTTTTTCTTCATTATTTTTCTTATTTTTTCACAGCTCCCTCAATATGGGTATCAAATGAAAGGGCTTCACTACCAAAATACTATATGGGGGCATTTCAAAATTTTCAATTTTACTCGTGTAATATGTATATAACCAATGCGAGATAAAAATATATCTCCGCTCGAAAACTAGTTTCTATATAAGTATTTCAATATATTGATTGGGACCAACATTAAAACTTATAATTATAAATACTTCATAACAAATTAAATATATACGCAAAGTATATCGTACAAAAGTTCACTCATTTTGGTCCATAAGTCAGAAGGGGCTGACGGACGGAGGATATAGAACGAAGCTATTAGAGTTCCTTGAAGAATTACGAAACCTAAAGAAGTGAAAACCATCTTTAAATCAGAAAACACCTATAAAACCAGACTACTGCACCAAATTTTACCTTTTTTATGACTACCTGTGAAGCAATAGGTACCTATATGCCACTTGTTTTCCTTTGATTACTCTTACTGGATATATTTAATGTGTATGGGTGAATGTATGACATAACGAGGGACAAACAATGTTAATTGTAAGACGTAGCGCTTTGATACGAAGCGTAAACAAAGGGGGCGCTTTTTTAATTCAATCCTGCGCCGATGAAGTTTCTTTACAATGAAAATTTAATTTATTTTTGCCTACGATGCGTGTGTGCTTTGAAAGGTTGAAGAAAAATTAAACATTCCATTTTTAAATATTCTTTTGTTAAATTTGGTGTTGTCTTAATATTTGCAGCAGTTTTAAAGACAATTAAACAGTTCAACAACTCAGTTTACCACAGATAGGTAACATATGTTTCATGAATTTCATTTGGTTAGCTTAATTGACCAATGTTGTAATAACAGTGGCCAAATAATATCAATTAAAAAAGGATGATTTTTTGATCATCTTCAATCAAGTAACTAATACTTAAAGCTTTTCAGTTTTAAAAGAAGCTTAGAAGCTTTTTATCATACAGAATTTGGGAGTATTTTTGAACTTTGTACTTCCAAACTCTAATTTCTCTGGGCCAGACTGTGCTTATCATTATGGGTTGGTAATTTTACTAGTGGTCCTGCGAATTGTTGACCTCATAGCCGCAAAATATCAGAAACAAGTCAAAAGTTTCAGGACCTCTACCGGACAGACAAAATATGTCCAAGCAAAATCGGCGACAAAGAAGGCGTCAAGTTCTCGTCAACCGAACTAATTTTATGGATAACAAAAATTAAGTTGACGGCAAAAAGCAATCGAAAACACGTGCAGTACTTACGTTATTTAATAACTAATTATTAATCTGTGTCCGGGTCAATGACCGAGCTAATTTCGGTTACACTTCCTTACAGTAATGCTGATGGCGTAAGTATTGGGTTATTTCTGATTACTATTACTGGGCGGGAGGAAGATGTGATGTGATTTATGAGGATTAAGGAATGTACCTCGTAAGTGCTCTGTATGGTTTAAGAGACAGAGTTTGGTGCATCCACCTTCTCGCTTACACTTTCACTGAACTTAATATCTAAATACATACAATCTATATCTACATACATATAATAGAACTAGAAAAAGGTTTTTGGAAATATCTATACAATGAAAAATAATGCTATAAACCGAGGGAAATGTAAAAAGTGAAATAGAACAAATATAGATTTTTTTAAATGTTTTGTCTGTCTGTTTTTACGAGCTAATCTCCGAAACGACTGGTCTGCTTATTGAATAGATTATTGTATGGTGGCAGGTCATATCCCTGGTCAACATATAGGATATTTAAGATACCGGTAAATTAAAGAGCTTTGTATTTATTAACTTAATAACAAGAAAAATTAGCTGATTATTTAATTTAGTAAAATACCTTATGTTGCCGGTTAAATAATGTACTCGTATACTATAATTTGCTCAATATGCAATATATTTGTTAATATAAAATGTACCTACCTATACTGAATGGCTTCGTAGCAAATCGGTCAAAGCGCCTGAAAAATCAGTTAACACCTAAAATCTAAGAAAACGAATAGTCTAGTTTGTACCAATCGAAAGTTTGGAACAAAACTGGGAGATCTGTTTATAAGAAAATCATTAGGTAACAACATCTATAAATAATAATAAAATATTGATATCACATAAAAATCAAAAACGATGTTAAAGATGACGACAGTTAGTGATGAGGTAAAATTCATAAGCAATTTGGCAAGCGTGGTATGCGATACTATGGCCTTCACCTCATTACTAGGGATCACTATATGGGTATTACGTAATATAAACAATGACGAAGCTTGTCCATAATTTAAACTAGTACCAAACTAACACGGAGTGCGAGTTAATATTCCCGAAAACCACTATTCCGAACGCTTCAAATTTTAACGATGGGCATCAATTGACGCGCGGGTGGTCTATCGTAAAACACAGGCAAAGTCTGGGACAGTCAACGAGTAAATATAACTTTATGATCGGTTTAATAACTTGATGTTTGGAGGTCGGTTTTCACTTGTAGGTTAACGCTTATATGTTCACGTCATGGTCAGGGGGAGCATCCTAGCTGATGTTTCACACTGAAGCTTCTAAGATTTATTTATAATATTTAAATATGTTTTTCATTTATTGAGTATGAGAAACTTACAGTAAATTTTATTGTCTTATTTACTTGATACTAGCAATCAAGGCAATTTTGGTAGCACTTTATGAAAATGTACATCACATGTATTTATAAGCATGTATTATAAACTTATATAACTTCACTCAACTATAGTGGGCAGTTGGGCACGGATTCCCCTGAAGTCATAACGGTCAATAGTCCAGCACGCTGGCTAAATGCGAGTTGCGACACATACCGCAACACACACAACGGTTCTAGCCTTCTCTCACACGCAGATATCCTCACGATATTTTCTTTTATCGTAAAAGCTATTGGTAATTGTATCATAAAAATATATATTAATATTTACTTTCCTAATTTTATAAATTAAGAAAATGATATGACGCTTGAAAATTAGAACACGTCTGTAAAGATCTCTCAGATGAATCACAAAGCCTTCATTTTAAAACGCGGAAAAAGTCTTGGATCATGACATATAAACAAAAATAAATGTGTCTAAGAACAAAAAGTCTAATTTTGTCATCTTGTATAATGTCCTGTTTCTTAGCCAGTGGATCAATAAACAATGTATGTTTGAGGTATTTCTGTCCGTCCGTCTGTCTGTCAGAGTATAGTTAGTTAGATGTCTCTTTAATGGCACGTCGTGAAAGTACTGTCTTCGACATAACCAGTGCGTTTGTAAAGCATTGACTGCGTTTCAATTATAACATTTTTAAGGAGGGATAAATCTAGTTATTTTATTTATGCTCAATCATTACTAAAATTAGGCATATGGTAATTAACCTGTAGGTAAGGCCTTTTTAGTCGGGCTGAGTTTGAACTTTTAGCTTCGTACAAGATAACTGGCGCACTGCAAATATGCATCATGAGGTTTTTGAAATTCTAAAGTTTGATTCAACATGATTACCACCACGATCACTACTGCATATATAATTTAATTTTATCTGTCTGATTTTACTCAGCCAGAGTGTCACTTCCATATTTTTTTCCCATCCGAAGAGCTTTAACTGCATTTCCACTGAAATATTTCTGTCCGTCCGTCTGTTCGTTCGCATAAATAGCGACCTCACAAAGACATCCGACGACAGCCAATCAATCTTACAGTAAATACCAGAACAATAATAAATTTTATTGTAACATTAAAACGGCAATAATCAAATAAAAACAGATCTGAAGCGAACGTATTCTTTGTTTTCATTATAATATGTGACTTTTAGTAGAGGACAAACATTTTACGAGGGTTTTTAATATGTTTTTCACACTTTTTTTAATAGTGGCATGTGTTACTGTTAGCGCGTGTAATGTTGGATGTGCGTTATGACACCATTCGAGATGTATTTAATATCATTTTTAATGGGAATGACTAAATAAACAACGCCACTGAAAAAATACATTGGAAAGTAAAAGAAAAATGTAACACGCTGTATTAGTTATTACTGGCACAATATTTTTTCTTGAAAATTGTCTGTAAATTAAATAAATCCGTATTACACAAACATATAATTAAAATATTTAGAGAACTAAATGTGTGTTGTAGATTATATAAATAGCCTTTGTATTCAGAATAATTGGTAAATATTTACGCATACATGATATAAGTAAATCTGAAACCTATACTTTATTGTTCGGTTAAATATCACAGTGATAATCTTGATACATTTCTAAATACGTCTCAATATCTACTGCATCTTTCGTAGTTTTTTTTTGTTCGTAGCAAATGTAGCAAAGGTGCTACGTAGCGCTTAGCTATATTTACTGGATGCCAGCCCTAATATCGTAAGATGGTATACGTCAAACAAAGCTTGGCTCACGCTTTGACAAAAAGTTAATCACGTCATAAAAAAATTTAAACGAGCATGTTGTCACAGTGTAACTAAACAATAATAAAATTGTAGCGAAGTCATAACTTTTAGAGTTCACTGGAATTTTTTTTCTGCTATTTAGCTACTGTATTTTGGGATTTAATATCAGTAGGTATTAAAAATATTTAATTAATTCTTTGCAAATACAAATACGATAATCAATAAACTAAATTGTTTTATTCGTGTTTTGTTAAAAACTATCCTTTATTATATAATAAATGTATATATGTATATATTTTACATATAATTTAATAATTATAAACGCGAAAGCTTATAAAAGCTCTTTCACGCAAAAACTGTAGAACCGATTTAGATGAAATTTAGTACGGAGATAGCTTAGATCTTGAATCAACACATAGGGTTTACTTTCTATACAGTAACGCGGGTAACGCCGTAGCGCGCAGCTAGTTATACATATATACAACATACCGATTATTTCTACTCAGTTTGAATATATTAATTACGTACGAAGCATAGATGCGGTTATCTCAAAAATGAAAAAAATATCTGGTATCAAATCATTTCTAAATACCTATAGCTTCACTCAAATAAATATTTGTCCCTGACGTAATCGTGATAAGTTTTTTTCTGAATATAAAAATGTATCATCTCGTATTAAAACACACGTAAAAATTTTAAACCCGTTTTTTTTAAAATACTAGGCTTGCGTTTGTAAAACGGTGATGCGGTCTAGGATGTGGCACGCTTGCCTAGAAGAAACCAAATTACTCGCAATTTGAAAAGATCAATATTATAGACATGGCCTATGAGGAAGGCATGGACACTCAATTATTTTCTATTGATAATCGACAATATTTGTGAAATCATCACTTACTTTTACTTTTTAAGGGTAGGTACCTTTTATGAAATAGTAAATTAATTCTTTGTTATTTACAAAATTGTCTCTGCTTACATATCCATCGAATCAACCCAGAAAAAATCTCAAACCGTCCGCCATGTTTACGATGACACGAAATTAGAATCCCCATCATGCACGAGCATTGTCCTGGGGCGGAACACATAAACAGCGATCAAATTAAACTGGCAATCTACCAAATGGCACGTATGAGTTGCATGGGCGATGGATTGGGGCGACAGATCTTGTACGGAGACGATCTTCAAGCGAATTAAGAAACGCTGCAGAGGTAAAAGTCTTTACAAAACGTTACCCAAACATGACTGAGCAGGTTTATGATGAAAATTGTGTGAAGATTTTCAGGTATTATTTTGTGAACTACTCAGGTAAAGACATGTTGAATTTGAAACAATGTAAATATCCCAAAAAAACTTTAGATTCATTTTAAGGAGTTTTATGTTGAAAACTAGTGAATGGAGAATGCAATGCTGACCAGTAATGATGGGCCAAGCAAAAAGTTTGTGGAGTTCTTAGTAAGGTTATTAAATTATCTTGACGACATCTCTGGAAAAGGGAATTTCCATTGAAAACAAGAGGTTAAAAGTACTAAATCAGTAAATATGTATATCTTGCTTTTTTTTTTCATTTTTAATGTACCCATTTTCACGACTAAGACAAATCTATTAACACCACTCACACAAAAATACAACAAACCGTGCCAAAGATATACATACATATATACATTCATTCACTTGAAAAAAAATAACCCTCTTTCGCAGTCGGGTAAAAATATATCTGAAAATAGTCGCTATCTAAAGGAACATCTGAAGTGATTGGGTTTTAGCGGGTAATACTTAAAGTATTTCGTTATTACGAGTACTTTTTGATCTTATTCTTCTGTATTTTTATATTGTGTGATCTATTCAGACCTTGAGTCAGACGTACAATTATAAAGTGTCAGCAAGACTTTATACGGATGTGAGTTGAGGTACAATTATTTTAAAGCTGTGACTGGCAGAGCTTCGGGCTACTTGTTGCCACTGAGATCGTTGCAGATAGTTTTTTATTCTTACAGCTATTAAATAGTTGAACAATAAATTGTTTTTTACCTTGACCATAGATATATCCATCGGCTACATGCCGTGCCATCTGTATTTCAGAAGAAGTTACATATTTATTATTTTCTTATCAAACTCAAAAGTCACGTTGATTTAGGCCGTTATATTTTGCTGTGATGAACAAAATGTCATCGTATGGAGTCTTAGTTAACATAATCATTAAGTAGTGGTACTTATATAAAATGTATACTAACATTGTGATAAATTTCCTAACATGATAATCTAAATTTAAACTACAATAGAAACCAGCAGCATTCCGAAACAATAGATTTTACTTCAAGATCATAAAGTCGCCGCGTGCGACAGCTCACGTTTTACAACAAGGTATTTGTTCCAATGGCGTCCTATTTTTGTCTAATTTATAGACCAATAAACTTTTACTTGTCACTCATTGTGGATTTACGTCCCCGTCCCGAATGTGGTTTCTTCCGCTCGCGTATTTCCTCGTGTCAACGTCTACTGTAAACAGGAGGCTTCCATGCACCATTTGCCATCGTTCATCTGTTAAACGTTTGAGGGACAAAGGATTTTGTCTTTTGGGTTAGCGTAAACAAAGTCTAATTTCCTGGTTGTGTGTTTGATTTTCTAATTCAAACATTCACCAATAACTATACCGTTGCAACCATGACAATTTAAATCGTAATCTTATCGAGCTAGAGTTTTAAGTTCCGTGTTATAGTCAGCGACTTGAGTCATTTGTGGAGGGTGCACAGTAAATCGGACAGGCGGCGCGCGGCGCCGGCGATGTCGTCGGGACGAGACCGCTCATACAAACAGCGTCGAAGCGTGTCGAGAAAGGATGCTTAACACTTGCACCTCTAATTATATCCACGGAACGCATTGGGGAAATAAATACGGCTGATTGATAAACGAATTTGCTCAGGTTAGATTCGATTACGATCCATTAAGTTCTAATTTAAAATGGTGGTTTTTGTGATTTTGATTTGTTTTGTTTTTAGCTCAGGTTAATGCAAGTTTTGTCTTTCACTGATTTCAACACGATTCCATGACAAAAAATTCTTTAGGTAAGATGCATTATCTTTGCCTCATTTCTTTTTTATGTTTTGTTTTAAAATGTTTTTATTTATGACAGAGATTTTACGCGATTATAGAAATTTCAAAATTTTTCTATACAAATAAACGACAGATACAACTCTATCTTTGAAACCAACACTGCAGTCTGCATTCGCAGAACACCCAAACAGAGTAACGCTCGCGCAAAAGCTTTTAAAACACCTAAAATAGATACAAGAAAATGAGACAACACAAAAGTGTCTCCAAGAAAAAAGTTTTTAAATGTTTAAAACCGCGTTAAAGTTTCCCAGAAACGAAACGGGCCAGTGTTTATGTTCCGTGGACGAGCACATGTCATGTCATACGAACGTTGGGGACGTGATGAATGGAAATAGACCAGTCTTGGGAATATTTCAGGTGAGATACTAAAGGTATTGGAATCTGGTTTTCGTGTCAAGCTACAAGTTAGTTTTTATTTTATCTATATTGCCACTTTCAAGGGTGGAGACGAGAAATCCAGGATGGGGTCGATAGATGAGGCTTGATTTAATATTATTGAACAATGATTTTGTATACGCAGATATACTACGAGAGACTTAATTTTATCAACGTTGAATCAAAGTTTAGATGGAGTTTTTGCATTTGCTCGTGGGGTCATACTACATGTATAATAACTTGAAGAACAGGAATAATCACAACTCTGACATTGCGACAGTCAATTCCCCAAAAACTTTATATTCCTACTTTTCACGTAATCTTCCATCGCGTGAAACATAACATCCGTACCACTAAACTCACCAATTTGTCTCTCCAAATGTAAACAAGCAGCCACATCAAACGCTTACGAACGGGGGCAGGGGAACGAATGACAAAATCCATTAAAGCTGCACCGATTAGTGGACAATGTAAACAAATGAGGCGAGTGACAGATCGAGTTGGCATCGTGACAGCGACGTCGGTGGTACGGGCTACGGATTTATAGCGACGTCGAGGTGCCGTGACACCGATTAGAGAATGTGAATTGGATGAAATATGGGACGGTTTGATGGGAGTTTTATAGCTTAGTTTTTGATTTTTTAATGTTGGTATATAATTTTTGCTTGATAAATTTTTCACGCATCTATGATATGAATTTCAGCAGTCCAAACTAGCGTTATAATTGTGACAGTTTTTACCGAAAAAACTTAGAAATCAACTGAATAAACTTTCAGCGTTGATCGTTTAGTAAGTGGTATACTTTAATGTAAAGAAAATATCTTTTGATCCTAGGTACAATTATAACATTAAATCAATGCAAATGAAGCTTTATGAAACATGTTTTCGCTTTTCTTTCTGCTACATTTTTTGTTGTTGTAGTTAGTCATTTTGTTTAAGTTAATAATGAAGCTGCTTTATGAAACATGTTCAAGTTTTAAACGTAAAATTATAAACTGTTTAAAAAATTGGATTTACAGAAGTAACTTAAAAAAACGATCATAATTTTAAAGAAACGTGTATGTTAATCATTTATTCTACTCTGCACGACTCATCACTCAAACTATATGTATTTTAATTTGTAATTCTGCGTATTAATATTAAATGTCAAAAGGTAGTGTCTCAATCTCCAACTATTTCAATAACATCGATAGATTCAGTGTATCTTACTTTAGTAAGAGTAATTATTTAGCTTTTCCACCCACTAACTTCAATGTAACACACATCACATGTGAGTCGTCCTGAAGCGGCGCCCGCGTCGGTGACAGCCAGTGAAACATGTGTCCCGCTGTAAAAACATCACAATAAATCCACGCCGTTTACAACATTCTATTTCAGATTAATGACATTGTTGTCGGAATTAATGACAACGCGTAAACGTGGGTACAGGACTGTATTGAATGTGCTGTAGTTAAATATGAAAGAATATTACTCGTAGAAAGAATATTCGAGCTCTACGTAATTCTAAGAAAAAAGTCAGAAAATAATAGTCAAAATAAGAAAGTTTTATCAATATTTCCAATCTTTCAGTAAAATTACGGCATCGAACACGTTTATTTTCTAACTTGAATAAGGTATCATTGGTGTAATACTTAATCTATCTAGGGATAACGACTATTGCTCAGTAATGCTCAGTCAGATTAAATTATAGGTTAAATATTAAGACATATTTCAACCAAACGCTTTTACATAAAGTTAATCTTCAATCAACTTACAAACTAAAGCTTTACCTGGTACAATTTAAAATTCAAACATACATAGTATTTTAAAAGCAGTCCACGTCGACGTTTTTCACTTTGAATGGTTTCGTGTTTGTCACATCTCTGATTGAAATCTATTAACGCCTTTTAGTTTTCTTTAGCACGTTCAAATGTAAATGAGTGTTATTAGTGTGATGGTGTGTTAAATGGTCGTTAACTGTCACATTCGATGTTAACGTGACAAAATACGGTTTTGACTGAAGGAAATTTTGTATCCATATAAATTTTGAATTTGACTTGAGTATTATAATTAGCTGTATATTTTTAGAAGATAGACTCGTCTGATGTGAATCGAAGAAGCGGCTTAATATGGAGCACGATTTTTTTGATTTGTATAAACATAGGACGATCATTATTTCTTGTATTTGATAGAAAAATACGATTATTCAAAACAAGTTATGTGTTAACTATTTCGTGCAAACAAGTCATACTCAAATATTCACAGTTCATACACAGATAATAATAAATGTCAGCTTGAATATTATGGCGTACGCTAATGTGTTATAATTTAACTCCCAAAGTTATTGTTCTAAATTAATGAGACGTGTTAGCGCGTGTAAGTGTGACACATGAGCTTCTAGTGTTGAAAATAACGCGTATTCCTAGCGATATGTATTGGTCCACCTCATTGAATTTCCTAACAATATCTACAAGGAGACCTTGACAAGTAAAGAAGACAGTACGTGCTATCAAACACGCAAGCAGTGTCGTAATAAGCTCACTTTCTTCAGCGGTCGCGGTGCGTGAACGATATCCATACACTTGGCTGCATTAATTGTTTCTGCTTGGCTTCTGCCCGGCGTTTGTTGCGCAAAAACTTCCGCCTGCAAGCGGACGTTGTCAATATACGTGATGTAGGACCGTTGGTGGATTTACATAATGATAGTGAAGAACTTAGTGGTCTGCGTTTGTTTTTATCTATTCTCCAGACATTGTTTCTACACAGGTTCTTATCAAGCACTGCTATTTAAATGAAAATTATGTTCTTACGAGGTATTCGCTTAGATATTCCTAGGGGTTATATGCAATATTGTTAAAACTCTTAAAATCTATGTCGCATATTTTGTCACCTCGTTCATTTATAAGATAAAGTTGAACTATTTTATTAATATGTGTTACAATTGAGATTGTCTTAGATGTTTGTAACATTAAACTTGTTTAGTTTGGTATGTTTATCAAGTAATTAAGTTGACAAAAATACGAGTACTTGGTGTTATGAATCTAATTAGTTGTTTTTTCTTATACATTTAAGAAAGGTTTTTATTATTGGTGAAAAATCGGCCTCATCGATTTATTGTTCTTTAAAGTTAAGCAAACAATTGTCGATAGATACAGGCATTTTCTTTTCTTATGCATCTGACAAGAATTTGCGTGTGAATTAGTATTGTACGTACAAAAAATATTATAAGATTACATCACGATACCCAAACGAAGGACTAAAAAACTGTCTAAAATAACATACTTAGTTTTGAAAAGAATGACATAAACTGGAATCTGAATGCCTAAACTGTGCAGTCCGTTCATTATTAGTGCAGTCGTATCAACAACAAGGTACTTTTCATAATTAAAAGTTAACTTTAGTTTTAACGAAAAGCTAGTAGAGTCAAAACAAATGTATGACTGAATTCATTGTGAAAATTCGTCCACCGAATCGAAAAAGCAATTGTTTCTCAAATGTTTTTCACCACAAAATGGTAGTTTTAAAACCGGTCGGTTGTCAGCCCACCCCGGCGTGAGAGCAAGTATTTGTTTACATTAATTTTTACAGCGACCACGACATAAACCAGAGCAAGAGCTCGTACACTAATTATAGATTTGTTTTAACCTTACCACGTGGGGTCATTGACGTGTGCCGTGCCCGTAACATCTCTTTGGACGGATTGAGTGATTTTTCCTTTGCTGTCGATAGCCGTGTTTGGATTTGAACGATGAAAAACGTGTGCTAAATATTCAGTGAGTGAGAACAGATCACATAGGTTTCGTTAGCGTTTGTTGCTATTACAAGTTTATTTTACAAACGTCAGATCGCCTACATAGCATTGTAACAATTCTGTAGGAGTTCATTAACGTAAATATTCAAAGAGAGCAATGTATCGATATCATACCGCGTGAATCGGTTTCATCTAGGCAAGCGCGCTACATCCTAGACCGCATCGTCACTTTACATCAGGAGAGTTGTGGTCTAGCGCAAGCCTATTGACTGTAAAAAAACTATTGTAGAATTTTGAGTTATTGAATAATTTTCTAATCGATGAATAAACGACCATGGTAACATGCATAAGAATAATAAATACTACCAAACTGAGATCTCGTTTTGTAATTGGTTAAAAAAAGCATTTATTAGCAAGAGTAGTTTAGACGCCAGCCTGAAGATTTCTTCTGACTGAAAGTTGACAAAGACTGTAGGTAGTGACAATATTTGTACATTTCCCCGTAAACTCATTCCGTTCACGACCGGTAAAGGCGTGGCGTTGTCGTTCCGGTGAATTTCGCGAATTCTCAATGAAGCTCACTGAATTCCCATTAAACCGACTGCATTCGCATTAAACTGAGCGAATGTCCCGTTTAAGTGGTCGCGTGTGGCCACCGGATGTGGATGAATGGGACATTGTCGGCTGTTATGACACTGATGGTATTACGGCCAAAGGGAGAAAGACAAACGTCTGACTGTGATGGATATGGTATGCAGTTGTAACGCATTACGTTCATCTTATGCATCGATGGTCCTTAAGAAAATTCTATGTAGATAATTTCTAGAGATTGATCAAATCTGTATCAAAGAAGATGTTATCGAAATATTAATAAAAAAAAGAAAATAATAAAAATAATTGTAGCGCTTAAACAGGTTTGTAGTATCAGGTTACAACAAGATAAATAATTAGATATATAAATGTGCGAGAAAATCGCTATTCTTGATTCATGTAGATAAAAATTGTTCTTATAACCATTATACAAATTAAAAACGCTTATGGTATTAATAACTATATATTTTTTTTTAACCCTAAAGTTTTTTTTCTTTCTTGGTGCTAAGTCTAACAGATAAGATTATCTATTTTTTGTTCAGCTATTAATAAAGGCTATTTTAAATTTAGCAGAGTACATATTCACAATATCAACATGATATCAAGACTCGGGGTATATGAAACCAAATTAGGAAAATAACTCACTAATTAGTATCAGTACATATAATTATGTATATACAAATGTTCCCTCGTCCTTGTGAGTATTAAAAAAATCAATTAAATTTTGTGCAGAATTAGTGTCAATCATCAATCTAAAACTTTGTTTAACTTTGCGTCCATAATACTTATAATTTTTATTACCTCTGTAACATGGACCTTGAAGAATTCATAGGTTAAGAACCGTGTCGCAAAGGAGCACCTCGAGGCAAAAGATTCAAAACAATCGTCACTCCACCTGAACAAGTGGGTACAATGACTATAATTGAGTTTTTTCCCCGTCACGGTGGGGATGTCCAACGACGAATATAGATCTTAATCTCCATAATTGGCTGGCTTCGTAACAAGTGCGGTAATTCAATGTCCACGGAATTATTTTATGTTGCCACGGACTGTTTCACCAGTGGCAAGAATCTTAATGTAATGGCGACGATTTTCTGACATTTATAGTTGGTTTATGCCACTTGAGATACCAACCCAGTTATTTTAATTATTTTGTAATTACTGGCTTCTAAACTGATAGTTTCCACATACGGAATTGGCAGTTAGATAGTTTTCATGACCTTTAAAAATCACAAAATTAACTACCGCACATAATGTCATACTTAAAAGCTATGAATATATAAAGACATGAATTTTTGTTTGACACCATCATCACATCATCCTCAGTGCTAACGACTAAGCGATTGTAATTGGCTAATCATTGATATAAAAACATCTACTGATCCATATCAAATAAGGAAACACTTGTGATAGCCATGCGTGTACGCAGATCTAAAGTAACTCTGACCTCATTCTTCCTGATCTCCGTATCGCCTTCTCTGTAAAACGATGACCGTAAAGGTGCGTCATCCAAATAACTTTACTCTGATCTCTTTTGACTCTTAATTGAAAGCACCATTAATTAATTCCAAAGATACAAAATAGTACAACAATTTACTCTAATCTCCCCAACAAGCACAATTAAAGGCTTCCCATAAAAAGTCCGGAATAGCTATTATAATGTACGTCTTTTCGTGACGTCATCAATTACAATCTGCCTTGTTCAAAACATGCTTCAGCGACTTGACCGACAGAATTAATTACTTAAATTATCATATAATTACGAATGTCCCAAACAAAACGACTAGTCTGAGGTCAACACACTGTCATTTTTGTTCTTGTATTATTTTCCCAGCTTAACTATGACATCACATTCTTCAAACCACTCTTTTGTTCTGTCAAAATTATCTCATCATCTTAATTGTTCGCAAAATCCAAGAATTGCTCTAGCTGCTACCAAAATATTACGAGTGTCGATTGTCTTCAGCTATTAAGCTTGTACTTAGCGAGGTAATGTTGCAATTGGATGCAACTTCGTTAAAATAGCCACTCGATCACTCAAAGAGATCTGTACCACATCTCTTTAGATACGTGTTTAGATCACAATCTTTATTCTTACCGATGCCATTCTTTTTATCATAATGGACCTCTTACAATACGTTGCAAAGAGCCTTTACTCGATTGCGAAAGTAGAATAATTATGCCCCATCTAAAACTTAGGTTTCGTCACCCTTACGTTGTGGTCGACACAATTTTCGATCATTTTATATTTGTCGTGTATCATCGTCATAGTATCTACCAATATTAAAAGACCTTTATTTGTGTCATTTACTGTTTCTTGCTCATACATTTTACTCTCATTTACAGGACGTTTGTAGTTCAGAAACTTTTGGTTATTAGTTATTGTATCTCCTATTTTGCGAAACTCTTACTTTGTCATGTCGTGATTTTTAAGAGTTTGCGTAAGTCCAAAGTCGTGATCTCGTTTAGTCGAATAATTGGTTAAACTGTGGAACTGATATTTAGGTGCAATTAGATGCTGTTATTGAAAGAATGTAAGATCTAAAATTTTATGAATACATATTTATGTCAACTACGTCGTGAACATTTGTATACAATGAATTTGTAAAGAAAAACTTATTAGATATTGTATAATTTTGGTGGATAACGTCTGTACAAAACGCCCAGGACTACTATGTTGAAATTATATAACGTAGAATTTCAAAAATATTAAGTATAAGTTGCTTAACATCTAAAACACCTAGTTTCTGTCCTACAGTAGGTAAATTACATCGGTTACTGTTAATAATATAATAATTATGTTCTGTTGTAAGTTATATTCGTTGGCTCTTACTGACATCCATCACTGATCAAAGCTTCCGATAAATTCCAAACATTCAACAATTTCACTAACAAGTGTGTCGTTTGCAATAAAGTACAGCAATCATCTCACGCCACCACCTTACCAATGATTACCTAACTACCTTTAAAACATTAATGAATACCAAAACATACCGACTTTTATAAAAACTAGTCGCAACTGCCACATTGTACCCAGAAACTAGACAACTGTCACATATCTGTACGTACGAATTTAATCGTAGCGGCTTCCTTTGTGGGACCTGTGAAGCAAAATGGCGGCCGGACATCAAAGGCGCCGCGCGTGTGATACGTCCGCGGTGAAATGTCACCACGGTCAATCAATTAACGGTTACACAGTCCTTAATTCGTTATTGATATCGGAGTAACGAAGAGTCGGACAAGTCGGAATGGCCGTAGCTTATTCGATTTTTTGTTGAGTGAAAGACAGAAGAAAGAAGCGATGGTCTTCGGGTTAATAAAAACATGCTTACGGTATGACTAAAAGCTGTGCCTTGGGTGTTACAAACGGTTATAGGGGTTACAAATTAGCGTTAGCTGAACATAAACATCGATCATAAGCAATTTCGGAACTGTATGTGTGCCAAACAAATTATAACTTACCTATGTCATAATTAGCACTTTTTTCTTTTCTGCATGTGACTTTTAAAATAGTTGTGATCAGAGAACGACAATACCATCATAATAATAAGATTCTTTAGATTTATATCTAAAGAAGAATAAATATACGATATTGTTACTATGTAAGATAATGTTGATGTATGTCAGATGATATTGTAATTATGTACCTATGTGAGACTTAACTATTTAAAATTTATAACTACATTATAATGTTACGTCACTTTGTAATTTTTTAGATTAACAATACAAAAGATTTCTCCCGTTCCCTATGACTTGCACTGCCGTCACCACGTAGAGCAGTCCATAGTGGAAACTGGGCTTAATCGGTGTCCGATGTACAAAATAATGTCCATAACAAATTGTAACAGATATACCTACGAAGGTACGTATGATATGTCGTGATGAAGCTAACTATTAAGTTTATTGGTTGTTTTGAAACGTCCCAACTTCGGCGGCTTTGAAGTCATCCAAATGTTCTTAATTTTTTGATTAATTAACAAACTTGTTTCTTTTTTGGTTTGACATAACGTGTGGTAATTAGAATGTACGCAATGTATTTGATTGGATTGGTAACTATAAGTTGTACAAACATTTTGACATGTTTTTCATATTATGACAGATGATGATTTTATTTCTATTTAATATTTACGGATTAAATTTGATAAGGTTCACATTAATTCATCTGATATGTTTGTAACTTTATTCATAGTAAATAAATAACTGGGATCTAATTTTAATTGACAACGGACTTGGAAACACTCATACCTATTTTGTATCTATTTTAGAATTATAATATAATAGTCAGTTACATCTCTAAACTGGCAAAATATGCAGCAACAATACAAAATCCACAGTACATTTTATCGGATATTGTAGTACTTGAATGATTATGATTTTTTTATATTTTTAATTCTTTTAGCTGGATCGTAGGGTACGAGGTAGGAATTTCGTCAGACGTACCGGGTGATTAGTCAATTAAGAGTGTACATGCGCGAACTTTCCCTCTCCATGTCGCTTTTAGGTCAAATTGTTTGACGGGCCACTAATATCTAAAGATAAGATGTATAATATCTTTTTTAATTATCGATGTCGCAACAGAAATACAGTGGTGCTCCAAAATTCCTTTCTTCAAAGACTTATTGGACCGGCCACACTGACAATGACGAAACCCATACCTCATGTGTACAGCGGACAGTTGCGGTCATTAAATCTTGCCGCTCTGTTACCCGGTGTGATGTCCAGCGTATACTGTACTAGCGGTCTATAACTGGACTCTCAATGGAGTACATTCGTATTTGTCTCGCGAAAGAGTTTTTATATGTGACGATATGCGAGTCAAAATCGTGATGACGTGTACAATTACCGTACCGTTGATCTTTAGATAACATAACAAGTGGCTAACCACTTGTTATGTTATCTAAAGATCAACTAATTCGAAAAATCACGACTATATTTTTTTAACCACGAGTGAAACTGCAGGATTTAGCCAGTAGTATATGACTATCTGCAGATAAAAACAAATTTAATGACATCCTGCATATCAAAATCGATCTACCGGTTTAATGCAAATGGCGGTCACAAAGAGTTAAACCATTGATTATTTATATGCTAATAATCTAGGTTTAAATTTATTCACTTACATACAAATATACTCGATAAGCATTACTCTCTTTCAGGCTGTGAGGTAAAATAGGTTCTTAGTTTAGTTTTGGTTGCTTATATAGTCCCCTGAGCCAGATGTAGTGAACAATGATATAACCCTATGTTCTTTATACGCTTTCAATTTTCCTTGATACTTAATCCGTACTTGTAACTAAAAATAAAGTTACTTTAGCATTTTCAGGTTTACAGATACAGATACAGATTATTTATTGATGTAAATAAAATACATAAGTCAATGTTACAACAGTAAAATAAAGATAATTATAAAATATAATTATTAATATCACTATATTGTAATTCAATTTATCTTCGTAGTACTCATTATTATTTATCATCATAGTACTCTTTCAAGGAGTAGTACGCTTTACCAATCAGCAATTTTTTTAGTTTATTATTAAAAATAGTGTCAGAAGCTGCATTTTTAAGGTCTGCCGGAATTTTGTTGAATATCTGGGAGCCCTTCACATAGATAGACTTAGCTGCCTTTGCTATGTCATGTCTAGCTGTTTGATATCTAGTTTGGCGCCGGGACGATTGGTCGCGCCATAAACCCATTAATGTGAAACTGTCTTTGTTGGTTCTTACAAACATACACACTTGGTATATTAATATACACGGGACTGTTAGCACCCCCAATTCTGAGAAATAAGGCTTCGCAGATTCTTTAATAGACACAATAAGACTAGTACGACAGATCAACGACACCATCGATCGTCGTCGATAGTGCCAAGTAACTGACGCTATGATCTTGGTTAGACAAAGTAACATCGTTCGTGAGGATGCGAAGTTATTGTTAACAGATTTTAAAAAAAATTATACTATAATACCTACATAATTCTGATTCGGCTATTATTAGAACAAGTGCTATAAATAAAAATCGTATCGTCTAAAACGTACTTTTTGGTATAGATAAGTGAGTCTCTCGTACGAGTATATACGTAACCGTCTCCCAAGCATCAGTTAAGATACGAATTAGTTTTGTTTATGTTTCTATGCAACAGATTATTAAGTAATTGATGACATTTGGAACGATATTTCCTGCCTAATGACAACTTGGTATGTGGTCAGTCTTTCATTGAAGTCTGGTGTCTTTTGAAGTAATGATTGTATTGGGTACTGTCCAATTGTACCACGGTAAAGAAACGTGAGAGCCGACATCTTTTTGCTTAAGTATTATGATTTCTGTGTTTTTGATTTCTATCGTCACAGTTTTTTTTTATTTTAGATTTCCTTGTCAGAGAAGGTTATAGACAGTGAAGGCTCAAAATAGTTTTTGAAGTATAGTAACAAGGAAAGTAATGGCTTCGGAAAACCTTGTCCCTAGAAGTGAAATAAATAAGGTAAGTATATTCCACCATTAGGTAACATATGAAAAACAACTTATGGAACAATAGACTAATAATTATGTTATTATATTTATTCAATATTATTCAAGGTATAAACAATCGGTGTAACCCGAGGACAAACAAACATGGCTCTATGACACCTGGCAAGATAAATAAAAGACCTTTTTCAATCGTATCTACCTCCTTAATCACAATAATCATAAAAAAAACCTTACAACGCAACAGAAATATCAAGGCATGCCGTAATAATACAGGAAAACTAAACAATGCCCCTTACTGACCTCTATCGGGTACAAATCTATGTGTCTAAACCAACGTGTAGCATTTTGGGTGAACGTTTTAAAGGGAAACTACGGTCAAATTAGATATTCAAGGTTATAGTGCAAGTTATAAGAGTAGCGATTTTTATAAGTACTGTTTAAAAAAAAGTGATTTCTTCTATTATGACAGGTGCCGATGGAATTTTATCAGTTTTTTTATCCTACACGGCTAGGCATTTGACTAGAAGTTTGCACGACCACAGAAGTCAGCGATACTGTAGCCTTAGATGGAGCATTTCGATATTATTCCGATTTAAAAAAACATTTCTGCACCGAAAATTTTTCTCTCCTTGATAAGTATGTTCCTACAAACAAAAAATATTTTTTTAATTGGTCTGTAAGTCTCCATAAAATTAAGTAATGAACATTTAAAAAAATACCGTAGTATTGAGAACCTCCTCCTTAGGGAAGTTAGTAAAAAATCTCTAGTTTGTCTTTGAATCAAACATTTTTTATCAAATAATCACACGAGTATAGGAGGATAAGAATATATCATTATGAGGTAGGAGTAGTGTTATACATTTTTAATTTCTCTCATATATACACATATAATAAAACGGTAGAGGTTACATTATATAAAAAAAATACAAGCTATTAAATGAATTCGATAAAAATGTACTCTTTGATTTCCTGTTGTAATTTTTCTTTTTTTTTATGCTTTTGATAACCAAGATCAAAAAATAATAAGTCACTTTCTTTATAAAGGAAGAACAAACGAGTAAACGTTAGTGAAATTATACTAACTAGATCTCTAACTAGAAAGAGGTACTATGAATACTACCAAAATACTATAGCCAAAAATAACTTTAAAATTGAGTAGGTATTCTGTTTTAGTACTCGTGTAAGCAAAGAAGCTATACAACGTATGACTTGAGTTAGTTCCATCAGTGGTAATTACTGTAGGTCTACTGTCGGGACTCGCTGGCAGTGGCTCACTCCGAACTCAAACCGCTCTCTCTTCTACCGTAACCCATACAACTGACCGCACAAGGTGTTATTATGTAAATGATGAGAGCTTAGTTTCGGCCGAGTCAATACTCCGCTGGTAATTGGCGACACGTCCGTACACTGAGACCGCCTATTTTACATTACTTTATACCTAGGGCTGGAGATTGATGACCTTTTACAATGGTCTTGTGATATGAGAACTCGATGTAACTGTACTATTTTGGTTTGACTTGCAATTCATTCGAGGGTTGCAATGAAACTGGGGTTTTTACTGACTCATATTATTGCGCCCTGAGTGTTTAATATCAATACATACAAGAACTATTGAAAAATAAACGTTGTTTTGTTAGTAATTAGTCAGTACTAAAATGTTGCAACACATTTAACAGTACATGTCGAAATGCTCTCGATGCATTTAATTTTTAGTAGCATTATATGATAACATGTGGTTAGAGGCGACTTAAAAAAAACCCGAATGCTAAATCTTCAATCCAGTGTATCATCCTTACTAATGCTTTATTTAAATTTTGTTGTACCCAATGACACTTTCACGACTAAGACGAATCTATTGATACCATTCACATAAAAATACGACAAGCCGTTTAGGCTCTAGAGCGTCCCAAAGAAATATACACACATACACTCGAAAAACATAACCCTTCTTTTTTCGCAGTCGGGTAAAAAGTAAATTTTAATTTAGTGTCAATATGTATTCATAATTTCCATATCCGCTAATCTCCACTTGTATATAATCCGTGGCAAGTTCATGGGGAGTCGCGGCGGCACCAGAGGCCAGCCTTGACTTCATCCAGTCATGGTTTGTCAATTACTGCGCCATTGTGGGACCGGCGACCGCCCTGCGCCTGCGACGATCTTATCGACTAATAAAAAATGTTTATAGCTCTAGTGAGCCAGTGAAGAAATAACTTGTGGAAGTCTTAATTTCATGCAGATGGATATAGCTTTACTAGCGTTTACCTGAAACTTTACCCGCGTTGTATTTGTTTTCCAGGATAAAGAGTAGCCGTTGATACTCTCCGAACTTTGAACTATTTCTATCCGTCTAATTCTAATCCAACAAACATATTTTTAAACTGACAAATACATTTTAATATGTTTGGGGATAAAGATTTCAATGTGTGGATGGAATAATGGATGGAAACTCACGATAAGAAATCAAACAGCTAAATTTCTTTGATGAAATAGCAATGCTATCACTCGACTTAGGAGCTAAAATCCGATCAACGTTACTTGGCGTGATACCAGATATTGGACGATGTAACTTTTGACAAGTGGGTAAGATAACCTTATTGGATACGCAAACTGAGCTCTGATTAAATATGTGACATTAATTTAGAATGTAATACGAGTGCGAATAGCGTTTCTTAATTTCTATACAGATCAGAATCTGTGGCAACAGATTCAGGATGGAAGGTTTCAGGAGACATAATTGTTTAGGAAGCTGTAGTTAGTTTGAACAGTCTTAGACAACCTTCGGAATAGGTCCCAGTATGTTACTAAATGACAAATTATTGGACGCTCAATGATGAAGCAAAGATGGTCACAGCAGATTATGAGTCATTATAACCGCGTCCTATCTGGAGACAGATCGTCATTTGGACTGTAATTATTGTTCAAATTATCTACCTAGCATCTAACAAACTGGTCGGGAAAATTGCGTAGTAACCAATAGGTGGACTTGAACAAACTTATTTTTTTATATTTGTATGCAATAATGGCATTTGTATGATAGAGCTATGTCATAAAGATTTGATTTTCTTATTGTCATTTAAAGAAATAGTTTTTGGTTGTATTTTGACTAACTAATAAGAACGTACTGCGTAATAAAGACTAACAAACCACATTAAGAGACTGCTATGTTACTTGTACGTATTATGTCAGGTTATCCAACGCAGTGTCTTTGTATCAAAATAATTGCAAAAGTCAAATGAAAATAGGTATAAAATAAAAAAGGATTAATTATTTGAAGACTGATTTGGATATAAGATAAGAAGAATTTGATGCAGAAGATTATGTCACAACAATTGAATGTGACATTCATGGTAGATACACAACAAAAAAAAATTAATACAAAAACACATTGAAGTCGTAAAGTTGTCTTTTATTTCGTAATTAATTCTATTGCTACTTATCTCAGTGATAATCTATTTCATCACGTTCATAAATAATAATAGGATTTAAGTTATTATAACAAATTATATTTGAAGAAAAAAATACTTTAGCAAAGTTTCTCGTCTTATTTATTATCCTAAAATAAATTTTAATAAGCATTTATTTTCCAATGTACTATTTTTGGCGTTGAAGCTGTCGTCAAATATCAGAGCTGAAACTTTTATAAATTTATTTGAATTTTAATATGGACGCGCTTGACTGCTCGCGTAATAAACATGATGTCATTTGCGTGTGGGAAATTCGATCGTGACACTTATTTTCCACAACATCTGAGATGACAATATCACTGTGAATAGGTATGAGTTCACTTGAATTTTAATTGGGTTTTTTTATGACTGTAATAATAAAGAAGGATAAATTTACTTAGTTTAATGTCGTTGTGATAATATTGTCGATAAATTAGCATTGGAAAGCTAGAAGCGCAAATACTAACATTTTTATGGGTTTGGTGAAATCACTTCTTTGTTGGGTTTCATTAATTTCAATCGTGATTTTATCCATTTTACCACCATGTAGTACTTATACTTGGCTATTATTTAATACCTATCTAAGAAGTAGGTACTGTTATTAGTACACATAGTACTAACTAGTTACTAAATATTTTTTCTCCATATAGAGAACATTATAGGTATTAATTAGGAACATATACCTCGTAGATCACATTTGGACATACTCACATACTATTTAAATTCGGCACATTCGGTCTTATTCATAAACGCGTCTTAACTTTAAACGTCCTTTGTCTTGTTTTATCCGATTTAAGAAGTCACGCGTCATAACAAGACAAAAGACATTAAGAAGCGTTTATTAATAAGACCGAAAGTTTTACAGTGAAAGCCGATGAAGAAAAGATTATTTACAGTCACCTTTCCTGGAGATTCTGAATAAATAGTACGGATTGCTACACCCCAATCGATTCTCAAGTAGATCATCTTTATAGCTATAAGAGTTCGAAGCAACCAAAGCTACCATTTAAAAGCTATTCCAAGGGCAAAGTCATCATCTCCCATTATGAAGTTACTTCCGCGTCCATCCACCGATAAATGGCGGCCGCGGCGCTATCTGCCACGATCTGTGTCATAAGCCTGTAATACCTAGCTTGAGAGCAGTAGGACTGGTTCGTACAGGTGTACTAGATTACACCATGCAGTGTTGTAGCGTAAATAAGACCAATATTATTGAATATAGAATTAGAGACCAAAATTATAGAATAGAGAGTTATTTTGCTTGACATATGCCGCTTGTGGCACTTGATGTAAAATTTATTCTTCCTTATGTATAACTAGCTGCACGGTACGATGTTAACCAAGTTGATGTCGGATAAATAATAGTCTATGTGTTAATCCAGGGTCTGAATATAATTTTCGTGAATGTGTAACAAACATACCTACATCCACTTATTCTTACAAAATTTAGCGTTAATAATATTAGTAAGAAGACCAAAATTGGTGGATAGAGAATTATTTCACTTGACATGATAATTATGTCACTTGAGGCTCTAGATATACAATTCACTTTATATTTTGTGTGTCTACAATAAAGTGCGTATCTATTTATCTTAAAACGTGATAAGCTTTCTGAGCTATAAACCACCCTTAACTAACACTTAAGGTTGGTTGTTAGCTCAGAAAGAGGTGGTTGTTAGTGTTCACTTAACACTTAAATGATTGTACCAATCACATGAGCAAATTTTTATTGCAGTTATTTTTATCTTAAATCTGATCACGTAATAGGCACAGAACAAAAATAAAATTACATAATATAAGCATCTGTATAGTTGGTTTTTCTATTAGTTTTAAAATTTTTATAACATAATTAAGTACGAGTATTTTAAGTACATAGAGTTAGCCATGCGTGTAAGCGCCTACTTTACATTTATATCTTTCACTAACACATGCTAAGTCACGGTGTTATCGTTTACTGATGTTAATAAATTTTAAACATTTACTGATATCGAAGTTAAGTCAATATTCACCTTCTGTATAAATAATCACACTGTGACAATAGATCACAGTCTATAATTCAGTGCAACTGTCACTGCGCAGGTCTGATTACACTGCCTCGAAGTCGTGACGTGACGTCATAAGGAGGAATGCGGCGTCTATCGATAAGGAATCAGGCTTTTCAAGTGTCACTTAGGCACAGAATACGCAAATGTGGGAAAATCTAAACTAGACAATCATTTGATCCCTACTTGGGAACTCATGGCCTCTGTTATATCTCGTTTCTAGCCCTGTATTTCAGGTAGCTTTAGGGGATTGGTTAAAAGCGAGTTTGGGGATTGGATAAGAAATATTAGTAAACTGTCCAGATATACATAAAAAAAATTAATCTGGCTGTAACCGAAAATAATACTTACTCTCAGTTGTAATCAAGATGGTTTTATCATTAGTAAGAGGTCTTCTATTACAAGTCAACTCAAAGCCGCAATAGGACATAGCGGCTGGAGATTTAAGGGATAAGATAGACCTGTGTGCAGACTGTAATGTCAAGGAGTTATTAAGCTAAGCTATATTTGAAGTAGTTAAGGGACATAGCGGCTGGAGATTTAAGGGATAAGATAGACCTGTGTGCAGACTGTAATGTCAAGGAGTTATTAAGCTAAGCTATATTTGAAGTAGTTAAGGGACATAGCGGCTGGAGATTTAAGGGATAAGATAGACCTGTGTGCAGACTGTAATGTCAAGGAGTTATTAAGCTAAGCTATATTTGAAGTAGTTAAGGGACATAGCGGCTGGAGATTTAAGGGATAAGATAGACCGGTGTGCAGACTGTAATGTCAAGGAGTTATTAAGCTAAGCTATATTTGAAGTAGTTAAGGGCTATAAGTCTTCCAGTGAATGTTCTTTTTGACAGTGCGTTTTGTATTATTTTTTCTGGGCAGATCCTTGCTTCTACGCAACACCATTGCATCCGTATTTACATTTATATTCGCCGCTATGTTAATTCTAAGACCAAAATAGACAAACGCACTATCTGTCTAACTTGTTCATTTAGAGACATTTGAAGGCAAATCGTATGTCATTAATCTTGGCGATTAGTCGCACTTGTATTTGAATCAATCACCATTATTCGACAACCTTCACCACCCTTGTGTCCAAAACCTCGTCATTCCGTCTTACCTTCCGTCATAATCGTTATGTTGCTTCCGTCATTGATTGGAAGCGGCCTCAGCATCGATTATTTAGATGTCACGATTGCTCGACGATTCCGATCACGACTGATAAAGGTCAGGGTTGTAAGTAATAGAGCTTTTTGGTGGTATTGTCGTTATTAAGAATTGCCAGGCTATTAAATTTTGTTTTTATGGGTAGCGTGTATCTATATATTATTGCGTGGCAATTGAAATTGAAGTTTACGTTATCGGGAAATTTTATATAATAATATATTACCTTTTCAAATAATAGTTTCTATTATTTGAAAAGGTAATATAACTATTAACTTCATGGACCACACTTCTTGAGAGATTCTTCGTTACTAACTTATTAATCCCGTATATATTTAGTAAATTACTCCATTTTGATTTTCTTTAAGAAGACGGGATTTCACGAGTACCTGATTGTTCATTAAACCCGTCATCTTAAACATTATGAATAAAACATGAGTTAGTTTTCTAAATAAAATAACTGTTTTCCTTATTGCTATTACTAAAACACTAAAACATTAGTGCATTGAAAGCGCACAGAGATAGACCCAAATACAAAAATAATAATAAGAACACATGAGAAAACACGACTCTTTGAACCCCGCTCCAAATAAAAAAGAAAACAATTAGGTAAAAGTATATAAGAGGTCACCTAACGGTGTGTTCCGGCAGCCTTCCTTGAAAGCCAGTGTATTTCAGACTAGGCATGCTCCGGCTTAGGCTACAGTATCGCTGACTTTCGTGGTCGTGCGAACTTGTGGTCAAATGTCTGTCTGAAAAAAAAAACCTTTTTCCGGGCAATGATCTGGGTGCACCCACAGACAAACTATGACGAATACCGAGATAATTATAGAATTATTACATAAAGTCAAAACCAATGTGCATGTGGTCAGCGGAAACCAAACCAGTCGTTAACCAAATATCTAATTTTAATGTCATCCAAAATGAGTCAATTTCATATGACTGACACATTCGTAATAAGCTTACTGCGCGGCGAAAATAGCGGAATAAAGATTATAAAGACGAACGTTCACTGACAAGCAGTTCTTTTGTGATGACCACAGTTTGTGACCATCAATCACGTTTTTTTGTCACCTGATGCAGAAAATGAGCGCCAGAAGGACCACTAATGCTCTGAATATAGATATAAAGATAGAAGATAAAACCCATCATACTAATATTGTAAACTTGAAAGTTTGTATGTATGTTTGTTACTCTTTAACGCTCAAACGGCCAAACTGATTTTGATAAAATTTGGCACTAAGATAGCTTATGTCCAGGATTAATAATGTTCCCGTGGGATATTCAAATTTCCGTGGGTGATACAACTGGGCAACTGGTAATTTCTGAATGAGTTTTGTAGTCGTTGAGGAAACAGGGAAAATTAATAAATTTCTAACCCCTAAAACAGTTGTTGAGAAATCATAAAAACAACACGAAATTTCTCGTAGACCCTAATTAGATGTGACTCATAATTTCATACAGACAACAAAAAAAGTAGTAGTATATTTCATAATTAGAGCCGGCATATAAATATCTCTTAACTGAAACTGAACTAAAGTAAGGTGCCAACTTGTATAATTTGGTATAACAGCAGTACCTAAACTTCATTCTCAAACAGCAAAGCAGATTTAAAAATAATATGAATCTGCCTGATTTTGACAAACTATAAATCAAGATATTCAGAATGTCTTCTGTTTTTATATATTTTGTGTTTGGTCTCAACGCAAACATGAGAGTCAACGTCATGGGTGCTTCTTTACGGGCCTAGTCATCGGGACCCATAATTAGTTTTCAAATTGGATGTGGACAAAAAAAATCAAAGTCCCCGCGAACTCAACCGTTATTATGCTCTAACAGAAATTTTTATTTGGATTCTTTCATGATTGGATTTGACAAATTACTGCGAACGGTCAGTCAATTTATTTCGACTTAGATTATGGATTCTGAATTGGGTAGCTGGAATTCGTTTGGTATGACCTAAAATTGGATGACAAGCAGCGGATATTTCTATTTAAATTATATTTAGATACCTATATCATCTTATTTTATAAGAGCTAATATTATAATTCAAGCAGCTATTAGAAATTTAAAGTCTTAATAAAAGAAATAAAAATATATCTAGTAAGTTAGTGTTAGACTAGACTGGTAAACAAACCCCTTGCCTCACAAACAAAAGGGCGCGGGTTCAATCCCAGGTACATGCACCTCTGTGTTATTCACTCAATTGCAAATTATAATTAGTTACCAACTACTTGAAACAGTGAAGGAATACATAATGAAAGCATGCTTGTCGGAGAATGTTACTGACTTTCAAAGGTAAGTGAAGTCCTCCACTCGCAATCTGGCCAGCATGGTGGGCTATGACCTAACCACCCTTCATAGGGCAGACCCAAGCCCAGCAGTGAAAGGTAATATAAATAATAAAAGTAGAAGCATCATTCCTATAACTAGTCTTAAATATTCGATATCCACTATTATATTCCCAAGTATTCTGAACAAGACGTCAATGCAATTTAAATACGTTTTTCTGGCATCCCAGTTATGCATGGCCGTTAAACAAGCGTTGATATAGGTACTGAGTCTTTTATTATACAAATGATTCATAAGAAACACAAATAATTCATTGGTGGATTAAAAAGCGGGGTTCAAGTAGAGCATAGAATCCAACGGTCTAATCACAAAAAAAATATAACTTAGTTTAAAATATTACTTTGATAAAGGACTGTCAAAAATTTTAACACTTTAAAACACTATTTCAACAAATATACTTCATTATAATACTAGAGATCGTATTTCGAAATTGGTGTTTAGACACTTAGTTAAGACAAGGTTATGTGGTTGTATAAACTCAAAATGGGAGGTATGAAGAATGGAACCGAAAAATCTGATTAATACTTGTCAATGGCATGTCCAAATCTTTTCCGGTAAGACGATAAAAGTTTAATTGTACTAAGGGTCTAAATTTGATATAATATTGATGTCATAAATTTTGTATTATTCTGGTATTAATTAGAGCAAATTTCGTCAATCTTTTTGTGGATGTGGGTTTGAACCTCGTGTATTCCTTACACAGCAATCGACCCCACTAACCCTCGGACTAGTAACACTCGGCAATCATGGCTACTTTCATTTAGTTTTACTAAAGTAACAATATAAACTACTTACTTATACCTTAAACCACAAATGCTAGAGGTTCTTATGGAACTATATTCTCATATGATCCGCTAGTTAGCTGGCTTCAATCCTTCAGTCCAGAAACAATAAGCTGGCCTCCACTGTACTGTCAATCGCATCATTAAGGCGATGCCATCCGCGGGTCGCATATCAACCAGTACACTTCATTAGCCACTCGCGAGCTCTACGTGAGACACATTCTGATTCCTCGCTTCGCCCCCCTTAAGTGGGAGATTGATGTATAATGGACGGAATTAAATTTCAGAATTTTGCAGAGAGACAACTGAAAATAATTTTATTTGATACATTCTTCACCAGGAAATCGCCATTCACCGCGAGCGTCAAGATTATTTAAGTACAGAATTTACAGATACAAACTCTAGATATGGCTCCAACTCACTAAACAATAGCCATAACAATAATGCTATGCTGTGCTTGTCCATAATTTTTTAGTCTTCGTTCCTAGTATGTAGGTTAAAGTAAGATTTTACTCCGAAAATAATCATACAAATAAAATTAGAACATATCAAACATTTTGTCAAGCATGGCACGCTAAAGTTTTTTGATAACAGATGCATTTATTTTAAAATGGTAACCGAATGGTGTTATCCATGTGGTTGCTAGAAGAGGGATACATATAATATATTTTTTTTTAAATGGTAATTATACTGATATCTGGAGAAAGTACTGACAAAATTGTTGCAATTCTATTTTACAAGCTTTATTTTGCATACATAGGTATCTGACTTATGTGAATCTGTGTAAAAGCTTTATTCTCATCTCATTCCTGGACGGATTGTGTCAAATGTGATGGTAATTATGCGGTAAGTTGGTGACTTTATAAAGGTTTCGTGTCGTTAAAACGGAGTAGTAGAGTTTCCTCTTAAAATTTATATACCGCCTTGGAGATCAATAAAGTAGGTGGAATCTGGATAGTCTAGATATTGGTTGTAGGTATTTCTTTTAGAATTGAATACTTTGATTTCATTAGGTATCTATCTACCTAGTAAAAAAAAGTAAAGTATTTTTCTTAGAATTGCATCACGAGGTAAACAAATACATGAACAAAAAAATATCATTATGTGATATGTCACTATGACTCTGACAGCTCTAAATTTTATTATTTGTCATTCTAAATGTTTTTCTATGTTTTTATTAGTTATGGCACCGTACGATTTGTTTTTTTTCTTCCCTGTGAAAAATTTTAATAGGAATATATTTCTCTTATATGGTATCGTTAAATGTTATGTTGTTTTGTGTACATTGCACGACATTGTGTGAGTGCGTGAGGTCACCTGCCGGCACCAACGGAAGACCAGCGCTGGTTGTTTACAACCAGCACTATGCTGAGTTCGAGCCGGTTTGTGACAAGAAACTTAAACATAATTTCTGAAGTCTATGTTAGTACTAGTACTGTTTCGGTAGGTATAAATAAATTCTTTCTTCCTCTCTTAGTCGGTACTGAATGAGTCCCTGTTCTTTTAAGATACGTCGGATGAAAAACATTTTAATGGGCAGAAGGCAACTGAGAAAAATTACTCTTTTCTTTTAAATTAAGTGTAATCTTACGAGTATTATATATTACGATATTTTATATGTTACAAGTATAAATAACCACTCAAACACTTATTCCGCAAGCATACATGGGTATGTAAGTACGAATAAAAAAGAAATTGTCATGATCACCGATAAAAGGCCCTTTTTATCTATTTATACACCCATTTTTTTCTTATATCAAGTATAAAATCTATAGATTGTTCGTTACATTACATGTGATCCCGGGGGAAGCTGTTACCCGCGGTGTCCCATGTGACATTGAACTTTGAACCGACATTTCACCTCTTTTCATAGTAGATTCTATAAAAAGTATTTACACCCTCGAAATTTCATGTCTCTAGGATCAGTTTTTAGGCTCTGCGGTAATTGTGACCTGTCAGGCAGTAAGTCAGTCTATAGGGACTCTTTTAACTCTTTTTTATATATCCTTTCCCTTTGTTAATAAATGAAAAAAATGTGTAAGAAAACTAATAAACCGAGATTTGTCACATCCAGCCATGTGTTCCAAATGTAGAAAGCTTGTAAACATTTAGATTTACAGCTTAACGACTTGTTTCATGGCTCTATAAAAAAATATTTGAATAATTTTGATGTACCGTGTCACTGAAATCGCGAGTTAAATAATCTTATAGCTTTCTTTGATACTACGAAATTGGGTTAGTTAGTTACACATTCTTTCTGGAGACATTTTGTTTGTAATAAAAAAAAAAAACAGAAATAACACTCTGTGTGACCAATATCATGTGAATTTTTAGAATTCTATTCTATTTTGTATTGCAGTATAAATATTTGTAAGTATAAGGTAATTATTTAATTAGATACGAAACAAAAATTAAGATGTTTATGTATAACTGACGATAAGGTATGTACTCAAAAGGTAATCGGTCTCAAAACAAACTCTCATGTGAAGGTTAAAACTTTACATATATAGCTCTGCATCGAAAACACTAATTAAGTTTAGTTATTTGTGTTTTTTATCTATTGTAAGCACTAATGATTATTATTTTTATTTACTATGGCTATTCAATAGGTACATAATATTTTATAAGTTTTTAACTGCAGTACATCAAACTTTTTCCAATCTTAAATTTAACGTCTGACAGTTCGTTATAACACTTTCGTGTGACCCGGCGACCAAACGTCAAACACTAAAAAATGTATTCGAAATTGTGAGTAATAATCGTTCAATATCTTCATATTGCATATTCAAAATTGAAGTAAAAAAGTGCTCTCACACTGGTGCGTTCGGGCCGTCTATCAACGTATGACGTACTGACACTTGTGATTTATCAGTTAAGAAAAGTAATTTTAGTCTTTAGCAGGTTGTGATAAGGTTGTTGTTAGGTGTGTGTTTAAGTTTGTCGGAGTGTCGGGTTGTCAAAGCGTCGCGAACGAGCGCGGACGGGACAGTATCGTGCTGAGAGTAATCTCAGGGGACCCCGCGGCTAGTGAGGTGCTTGGAACAGGTGCGAATGTCGATAGACTGGTCAATATTACCAAGACAGTTTATTGTGATTTTTTCGCAGATGTTTCTTAAGTTTCGCCACTAATGCCTAAAGTTAGTCCTGTGCCTGTAAATTACTTGTATATGTAATGTTTTGAAATGGTATTTATTATTGTCGGATATATGAGCTGACATATAATAGCCGATTCTTACCAAGACAGTACTTGATGATTTTTGGCGAAGAAAAGCAAATAAGTCACAGTTGACTTATTTGCTTTTCTTCGCCAAAAATTTTCAGACCAAAAATTCAGTCATTGTATCACAAATTTGAAATTTACATTTTTTGATGGTAAGTTTTTATACTATTTTGTCGTCCTCCTAATTAAATGATCTAAAACAAAATATTTTTAATCGATATCGATAAAAATTAGTGCCGCGACAACATCATTAGAGACTCGACGGGGTGCTCGGGTCAGAGAGTCGAGACAATCTGTCAAAGGAAAGAATCACACGAGTCCAAGTCTCATCCCGCCGCTCTATTAATCATATTCCGACTTTTTTTTACAATTTTCGAACGTGTGTTCTCTCCGATAATAGCTACTATTCTGACGCCGATTTCACGAACATCTATTTAAATGTACTTTACAAAAATATCACCTAATTCTTTGTCTGTAAAGTCTGATTTCGCAAGTTTTGTTGGTCGGTTTAGTTGGTCGGACAAGCGGTAAAAATCTTTTAGACAATACTTGTCGTTTGATTCAAGATGTCATGTTCGAAGATAGGATCTTGACGAAAATTTTTGTATGACGGGGTCACCGTGGAGCGTTGTACTTCAATTACATTTGACACAGATGCGCCGTTTCGACGCCGTCCGTTGAATTTGTTTGTATATTTAGATCATCTATCTTTGTGATTAGCTTTCTAAACGTTTCGGTAGTAATTTGTGCAAAGTATAAGTTTATCGTGTTATTTATTTACTCGTAAGTCTTTTAGTTATTTGTACTGTATGAGCTTTACTTAAAAGCTTAAACTATATAATAGATTTATAATAAAAGCTATACATATGTTCATATAATGTCTGGACATTCTTGTTTAATTTCAATACTCATATTAGACAAGTCAGAATCTCATTTGGTATATACCTTTATCAGATTTTTTTAGCCTCAATGGTTTTAATTGCAACATTTAGTATTTGTGAAGATCTAATTTACGTGTATATATCTACTTGTAATTGCTAATAATAATACATCATCATAATCAAGGTCTGCAACATAATTTTATCACATCCTCCTTTTAAAACGTGTGCTCTTTAAGACCTATAATTTGGACGTCCAAATGTCTTTTAATTAAAAGGCAAACACTTCATTAGGTAATCCATTAAGGTGGTAAGTGACATTGGCTTCCATTGAGGTAACATCAAAAGCTATATTCGTGACAATTCCATAATAGGGTACCTTCAAAAGCTATGCATCTGCTGAAGTTCTATTATTATCACATTTAATAAATTTTACTTATTCTTTATTCAATTGTAATAGGGTTTGTTTTCTCTTGGTCACTTGGCTTATAAATGGTTTTGTAAGTTTGTGTTTATTGGTCTTGACATAGTTTCTGGTTTGGACTATCTTTGCCTGAGGCGTTAGATCGTGGGCGATATTGATGACATTACGTATTATTGTAATTAATACTGCCTGCTTTATTTGACTCGCTTTGTAGAAATATTTGTCTGGTATCGTTTGATGAATGTGAGTCTTTATCATTATAAATATGAGTAATTGTTACGTTTTGCTATATCGTGAGAAAATATTGCGACGTTCTGATTGTCTCTTGATTTAACTTTGTAAGTATAACTTGAAATGCTAATTCTAAATGTATTTGGATTTAACGGTTTATGGTATAGTAGTTTTATAGGAGAAATGTATTGTATTGATGATATCGTTTTAAGAATATCAACTAATAAGAACACAAATTTTAAACTTAATATTTACATTTAATTTAATTTGCACGCATAAATTATAAGCAATCAATCAATTATAATCGTTGGCATCACACATTGGGAAGATTGATGCATCGTGCAGTATGACACTTGACCTAAAGTTCAAACCATATTTCTTTGAGATACCATCGCACAATGTCACTGTGTTCTGTATGTTGGACTAAGGTCGAACAAGAGATTCGACGCATTTACAAATGTTGCCCTCACCAAGTATCTAATAGATAGGTATTTGGTGACCACAATATTTATATGCTGTGTTGTATTTTATTTATTATTTGATGAAGGTCCAATACGTCGTAATTACACGAATTTGTATTCGTGTAATTGTGACATCATTGTTTCAATTCATCAGTCAAAGTTGACTGATGGCCTTCGTGAATCGTGATATTTTTGTGGAAGACTTATGAATGCACAGACCTATTGTCTAAGAAATCGTAGAGCTATAATAGTTCAGTTGTGGTCTCAGTTTCTAGGCTCCTGTGAATATCCCCAGCATGGCCTGAAGTTGTATCTTATGTTAGTGGGCACGCTGCCCTCTGGTGGTGGATTGGAGCACTTTTATATGTTTTTATGATGCTGTTAGTTAGTTATTTTGTTAATGATAATGAATGCACTTGCCCTTTTAAAAAACAAAAAAAATATAATTAATTATAGATGCATGATAATATTTTACACAGCCTTGTTTGAAGTTGGTTAATAAGTTGGACCTCGTATGCCGTGTCTAGACGTTATTATATTCAAGACTAGCTGACCTGGCGATCTTCGTACCGCCTTACAGTTATGTACGTTTCTCACCTTTTAAACCTTCCCTGGAGTACGACAAACATTTCAAGACCAAAATCAGCTAAATCGGCCCAGCCGTTCTTGAGTTTTTGCGAGACTAACGAACAGCAATTGATTTTTATATATAAGAAGACTAGCTGTCTCGGCGAACTTCGTACCGCCTAATAGTTATTTATGTTTCTCACCTTTTAAACCTTTCCTGGAGTACGACAAACAATTTAAGACCAAATTCAGCTAAATCGGCCCAGCCGTTCTCGAGTTTTTGCGAGACTAACGAACAGCAATTGATTTTTATATATAAGATATCAATATGATTGAATCGTGTGTGTCCTTATCAAATCACATCGCTTGAAACAACCAATAGAGTTCTTATTAAACGCTATTTATTATGTAGTTTTTGTACACTTATATCACTTACCTACCCACAGACAGGTTTTGTTTTATTAAACTTGATGTTAAAATTAATGAGTAATAAATAACAAATAATAAATTGTTAGTTCATTCTTCTACGTTGACTTAACCCACAAAAATATTTTATTTCAAACCACTGGGTTTCTTGTAGAACTCATTCGACCACTCGCATCCACTCTAAACGTTCTTCTGCTGTTCAAGGATCTCCCCTATGAATGCAGGCCATAGTCCACCATGCTGGCCAAATTGCGGGTTGGGGACTTCATTTCTGGTTGATTTTAAATTCGAAATTATTAACCTTCTTTGGCAAGCTGGTTTCCTCACGATGTTTTTTTTTCACTGTTTAAGCTTGTGGTAAATAATAATAATAACACTTATGTAAAAAGCTCGGAGGTTTATGCTGAACCTGGGATTGAATCCGCACCCATTCGCTTGTGAGGCAAGGGTTTACCGACTAGACTACGAGTAAGTACCACTTACTGATTAACTAGCATTCGACGATCATATAATGCTTATTCCTATTCAGGGTGTAATTTTTGCCGGAATTCTTATATGGCTACATAGATAAATACTAGTGAATTCCTGATTTTGTGTTAAGTTAACCCTTAATTACTCTTAGACGCACTTTTCAGTACTCTGGGGATAAATTAACCTGTTTTTGGTTTCCTTTCTTTTTTGTATGTTTCTTTTGATTTTATGTTAATCTAATGATATAGTTTTAATTAATAAATTAATAGTAGTAAAATTAGAAGATTAATAAAGAACACAACTAAAGAAAGAAGACGTTATTTTATGGTACATGACATTAAATAATAGTGCATTTAAAAATAAACCAAAAAAACTCTACATTACATGCAAACACTGTAATACAAATAGCTTGATTACCAAATCTGCATATCAGAAATACTCTCAAGTAAAAACAATGGTACATTTTAAAAGTACAAAATTCCCTTTCTTATCTTTGTGAGTCGACATCAACGAGATCAGTAGTGTCGCAACAATGGCCGCGTGCGAACCAAATACTCGCGATGGTTTCACGTTGTTAAACAGAATAACATATAGTAGGGCACTAAGGCCTAGTACGTAGTAGTAACCCCGATGTAAAAACAACGGGGTGTTATACGTTTAACTTGAATGTATGTGAGGGTGTGTCTGTCTTTAGCTTCTTTAGCATCCCGCACGGATGAAATTGATTTAGTATTTTTTAGTTTGTAAGGTGAATTGTATTTTCTAAGGCATGAAAATTGGCCTTAAATGGCCACCGAAAATAATTCGCCATTAGTGACGGCGCGCCGTCTCAACATACTTTATCAAAACTCCCTCAATATGGATATCAAATGGTCTTAAATAGTGGTATACTATGAATAAGATACATTTCAAATTAAACATTTTTAATTTTTCTTGCTAAGATTAGTTATTTGTTTTACAAGAGTGCAAAGTTGCGTGCTCACTTTTGATGACCGAGCAAGCGAAGGATTCTAAAATTTAATTATTTTAATCTAAATTCAAAAATTAGAATCCTGAGCGTTAGCGAGGGAACTAAAAGAGCAGAAGATGAAAAATCTTTGCACTCGAGTGCAACACGTAACTTTTCATTCCGCCTCAGCGAGAAAATGACTACATACGAAAAATAAAAAAATTTTATCACTCATTTTAGTTTATTCACTTATTTTTAACATAAGGTTTTATTTTTACCACAGAGGTAAAAGTAAATAGGTTGAATGAGTATAGGTTTTTAAGGTGATGGTTCCCAAATAGATGCGTTTTTGTTACCATTTTCTAGCATTACCGTATACTGTGCCGTGTTGGAAGTTAATACATCATGTAATACATATACTCAATTAAAGCATGATGTTTCAAAATACTTATCTTAGTTTACCAAACCATTTTAATATATTTTTGAAGAACTCATTATCTTATTATTTTGAACATGTTTCTTTCGGTATACGTGGAATGTCTACTTTGTAATGTTGAGGTAGATTAATCGAAATATTGGCACCTTCAGGCTAATGTATTGTTTTTGTCTTAGAATGATAGGTAAGTGAAGTTTTAAAGATAAATGTTATTAGAGCCTACTAAAAAGTATTCATTTAGAAAAGCACGTTGCTAATATATTTAACTAGGCACTTAGCACATATTTTAATGAGGCACTTTGGCTTAGCTAGCGGGTAGCGTTCGTTCTAAGCAACGTTGCATGCGTGCCCGCTTCATCCCTGCCACTTCGCGTAGTGCGCGACGTTGTCAGACTTCATCTAGTGCAGCGTGAGAATAATTACATATAATATTCTTTCCTAGGATAGTTACCGCGTGCGCGTAATAACATACTTATAAGCGATGTGTTTTACTAGAAACATTCTCTGCCGTAATTTTGACACTATTTGTAGAAGTGTGATAATATACAAATGGGAGATAAGAAGAATCGAAAACAAAAAATATCACTTCTTATAATCTTTATAAGTAAACGTTCATCGATGATTTCGCCAATTTACTTTTTTTAGATAATTTTTTTATTCATAAATTTAATTATTTTGACCGATTTTTATAAAACCTATATGAATTAATTGTTCGTTAATTTTAACGTTAAAACAGAAAAAACTTAAAAAAACCATAACTGAAATAAAAGGTAAACAGTTAGGTATTTTTATTATGGCAGCTGCTTCTTACAGTGAAGATATTTTTTTTATAAGATCTCTTCCCGTAGCAACCGTCAGCTATAACATCTATGATGGCAATGCCGTTCGAACTCTCCCTTCCGATTCAGATAAAAACAATTTTCTTTTTTATTACCTACACTGTAAACGCTTTTTAGGAGGAAACCTGTACGCGATTACGAAATTTCTTGAGGACAAACATCCATACATACAAACTGACAGACAAAATAATCTAAAATAAATCTAAGCAGAGATGCTTCGCTCGTTTCACACATACCTACGTATTGAGTCTAAACAAACGCTCGTCTGCATCAATTCGAATTTCATCACACAGAGTAGTCTTGTTACAGAAACTTATTGTAACAAATGGTAATAAAAGGATTTTTTCTCAGTAATCAATACCTACTGTTTTTGTTGTAGAAACAATCAAAATTTATGTTTTATTTACGTAAAAAGCGTTTAGTACCTATACTAAAAAATAAAATTGTTTTTATCTGAATCGGAAGGCTGGATTCGAACGGCATTGCCATCATAGATGTTATAGCTGATGGTTGCTACGGAAATAGATCTTATAAAAAATATATTCTTCACTGAAAAATACTTCATTTAGTTTGATAAAAATCGGTCAAAATAGTTAGACTTACAAATAAAATATGCAATTTTTTTTTATTTATTACAATTTTTTTAAGTAAGTTTTACCTAACCCAGCGAACCTCGTTGTTGATAAATAATGTCATCAATGATATGAGCTGCCAACTGCTCACGATGGCGGAATTTTGAAGGGTGCAACTCGCACGATATTCAACAAACGAACTTGAACGATAGTTTCTACGAAATTTTCTCATTTTTTTTTATGTTTTTACGAGGTACGAGAAATCATTTTTATAAAAGTTTAATGAAATCCAGTTATTATTATTCAATAATGAGTAAAGTTATATTTGAATTGAGTAATTACTACATACTTCACCTTCTGTACAATAGTAATCTTTGACCTAACTTTCAGAAAAGTACGATGTTATTTCTCTGAACTTACATTACTCTATGTCAATATCCAAACTGTGCATAAGACACCATCTATCTATACAGTTGACAAAATTATAGACGGCAGGCCAATGCCCGCTCATTTGTTTCGCCCAGAATCAAACAGATGGCATGGCATAGGTAAGTATCAGTACATACTATTATTTATTCCGTGGCTCAATTCTCAATTGCGTTTGTCTATACCCGTCGCCTTAATACACAAACTTGCACACGATATTCTGAATTCAAATTTACTTAATCTTCTAGCGGATAAAAACGGCTTTTGCACTCAGATATCGAATAGCAAAAAACTCTTTCCGGGATGGTGAGATGAGAGAGAGAGAATTTTACTAGAAAACTTTTAGTATTTGATTATTGTATACCCACTATTAACTGTCGCTTCAATACCTCGCTAGATGGTTAAGGTACGAGCCATTATTATTTTACTTAGAATATTATATACCATTGAATACAGAAATATTTACTTTTTTGTTTTTAAACATAATTAAATATTTTTAATTTTTTATCAACACCATAACGGATTATTTTGTTTACGAGAATAGAAATTAGAATAGGTAGAAACCTACCTATTAAATTATTATAAATACGTTTCTGAGGATAGGTACTCTACGTAGAAGTTACCTATACAATTATACAATTTATATTCCGCGTGATATAAGGATTCCAAGGACACCTGAAATGTTATTATTGCTTAAGGAATTTAGAAGTAGAGGAAAAGTTGTAGATATAACAAAAAAGATAAACAACTAATATTAAACTAATATAATAGTTTTTTATTATCCTAACGTTTGACTTTGTTTCTTGGGGAGTCGTGTTAAAAGACGAATCAAAACATAGCTCACTTAATTCCAATTAAGAGCTATCGGGCGAATCACAAAATTGTCTTGCTTTAGGCAATAGAAGACTCTTATGACATGCGTTGCACAGAGCATTAGGCACTGTTTGTAATAACAGTTTCACTTTTTTGTACTTCGAGTACTCCTTACTCATGTTCACACTAGGATCAGCATTAAGCATGCTGTATAGGTATTGAAACGGGATTACTTTATTCACTACAAACAAAATTCAAAACAAAATAATCAGATGTTTAACGTCATGTTGTTTTTTTGTGGTGGTTACTAACCTTACGGGGCGGTTCACAGCGTACATTCGTGTGTTCAGAACGGGTTGCTCGCTGCAAGCGTCTTGTTTCCCCGTACTTGACTGCTCGAACGCTCGCTATGTAACACGTTACATTACGCCTCGTAACAAGTGTTACCGCCTTGAGAATGCGGGGTTGATCTTGTTTGTAATGATGACGATTGATTTACGCATAGCTTACTACAGAACCGATATCCTGTATACATTTTATATTGGGATTTAAATAAAGTAAAGTAATATTTATTGACCTTTAAATAACGTTCGTTACAGGCAAGTCTTATTACATTTGAATTAATAATTACTTAAAAAATTTAACTTACAAATCTCATTTATATACGAATACTTAATATTAGTTCTATATTAAGTATTCGTTTAATAAAGTACAGAGTAATCATTTGCTTGTGTAACCAAATAGTATAAGTGGAGTTTTGATGAGTATGGTCCGATGAAGATACGAACAATTAAAAATTGTTACAATTTTATTAGACTTGTCTACTTTTGTTTGAAATCGTTTTAACGAATACAGGCTGATAAATATGATAATTACCTATAATTAGCGTATAGGTATTATCATAAAGCGTCGTCATATACCTCTTTACATCGTGTGATATAGCGTCGCGCTGCTTGTCTGCATGAGTTATCATCACACATTACTGTGTCCATCACGCGACCTCTTCAATTTAGATGGACATTACGACAGTTCATACGGCACGGTATGTGCAATTACTGTTATTACGTACAGTGCTCTATATTTCTTGACATACCTCGAATTTGAGAGTGACTTTTGCATTACATATTCATGCTTACGAAAATTAGAGTACTTACGTTAAAAATGTTCTAGTCGTGGAGAGCTTGACTTTGAAGCGCGACGAAGTTAGATATCATCTCCTAGTCTCACATTCAAAAATAATAATATTATTATATAACTTTAGATGATATTTTTTTTTATTTACTTGAAAACATTGACAAGGCTGTAGACTGTGTAAGTACTTGCCTGCTGTTGTAACTATAGACGGACAAAAAAGTTAAAATACTTGGCAAACATTAAGATTATTCAATTATAATTATCAAGTATTAAAATAACAATATAATTATTTATAAAGAACTTTAGTATACTTTGTATAATAGAACCCGTAAATTTTCAGCTAATGTCTAAAGTATAATAACATCAAATATATCAGTGGCTCTCTTGCGATATATTTCACCAACCACCTCATTCCTATTCAATGTACCATAAGACAATGTCTGGGCTAATCTTGCGGCGGCGGCTCGACAAAGCCTGACAAAGTTCTGTGTTTATTTGCTGGCTATACTGCACTTGCGGTTAAGAGCGGCATGTAACTCATTTTCTAATACCGAAGGCAGAAAGTTTAGACATAAACGTTGTGAAGGATGGGTGAAAGATTGTGGGAATCGTTTGTGTGACATTTTTTACAGAGCTTTCTAGACCATTTCATCAATTAACCTCCAGTGCACAGCACTGCATAGAGTTAGCAGTGAAAAAAGTGAAACAATCGTAAGTAACCTTTGTAACGCCAAACAGTTCCTTGTTTCAACTCGGTTGGTTTAAAATGTCTGAAAGAACGCTGTTTTAACCTATTTCACTTTTTTATCACTAACTTTACCTTATAGGACTGCTCATCTCATGATTAGCTACAATTTAAGTACAATTTAATAATAGTCTATTTCAAAGTATGTTCTATCAGCAAGGTTTTTAGTAAATTGCAATATGCTGGACATATCCAGTTTGCATTTGAAGTACTATGTCATTAAATAAAGCTTTCGTTATTGAAATAGAACGTAAAGTTAAGCCTCAATTTCATACAAGTTCAAAATAAGCTCTCACTGAAATGACACCTAAAATTTTCGCTTATTTCATTTCGTTTCGAGACCCGATATTAATTTCGTGTGTCAACCCATAGTCAACACTTTCAAGACGGTGTAATTTTTACTTTGGTCCAAGTCATGAAAGAAATAAAACCTATCCAAAAATGAACTTAGGTAAATACTTGTAATTGTGTAAATATATATACATACACAAAAAAAACTCGTTTTTAATTTGACTAGTGTTTGTTCTAAATGGCTCAAAATAATGTGTAACATCTACCAAGACTGGCTACTATTACTTATGATATTTCCTTCTAGTAAATATCAATTTGCCAGTATCCTACTCCTTACTTTAAACAAAATCATATAATACATTTTATTGTTGTCGCGTATTATTATTATATATTTCAATTATTTTGATTGGTTAACTAGTCAACTTATTTTATAAAATTTAAATGGAACCAACTGAAAAGCCTCATTTTGAACAATAAAAGATGAATAAAAGAGAGTTTCTAATAAGTCTAGACATCTTTGAAAATCAGGTAACATAAATATGTTAATATAACGGGACACGTGAGAACTTTTTTAAGTCAGTCAAAAACTGCTATGTCCAGTCCCGAGTGCGATCCCCGGACTGTTCAAACATATTTTGTCTGCTTGAACATGTCTGGGTGTTTATCAGGTTACAATAGCATAGGCTTTGTCTAGTTTGGGACCTGACAACCTTGTGTGGATGTTGTCTCTTCCCTTATTTATTTGTATGAAAATTTACAATAATACTTTTTCAATTTGATCTACGCTACCTCTTATATTTTGTTTCAGCATCTTCAAGTAAAGCCGGGGGTGCGATTATTAACTGTCGTCTACTCCTGCGAACAGCTGATCAATCAAATGCCCTTTAGTAATTGTATTGGGGATTTTCTTTTGTTTTCTGTCACTAGACAATTTTCCTGAAATGCTTTATTTTAGTACGTATATTCTACTCTGATACTGAGACTCATATACGCCTCATAATTTTTTAAGAATCGTATAATAACCGAATAAATAACAGATCTGTGTAAGTAATGATATTCTTGTGTATAATATATTCTACCGACTCTCAAAAGAAGGATTGATGTTTCTCTGATTTTCAGAAGAATCTAATAAGATGCCTGTGTTATTCCGGCGTATGTACTGACGTTGCAGAAAAAGAAATAAGTTAAACATAACACAAGCTATCACACATTTGTAAATTTAGTTAGTGGTTTGTTAACTTTTGTGTTTTTTATTATCTGTAGATCTTAAATGGTCCATATAACAGGTAATCTTTCAGATATATTTTTGGTGGCAGTTTTCATTTCGTAAAAGTGATGCGATTAAAGTGATATATGAATTACAGATTTCGAGCTAATAGAAAAATCCCATAAATTCATATCGTGGGAACTACGCGCGATGCAAACTCAAGTATAGACAGTGATTACAGTGATATCGAGTGATAGTGATATATTAAATGACAACTAGTGATATAATCTCGACTACTTGAAGTATATTATGTGATAAGCCCTTTGATGAACTTTTGCAACATTATCCAGGACTTGGCTCTTTGTTATTTTTTTGTAATGGTGTATCGCATGGTATTTCATCTTTTTCTAACTCTAGCCTACATAGCTACAGACCTCAAGTTATAAAAACTGTCACTAAGTACTAAGCTGCAGCTTAACACACATGTGTGTTCCGGCAGCTTTCCTTAAGCGCTAGTGTATTCCAGACTAGGCATGCTCCATCTAGGTCCACGGTCTCGCTGACCTTCAGTGTCGTGTAACAATACTTCAGTATACTGTATAGGTAGGTACTAAAAACAACCTTGTTACCACATTTAAGTGTAATGATTTCGAGATAAAATAATATACTAATTTACGTCAAGTGAACATAGTAGAATCAACTTTATCGACGTGAAAATATTTATAAATACGAATCATAAAATTTATGCACAGCAAGTTTTCTTAGCGGCTATTATTGTCTCCCATTTCCGCAAAACCTGTCGTTTATCTTACAAGATAATGTCTACTAACAAACAAACGTTCTTCTATGTGTACGTTATATTGTGATCACCAAAGCACAATTTAAAGATTATAGGTTAAATGTTTATTTAATTGTTTGACTGTTCAATAACTAACAAATTAATATAGCATAAAAGAATTATATTATGCCTTTCAAAAGTATTTTACCAAAATTAGAGAAATATAAGTTTAGAGGCTATAGATTCCTATTTCTCTGAAACTTCATACGTACCTATCTTACTAGACGGTGTCTACCAACAAACAAACGTTCCCCTGTGTCCGTCACGTCACGCTGTAATTAGCCACACATAAGGGCTTGTCACGTCACTCATTTGGACATTGATTGCGGTCCAAAGAGCGTGTTAGTGTGGATGGACGGATATTTTGGCTGATGTTTGCTGAATATGCGCAAGAAAATCAATTGTAACTGTACACCGATTTAAGTACAATTTTTTTCTAAATATGTAAGAAAGTAGTTGGATGAAAATTGGTAGTAATTATAGACTAACAACTTTGTGTTCTTATTCAATGTATATTAGGAATCCTTGCTTAACGTTGTCAGTTTAAACGGGTATGTGAGAGCACTCTAGCATCATTTTTTATCATACCTAGACTACAGATCTATAAAACTGGGGATACGCAGAACCTTTTTGTTTCGCTTTTAATACCAAAGAAATAAGTCAAAAAAATATGAATGAACATCTAACAATCTGTACATTTAGATCTTCACTTTGTTTTGGTCGGTCCAACACACCCGCAGTTTATCAAGAGCCAGCACAGAAGGGCGCTATTGATTGGCAGCGTCATTATCTTGCAATACACGTATAAGCTCTCCCGAGCTGAGAGAGCCGGGATTACAGCCACCTTGATATTGACCCGGTCAGGGGTGAACTGGTAATTAGCGGCTGCTTCTTGTTGTACATTTGTGTAGGTATTCAAACGTTAAATCAATTGTGTAAAAATCATTATTTCCAAAGCTTGTGTTCCTGCTCGACAAGCGGCGCGGATGGTCATGGGTGCGATTCCCAGTCGGGGCAGATGTTTAAGCGCAGAGTTTGAATATCATCTTAGGATCTGGTCTTTTGAATACTACTTGGCATCCCTGATATATGAGAAATCCTAGCTTCTATATGATGAATGAAACCTTCTATTATTGCCCTAATTTAAATGCTGGCACGCAAAATATGTACGAAAAGAATGCAATTCCTCCGTAGTCGTGCGAACTTTTGGTCAAATGCCTAGCTGTGCAGGATAAAACAAAAAAGGGTAATATTTACTAAATTAAAATATTTAAAAAGTTTTACATACCTACAACAAGTCAGGAATCTAAGAATTCACTCAAAAATTAACGATTAGCTAAGTTTCATAGCTCAAAAGATTATTAGCTAATTGAATAAGGCAATCGGTACCATGCAACTGATACACTCATCTGAATTCATCAGAACATCTTGTCATGGTAAAAGCAATTTATTTACGATCGCTACTTTACCACGTGCCATCTTTGGTATTTCCTCAACAGAGCGCCGATCCATTTAGAAGCCAAGTACTATAATATCCTTAGAGTACCCAGAAATCTTATCTTACAATGACCATTTCATTTATTTTAGGAGACACAGGAGTCATACACCTGCACTTGAGGCGGTTGATGGAGCTTTTAGAGGAGCATCAATAGATTCTGATTACGCCACTTCAGAATATTCGTGCCACCTTGAAATGAACCTTAACAATGTAAACATTAAGTCTATTTTGTATGCAGACGACAATGTTGCTGACAAATCCTACAGTGTTAATGAAAATATAGTAACTTCAGCGCATAGTCAACCCTAAACCGTTACAACTTGAGTTAATTTTAGTGCGAAAGCTGATGATATCGAGGAAATTAATGGCGGTAAATATGAATATAGTATCAATGTGAATAAAGATACGGTTGTTTTTGGTCTGGTTGGAGATACAACTTTCTTGGCGCCTCGCTTTGTCATGCCGATACAATCTATATCCGGTGCAGTTTCGGGATGAAAATATTTTTACTTATCTTAAGTGGTTGTATCTGCTTATTAATTAGCCACAGAAGGTACTCTTATAGCTGTCAAATCAAACACTTTGTCGGCGCATTGGTGATCTGTGAAATAGTAATAGACGATGATTCTTTGGAAATATCAAATGGATTTAATGGTGTGTCAAACTTTGATGTGTTTATTACTTAGACTTTTTGTATAACTCGTAAAAGCTATTATATTTTAAGTGGTGGGAAAATTAAAATTAAATGACAAACATGTCTACAAAAAGTTAATATAGAAATAAATAGTACATTTGAAAATCTGGCAAAAAATAAATTTGAATAAAGCAACTATTCTCTTATACAAATACGTGTATCTACAAGAACCTTAATCATATAATTATCTTTATGTTCCGCATTATACTACAAACATCATTTTTTTAATTCTAATAACAATATTTTACAGGATTCAGGTGGGCTAGAAACTCTCACTCTGTTGATCTATTTATAAAAGAATAAGATTAAAAAATGAGTGAAACCCTTAAAAGTATATAAGTCTAGTCTAAAAAGTATCTAAGCCTATAAAACTAACACATTTTCATTTTCAATAACTAAAATTAACAGATTACTTGTTATTAAGAGAATGATAAGACCCTTACTATTAAAGTACATAACTTTAAGTTTCGTACGAAAGCAACATTAAGAAATAATACCAATAAATCGGTTGATAATTTCGATAACAATCATACCGAAAGCATATAACCCGTCTTTTACTAACAGCTAGTAGATAATATATGTGTAAATGTAAATGAAATTCCCGTTATAACTCACTCACTATCTGTCCCAGGGCGAAAAAAAAATTCACAGTAAAATGCTGTTCGCAAGACGGCAATTACTTCTGTATCACCAAATCAACGGACGAGCGAGGTGACCGTTAAGACAATCATCAAGTGCCGCCACTTCCTGCATTACACGGACAGATAATACATAGAAATTGTATATTAAAGTCACCTCATAAATATGTATATGTCTCGGTCTGTGGTCACAGAAAACGCTTGCACAATCTACGTGCGGATGGCCTCTGAGCACAGGGAAAGATGTGGAGTCTTCTTAGTTTATTAATTAAGCGAACGAAACGTCTTAGGTTGAAGTTAGGGTAAATTTGTTCTCACCTGGCAATATGGATTTTCTCGTATGAGTATTTAATAACTGTCAAAAGTACAGCTTCTGTTCACTTTGCAAATGCTAAAGCAAAAATACAATATGTTTTAGAGTTTTGGGAACACTTGACCTTAATAATGGTGTACTTTTGAGAAACTTTTACACTGTAAGTTTTTTTAACGCATATAATAATGTCATCGATAGTAGTTCCTCATATAAATCTTTGAACACCGAAGACATATCCGTCGACTCCACGCCTCCGCTACAAGTCATAAACACCGACTGTAATAGAAAAAGTGATACGCGGCTCACCGCACATACTCGACCTCAGCAAACAGACCGACGACGGTATAAAGCAATACGCTCGCACTGACGGTGTGTGGTAGCCTTTACGACGTCATACCTCGAGTGCTCTGCTTTTAGCTGGGGTATTGTTGCAACATTGTGTTTTTGATTGAAGAGAGAAGTTCACATGAGAATTGAAATTGACAAACACTCATCATCTTTCTGTTCCAATATAATATCGTGGTATCAGCTCATTGTATCTTCTTCTTCTTCTACGCGATTCTATCTGCCATCATGTCTTCTTAACCACCTTAAAAAAATTAAGATTCAAGTAGTTGGAATCTTATTATACAATTTTTATGCTCGTTCGTTATAAAATTATCAAATGATTTGTAAATCTTCGTTTGTCGTTTATGTTCTATACATGTATGGTTTTTAATGGTTCAGTAGTTTGGTTTGTAATACATAATAACTAATGTATTCGTGCATTCTGAACATTCGTCACGGTTTTAAAAAGTGATATATTTTTTTCTAAACTTTCAAACTATTCTAAGGCACATTAATTAGCTCAAAGCAACGTCTCAATTGTATGATTACTAATTACTGAGTTATTCACACTGCATGGCTCAGCTGACCCCTCTTCACAGCCACCCATCCGTAGACTGACCTGTGTCGCCATCGCTTAACTTTATGATCGGTTAGAAAAAGTTAATGAACTACATCTGTCATAACCACCATTATGAACTTCTTTTATTCTATTAGTCTTAAAGAGTTACTTTAATGGCATTAAGATAATAAGTTTTCGAGTTAATTATTGGTCTAATAGTGGTGAGAGTAAAGACTTTACAATGTAGGTACCTATCTATGGAGTCTTTACTATTACTATATGCAACTCTAGTGACTTTAAACTTCAACATTGTAGGTTCTCGCTCGATTTACGACAGGTTTTTGTAAGAAAGGTACACACTGATGAAAATTAATGCCTTTACGTTCCAAAAAAAAGTAATTGCGATGATTAACTTTCGTTAAATTGTAACAATGCTTATAGTCTTCAAGATTGTGATGCAAGGTGCTCATAAAAATGGTCACAAAAATTTAATCACATAATATATATTTTTAAATATAGCAAGTAGGTTATAACTCAAATTATAATGCGTTTTGTGTATAATAGACTATTAGGCATTGTTTGCAGTCATAGTCTTATGAGAAATTACCAGTACATGACCACCACCATTTTGCGTAAAACCAAGAGTTTTGGTTTTATTGTATAAAACAATAATTAGCAAGGTACCTAATTTCATATTAAATAAATAAACTTTTGAAACGCAATTTTTTTTTACTCTTTAAAACTCACAGCCATTATTTTAACAACAACTTCCCATCCAAAACAAAAACGTTTTCTTTCTATTATTATGGGTTACCCTTTATGTCCCTTAAAAGTATTGCAATCTAGCCAAAGGTTAATACGTTACTTATTTTTTTTATTAACTTCTAAAAAATAGTGCCTCTAAGACGGTATCTTTTAACCCATATATATCTTTAAAAATCTATTAAATGAAATACACTTTGTTCATGTGTTCTTTAGTTGCAGCACCTACTACTAATATATTAACAATATATAGTGTAATATACTATTTTACTATATTTCACTAACACTTATTCACTACAATAACTCGAACGGTTTAATTCTTTTAAGTCTTGTTATAATGACCGTGTGGTCGAGGAGCTGGATGGCCTGGACATTAATTGAACGCATGTAGACATGAGCTTTTTATCTATACTTTTGGATCACTGTCTCAACAAACTCTACATATGAGTAGAGTTTGCCCCCAAAAAATCATATTGTATAATAATTTTACGTTAATTTTCCTCCCTGTTAGTGTGAACCCTACGCTTAGATGAGAAAATTTAGCGCCATCTTGTTGGGTATCGTTAGCGATCGCCATAGTTTTTACGGCCACCTCCAGGATCTGCGCCTGCCGTTGGCTCCTACACTGCTCATTAGAACTTTATTGTGCGAACATTGATAACATTTTATTGTGGAGTGTTCTAAAAGTAGTTTATAACTTTCTGTGAGTTCGTGGGTGTCTTATTTACAAATTAAGTCATGTCTTGTCTCATTAAGTCGTGAGGGTCTTATCTTCCCCTGCAGCTCCAATTAAGTTCAAATCAAATTAAAACAGAATGTCTTTGTAGAGTTAGATCATACCAGGTTCTTAACTACAGCATACAAGAGCAATAAAGACTATAAAAACACCTAAGCTATATAATTTTCAAAGATAATAGAAAGATCTTTTTCTTTTAAAATTGATGTCCATTTTTCGTCACAAAAATTTAAAACAGTTATAAATATTAGTGCGTGTTAAATAGTTTACAACTGTCATTGAAAATGCTACATCTTATCTATGAAGTGGTTCCAAGTTACTACGTTGATGCTATGTTTCCGAGTCATTCATCGCCGTAGGAATGGAAATCGGGCCGCAACCCTGGCGTGACGGTCCGATCGGTGTTAGGTAACTTCCTCGGTTTCCTTCCGTTAGCACTCGTGCGCCGGTTACGAACTGCTATCGGCGATCTGCGCCCTTCCTGGTTGCGAAACGACCTTACTGCGGTATATATAAGTGAAATACGGGCTCGCTGAATAAATGCTAGTTAAAGGGCTTATAGCGCATATCTATTAGTTCCAAAATAAATACCTTAACATGTGTTGCGATCATGTTTTATCTCTTGCTAGGCATACGTTTTCATAACAAATTGCACACGAAGGCCACTCTAGTAAAATGTGTAGATTAGGGATTAAACTTACCCATAAACAAAAGCAATGCTGCCGCAGTAATGGGCACATTTGGGCAAGGTTCGTTGTGTGGGAGTATATTTGACGGTTGTATAGATCCATGAAATATTTTAAACTAAGTATATTTTTAGTTTTTAGTAACGAAAGCCTCTAATATCTAAAATATAGATTTCCTCACCATCTTTCACAGAGGCTCAGTAGCGGTAATTAAGCCCACAGTTTTCGTACACAATTCGAAAGCTGAGAATTTTTTCGTAGCACAAGGGCAAACTGTTTTAGACACAGTAAATATGAACACTAAAAGCCGACTTTTTGCAAAGAAAATTGTTCATATAACGACCGCATCCTATCTAACCCTTTAAAACACGTTTGCTGTTTATTAGAATGTGAATAGAGAACAATTGAATGTAACTTGTTTTGGTCTTCTAAATTTACTTATGCAGATAATGTCGCTTATAGCCCAGACTATTTATTCCACGACACAAACACATTTTAATTCATGTATCGCAGTTACGATCGCTCCGACCTCCACTTGACTCCGTTCCACCTGTAAGAGCAACGCTTTTTAATGATTTTTTTTTATGTAAGATAGAATAATTATCCATTTATTAGCATAAGTCTTCGTTGACCGGTGACATAGAGGGTTCCCAACGTATCGCTTCGTTAACTCACGACACATTTCACTGGGATTTTTTTACTTCAGGAGCCCAGCTGCACCATTTCTACGAGTAATCGCCAGTTAGGTTTTAATAAATGTGTTGCTATGATGGTTTATATTAACTAGGTAAGCACAAATTATTTGCGTTTGGCTATAACTAGTCTGATGTAAAGCGATGATGTGTCGCGAAGCACGATCGACATCGGCGTCGTTCATCTGCTACTTCTAATATACATAAGCAAATGACATCCCTCCCAGGGGTTTGTTGTTGCTTTATTTTCAGTATTTTTCTAAACTAATAAAAAATACTTCTGCGTTTTTAGATCCACCCGAATACCCTTGACATGATCTACAATCTTTATCCCAAAATAAACGACCGAACTTACCAGGAGTCAGGATTTAACTTGTAATAACGAAATTGAATAGTCACTCCAGGTTTATCTTTCCAAGATCAACAACAATAAACAGATACATAATATTGTAACTTTAATATATAAAAAAGCGGTGGAACTTTTTAAAAAATTACTATCATCATAGTTAAATTTGTCAAACCTAATCCTTCAAATCAGTTTTTTCCCCAAATTTAACCTTTTGTTAAAGTTTTTGTAGCACCAACCATTCCATGTAGGTTTTAATTAAATAAAATCAGGTGAGCTGAACTAATGAATTCAGTTCGCTGCGACACACTAATCACTGGTAATTGTGTGACCGTTTTAATGCTAATGTGACCACTCTTCGTATCGTCTTTTCCTGTCCTTTGGTTAAACTCTGGTTAACTTTGACTTTTTGTAAAGTCGTCACAGTCGGCGATGCGGTGAGACTATGAATATTCATGGCGACATATTATTGCAGTTAATATTATTTTCACGCTTTATTATCTTACTAAAATAGCAGGTTAGTTAAGAAAAAAATTGCATTATTTACTGTTGTATACCTAATTTGAAACATTGGTAAATGACTGAAAATGCTAGGCTTATTCTGGTGACGTTTTTAAATTAGTAGTTTTTCGCGAACTGTGATAACTAGCAAGGCATCAGCTAGGGGAGATCATCAGCATCAGATAAACGAGATGAAAGCAAGATCAAGCATATTTGGTTTTATGACACCAAGTTAGCTTGCTCTTGTTTTCATCATTTTCTTGCTTCAGCTAAGCTCAGCATATAGGGACACAGTAAATGAAGATAATAATAAATGTCTTTACTTTAGGTAACGTAACCCATATAATATACACATTTCAATAACAAAATAGTTATGTGTACAGTATATATACAATAAATATAGAATAAAATATATTGCAACATAAAAGCATCATAAGTACTGATTTATTGAGATGAGCATCAGAAAACGCTTTTATCACTTTCTATATTATTATAACCTGCAAAAAAAGTAACGACAACCTTCGAATTTGAAAACAGATTTACCTATAGTATATAATATACTTATGTAGTACCTATTTTCAATTTTTTTTAAATAATTTCTAATTTCTTAGGATACCAAATAGCATAGACAACGTAAGAGGAATTTAGAAGCCTCAAATTTAATATCAGAGCAATACACTACGTGTTTGCGAAAGAAAACCCTCATTAAAGCTGTCGATTAACTCATTTCACACCTTGTACATCATAACAAATTATGGTGTCAACGAATATTTAATAAATCGACAACCCATTGCAAAATCAAAACAAAATCACTTCTCACGCTCGGTAACGATTCCGTATCATTAGAAATGATCATTAGAATACAACTAAACGCGTTTCTCAACGAATGTCGCATCAGAGCGCCCACAGCATAGTGGTAATGTGGTCACTTAATCACGCGGGTTCGTTGCCTAGGCGTATTCCACTTTTGACACGGATTCACGTGACGTACTCGTAACAAACGACGGGTGTGGAAGTCACGATTGCGTCACAATTTGCACTTTGTAGCTCCTGTCAAAAATTCTGCGTAAAATAAATGGAACAAACATAAATTCGACTCTGGGCAAGTAGGCGACAACAGTTAGGTTAAAAACAACAACCTACAATACTATATACGGGCGAATTTAGGAAATAGAGCAAAATCTTTTTTCTAGTTCTTTGTCTACTAGCTAGTTTTTCTCACGATCATTATAGTTTAGTATGAAGCATCACCGATTTTATCACTTTGCAAAATTGAAGAAGAAATGTTGTCGTCTTGAGACGGACTTCTCTGATTAAGGTGTAGCAATCGAGGTACCTGAAATAAATAATTCTTGGCATTTCTGGTTTTAACATATTATATTATTTAACAATCAGCTTAACAAATATTATTTTTGTTCTTAATATTTAATCATTTTTAATTTATTAGGTGCAGAGTTTTCTGTTTTCCGATAGTTATAATCTTTGTATTTTCATCGCGAGTGTATCCGTTTTTTTTATTAGAGGTAGCGCGTTACAGCCTAAATCGCATATTTGCTTTACACCAGGCTACTCGTGGTTGTGCAAGTCTATTGTCTATAACAAAAAAGTGTGCAAATGACTGGTGTTTAAAGAGGAATACTTCGAGTACAGGGCTGGTGTCGGGGCAGAGGTCAGCTGTCATGTGAAAAGCCTAAAGCGTAGTGCAGTGCGTTTGATGATAGCTTGTCATGTCATTTGATTATGAAAGGTGCATGGCGTTAATGACAGGGCGATATCATAGTGTTAGAGACGTACAGGTATATTCAAGAGCTTTACTATATGCGTATTGGATACCGTTTTACAGGTTGTATTAGAAATATACTGACATATACATTGGAGTTATCAAATGATCTGTATAGTTATAGAGGTATTTCATTAAACTGCTTATATTATGGTGTCTTTACTCCTTAGTAACCCCATTAATTAATACATAAAGACATAACAATTCATTTGAACATAAATATAGTAGAATTTCTTTGCTCGGTGATCTTATGTCAACCGTTAACCACCATCAAAAACATTTTTAACCTATTTCGAAAAAGAAGGAGCTTATCAAGCGTCTTTTATGTGTGTTTCCTGATTATTTAAGACCTGGGCTGTTGTGGAAATCTAAAACACTAACTTGAGATACAGTGTTTTGCTATAACAACGCTAAAACGCTTTAATTTTACCACCTCTGTGCATTTATAGTACTAACTTTTTTCTACATTGAATACATGGCTAGTTATTGACTTACAAACAAGACTGTATCTCAATAATTTTAAACTTTAAAATGACATATCACTTAAATTAAAGTTCAGTATTTTGGTTTAATAGTAATCGCGTTCGTCATATCTCGCCGAGATACAGTGTTTTAACATTTAGGCCACCGCTCTGCGTACTTGTGTAGTGCGCGAATAGCTCAACTAGCGTTGGAAAGAATTATGAACTCAGCGTGAGGAATAGGTGCGTGAGCGGCAAAATAATTTCGAATTTTAAGTTCCTGGAATTTGGATTTGGAAACCACCTATGTATATTTTCTTCGTAAATATTGCAGAGGTGAGAAGAGCATTTATTTTGTCCTCGACTATTTTTACGCACAAATAAAGAATTTTAAATAAAAACAGTTCTTGAAAACTTAAAAACTAACACAAAAATGAAACACGAAATACATGAAAAATAAAAAACACGACTTTTTGGACATAATTTCCAAACAAAATGGCCCTAATGGAATCCCAGATCAATGAAAATCAATACTTTGTACTTATAAATACAGTGTTTCGGCGTTACAGTTCTTAAACGTCACAGTTCTTAATGAGATACGTTGTGATAATACACGTTTTATTATTTTATAATATAGATGAACGTAATAAACATGGCTAGACAGATATTAAAAAAAAACCTTTTCTCCGATGCCAGAGACATAATTTTTCTGAAAGTAAATTCATACAAAATCATGCGAAATCCTATAAAAAACTTAAATGCTTGTTTTCTCGCATTTCGCAACAGCATTTCTTCAGATACAGTGTGTTGGCTTTATACGGCAGTGGGACGGTTTGGCAAATTCCTCAATTGTTTTAAAGGGTAAGTATACTTCTAAAAGTGATGACCATAGAACTAATAATACACAGAAAATCTTAGTCAAAGTTAAGTTATCTATATCACAAACAAAGCAATCGCGTGTCGCACTAAGCAATATTGACGGGGATCATTAGTCCCATTGTCTTAGGGGAGACGAGGGGAGTTAATAACGATAGTGGTATTGATGGAAAATGGGGGAAACGACATCACACACCTTATTAGATAGAAGAATATTGATGAAAATCGCGTATAATATTTTTATTATTTTGCAAATTAGTAATGTAGTACATAATAACCAAAAACCGTTTTATAAAAAAAATATCCCCATACTTCTGTTTTGTGAGTAATTTAAAATTAATTTTGTATAGGTGAAGTTACTCTTCTTAGGATTTGTTTCTAGAGAGTCTGAAAGCTCCAGACTATAATTTAACGATACTGAACAACCGAGAAAATAAAATTCGCCGTATCATACGTCCCCATAGTAGCGGACAGTTGAAAATATATGTCTCTCCACTATGATAAGGAATAGGACACGGTTGATATCAAGACAAATTATAAATAAAATCCGCCAAGTGCGACTTGAATTCTCGCACTAAGGGTTCCATACCATTATCTATACATAATTTATTTAAGTTTGTACCTGTTGTCGTTATTATAATGGAGCTTAAAACGGCCAAATTTTTTTAATCTTATTCTATTTTAGCAACTATTTATTGTAATAGTGGCAACAGAAATACATCATCTGTGAAAATTTCATCACGGTTTATGTGATACAGCCTTATGACTCATGGACGGACGGACGGACGGACAGCAAAGTTTTAGTGTAACAGGAGCTCAATTTTACCCTTTAGGTACGGAAAAAAACCTCATTAAAGCTTTAATGACACTGGTACCTTAAGTCTCGGAAAACTAACAAACAATACTACAGTGAAACGCCTAAAGGCGCTTTTTTCTTGGCCATAAATCGTTCTATTACTTATATTTGTGTCATGATAAATACAGGCGGGTATTATTTACGGCTTGTGTGATCGGATAAGGAGTGTCCACTAGTTTGGGCTGTGGTTATACAGGGTGACTAGACAGGTACTCTCCAAGACATATTAACATTTCATGGTCGCATCTGATAAGCATTAAATAAAAACAATGTTTAAATAGAAATAAAAAATAATACTTAAAAGACTTATGTAAACTTTTTAGTGCTTATAAATTTAGTTTATTCAAAGAAAATAAAGAGAAATACATTGATAAAAAAATATTTATTACTGGGCTGAATTCAATAAAAATAACCCAAAAGAAAGTATGTCACATAAAAATTAAATATTATAATCGGTCCAACCATCTCTGAGAAATTGGAGAACATATAAAATAGTTTCCAAAAAATTTAATACCTCCTCTTTTTATATTCTTTAAAAAAAAAACATAATACTTTTGCTTGTATGCGATAGCTGCCTGTAATCAAAAGTCGTTGTAACGGATAAAATAATTATAATGATTTTGTACTCAGTTATTAAATCATAATTTAAGCATTTGTTTTTATAATCGAAGCGAATATCGAGTAGGTATTCAACAACTTTTATGAATATTGCGAATATTGAATCGGTCACCCTGTATTTGCCTGTGGTTAGGAGTAGGGGCTAAATTGGAGCAGTAAATCATAAGATCGAGATATGGTGTGATGAGATGTGACCAAATAAGAAAATGTGGGACGAGCTTTTCTGTAACTTAGAGATTCTGATATTTAGGTAATTTAGTTTGATTTTTAATCTAATAAAAAAAACAAATAGGATGTCATTCCTCTAATTTAAGACTATATACTATTTTTAAAAATTACTATTTTACGCCTACCTATACAAGTTGGGCAACAATTCGTACAGCTTCTTCTACTTCTTTCTTTGAAAATCAATTGCTGTTCGTTTGTCTCGCTAGAAATCGACAACGGCTGGGCCAATTTAGCTGATTTTGGTTTTGAAATGTTGATGAAAGTTTAGGAAAGGTTTGAACGGTGAAAAACATACATAACTGTTAGGCGGTACAAAGTTCGCCGGGTCAGCTAGTTTTTAATAAAAATAAAAGGTTACAAGGTTGTTTACGCTCAGAATTGGCCACATTCGTCTACTTTTATTAATCTATCGATAATGTTTTTTTTTTTATAAAAAACTAGCTGACCTGGCGAACTTCGTATCGCCTAACAGTCGATTCTTTAATTTTTAAATGGAAGTATAGAAAAGTCAAAGTCAAAGTCAAATCAAAGTCAAATCATTTATTGGCCTTATAACTGCGTTTGTTACACTAGGCAAGTCAATACGTACAATAATGAATTATAATATTATGACTAAACAAGAGTTAAAATTTAAAGAAAAATTAGAAAGAATAAATTTGTGTCTAGATAATAATGTTAAATTTAATATTGATGTCTGATTACTATATACATAATACTTAGTTATATATCAGTCCGGTAACATTACAAGTCAAGTATTGTTTAATGTCAATATCCATTTTAATTAATAATTCGAGAATGAATATTCAGTCAGATCAGTTTGTAAGAATTCTTTTACTGAGTAAAAAGCAGTGGATTCGAAGAATTTTTTTAATTTACGCCTAAAATCATTGCCATGTAAGTTAGCTACAGGACGAGGTAATTTATTGAACATACATATCTTAATCCAGATGCCTTGTTTCTTTACTTTGGCTAATCGAACTTTTGGTTTTGTTAGAAGTACGTCCGGTCTATTGCGATCTCTAAGGTTGTATGGTATGTGATTCGGTTTTATCATTAGATTTTCTTTCTCGTCAAAAATTTCTAAGAGACAATTATAAATATACATGGATACCGCTGTCATTATTTTGTGTTTTTTAAAGTATTTTCGTGCTGACGTGCGTTTTTTTAATCCAAATACTATTCTTATGGCCTTCTTCTGGGCTCTTTGGACTTTAATCATATCGGCCCCGTTGCCCCATACAGTTATCGCATATCTTATCATGGAATGTACGTATGCATAATACACTGACAACATATCTTTCACATCTAATACAGATCTTAGTTTAATGAGCGCATAGTTAGCACTTGCTAACTTCTTACACAGTTTACTTATGTGGTTTGTATGACTAATAGTGTGATCAACAGTATATCCTAAGAAGACATTTTCTTTTACTGCAGGATTCTTGATCACACCTTTGCGAGATTGATATTGCATAACGATGCTTTTATCCGCATTTAATATAATTCCATTAGCATTGAACCACTGTTTGAGAATATTTTTTGCCTCTAAAATTTTTATTTCTAGTTTCTCGTTGTGCTTATCCTTTATTCCTACATGGGTATCATCGGCAAATAAACTAATATAAGTCCAATCAGGCATGGCACAGACAAGGTCATTAATATATATGAGGAAAAGAACAGGTCCTAATACTGATCCTTGTGGTACCCCTATATCTATAGTAGCAACTTTAGAATTTACTCCATGTAAAGAAACAATCTGACTACGATTACACAAGTACGTATGCATCATATTTAGTTCAGAGTCATAAAAACCATAGTGGTGTAGTTTTATTAATAATATGTCATGCCTTAAACAATCAAATGCTTTAGATAGATCACAGTATATGCTAGCGCACTTTTGTGATCCATCCAAGGCATCCAAAACATAGTAAAGAACTTTCCTAATTGCCATTTCCGTCGATCGACCTTTACGAAAGCCATACTGAGAAGTTGTAAAAAGATGATTTTCTTCAAAATATTTTAATATTCTAGATTTAATAACCGTTTCGAGAATTTTGGATATGGTTGGCAGTATGCAAACTGGTCTGTAGTTGCCTAGTTCTGAACAATCGCCCTTTTTAAAAAGCGGAACAACTCTACCTAGCTTAAGACAATCAGGAAATATTCCTTTTTCTAAGCAATCGTTGATTAAGAAATGTAAGATAATGTTTTTTTTTTTATAAAAAACTAGCTGACCTGGCGAACTTCGTATCGCCTAACAGTCGATTCTTTAATTTTTAAATGGAAGTATAGAAAAGTGTTCTTTTTAGACCATTACAGGCAATTTTTTAAATATTTTTCTCCGTTAGAACTATCCTCGTACTTCTAGGAATAATCTAAAAAAGAATTAGCAAGATAAGTTCTGCTGCTCTCGAGATTTGCGCTCAGCAACACATTCAGCGATTCATTGTATATTACCTACACATCATAATAATATGAAATTGGTGTCACTCCAATCATGCGTTTATTGCTTATCACACCGTGCCATACATCAATGACTTAGAAAAATACTATCTATACTTACTTTTACTTGTCTTACCGAATCAAATCCCTTTTAGTCTCCAAACAATAAACTCAAGTGACCCGTAAATTCGCACTGACCTCTTAGACACAATAATGCGTAGACTGGTCCCTACTGTATACTTAGAATGTGATGTAATTAATAAATAGATCAATTCTTTATTATAATATTAAACAAGAGAACAATTCTTACGAAATGTAGAGCTAGTTTTATATTTTTGATTTTTTTTTAATTTTACTTTACTTGCAAAACATGTGTGGCGTAAAATTTCGTTATTGTAATTTGTATTTTTTATATTTCTTTCCGACAAAAATTCTGAACGTTAGTACACTTTTTATAATCTGTAATATTACAGATTAAAGTATTTCTGCAGGTACACAGTAAAAAAATTGCAGTGGGATGCAATGGGAACGGGTCTTCACTATGAAGAGATGTAGGCTGTTATTATAGGCAATCTGAAATTCGCGTCTATGATAAGTTACGATATATGAAAATTATTACCTGGAAAATAACTAGTACATATATTCAGAGTTGTGTTATACCGGATATAGTTCCGAAATACTACGCATTTCTTTAAAGTAAAAGGAAATGAGAAAATTTGTTCAGCATAGCAAGTTTCGAACATAAATAAGATAATTATTTTTTTAATTTAGTTTTGGCCTACACCACTTCATACGGAAAAACCGTGCTAGTGGAAAGCTTTAAGACATTTTGATGGACTGAATTGATTATGATTGACAAAAGCCAGTCTAGCGAACTTATGAAAGAGGTCGGTGCAGCCACCAAAATTCTACTGTCAAAATATCCATCGAGTCCAAAGGGAGCGCCGTTAGCGTCGGTGGAACAATATGGTTAATTCTTGTATAACGTTTGATTGATAGCCAATCACGTTTTGTTAAACAGTGGACGTGTCACTGAATAATGGTATTACGTTCTTTACGTTCTTTTTGTAGCATTTCTAAAAGACCGTATTCGACGCGTCTGACCCAAACTCAGTGTGCGCAAATCGGAATGTCTTTAACTTTCATTTCATTTTATAAACTTTTGCACCAAGTAGTTACGTTCAATGTTAATTATGTTAAGTATTAGGTCCTTACATATGAAATTGGCGTTTTGTCGTACTGGCCACTTTGATCTCAAATATCTCTTCTTTGGTTAGGGATTCCAATTTCAAATTTATACAGCTATTTATTCATACATTTGTATTTCGAAAACCGTAATTCATTTGTTTTGTCCTCGTTTGGTTTTTTCGTTGCGTCACGCAGTTTACAAAATGGAAAACTTGAAATATCGCGTTATTTACGAGTACGAGTTCCACCGTGGTACCAGTGCTGCAGAAACGGCTCGAAGGATTAATGATGTGTATGGCGGCGGTGTTGCAAAAGAAAACACAGTGCGTTTTTGGTTCCAACGTTTTCGTTCTGGAAATTTCGACCTGCAGAACAAGCCCCGTGGACGGCCGGAGACTAAAGTTGCTAATGAAGAATTGAAAGCTATTGTGGAAGCAAATCCATCGCAAACCACGTCCGAGTTAGCTGCAGGCTGCGGTGTTAGTGATAAAACTGTTTTAATCCACTTGAAGCAAATTGGAAAGGTGAAAAAGCTTGAAAGGTGGGTACCTCATGAATTGAGTGCAGCAAACCGACAAACGCGCGTCAACTGCTGCGTTACATTACTCAACCGGCACAATAATGAAGGGATTTTAAATCGGATCATTACCTGTGATGAAAAGTGGATCCTGTACGATAATCGGAAACGCTCATCGCAATGGCTGAATCCTGGCGAACCAGCCAAACCCTGCCCCAAGCGAAAATTGACTCAAAAAAAGTTACTTGTGAGCGTTTGGTGGACTAGTGCCGGTGTCGTTCACTACAGCTTTCTTAAATCTGGCCAGACGATTACAGCAGATATCTTTTGTCAGCAACTGCAAACCATGATGGAAAAGCTAGCTGCTAAACAACCGAGGTTGGTCAATCGCTCTAGGCCAATGCTGCTTCAGGACAACGCTAGACCACACACTGCACAACAGACGGCTGCCAAATTAGAGGAGTGAAGCTCCTCTATTTGGAATGTCTAAGACATGCACCGTACTCCCCGGAACTGGCTCCAACAGATTACCATTTTTTTCTAAATTTGGATAACTTCTTGAGAGGGAAAAAACTCAACTCCGATGGGACAGTCCAAAGCGCCTTCAAAGATTTCATTGATTCTCGTCCTAATGGTTTTTTTAGTAAAGGGATCAATGAACTACCTATAAGATGGCAAAAGTGCATAGATAGCAATGGTACATACTTTGATTAAATAAATATATTATTATTTAAAAAAAGACTTTATGTTCCTCCATTACAAAACGCCAGTTTCATATGTAATGACCTAATATTTGTAACAATGACAATACACGTTATGTGACAAGAATGATTCAACATAGTCCAGATGTAATCACAAAAGAAAAACCAATTTCCGTAATAATATTTGAGTTACCTTTGTATGTCATATGTTGACTATCTAACACTACGTGCATATATTTTCACCGTTATGTTAAATTAATCAACTGTATAATATATATACTATATATTTGATAGTCACGATATATTACACAAACTATAAATAGATAGTCTTCAAAATGGGTCCTACAGTTGAACTCATATTGACACAGCCGATATAAATCTAAATAAAAATAAACGGGCGTGTCATAACCAAGTCATTTGAGGTGTAAATATGGTCATATTTAGATAAATTGAGATTGTACGTTTGAATACAAGTGATGAGAATTGATGTAAGATATGAAGGAATATTTGATCTTCTATTGTTATGCTAATTTTATGAATTAGATGGCATAAATCAAGATTAACCCTTTCGACTCTTGAATGACAATAACAAACAAGTTATTTTTTATTAATATTGATCATAGCTTATGATGATATGCATGACGTCATATCGTATCAATCAACTACTGAGATAGGTTTTCTCTCCGTCGCAACGTTTACTTAACAGACACAATATAACAATAAAGATTTATTTTATCTACATAATATTTAAAGAGATATCCTGACTGTCCTGTCTATTGTTTTCAGGTGCCCAAAAGAGCAAAGGAGGAAGGGATTCTAAAAGTAAAGCAATTGATATCACTGAGCATTTATGATATAAATAATGTATGATGTATTTATATTAATTTCAATTGCAAAGGCCATCACAATAACGGCAAATTTACTACTATAAATTATTAGAGTGCGTTTCCACACAAGTAGTCTTACGCTTTGTTACCTCCTTCATGTGGGTCCCACTAACAGTACTAGCCACTTGTAACCCGTAAACTACTTGCAGCATTAACCATAACGTATAAAGGCACTAAAAGCACGTCTGCCCGTCCCAGGAGGCCGTTTCGGCTGTCAATGTGAAAATTTAAGTCCTCACCACACCCATGCACTCTGCAAGGGTCGACCTCCCTGTGCCCTTTTGTCTTGATTGCTCCCTTTTTCCCGGACCCGGTTTTTGTCTGGAATCCGTCATGTGTTTAGCGAAATGGCGATGGTTTTCGGTCGTGTGCTTTTGTTTATTTGTCAGAGTTCATAGCTGGTATTCTTTGGTGAATTTATAATATGTTGTTGGGTGACTTTTTTTGAATTTAGTAATAGTGAAGTTATATAGCGCCATGTGATGTCACCGCGGATAAGATGCTATTCTACGGTGTAGACTAGCAATACCAAATTATATTCTGTCAGCTTTTTTGGCATAAGTGAGTAAATAAACTAAACGAGTAAGCAAACTCATTTACGCAAAAGCCCAAAACCAAATCACACAAAAAAGTTACAGATATACAAATTTGCGCTTATTTAAGTATTAGTATGTTTGACATCTAATGAGTTTTTTATTTTATTTTACTGCTTCGTATAATAAGTGATTTAACTTCAGATGCTCTTAATTGTATTATATTAGTTTCCATACTACCAAAATCGATATGCACAAACGATCATTTTGCAAAATGCACAACAGTGTCATAACTTCTAAGCTATTAGTATTTGAATGCTATATGCTATACCCGTGTAAATAAATTATTAAATGAACTGTAAACAAAAATTAGAACAAGGCCTTAATCACAGCTGTAACTGATTGCCTATACTTTGTAACATACCGAACGCACCTTCATCTAACCCTATACAAACCGACAACAAAACACTACTCTAACATATGTTTACAAAACATAATCTCTTTGAAGGAATGTGTTACCGTCGTGCCGCCATTCATCTTGTATTAACGACAATGTCTTGATATATTTTATCACATTTAGCTGTGGTAGAAATATTTACTACAACTGACCATCTTAATGTGACCTTCCCTGCTGCTTGTATCATTTACAGAATAGATGTGTAGAGGGGAAGTCTTGGGAGTTGTATAGGTTGTTTTATGCTGGTCATATTGCTGCTTTAGTCGCAGTGTTAACGTTCTTATTTGTCATCTGTCAATTTGCTCTATTTTCGGGGGTGATATGAAAGCTTCGTTTTAACAGGGCTTGTCGCCCGTGTTTTGTCATCGTTATTTTTGGTTCTAATGAGTATTGACAGCGATTTGAGGTGTTAGTTTGGTTTAGCTTTCGTGTTTTCATGATCGGCTGCCGCTATTTTTGAGTAGCGGGGCGGAAAGTTGTATATCTTGTGTATATCAATATGTGTTTTAATGATATTATATTCATTTAATGAAGCGTGTATCAGAATCAGGTTTTAGTGCTAATAATATTAGGTCCTTACATATGAAATTGGCGTTTTGTTGTACTGGCCACTTTGATCTCAAATATCTCTTCTTTGGTTAGGGATTCCAATTTCAAATTTATACAGCTATTTATTCATACATTTGTATTTCGAAAACCGTAATTCATTTGTTTTGTCCTCGTTTGGTTTTTTCTTTGCGTCACGCAGTTTACAAAATGGAAAACTTGAAATATCGCGTTATTTACGAGTACGAGTTCCACCGTGGTACCGGTGCTGAAGAAACGGCTCGAAGGATTAATGATGTGTATGGCGGCGGTGTCGCAAAAGAAAACACAGTGCGTTTTTGGTTCCAACGTTTTCATTCTGGAAATTTCGACCTGCAGAACAAGCCCCGTGGACGGCCGGAGACTAAAGTTGCTAATGAAGAATTGAAAGCTATTATGGAAGCAGATCCATCGCAAACCACGTCCGAGTTAGCTGCAGGCTGCGGTGTTAGCGATAAAACTGTTTTAATCCACTTGAAGCAAATTGGAAAGGTGAAAAAGCTTGAAAGGTGGGTACTTCATGAATTGAGTGCAGCAAACCGACAAACGCGCGTCAACTGCTGCGTTACATTACTCAACCGGCACAATAATGAAGGGATTTTAAATCGGATCTTTCGGATATTTAAAGTTTTCCATTTTGTAAACTGCGTGGCGCAAAGAAAAAACCAAACGAGGATAAAACAAATGAATTACGGTTTTCGTAATACAAATGTATGAATAAATACCTGTATAAATTTAAAATTGGAATCTCTAACCAAAGAAGAGATATTTGAGATTAAAGTGGCCAGTACGACAAATTGTCAATTTCATATGTAATTACCTAATATAATATGTCTTCTTTTTTTAGCAAATATCTGTGACATAAAAACTTTAATTATTGGTCATATGTATATTAATTAATACAAAAATTGGTTTTATAGGTAAGATTTTTTTTATTTTTGTATGAACGTCACCATCGAAACTAACGAAGTTTCCACGTTCAATACAGTACTTCGATTAAAAACTCTTTAATTTACATCCACGGGTCCACGCGTACGTTTTCGGCTATTAAAAAGCCGGCTTGAGTCCGATTACCTGGAGCCTGGGTCCCACCCTTAATCCCTATAATTAGAGTCCCACAAAGTGATTGATAGTTACAGGAACACAATTCTGTGCGTCAAACGAGTATCTAATCAGTTTTTTTAGGTTTTGTTTTCTATCGCGCTGTTTGTACGTGATGAGATGTGTGGCACCGTCATGTGAGGTTGGTACGAAATAATTTTGTTTAAGAATGTTTAAAATTATATATAAAAAAAAAAAAAAGTTGGCAGCAAGACAGAAAGATTGGTCACACTTAGATGTCACACGTCACTAGTCACGACAATATAGGTAGATATGCCACATTTAAAAATGCTCCTTGATCCCAAAGTTACGTCTTAGTCTGCATTTTCAGCCAGTTAGCCGCTGTCTTGTCTATATGTATTTAAATCTAGAATCTCATAATGGCTATAGTGTCAATACTGATCTATACAAGTTATTCAGCGGGTTAAGTATTATTTGGGCACATTGCCCAAAATTCAATTTTTTAAGTGACTTATTTATTTTACAACTTTACAAATATATATTAATCTCAGAGCATGTTTTCAAATTATTATTTACTGTCTGTCATGATTTTAAGACTGTGATTGAATTAAATCAGGTGCAGATTTAATCATTATTTCCAGCACTAAATGACTAAACTATATAACTATCTCTTGGCTTAACTAATTGCTCGTTAAAAGATAATTAGGTAGGTACTTCTTCGATTGTTTAAAGTATGAAGTTGTTGACAAAACATTGGCTCTAACAATTCGGAGTGTTTATAACGAGGCGGAAATATTATACATTACGTAAATATGTTCTAACAACGTAATTTGGAGTAGCACACCGTTTTGAAATAATATTATTTAAGAATATTTTAAATCAGTTACTAGTTCCTTGTAACAGTCCATTGTTAAAATATAAAAATATTAACAAGTAAAATTGAAAATTTTGAAAAACCAGCCGAAAGCAAGAACGGAAGCAAGAAGAGAACAGAAGTTGAGATTTGTTACCATCTTGGATTTAAAATTATCGTAATGTTATAATATTCTACTAGCCTCAAGAAAGGGGTTGGGATCCTAGAAAGCTTATAAACTAATCACCATTTGACAATGGTGGCATGATTTAATTAATGTCTGAACTACCTAAGTTTTTTGCAAGCATTTATTTTACAGGGTAGTATCAATGGACCACATTCCATACATATTACATAAGTACTAAATATACGGACAATTATTATTCCCATAATAAAATGTTGCACAGGTATGTGTCCTCATAAAAATTGCTAAATAATACTTAACCTTGCTTAGGGATGAATAGCTAGTACTTTATATTCTAGAAATCAAATTTCTTGAAGAATATTTTTATAACTACAATTATTTGCAGGGAATAATCTCAAACTACAGAATCCTTTGTTACATTATTAAACTTATGCTTCTATAAAATTTGAAAAACACATACCTACCGTAAACTAATAGCTACCCCCGACTCCGGCTGCCGGTTCAACCCCCAAATAAGAATAGTGTATTAGGAACGCCTATTGTTGCTCGGGACTCCATTAAAACCATGTAATTTTATTAAATTGGTAGCAATTTATCTACGGAATCGTGCATCGGACCTGCCTACTGCATTGTGTAGGTAACTGCGTGGCCTGCACAGATAACATCTTTTGATTTACACGTCGAGCTAGTTAGAGCTGAGATTTCGTGTGGAAATTCTAGTCGCATAATCACTGTGTAGTGTAATTTGTGTTTTCTACCGACTGCCAAAAATGAGGAGTATAATTTTATCTATGTCTGTTACTTAATATCAATTCCCTATATCATTCTAATTTATTAAAAGAATAATACTTACGATATAGCTTTTATCAAAATTGATCCAATTGTTTGGTTTTTATATAATTAATTTAAAAAAATGTGTTTATGCCTACCTCTATGCTGAATTGAATTCGATAGGCGATTTTAAAAGAAAGGAAATATGTTATTCTCATTCTGAGGTTCGATATTCTAGAAATGTTATGATAAGAGTTGGGTACATTTGTACTTCTATTTTGTATATCTGTTTAATATCATAAAACGCAACAATAATTATACAGTGTTCTTTTTTCATTTCACAAACGTCAAAACATTTGCATACATATACTTATATAATTATACTAATCAAATAACCCGCCCCTAACCGTTCCCGGTGCAAAGGTGCCCATCACACTCGCCGCATTACCGCGTTGCATTGCAATAGAGAACATTTGTACCAAGAACTGTTTCTAACTAGAAATAAACATGTTCGTACGTTCCAAAATATGAATTCAATATCCATAAACCCGCAGGACTACCGGCTAGGGTTAGGCATGAAAGAAGTGAAAACAATAGCAATAAAACTTGGTTACATTTTAACGGCCTTGCTGAACCGTAAGCATTATGATACAGCGGCTCTTCTTAAACATGATATGTATGCTATTTTTTACGCGATTAAATACGACCTTACTTAGGAAATGGAAAATATCATCAATATTGTTTGTGTTTAATTGGTGACCATAAAATTATAACTTATGAGATATCGTTTCCATTTTTGCATAGTTATTCTCGTAGCATTCGGTCACTTCAAAATACCATAAAATATTCGAAATATTCGTCGTGAATTGCGTCTCTCGAATGTCTATTCCACAAAAAAAATATAAATCGATTTAGTTCGTTGTAAAAAATAAGGGCATAATTACGGTCACAATGCGGCGGTAAGCGAGGCGGGACAATTAGATTTTGAAGGGTCTGTGATAAATGGTAGAGTTGCCTTAACCACAGTAATGGTATGGAGTCGAATAACTAATGTTGGTGATAAAAACTGTAGAAGAAACTTCCTAAACATTTTGGAAATATTAATAGTTTTGATGTCTCTCGCGTTTTGATTTCATTGCTAAAATTCGACCACAATTATTCAAGATGGTCTTAAGAATATCTATGCGAGTATATAAAAATACCCAAGGACTGCACATGGGTAAGTACACGATATTGCTTTTATTTTCAATACGTTTAAGCTTACAAAGTCTTCTATTTTTATACGCAAATTATATGAATATCTAAACTAAAATGTGTATATAATAATTTATAAGCTTGAATATGCCTTATGTAACATCACGGTAGAGCATACAATTTATTGATCATAAACAGTTTGTTATCCTCTCCATTCCACCTCTATTCTATAAATGATTCACTAACAATACGACCCAACTTATGATTAAAACGATCGTTTCTAACCGCGAATTATCAAATTTCTTCTTCGCCCTAGCATTATCACATAAGTCCAAATGTCTCGAAGCACCGCTTACCATCAACCGGCCACCGTAGACCCCCATAAAGCACATAAGCTCGTTCAATTTCAACACAACTCGTCAAGTGATCAGTGTCCTCATAAACTGGCTAAGTTAAAACTTGAGCGATTAAGAGAAAATTGCAAAAGATTACAGACTTGATCGTAATCCACGGATCAGATGTAATTATAAGTGTTCCTAACTTTAAATGTAGGTATTAATTAGAACAGTGATTTAGGTGAACAATTTGGTAAGGTTTTTGGAAAGTAACTATTTTAAGTGATGCTATTAAATCTACTGCGTTTGTCAAATTATGAGGGATGATACTTAATTCAGAACTAACTGGCATTTAAGTAACATACGAGTGTGTTTTAAATTAGGTGCGCCCCGCGGCTGCGCCTGCTGTTCAGCTATTATCCCTCAAGAGTTTTAAAGCGGACCATTTTAGTGCCTCATCTATTGAAGGAATGGATCAAGATAAGCAAATGCCAAGTCTTGATTTCTGAAATGCCTCCGGCTTCTATTCAACTGCAGGTTTTGGTGTCATGACTTTAACGTATATCTTATCACTTAATCGTTTATTCGTGGTCTGCGTATATTGATAGGCGTGCCGTGGATGTCTTAAACGGTGAGCTAAATTAGCAAAAAGTTAACGAATAAGTAGCTTATACGTTTTGTTCGATGTATAGACCTTATAAAAGGAATCTGTATAATAATAAGTTGTGAAAAATAATCTAATATATAAGTGTTTTTGTGGTATGTAATAGGTACCTATTACCTACGACAAAAATACTAAAAGATTATTTTTCACAACTTAGGATTATTAAAGTAAGACAATTTAATTTTAACATCTTGGCCAAAATAAATTAGTTGGTTTGAAGTTAGGTACACAAATTATTTCAGATTCTGAGTTCAATGACCTATGTTTATCAACACAAGCATAATAAAAACATTCCATTAAAATTTCACTCAATTAATCTAACCTGATTGCATTGCAACTACTTTCCAACTAAGAACAAAAATAAACCCAACTTCCTCTAGTGTGACAATCTTAATTACCCACCTCATGTAAAAAAGAACCGCTTGTCTTCCTTATCGTTTTATCTCGGTATCTGAGTTGGCGTGTAATAAAAGTGGTAAGTACAGCCAACAGTCATCGTACAGTGACTGTGGTGACCGCTACTCGCACTCTTCTGTGACCGTTCCACGTGCTAAACAACTGAATTATTCATACTCTTAACGAGAATCTAGAGTGGGTTGGTGCAGACTGGACACTCCGTATGGTGGGTGTATTTTTGCAAATAGAAGTTTCATAATTGTAAAGACTATTCGCTTATCTTCTAATGCGCGATATGCAGTCCTATGCTAAGCTTTTCATTTCTACCCTTTGAGTGCAGCTTTTAATATATTTTTGCTTCACCTTGTCGCAAGGCACTCTACACTAAATTTGTCAGTTCCCGATCTCAACTCTTGAACTAGTCCACCACAACGGTTGTCTGTTATACGTTAAAAAGAAGAGGTAACTATTTTAATTTTATCTTTTTTGACTTTCAGTGCAGTTTCTTCGATCGTACGTAGTTCAAGTAAGCGTTTGTCTACACTGATCCCGATAATTGCTGACTGAGTTTGATCCGAAAATTGGTCAATGGCAAAACCTTTCCTCTAAGATGACAATTTACATTGCTGATGGATGATTTATTTAATAAACGTGTGACCTAGAGATGTAACTGAAATAATTAATCATATTTTGTCTTATTACGAGAAATACAAACTTCAAAAAGGTACTTAATAATAATTTTAAGACGTTTTTATCACCTACCTAAGTAAATTAAGAACCTGAGTCATAACAACGCAAGACTCTTCTGTACTCTTTGAAATGTCTACTTTCAAACTAAACTAATTATAAATGTCTAATCGCATCAAAAACAATAGGTACTTAACACCGTCGTTCATCCTGTAGGACTATGTCTCGGAAGCATACCTAAATAAATACACAGAGGAATGCAATAATACGATACGAAAACTACTTAATATCATGATTACGTTAAAAAAACTAAACGCAAAGATCTGGAAGAGAATATTCTCTTTGCACTGTGATTAGTTTTGTAAATCTACAAATACTCGTATTATGAGATTTTTCTCGGAATACAGGTTCCAAAACAGTAAAGTGATTATTTTGTGATCACTTTCATATTTACCTTTCGAAGGTCTTTATATAATAAATATGATGTATTTTGAAATATCGTTGTCGTAGGTCAGTACTAAATTAAAAGTATTTAAGGCGCTTTTTTGTATTAGTTGTTGATTGTAAAAGTAATCTTTAATAACGAGTCGTCCTCATATTTGTTGATATTTTCTAATCAATTGAAAGAAAATATCGAGAAAATAAAATAACTTCAAACCTATACCAAGAGACACAGAAGCAGTAATATTAAAAACATCGTCCAAATTTCACAAAAGTGACAGTAGGAAGGCATGTAAATTAACCATAAAAATTTAAAGAAATATGCGAATGATTCATCTCTGCTATGATATTCATAAATTCAAGCATCAATTTACGACGTTTTGTCCTCGGGCAAATTTCTCACGGCTTGGAGTTGAGCAGTTAAATTTCGGACCGGAATTTTTGACATTCCGTCAACAGCACTCCATCACATTAGATTTGGTAAAAATATATACAAATACTAGCTTTTACCCGAGTTATCTTTGTTTTTCCGGAGAAAAAGAAGCCTATGGCGTTTTCCGGACCTCGTTTACGTTTTATTTTTGATACGTGTTACAAGAAATACCTCGACTACTAAAACCACTTCATTTTAACGAGTGAAATCACGGGAGACTAGATTTTACAGATTAATGAAGACAAATCCTATAACATCTCGCGCATCAAAATCGGTCTATCGTTTGATACTGTAAAGGGTAACAAAGAGTTAGACGTACATACTTACAATATTTAAAAATATACATCCGAAACACATTTAGGGCAGTCTGATAAAAAAACACGTTATTTTTTATTTTAAGCGCTGTATAGTAGAACACTTCAATAATATTATCGTCATAAAGCTCCTAACCCTTATAAGGGTGGTCATTTTTAATTCTTAAACGACATTAAATATTATTTTATGCGAATTGATGGGTACTTATCCCAATTCCTTGACTCTAGAGACCAGTTTAATCCTTATTTGACACATTTGCATAATAACACCACCTAAAGGCAAATGCAGCACCATTTTTGGACGCATTCTTTTGTTTTAGGTTCGTGGATCGTGTGTAATTTTTGGACTCATTTCGTCAGCCTTGAAATTTTGGTGATAAGTTTTTCATTTTCTAATAATACTATTCACTTGAAAAGAATTAGCCTGGTAATGTTTTTAATATGATATTTAGTGCTTCTTTTTTACAAAATCGTGACAAAAGTATAGAATTCAGTGTTGAAACAGTAAGTACAAATAAAACAGAGTTCGTGGTCGTCGTCGACTTAACTTACACAAATATATTGATTAAAACGACAGCAAGGCGCCAAATATGTTTCAAATCAAAATTAAAGCAAATAACTTTATAATTTCCAGTACTGCATTTCAACTATTGTTTTGCCATTTAGCCATATTTAACTTCATGGAGGTAAAGGATTGTGTATGGATAAAAAAAACTGCGTTAGTATAAAATATTAAAGACAAACGCCAAGTTGTGGTAGGTAGACCCGTATCTATGTGTAAGCTACTGTACATATAAATAATTACAAAGAGTTTTTTACATTAATTAGCTATACCAAAGCATTCATTACACATGTTGCGAACAAACACGTCAATCAAATAAATATTCAAACAATAATTTCCGATGCAACATCCAACAATTACACTCTTACATAACCATCAGGAAACACATCCAAGTTGCTAACGTATACGTATGAATTTTTGCAATCAAGAACGCTGCAAGATTCAGTAATTAGAACGTTGTTAAGAGAAAAAAAAGATTGTTCTTTACCGAGTCGTCACGTAAAGAGAATCCGTTACACATATCGGTGTAATCATCACACACAACGACAGCTTTTGCAACTTCGGACAACGGTGGAGCAAGAGTCACTTACCGTGACGACTGACAGTCACCGACTAACAATCTTACGTTATACTCCATTCGAAATTCAAACTCGATCTAATGTCATTCGAAATAACGACCATTTTGAATTTCGAAGACAGTCTTACCGGCGAGTGCTATCCGCACCACAGGCTATCAAAGACAAAGATAATTGTAGACGCGAAAACTCTGCCTGCTGGATTTGTACCGCATATAGGTACACATTGGGCCGTTCCGCTTTATGAATTTGTCGCTTCTAATTGACTGTCGACCAATCAGCACGAAGGAATCTCGGGACAATAGGCCGCACATTATGTAGGACGCACACAGATAGTAAATAATGTTCTGTGTAATTTTCCGGTAAGTGACTGCAACAATAGACGTCTACAAGTAAACAAAAGAAGATCTGAGCATTGTTCTCAATTTAAATAATTTAAAAGACAAAAGAACGATAGTATCCGACGACAAAACGATTTTCGTATTAAGTGGATAATAGGTATATCCAAAGAAAAGGTGTTAAACTAAGATTTTTTTCTTTAGTTGTTGTAAGATATTGTAAGTACATAGTAAGTACTCGTATATAACAGTATGCAACTCTGAATTAAAATATACAAATTGATGATGTAAATACTTAGTATTACTTTCAAAAAAATGTTTGAATGAAAAATAAAATGTTCGAATACCTATGACTGGCCGTAGTGACTGGCAATTTTTTGATTAGGTATGTCGAATAAAAAAATACCTGGTTAAATCACAAATAGCTTGTTTGTCAAGATATTTTACTTTCGCCTAATTGGCAAACGCTGTAAGTGTTGGTTTAATTGGCGTGTCTTCCTATCACATGTATGTAGATTGCACAACTGTAAGATTTCTACAAATTAAAACCGTAGAAATACTTTTTGCGAAAATATCAGTGAGATTACGGCATTTTGATTATGTCTGGCTTAAGCCCTTAAGCATTATGTACCCACCGAGGCTACATTGATATAAACCGATACCAGCAAAATCGAATAGAAAGAAAAAAAAGACTACAAAGTTACGGTCTTTTTTATGGATGTATGTATGCTGTTCGCAAGCAATGCATTTATAGTCTGAGAAGGATATTTTGCTAGTTGATGACATTAACATACGTTCTAATTTTTTAAAGCCACAAAATTATAAAGATAAATCGAAAAAAATTAGAGGTGGTTTCAATTTTTATCAGAAACAATATCTTTTCTTTTTTGTCTTAATTCTCTTATTTTTTTACTACAACTTCTACTACACAAAATAATAGTAAGAAATTAGAGAAAATTGTGTATTCTATATTTCAGATGGTTCAGTTATTCTAAAAAAGAAACGAAACGGTTAGTAAAGATCTAAAAACAGTCTCTCTAACATTTAATTACAAACTTAAAGATATAAAAGTCGGCATTGAAATAAATAGTAACGATGGCCGATAATAAAAAAGCTTTAGTTACGCACTATTATATTGGTAGTAATCGTCTATAGGTATCGAATAAAATGCTACCTAATTGCGGTCGCTTCGATTCGATAAAAAAGTTTTTGTCGTTTATCGAGACATTTTAATCATTTTGAATAGTTAACAGACATTCGAATTGATGTAATGGAATAATCTTACGAGACATGGAATTTTATTTTAGCAAATAACAGAGCTTTGGTCTTAGCGGCACACTTCTACGCTTTTTGGAATTGAGGTCAATCTTCAGACAATTAATACATTACCATGAAATTTATTTGAACGTGTAGAATAATTTAAGTACTTATGCAAAAAACACGCTCTTTGGAACAAAAATCTTCCTTAGAAATCTCTATTTTATTAATATTGATGTAAAGGTGAAGTGACATAGAGATACTAAAAGAATACGTCCTAAAAATCACTAGCCTAAAAGGTTATATAACACGTTCCTTCTATAATAATAAAGTAACACTAAGTTATACCCTACTCTAGTAACTTTTAAAGTCGATTATTTTTAGAGAAGTTACCTTAATATCAAAAAGCAACTAAAGCTTTAGCAATTGCGCATCAAATGAACCATTCGACGTAGATATCGAATATGACGAAACCAGTCGAGAGCAATTACTATTAATGGATTTGTCATCGCAATTAATTTTATAGGAATTAATATTCGGGCGGCGAACGCAAAGGGGCACTTTTTATGTGATTTTTTATGTAATAAATTGTCATAAAATGGACTCGGATGGTCTTCGGTGACTGTGAATTGATTGACGAATTGCGTGACCAATTCGAAATAGGTGGATTTCTTTAGAGAGAATTTGGTGAGAGACGAGGCACAAAGATGTGGTACTTATTAGGTACTATTTAGACGGTGGGGATGGTGTTTTTTAGCAATCACTCTCTATATCTATTTAGAAAATATCTGAGATTAGATTAAACATGATTTAATATGAACTATTTCTAAATGCTTTACTGGTATACAAACATTCTATTTGAGTTTTGTATATTAGTATCACAGCATGTCATATAAATACTGAGTTATTTTATTTTCAATCTTTCGACAGCTTAGTTTCTTGCTGATAAATAGCATTTCTTAGTAAGTTTCTTTCGTGTGTACCATCAAGGTGAAAACAAAATGCGCATGAATTTTCTTCTATATTGATATGTCGCTTAGTAAAATCGAGAACATACAAAAATAGACAACTGCTAGGAACTCGTACGTACATAAGCCTATTTCAGCGTCTTATTCTCAGGTTGTAAAACTTTTAATGCTCAGAAGTTCTCACGGCAGATCGCGGCGATTATCGAATCATGTTCATTATTAGTCAATCTGTTTTATTAAAGCACCGCCTTTGATCGATACGGCTATGTCAATTCCTTTATATGGATTATGATGTTAATCGAGTGATGTTTGAATCGATTGTTATTGTTTCTGGAAGTCGGTCTCTTCTAATCTATTTTAATAATTAATTCGTCTAACTATATTATCGTCAGAATTTTAGAAGGTAATAAGAGCTAGTCAATAAGTTTGATAGTTATGACAAGCTCTACGACTGCCATTTTAATTTAATAATTGCTTCGATAATTTGATCCTGATTTAGTGGTGGTTTTATTGATAATGAAGCAATTTCCCTAATTGTTCTTAAAGTTGAACAAAACATACAAAATATTGTCACTAAGAATTAATTTAAAGCACTAACTACTAACTAGTTCTTATTGTGAAACATAACTACTGGATGTTTTATAGATGACTTTTATAGAGCTTGTTAACTTGTAAATTAATTTAGTAATTTAATTTGTTCTGTGACATCCGTCCCACTTGTCGAATGACCTATTCATCTTGCAAATACGAGTAGCAATTTCAATGTCATCCACATCCGTCAACAAGATTATATGTCTCCCAACTATTACAACACTTGGGATTATATGAGAAACAAAACAAATCTTGATTGACCGCACAAGATATAAATATGTAATTTAGTTTTCCTAAGTTTTTAACACCTGACGCTAAAACGACTGGGTTTTTCTATTTGACGTGTCTCTGCGTTTATGTGTGTGTGGCGTCGTAGCTCTTGAACGGATAAGCTGTTTTTGATTTGTTTTCTTTGAAAGGTGAATAAGTCAGGAGCATTCTTAGCTATGTTTGATAGCGGATTACATAATTATTTTCTCACAATACCCTCTATAGAGTCATTGTAGAAAACTATATACTATGTAAAATTTTAAATTCAAGATTGCCGCTTCTACAAAGTTCTGTTTATATACAGGTTTTTTTTAAAATTTTTAATTTCACTTTTGATTAAATGTTGGAGTAAATGTTTTAGTATGATACTAATAATTTGATGCCCGTTGTGATATATTTTAGTAAGGCCAGGGTATTACCAGGTTAATAACCACGTCTCATGGAGTAGACAAAAAACTCTTGATTTAGAAAAAGAAAGAAACAGACTTCAAGTAAGTCCTCGTTTAGATTGAATTTTTTTAAATGTGTAAAAAAAAAATTTTGCAGTTGATAAGTTAAACACTTATTTTTTAAATCAAAATTTATTTAACTTTTTTATAGTAGCAATGAGTGATTTATTAGATTCTAAAAATATCGTCGGATATATGTGTCGTCCAATCGAGAACCGTCCATACACAAGAGTAGGTGTGTAATTTTACAGTTTTGACATTGACATTCTAACTTTGTACTCGCCGCCGCTACCAAAAAATCTTTTAATTTATTTAATTTGCTCCTCAAAAAATAATTACGGACAATCAACACTGAACGTGATTTCTCGTGACGCCTCAGACTTACAAGGTAGTCTTTTGTGCTATCGTCATTCGTGCTGTCAGGCATGTGTTTTGGCCGGTAACCTTTCCATACGTCACTTTAAAACCATCTCTAAGAGACCTCAGACGTACCCCTCGCGTGTCTATGATGCAACTATCCAAGAGGGGCAAGGTAGACCTAGATAAATTTGTCAGTAAGCACCATTATCGGAGACCAGTAATCAGTTGTAATCACAGTACAACGAATGGTTTTTCGTCGTGACGCGTTTTTTTGTCAAATTATTTTGTAATTTTTTTTTTGTTCGATTCATGAATGGATTTTTGATTCAATGTCAGAGGAGCGTCGTACGTTCGATTGACATCAAAATGTATGTGATTACGCCTTGTCTGGTTGTAATAAATAATACGTTGGTTGTAACTAGACAAAAAGGTATAATGTCAGCATCCTGGTCCAATAGTCCACGCCTGATCTTCTATATTATTATTATACGGTCTCGCTAACGAAAGTAATTTAGTTTTTAATGATGAAGTATGTAGGTACTTTCAGTTAAGGCTGTAATTTGACATAAACATTTCTTCTACGTGACAGCGGATTTTTATATTGTTATGTTTCTAAGCCATCGGAAAGCCTATAAGAAGGTATATAATGATCTACGAATGTAATTCTACCTAACCGGGCCTACAATTTAAACCTGTCATAAAACACACGGTAGCACTCAGTTATTAATATAACCAATTCTATATTGTATATTCATCCAACACATGGCCAGATTTGATTTCAGTGATTGTAAAGGCTAACTTAATAACAATAAAGGAATAACACAAAAACGAACAAGTTGTTTACTGTGTTATTCCAAAGCACGACTGTGAATCTACAGAATTTCTAACTGGCGTTTTCAAACGTCTATCGATTTCGTCTAATGTTGGAGTTTTAAGCATACCAAATATTTGTAGCTTTTCGTGAATATATTATAAACTTATGTGAAATGGCATATTCTCAATGTTTTCGTTTCCTTGTACCTCCCCCAACCTATTCATAATCTACAAAACAGCTTAGGCATATACATATTATGCTGTTTAGTGCATCCACTTCACATTGTACTACCACACTACTATCCACATTCTAACCATCGGCATTGGTTATTAGAATGGATAGTGACTGTAGTTCAGCGTTTTCATACAAAATAAGTATTTAGCAGATTACATTCGGTATACTTCCACAATTGAACGTGACTGAACGCTATACCCTTTACGCACTGAGACGTTGCAATAGCATATAAAACGTAATAACCGAGAAGATGAAAATGAACTGCAGAGACGGATCAATCTCTTACAAGAAACTACAGTATCACGGAGGATGAAGATTAGATGAAAACATAAAAACTGATAATAATATCTCCAACATGCCAACATATTGGTTTGAATGTTGGAAGATTGGTTGGTTACACACTTATTTATTAGGCAATATGAACAGAGATTTTACTGTTCACTGCTTCTTCTTCTAATATTATTGACTCTACATATTTTAAAATTACTTATTTTTATTTATTTTTTATTTATTTATTTATCAAATTAATTAAGACGGCACATTGTAGTCCATTTACATTAATTAATTCAGGGTCGTCATTATACTCTAACAAAATTTTTTTTTTACACTTTACATCATTAATAACTACTTTAAAATTAAAATCACATTATTACATTAATTATACATCCCACAAAAAAAAATGTGTCACTGTTGTTAGAGTGTCTTGCGTGCCAAACGTCTTCTTCTCTTCTTATTTATCAAAAATATTAATAGTGAATTTGGATGGAATCCTTCCAATATCGAATGTATTACAGGAGTTTTTAATGGGCAATTGTACGTATCAGGACTGCACTTCGAGGGGGCTCAGCCAGCAATGGTGGAAGAACAATCGCTATTGTAGGCAATGCCGGAGGCACGAGAAGCCTGCTTGGCCTGTCACTGCGATTGTGAGCTGCAGCACACCTATACCTGCCGATAGATCCAGTGGTTCTAACAATTTAATGTTTACAACAGTATTTCTTTAGACGTCACAAAAAAGAAGTGTCTTGTTAAAGTGCGACATTTTCTGATGGACGAAAAAAGACAAAAGACGCTCAGAGAAGAGATATATATGAGAAATATATCCATAATACATATTTTTCATATATATTATAAATAGTTCGCGAATTATTTAAGTATTAACATTACGGTCCCTTTACCGGAGTCGACCATTTCACACACAACCTGTAAATTCTGGCCCTTTAACTTCTTATCAAGCGGAACCGGTTCCAAAGTGCCAGTGACAAGTTTATCAGACACTGACCTCTTGCAACTATAAAGGCGGGTACAGAATAAATCTAAAGGTATCTAAAGCTGCGGACATATACTGAAAGTTCACTCGCATATCGCCGTTCAAGCCTTGAGGCTACATCCTACGCGGAATGGGGTATTCTGAGTATCGACATTATCGATAAAGAAGATGATACTAAAATGTTTTACTTTTGGTTTTACCAATTATGTCTCATATTGTAGTGGAGATCCTATAGTAAATTTTGATCAGTATAGGTTATATAGTTCCCACATTGGTTGGTATATGGGTGTTTATAATATATATAAGTATGTATTTATGTATATAAGTATGTACATCAGTCATCAGGTTACCATATCACAGGCTTTGCCTAGTTTGGGACCTGAAGACCTTTGTGTGGATGTTGTCACATATTATTATTATTCTTTATTTGTATACATATTTAATTTACCTATTTACATTTATTTAATGACTAGTACCTGGTAGCACTAGTTAATGTGACGCCTCTCATAGCACTCTCTATTTTATACCTTAACCTCTGTCTGTCATATTTTAGCATTACATCGGTTACTTTTGTTACAAGTTGCGCAAATACAAAAACTATAAGACAAAAACAATTTTGGCAGTTGGTTAGTATTTGTGTTAACGTTAAATCCTCTGGATTTGAACAACTTCATTTGTCGTTTCATTATCGTTCTTATATCGATCACCGTAAGATCTGCAAGTACTGCATCACCCACAAGTGCGGTGGACAACCGATAGCCCATTACGGATTTATAGGCAACAGATTGCTATCATTATGCCTCTCCACTGGATTATGTTGTTTGAATGTTATTAGTGGGTACCGCAGGCGTATAAACGCATCTCCAGAGGTACTGAAATCTTAATCCTTTTGCGGTATTATTAAAGTATCGAAATAAACAAAAAGACGAGCTGCATTAGAACCTAATTGTATTTTTGCTAAAAACTTGCAGCGCTAGCACACATATCCTAATATAGGTCTAGCAACCGAAAACAAAAGCTCACTGGTTAAAAGGGTTCTGATATTAAAATTATTAACTTTTTTGCGAACTACTCGACTTATATGATACCAAATAACGAATACCAGTAGCGACGTAATTTTATATTTAATTATTGCTGAGTTAGATATAACTGACCGAGCGAGTGAAGTGTCTCTGCTTCGAGTCTGACAAAATGTTAGTTCGTCTGTCACTTTGTATGTATAAATGTTTGTTACCAAGAAATTTCTTAGTCGCGTACAGGTCGTAGTTTGTATCTCGATAAAACTTTGTATGTGGATTTCAAAAACAAATTTCTGGTCTTGATTTATGATTGAGGGATATAAATGATATATTTGAGGGAGGGATATCCCAAAAAAGGGGGAAGTTTCAAAGGAAGGAAGGAAATTGTAGTAACTGGTGAAAAAGTTATGTCAGTTGATAATAATTGACACAGTAGTGAGGTAGATTTTTTTTGGGAACTCGGATTGATGAATCATTGTGATGGCGAGGTGAACAGTTCACAGAACTACTCGTGCCTACCTACTATTTATCAATTAAATACTAATTTTTAAACAACATTCCATATTGTGTACCTATCTAGCGCGTGTATCTATAAATATTTATACCTTATTGAATCCCATATATAAATTCATTTTAGTGACAATATCGTCAAATTTTCTCTACATAAAGCTACATTCACTAAGTCCGGAGGAAGTCCGCATCAGTACCCACAGAGGTCTCTTAATTGCGATCCAATGAAGCGCCACTAATGCGCCTGCTCCTTGTTTTCCCACTTCCCTACTTTGGGGAACTTTTCGTCCCTTCAGATCACACTTAGTATGAAGTCTACTTAAGGCGAGTTCATATTGACAATTATGTTCGTAACTTCCGTGGGCTAGTATTACTAATATTAAGATTGTAAACTTAACTATAATTATTGTTATTATGGTCAATAATAAAAACTAAAAACATACTAATTGTTATATTCGTGGAAAAATCGTTATATTTGTTTTTTTATGTGACACTAAATTATAATAGAGAAAATTGTATTGACATTATAAATGTCAGTATAGCTTTTGAAGCTATAATAAAATACCTAAAAGCAATCACCTGTGCCGGGCGATCCATACTTTTAGAGCCTAATAAACAGTAAATAACGTTATAAATATATAGTACGTGAGATAATGTGAATAATATCTTCGAAATCAAATATTCGCTTTAATTTCTTAATTCGAATGTCCTTTCAACAGGTAAGTATTATATTTAGTGCATATATAGTTAAAACAATCTTTTATTAAAAATCTTGTTATTTTTATATTTTCTATCAGTTTAGTCTGTCGTGAATATGTCATTTTTTAATTATGTTTTCGATACACCGCCTTAATAGTGAATTTGCCATTAGGTACTGACCGCGGCGATCAATAAGGACAAACGAGCTCCCAGAGGCCAAACGATGTTTACACGTAGTAGGTACGCCACCACTTACCTATTGCTATTTTTCTCCACAAATTTATTGTTTTTATTTATGGTCAATTATAGCGTGCGTTAAATTGTTCTGTTTACGTGTTAATTTGTTTTTGTTACTTCTGTTTCGGACAAATTTTGATGCGTGTTCTTTGAGAATGTCGTAAATTGAATCAAAGTCCTAAGTACAATAAATATTTCCTTATATAGGTAGCTATATTGATTACGATTTACATTAGGGACCTAATTTACCTAAATAGACCTAAACATTAGGGAAAGTGTGTGTACTGAGTAGTGTGTGTATGTACTTTATGTTGACAAATTTAATTTTAGATTTAGATTTTTGGAACAGTCAGAAAACTTTTACATATACCTAAAATTCAATAAAAAAATAATATCACGTATTTATTTATCTCTAAGTTACCTGGAAACTTATTTCTGCTAACTAAAAAGCAGACGACTCATCTAAACATAACACTTTATGTTTCACTAGTCAATCTTCCCAGAAGTTCTGACCATTACAGAGTACTTGATAGTTTCTACAGCAATATACCAGATTATGTAATAGTTACTTAGGGCTTTTGCTATTCGGAGAATTCGGCAAGAGTGCTGCAAAATCTCACGCATTTCGAGAATTCACGGATTGTGTAAACCTTGACACATTGCACGAAGACTTGCTCGATATTCCTTGTACTAAAAGGAGGAGTAAAGATACTATTCCCTTTTCCAAAAACAAACATTTTAGCGGCTTTGTAAAATTATAAAATTTGTGTAAAGCCCCTGAGGTTTGTAAGTGAAATTAAGTGAGAGAAATATTCGACATGGAAATTTGTAAATTTTTTCAAGTCTACTATCGATGCTAAAAATCATACATAGACAGTAAACTAGGATTTTCTAATAAACAAAACTGAAATCTAAAACAACCAGTACAACAATCCGCAACCAGATCACGACCGTAATTACTCCTCTGAGGAACACTTAAAGTAGCAAATAGCTTCTATTAAGGTTCTGAAGCTCGTCATATTTTGTCGAGACGTGATAGTGCAGATGGCTTTAGTTCTGGTAAATCTGTTGTCACGTAAGCGGGTCACTGGGGAAGGACTGTTGGGAAATATTGCGCCGATTTTCAACTGACTCTGAAAACAGACGAGATTATATAACCTTGCAAGATAGGTAAGATTTGGAATATTATATTTTTGTTTAAATGTGCGCCAAAATTAAAGTTGATTTACTTTTTTATAATATTGTTTATCTCATGTCATATTATGCATCATGTACTCATGTATTTTCGCTTTTATCTCATCCATTTTTTAGTATTATAACAAAGTAAAAAAATATGTCGGGAAGTTTGTTTAAGTTGTATTTTTGAAGCAGAACCAGTATGGTTTTTTTCATATTTTTGCAACTACAGCCGTCTGTATTATCCACTCGCCTACTTCTAAATACATTCGTTAAATCTATAAAACAAAAATTCGTGCAAGTAGACACTCGAAAAATCACCAATCCTCATGTTTCCACAGACCCATTAACTCGGAATTGCACCAAATCAAGTGAGAGACAAGAAAAGTGCAAGTTGTATTCACACAACTATAGCTACGGCTACAACTACAGCCAACAGAAAGGGTCGGTCTGTCTGTCACAGGCGAGTTGTAATTACCTTTCCCGACGGCAAGCGAATTCTCTGTGTCACGCCATATGTCCCTGAAGTGGGAGCGGATTGAGGGACCGATCAATTAATTATTAAAATATATGATGTGTTACTTTGAGATGAAATTATCAAAACAGCAACACTCAATACGTGAGATCAATAAAATTACTAAGACAGGAAACATCTGACAAATGGTAAGACGCTCTTAATTATACAAGTAACTCGGCAAAATTGTCTGATATAGAGTAGGATAGCATACACAGACCTTTTTTTTTCAAAATTAGAAAAAGTTCTCGCTCTTTAGTTACCTACACTTAAAATAATAAAAGCACCAGTTTGTAAAATTCGTATAATTTTTTGAACAGGTTCAATACAGGACAAGCAGTTGGTATCGAGTATCTCTTGTGGGTAGTATTTTATTTATTTATTAATCTGTGATAAATATCATTGTAAAAATACAAACAAGCTTATGAATCAGGCATACTCAACCAGCTGCCACCTGAATCAGAACACAAGCAGATTGTTGCCGTTTGTCATCACGGAGTCACGTAGCGACGATACCAGTGATTTATAATGTGATACATCAAGTCCGGCCCTGTGCCGTCTCCCTGTAATGTTTGAAGGCCGTCTTGAGTTTCCTTTGGAGTGCGGACTCAGTAGAAGCTAGAAGCGATTTGAAAATAGTTAACAAAACATACACGTATGTAACTACAAAATATTAAAAAAATAAGAATATGCTGTGAGTTACAAAGTGAAATACTGGTTCTCCATCTAAGCAATAGTTCAAAACATAGATCCGGTAATAATCTAATAGTATGGCTATGTTCTATGATAATTACTTACTACCCGGACTTGTTATTTTTTCATGACTTCCAAATAATGAAAGTACGATTTTTAGGATCTATTACGTGTCGTTATTCCACCAAAAGTTTTAAAAGTATTCAAACAGATTTATAAGTTTTTAAAGTTTCTAAACCGATATTTTTTTCTATATCTCACATATTTCAAACATTACACAAATTGTAAACATTAAATTCTTATAAAATATTAAAGGAATAGGTTAAAATGTATAGGTACAAAGTTTTTTTTACATGTAAGCAATTATTTACTACATTATTTATTTCATTGTTAAAAAAAAACTGTAAATTAGTACCAGTCTGGCTACTAACTACTAAACATTGCCACGATCTAATTCTGTCTAATATACTTATTTAAATATACTTAACATAAGAATTCTAATTATAAGCTACTTAGTGTGCATGTAAAATAAGGTTTTTAACCTAAACCAATGTTTTGTACAAATTTGAAGAATAAAATACGAATCGCTACCCGCTCATCTCGTGACTCAGATCTAACCTCATCTTCAAGAGTTTCCACCTACGAACATTTCGTTAACGACGGAGAGGCAAACGGTCCTCTCCGACCGTTGGACATATCGCGTTGTGGCAAATTGTGTGGAAGTGACCACACGATTGCCGCGCGATTTGCCCCAGATCATTTACTACTTTGGGGTTTTGGGGAAGGAAAACCTTTTTCTTTGAGTGTCTGAATGCGTTAGAAAAGTTTTTTTTTTCAGAATGTCGATATGTGGTAAATGTAAAAGCCCGTAGAAATTTAGAGGATTTCACTGTTTCACTGAAATATCCTAATAAGGCATATAATACGAATATCTACGAGGGGCGATTTAAGTTCACGGAATGTGGGACAAGAATAGAAGAAAATATAAGTTTCAACTGGTGTACTTATGTCCTTATAAAAAAATTGCTTCTTTAACTTCATCATCGATTTCCGGCCGATTGTGACAAATTATATTTCTTGTGAGGTGCTGCACCCTTTTTATGCCACTGCATGGAGTCTTGTATAGACTCATTATAATACACCGATGTTTCATCCCCAGCATCAATTCGGATCAGAACATCATCCTTATCTTCATGCTAAAATGTTCGTGCAGAATTTTAAAAATGGTTGTATCGGATACTCGTGCCATTTCTGCAAGGTGATTCTTCTAGAGCCGAGCAATTTTTTTAACTTTTTTAACCAGTTACGTAGTGGTCACCTCTATTGGCCGTGGGTCATCTTCAAGTGATTCTTTGTCCTGTTTAAAAAGCCTGTGCCAATTGTATACCATGGTTTTCGCAGGGCAACAGTCCTCGTAAACCGATGACATCTCTTCCAGTATGATTTGAACAGATTTACCTTGCTTGGTAAGAAACTTTATGATGACGCTATACTCGATTTTTCCCATTTACCAATGTTTTTCTTAAATCTAGATTGAGATTGAGTTGGTTAATCGTCAATAGTTCGAAAACTAATAATAAATACAATAGTGACAAAACTTTATATTTATGCTAATTATGAGTCAATGAACGTGCTAAGCAGTTAAAGAACCTGCGCCGCCATTCCCTGAACTTAAAAACGCACCCTACTAAGAGCAAATATATATAATAGGAGCACTAGAACTAGGTCATGCGACAGCTTAGCTAACGATGCTAATTCGTGTAAATAAAAAATATTTTTTGTAATTTATGTAATTAAAAAATAAGCAATCTCCGCAAAATTAAAATAAAGTACACATGACAGAAAGACGGAATATAGGCGACATTGATAATTATAAAAAAAGAGCTTAAGGTAATAAAATAACTCAACGTGAAAGTTGAGTTATTTTCTTAGGGTTTTGAGATAAATTGAAATTATGCTAGTTTTCACAGATATGTAACGTTTTCTGACAACTAATACGCTAGGAATATTTTAATGCATTCAAGATTACAGGCGAATTGCGAGCTATTTAATATCTTTACAGATCAAAACATTGAAGTTGCGACCCAATTACGTTTACAATGTAATCGTCTATATCTATGCTGAAGATCTAAGGTACAAGCAGGCTTAGTATTATTGTAATACAAAACAATAATTCCCTTCTCAGTGCATGACATTAAGAAATTATTAGGTTGCGCTGCATCCGCGTAAGGTCTACGCTTGCGGGGACTAGGGTGTGGACAGACACCTAGACGACGATCTAGATATTTATGAAAATGACACATTTAAATTTAATTTCAGATTAGTACAAAACTGCTTTTATCTTGTTTTGCATAATTTTATTAAATGTAAATTTTCCGTGCCGTTATAGAAACAAACAGAAACAAAATGTTTGTCAATATGAATATGTATGAGTGTAGGTGCTAACGTTCAAGTCATTATTTGTCAGGTTAATTGACTAGGTATAATCTTGACAAAATATATTGGATTTTTAATCTTTGGCTGTATTTTTTTCAAAACGCAGGGAAATCTACTTCGGCGTCACAAACCAGTCGAATTTATTCATGTTCAGATATGAAGTTAAAAATACGTTACAGATTTCTTGATAAAAAATTCTATAACAAACAATATTCATTGAAGAGTTTTGAGATAAATAAGTGGAAATTCAGTGCGCGCTGACTGACTGACTTTGTAAGGCTAATGTTTCCAAAGTTTCTACATGTAAATCCTACAAACTTATCTGACCCGGTGAGAAAATTAAAGTCAAGGAGTTAGAGTGCAACGCTCTTTGACTAAAGTCAGTCATATCGCCGCTGCTACTGGGTCAAATAAGTTTATTGGACTATAACTTTCCATGTATACTATAACCTATTGGTAGTAGGTGCATGCATCCTTACCTCGTCCTACAGCAGGCGGACAGGAGACGTATAAGCCCATCTCCATGTGGGCGCTGCACCGCCGCCGGCCCTTATTCTCTACATTTCACTCCGGCGCCCTTTTAGCGATGCCCGAAAGGTGATTAAAGTGGAGTGAAATTTGCCACGTGAAAGATGAGCTCGCAGAATATTGTAGTTAGTGTTTAGTGGTAGTTTGTTAGGAATTGGTGATGTTTTATTATGCAGTCGTACATTTGGTTTAAGTGAGAATTGTACTAGTAACTAAAGGGGGTATGTTGTATCAATTTAATGGATGGGTTATGTTTTTTTAAAGGTTGTGGATCCAGAAATAGACGAGGTGGTATCAAAGTGTATAAGAAAATAAATTAAAAAAGTTTGAGTGCCTTTCTAACAATTACTATATTCTCTACTTCGCTATTTAATCGCCATTTTGCGTATCAAGCGTCTTGGTAGAGCTGATTTCTTTACAACTAACCAAATAGTTCGAATATTTTACCTGACGTCATATTTTACATTGCATTACAGGAGCACTTACGACCAACATCCAGAACTGCTGCTATCTATCTCCACATACCTCTCACAGAGTCAAAGCGACTGTTAAATAAGCAATCACCTCTGTTGCCCCACAACCCATGCCATTAGCAAAACAATTCATCACTCCATCACTTCGCAACATCGTAAACAATAACGCTGAGTTGTAGAGCCCATCGACTCAACTATTGTACGGTAACATTCGAAACAACTCGTGACGATTGCCCGCCGATATAACAAATTAAATTTAAGCTAGCCTTTTGTGTTACTGCGGTACTGTTATTAAAAATACTGTATCATAAACAAACGTTATTTTTTTGTAGATTTGCAACAACACATTATATAAAACATTTTAGCCTAGTCGTTAGAAACACACGCATTTACCCATTCAAAATTAAAATAGGAAAGTACCTATGCGTACAAGGCGTCAGGCTAGATAAGTAGTCTAATTTCAACAACGAAAGTCGTTGTGTCAGTTCTGTGACGTCCCTAGTTCACAGAACTATTACTTATATCCTACAAATCGATATGGAAAGCTGCGGAGATGGTGATGATGATTATTACGAGTACTTTAGTAAACTCAAAATCATAGCAATACTGATATACATCGGCTGAAATCAACGGCTTCACTATTTAATGAAACGCCAGCTTAATAATACAGCTTATATATAACAATATAAAACACGCCTACCGTTATTAAGCTGGTAATCGGCAAGATCTTTCTCAGGGATGGTATTAAGTATGAATGTTAAGTATTAAAGCATGAAGGGAGTCTTCCAAGGCTGTCTGATTTGTTCTGCCTTGTACAGGATCTGTTAAGTCGTGAGTTAAATGGTGTTAAAGCTTCTATGAAGTCATCACAATTTGTTTTAAACGATCCGGTGAAACACGTCCTGATTGTCTAAAATACTACATAATACAATACTCGCACCTATTTATTGAATAACAGATAGTTATCTCATAAGTATTATAAAAAAATTGAATTTATAAATAGACTCCACCAATATAGGAAGCAGATTATTTTTTACACGTTTATTTACAGGATTATCAGTGAGGGGTGTACTTACCCCAAAAAAGTTATTAATACTCTACATTGAGGCCAACTTTTACCAACCGTGAATTCGAGATTTAACTCCTTTATACATTGTGTCCAGTTCAGATAAACGTTTTCTATGGAACACATAGACTATTCTTTTAATTAATGGCGAGTCGCTTAGGAAAATTTAAGCTGTATAGATATTACGTATTAGAGCCATTTGAAGTCGAGACATTGGAGCCGTGGGGACCAAGGAGGTAAGGTCATAAGGTCATCGTATTTTCCATACTTATCTTAGCGCTTGATCAGAAAAACGGTGTTTATTGGGTACAACAGCGTACTGATGGGGTGATGTTCTTTTTAAGTAACTAGTAATTTTTTTGTAGTTTGTAATTTTATTTTTCTTAATAAAGTCATACTTAACTTATCATTATCACTCATATTATAAATGCGTAAGTGTATTTGCTGGTTTCTGGGGTTGTTTGTTTATATTTTCCTCAGCACAAAACACAGAGACAATTAGTTCAAGGTCCCGAAAGTGACATGGGCTATACTTTTTTCCAGGGAGAACCAACATCACGGCGGAGTTGCGGGCAATAGTTAATTCGCCATATGACCTTACCCTTAGTATCATATAACTCCTGGCAGCATTAGCACGTACTACCCCGAGCATGGCATTATTTAGCCAAAGCACGCCATATTATGGTATTTAACAATATCTAAATGCTGGCATTGTGTTTAACATTAGATACGGACTGTGAAGATCGTGCCTTGAGCACTAAAGTGCGCGTAGGTGTGTCAAAGACTAGATAGATAACAAGTAAATTAATTCAGCATGATTATCTACAAAAATCTATCCAACGTTAAAAATATTAAAATGGAGACTAACGGCCGAATATTAATCCGTTGTTAAAGTTTTTAGGCTAGTATGTGTTTTAAACAGAACGTATAAACTATAATTATAATTGTTCTTCGACTTTCTTAATTAAACATTTTATTAAAGTAGATTGTTACTTTTTTAATCTTACAATTTCATTTCTCTCTTATAAATTTTGATGCAATTTTAATATTTTTTTAAGTGTGGGTTTAATTTTAATTTCAAAATCGTATAATTATTTTGTTATATCCTCTGGTGATGGGATGGGATGATAAACTCTAAAAGTAAAACTGCATTTTTTTTTTGGTGTCTTATTAATTTATTTATAGAATAAATCACAGGTTTGCATAAACGTTGTATTCGTACCTACATAATATAATTAAAAGTAATATTTAATTTCGTTACTTAAATAGGTACCTACTTAATCTTTGTCTAGTCTAGTCATAGTCATAGGGAACACCGCCTTAGGGCAGATACGAAATAGTCTCCAAGAACGATTTTACCACAGATAACCACATCAGATTAATTTATGTTTCAACATAGTTAGGTACTTTATTGCGATAAGACCGCCTTTTGTATTAATTTTCATTGTGTTTACTCTATAATTTTGTATTTTTGTGGTGACAGTAAAAAATACGTGTGGCACTCGGGAACTGCCACGGTAAAGCTATTGCATACGCATATGTCTAGTCGCACGCACACAAACACCGTGCCGATGTCTGCCGAACTGAAACGACGTTAGACGAGTGTTAGGTTTATTATCGTTACGGAATTTCTTGATTCAGTCGCCGCGCAAAAAGCCCACGATTAAAGCTATGAAATAGCTTAAGTGTTAGTTTAAGTAGATTTATAAGAATCTCTAATTTTTCTATACTCAGAGAAAAAGGATCTTTTAACGACAATTTTTTTTTAAATCGGTGCAATACTTATTAAGTTTATTACAACAATCATATCATTACTCTTTATAATATTAATGTACATGTAGAAGACGTACCTACGAATACAATCAGCATTTACCTTCATTTCTGCGACCAGCATAAACAATCTCACCCCAAGCCAGATATTTCACGCACACCTAATACAATTACGATGTACGAAGGACAAGCAATAAAATAGCAAAGAAAACGGTCATTCGACACTTGAAGGCCCAACAGAAGGCCCAATTGGGGGCCAAGTAAAGATAACTTTAGTACTACTATTTCATACAAAATTGCGGTTTTGGAAACCTCTTCCAGCTGAATTAACGTAACTTAACACAACGGATTTGTATATTTGCGACACAGCAGTAGTTTTTAATTTTAGCTCTCTCCTGATATTAGGTAGACAAAATTAATTATTATAAATCTTTTAATAAATCTTCATCTTCAAATAAACACGATAATTTTATTTCATTTACAAGTGTAGTTATTGCTCATTTGGACTTCAAGATGATAACACTTATCTGAAATATAATGTCTGGAATTTACGATAAGTGTAGTTGTAGGTGGCGGAACTATATAGTTTGTCTATAACTAGACCTTGCGATGTCAAGACAGGCTCTTGCCTTACTCTGTACATATTGCTAAAAAATATTGGTCTAAACTAAACAACCTCGTGACATATTTGTCACAAAATTGCTGTTATTATTCCGTAGATAACTGTAGTAGGTACAATAGTACCTACTATAATAAATGTACAACGGGTAACAGAAAGGTGGTACAATACTTAAGGGTGTTAATCTACCTATCAAGGCAAACCCACTGTAGAAGAAAATTTGGCAAAATTCGAAACAAAATTATTAGGTTCCTCATATACAAATGGGTCACGTGATCGGTCAAGTTTTATGGTGGAAAAAATAAGTTTTCTCGAATTTTGGAAAAAAAAAATTCGACAATGTATTATCCCACCGCATATACAAACGCCGATAGCCCTTATTAGACTTTTAAGACGCTATGCCAAATAACGCAGTGTAATTGTATGAAATAGCCAATCTCAGTACTAGAGGTTGACTTTAAAGGGCTCACTCGGTATTCTTCTCGCGAACCCTTTGGCCTCACAAAGGGAAACGGGCAAACACTTGAAGCGAAGGACTAAAATAGAGAGCGTATTGAGTGGAGAAATAAAATAAGGGGAAAAGAGTGTGCAAGTTTTTCGTATGTGGTATTTATATAGAGTGGTTAAGTCTTGGTAATGAAAAGCTATAAAAAAAAACGAATCTTTGTATGACTGAGTGGGCTATATTACTGATAATAGTAGTTCCGAAGAAGAAACATAAGAAGCCAGCAGCCGGCTAAAATTCTTATCTGTAAATTGTAAAGCGTGAAAGTTAGAAACAATTGATTGTTTTTCTCTTGTTTTCACTCGTTTAACTAATTTTACGGACATAAACTAATAAATGTGTCATCCAGAAAATAGTCGCACCTCAACGGAAAGCGACAAAAACTAACTATACTATAGCTTAAAAAAACAACGCAAAGAAAGGAAACATTGAGTGATCACAATAAAAATCAAATCTGCTGAAACTTTATTTTATTGGTATTGGTTAGAAAAAAACTAAATACGTACTTAGAAATTTATCAAACGATTGAAGTGAGCAAAGCATCTCTGCTCTCTGGAAGTGTGGTATTGTTTTCTTCCTTCTGTAGGTGTGTATTATTGTTAATTTGACTGGAATTTCGTATTCACGTTCAAACGTAAAAACAAGTATTTCAGATTTTTAACTTCTTATTAGAGGTTTTATCAGCTTTATAACAATCTACAGTAAAGTGGACATACGTGGTGACCGCAGGTGGTCAGCCAACTTTTCAAATATTTGCCCGAGCAGCTTTTCCCATGGATTCGTACGTTTTCCGCCCCACACTCCAACTATACCGGGACCGTAGATTTATTCCACGGATCAAGTATGCTTTGACACAACAAAAAGGGAATAAGCAGTTAAAACATCTTTTGTCGGAATATTTGTTCGGGATCTATGTGGTTTTATAGAACTTGGTTTATTTTTTGGGGTGTAAGGGTTGTTTCGTTAGTCAATGTAAATGTGTGTTTTAATATTACATTTTGTTGCTTGACAAACAAATACTTGTACTGAAGCCATGTCCCGGTGAAGCCAATATACTCTTTATTTTTTTGATTGCAATATTTTGTTAATAAAACATTTGAACGATATAAATTTGATGTCACTATAATGCCTTCGGGTTTTAAAAAATTCCCAGTATATTTGTTATTGCGTAAATTTCAATGAAAAGTTCTGAAAAATTAAAATAGTATGTTTTTTATTATAACTTTAACAATTCAAGCTTTGAAAGAGATTTCATGAAGAATTTGTCGACATACCTACTAAGATTAAAAGGCAGGTCCAGCGAAATAATAATTCTAGTTCGTAATTATATAAAAAACACAATTCAATTCTATAGTAAACCTTGTTGCTTTAATTTAATGTCTGTAAATTAAAAAAAATGGACACGATGCAGTAATTCACTAATGCATACAGCAAAAATTATTGTCAATTACTTTAAATTTTATAGTACACCTTATAGAATCATGATGAACCTGACCTTTAGTTCGTTTCCTAGTTTGGGTCTCGATTTTAGATAATATTTTGTAAGTAATAATAGGGCATGACATACTGTCGAAACTGAGGTTTGTGGACCACAGAAGTCATGGTGAATGGGGCGGTCCCATACAACAAACGTGCTTTTTTGCCATTTTTACAGTTCTGTACTGAGAGGATAAAAACGAGACCCGTCACTAATACTTCGCTGTTCATCCGCCCGTACGTCTGTCCAACCGTCATAATCAATAAATTTGTACTAAGAGTGCCTGGATCTATACGAAGAGTGCCTGCAATATAATAAATAAATCTATATTAAGAGTGCCTGGTCGGCAACGTATTTCACACATACTAAGGAGATGTCCTCAGAGGCTAATGGTGCCCATTGTAGCGGAGTAACATGCAGTTGTATTAAAATATTACTTAGTAGATTGAGAAATAATTAGATTTTCACTGGCTTTTACTGAAAATGTATTATTACTTGTCATTATATCAGGGATGTATGTAATAAGCCAAAAGGGGAATGCTATATTCATGATTTTGAACGAAACCTTGACTTTCTAGAATAACGTCATCAGCCCTACAGAGAGGGTTTATCTTCCGACTGCAAATCGTATGGCACTGCTGAATTTTTCTTAAATTTTGCGTTATGGTAATGCTATTAACCTTTTTTCGGGATAAATACACCCATATCCGGTAACCCTGTATTCATACGTCATATGAAATCTACCAAATGAAAGGCCAAATAATATTTAAAATTTCGTCGAGCTATTTTATTATATAGCACTTTTATATAGAAACCTATCGCAATGCTTACGTTTGTAAAAAAATAACAAGAGAACCCTAAAAACAAAAGGCAAATCGATCGCATTGAGTTAAATTGATTTCCTAGTGCGATAGAAGTCGCAAATTGGACAAAAAAATCAAACGTGTACAATTAGCACTGGATAAAGCACTTGTCGTAATAGTCGTGGGATAACACTTTTTGCTGCATGGTCTAAAGGATAAACTTTTAACATTGAATAACAATATTCTAGTAGTTTTTTATTTCCTGACAAGGTTCGTGGAGTAATAGCTTAAAATTTATTAACCTAATGAACGCATACTTCACGAAAATTCGAGGTGTGAAACAACACAACAAATTATTTTGATTGCCCATCTTCTGTAAGCGTAATTTAATCCAATATTGTCTTAAACCTAAGTATTTATTTTTTGATTCAATAAAAAATCATTATTATTGAGAAACCAAACTACTACGCTTATTTTGATAACATTTAATGAATACGGGATTTTTAAATCTAAGGTTTTTTTTTACTAAATCCAACTCGGTTTAGGTGTCTCTGAGAAATTGGGGAACATAGATAAAAATACGATTTAAAAACCTCCCTCAGTGTTTTGTAGTTGGTTAAAAAGTAAGGTGAGACTAAAATTATCTGTTAGATTTTTACCATTGTTTTTCCAAAATGATATGTTTCTAAAATTTGCCTTCGTTATTCCAGTGGATATGTCTTATGACTTGCGCCCGCTGATTGCATCGAACAATCTATAATAACAAGCGATAATCGTTGGTCGGCAGTCGACGCGTTCGTGTCAAATCCGACCAAATTAATGTTGGCAATAACCGTTAGAGGCCAAAGACGAATTTCTCACGAGCAATAGCAGTTTCGTGAGTCTGGTGCATTACGAATTTGTCGCATTTCTGTCGAGGACGCATGCGTGGGGCAGTGATGGGAACAGATTTTGATTGTTAACTATCGATGTACTTAATAGATTTTGTAGTAGATATCTCGATTTGTCGAAATCATTTTATTTGTGTTCGCTAATTTCTCAGCGACGACTTCTAGATAGATATGAAAAGCTTTTTTTTTGTTTTACAAGAAGCTTTACAGACAGTCTTATATCAATTTTATTAAAGTCAGTCCAGCATATGTATACCGAATTGAAGACGGTTTTTTTTATATCTCTGGTTTTGGTAGAGTTCGTGTATTTGCTATTGATATCGATTATTTGTAACGGTGTATCGATATTAAAGCAAGTTACGGGTGTTTCTAACAGATCGTCGAAGTAAAGCAATGTTCAGCCTGCTTTGGTTGTAAATGGTTTAATCTTGGCTATTATCCCACGTTTTTTATTTATATGTAGCCTTAGCCTGATATTTTCTTGTAAAATTAATATAAATAAAATACTTCGTATGTTATTCTCCAAAAAATCTGAATAAAGGAACTAGGTTTATTTTTTACATCTTCAGAGGTCAAGCACCTGCCCATAACATTTTATTATTTATTCTATTAAAATGCCACGTTATAAAAGTTTGTCGGCATCCATAAATCCGCACATAAACAATCAACGCGAGCAATTATATATCGATAAATATTCATTTACGATAAATTTTAACTGTCATAAATTGATAAGTTAATAGACTACGTTACTATTTTACGATATGCGACAATGTATGTGCTGAGTTTTGAAGACATGCCACAGATTAGTAAGATTGTTTAATTTAAATTGTTATTCTGGATTTTTGATGTGTTAAAAATATATGCAAATCGTTTACCTGTGACAGCAAGTGATTTCGTAGAACTGAGTCATAAGCTCAATACCTGTTAATAGTATGATTGTTCTTGAAAAGTTATTGATTAATCTGTGGCGAATCTCGGAATAGTGATTGGAAAAACATCGTTTTTGTAATCATATATGATAGGTATCTGATATTCGATATAATAAGACACATTTTGCTTTATGGAAATACCTTAATGCGTCAACTTAATACATTTGGCACGTGTTAAAAAACACATTGAGATTTACGAATGTGTTCTTAGTAGAAACATAACGAGCTGGTAAGTACAAACTATTGTATTTTTATGTACCTACCTACACACATATATATACCTATCGCGTAAGTATGAATGTAGTTTATCATCCGATACTTTAATGATTTTGAATTCATAAATTTTGTAATTTTTTGATAAATTATTAGTTTTAAAACCTTCTCATACTGTTTGACTTAAGGTTATAATCTATAATAATCATATCTACTAATATCAGACCAGACGCCAAAGTCAGACACTGTACAAAATATGCATTCATCAGTCCTTTTTTATCAAAGTATCGTCAGCGAAACTGTGGCCCTAGATGAAGCATGCCTAGTCTGGAATACACTGATTCTCAAGGAAGGCTGCCGCAATACACCCTATAAAGTGCTTGGCCGTAAGTTTTTCAACTTGAGAGTGGTGGATAGCCAGGAGAGCATAAGAAAATGCTTTACCACCATGCAAACCCTAGTAAAGCAAATGATACAACTTTATTTAAGTTAAGTTTAAGTGGTGAATACCACTGCCTCAATCTACGAAAAATGGTAGAAAAACATAAATATCCTTATTATAAACAATAACAAATAAACATCGAGCTTGCTTCAGATATATTGACAAACAGAAATACAGTTCTTAACATTATCAAAGACGTGTAATTATAATAAAGGTCTATTCACACGAAATATTGATTTGAATATAAATCGGACGTGCTTAGTTTACATTTAACGAAACGTGGGCGCAGTGCTTAGATTTTACGATTGTCAGGCTTTATGATTAGACTTTATGGTATCAGACGACTGTTGCAATAGGGAATAAAGTTCAGCTTATTTAATAAGACGAAGACGAATTGCTGCACTTCGTTAATTGTTTTTGCCTTGATAAGGAGAAGATATCAATCTCTGTGCATGAAATGTCTTAGCGCTTATAGATTTCCTGCACAACATGCGTTATGATTTAGGGGTTATATATTTATTATGGGTATTAATTAATATTTCTTAAGTCTCTAGCAGACTCAAGAAATACTTATTTTTTTATAAACAGGGATATTGCTTCTACCGAACAACCTAGTAGTAACTAGACATGTTTTGTTTCTATAGCAAATTATATTTAAAGAAATTAGAAAATGTATTTCAGTGGTATTTTTGATAATCATCGTAAGAGATACAATACGATGACAGTGTTTTGAACTGTAAATTTGATTAATGAAAGCAATACGGAAGTTTGCACAATTACGTTCACCATGAGTGAAAATTTTTTAAGAACTAACGTTTCTGCATAGTATTATCGCTTATTTCATTTTGCAAATTCAACACTTATTTTAACCCATAGTTGCTAATGTATTTATTGGTAGGCATTTGACAACCAGCTCGCACGATCACAGAAGTCAGCGACACTATATAGTCTCTCAAAGAAGGCCGCCGCAACATACCGTAGGTGCTTGGCGACAGATTTTTCAATTTGAGGGTGGTAGCTAGGCAGGCAAGTGTTAAAAATGCCCTGTCATCATGCTATTGTTTCCCCATGATGTTGTTGAAGGGTCAACGGAAACTGAAGCTTTTCTTGCATATTACGTAGGATTGAACCTTGAACCTCTCGCACGGCAATCTACCTTTAGCTACTCGGTTCCCTACGCTACAAAAAATTGTAGACGCTGTGTTCATACACGGACAGTCATACACATCCAAAAAAAACATCCAAATAAAAGCACGCGTTACTGAACTATAGTAAAAGACGAATTTCATCCCCTCTCTTACGGGAATCTCCACTTATTTTCCAAAAACATCTTTTCAGTTTGAACTTTCCAAGAAAAAAAGAATCGTTCAAATCAAAACATGCGTTACTGAGTTATAATTAAATACGACTTTCATCCCCCCTCCCACGGGAACCCCTTGGGATTTTCAGAATTAAAAATTGTTGAGATCCTACCTCATGATATGAACCTTAAGCATACCAGAAACAGACAGTCAGACAAAAATGAAAAAAATATATAGATTTGGGGTCTGTATCGTTAATAACTTCCCCCGCTAAAGAAATTTTTAAAATATATTCAATGTACCTGTCACAGCTTTATTATAAGTGTAGATAAGTAAACTTTCGCCCATATCATATAAATTCTTGTGAGGATTACGTACATGCATCCTTGTTGCGTATCAAAATTATTAAAATGTTAACAAAAAATACTTCCTAGGGTAACAGACAATAGTTTAGTATGTCATGTTGAGCCCACATTAGAGGCAATACCGTGACCACAGATTATTTAGCATAGTTCAAGGCTAAGTATCAAGTAGCAAGGTCGTTTACAATGGTTACTAAAACGCTGCAATTTTTGCACAAGCGTCCAAAATAAAATGTAGATTACGAAATAAAATTACCTACTATAGTAAAAAAAACGATGTAAGTGATACAAATTGGACGTATTCCTTCTATCCCACTGAAAAAAGGGTAGTGTTTTTGAGTGTACTTTCGTATATTTGAATCAACCAAACCAACAAACTCAACAACCTAAAACTGATAGATCGATTTTGATTTGCATGGTCATTGAATTAGTCTTTATATGAAGATAGGCATAGGCTATTTTCGTTGTTATCCCGCAATTGCACTCGTTAAGATACAGTGATTTAACGTATTTCAGTCGGGTTTTTGAAGTAATTTTAATTGTTTTTAATTAATGTTTCTTTTCTGAGAGGAAATAAACATTTATGCATTCTTGCCCGCTGAAATCTAAAGAATACAAAGTTTTAATTAATGCAGTAAGTTTCTTAAGATACTTATCGAGTATGATTTCTTGAATTAGTCAACTGTACTCAGTGATTCAAAAGATTTGAACTGAAAACTGCTTTATGCTGTAAACGCGCAATTACAGCAACAAATGTGAAATCCACGTTAGGTGTGTGCAATTTTAATAGTGTCCCGCGGCTGTTCTTAGTCCAGTTGAAGAGACAATTACTAATGATTATGCCCCTCGGTCACTACACATGTGACTTATGGACCCGCGGCACAAGGTTTTTTCACTTGTGATTTATTTACAAATTTGAAGTTTGCCTTTGTATGATTGGCGTGTTACAGGTGATTTTAAGCTATTTATCATCAATGGATTATCAATGGTTTTTTTAACCAAAGTCAAAATGCTTTTTTTTAATGCAATCTATGTTCTAAAGTAAAGACTAATCACTGTAAGAGATTTAAATTAAAGCCTGTGACCTTATTAATGAGTTTCAAAATTAAAAAGATATTGACATCTATTCGATGAGTTGAAACTCATAATTAACGGAAATCATCGCAGGGAATTCAACATTATAATTAGCGGCATACAAGGCGTGTCGATGGTCCTAAATAGTTTTATCTCGATCAACTGACTTTCAATAGCTATTGTGAAACCGAAAAATAACTGTTTGAGAAAATTAATATCTCTTTGGTTACCAAATCTTATACTAAAAAATCTATAGGCTGCAAAATAAAAAATGCGCTAAATGCGCCCAGCGGAATAACTGTCAGACAATTATTATAGCTCTTGAAAATTACTCAAGTTATTCATTCCAAAACATGACAACTTAACATGGCGGATGTAAAACAAAACACTACCAATAAAATAATTTGATAATTTACGTAACAATAGCATGGCACTCGATAATTTAAAATTATTATGGACCATTAAAATATTATTACGGAAAAAATATTTTTTGTCCAACGAGGAAAAGCGCGGCGTTTTTTGTTTGAAAATGTCAAAGTGAGATGATGTCACGGTTCGTGATCTCGCGTAGTATTTATTTTTTGCTAAATATTTATTGATCATGATATCTAGTTATAATTGCTATTGATCATAGATAAATGCAATTTTAGTAGCTGTGTTCACGGTCGTTTGTACTGGATTCGAATCGATAAATAGTGCTGTGTATTTAAAGGTTGATATCTCTCAGCGGTGAGTCGGATAAGATTCAGCTGAATACTAGCCATATTGTTTGAAGGTTATCATAGTCAAATTTTGGAGTGAATTATGGTGCTACGTTGCTACTACTGTACTCCTTGTAGATATCGATTACCTTATGTTGAACAACAGCCTAAAATGCACACCCAATGGCAGTTAGTCTGTGCACCTAAAACTGGTCCTGAGAAAATGTGTGGTCCAGTTGGCATACAAACCAAAGATTAGGTACTGTTTATTAAATCGGGAATAACCAAGCTCATGTATTTTAACTTATATATAACTGTCATTCACATCTAGACAGATGCGGATGACCCTAAGAAAATATTATAAATAGATATATGAACACTTTATTGCAGACACAAAACATAAATAAAATAATAGGGACAGAAATTTTAGGTCCGGTGAAACAAGTGGTTTGCACGAAGCAATTTATTCGAAACTCATATAATATAATATATCGCCTAAAATACCTCCAATGTCAAAGGCGAAGCCTCATTTGCACAATGCGAGTGCTGAGTCAGCGGATGTGGGTTCTCTGTGTGGTAACGTCAAGTGGCAACTTGACTCGCCCGTGTCAACGCGCCTACGCGACTTTGCTTGAACTCACGACACCCGATATTAATATCGCTCCTAGATTCTAGTTGCACAGTCACTGCGAAGCTTTAAAGCTCTTGAAAAACTACCCATACGTTTCCTATGGCTATGAAAATAGCGAATGGAAATATTGACGACCGGAACCTAATCCTTCCGGTTTACACGGTCGGATGCCTTACCAATCGGCAACTGAAAACTAACCGCAAAAAATTGTTTTAAGGTGCGCTCAAAAAATCTAAGTAAATTAAAGAAAAAATTAACCTTTAATGTTTAAGAGAAAAATGTTTATCGTTTACATACGTACTGCCAGCACTTTTAAAACCATGTCCTGATTTAGCACTTTCTGTAGGTACTAGCTTCGAAATCGAAAGCATCTGTCCCAGTGGATATTCAGCAACAATCTGCTAAATAAACCTGCGCTTATCTGATAGTTCGTTACAATGATAAAGCGGCTAGAACTCCTTCAATGGCGGCATCGCATTAAAGCTTATTTACAATTAATGACCTGATAAACAGATAAAATATGAATAGAGAATAGGCGCCAGTGGCTTTTGCATCTGACTTTGGCTTTCTCTAGTGAAAATATTTACTTCTAGTTCAAAGACGCTAAAAGATGCTGGACAATTTTGTTGTTTAGTAGTCAAGCCATACTATTATATTTTACATCATCTACATTATTACCCTGATTTTTAGTTAGATTTTTTAAATTCTAAGTTTTGGTTGATTTACGTACAGAAAAACTTATTTTGTATAATCAATATTTTTTGCAGGCAACATTTGAGGCAGTAAGTCTATGAGGAAATCTACTCTAGGTAAAAAGTGAAGAGATGCTAATGATTGCCAGTGAATCAAACTTTCAATTTCGATATCAACGCCGTTATTCAATGTGACGCATAAAATAAATATTGATAAAGAATTTTATAAATATTGATAAAGAACTTTTTTGGAGACTGTTTACCTACGTAAATTAAATACTATCATTCCTGCGTAAAAACAGTGAGCAAACGTAATATTATTTTAAATATATTGAAGTAGGTTATTATATTTTAACTTTATTAAATTCAACTGACATTAATGTAAATTATTTTGGAAGTATTATTATATCAGTAATTTATTGATAGTACATAATCCTATTTAAACTTTGCAATTAAGTAATTTGTATAATTTTTGACACAGGTACATTTGACGTTTATTAAATTAACGTGAATTATTGTAATGTGACTTGCCTAGTATGCCATAAGTGGTTATAAGGCCAATAAATAATTTCATTTCATTTCGTAGATTTCACAGACAAATTCCCACTCCAAATCCATTGTCAACTGATCAAATATCATATAAACCGAGCTTTACTAACAGCCAAACCCGAGTGAGAGCGACAGGCGTTGGTGTTGACTCATGGAGTAATAACCCGTCATTGCAACTCATTACCAGTCGCCAGATATAGTGCGGAGTTAACGTTTAACTTATTGCTCTTCAAATTGGATTTTATGTCAACGTGGGATCAAATTGCTTAATATTGCGAGGTTTACTGCAAGCTTTAATTCTCTGCTATATTGATTCCGTATTGCCTATTCGTTGCTAGGAACGGAAATCAAGGAAATCTTTCCATTTAGAACTACTCTATGTATTCACTTACTATATCATATGAAGCATGTTTATTTATCACAACTCTTTTTAGTAAAAAATGAGTTGGTAATTGATTCATCAAAATATTCAAACAAGAACTTTACGGAGCCACTGAGTAAGTCTTACTATAATGCCGGATTTGTTTATGACTTTTAATTTATGGGTAAATAATAAAACCGACCAAGTGCGAGCCGGACTCCCGTACTGAGGGTTCCGTACGACATTCGTTCAAATTTTTACCTGCTGTTATTAATATCGGGCAAAATATCACGTTTCTTGTATGGGAGAGCCGCTCCCAATATACATTTTATTCTGATTTAATTATTTATATTAAATTGTATATTTATATTGTATATACAACTAAATATTCTGTGAATATTTCAGGCGTATACCTTGTGCCGTTATTAGTTCAGTGAATAAAACAGAAAAAAATAACGTTTGTTTTATGTTATCTGTTTAGTATTGCGGCAACAGAAATATAAATTTGTGCGAAAATTTCAGCTATGTAGGTATCACCGTCCATGAGCCTGGTGACAGACGGACGGACGGACAGCGAATACTTAGTAATAGGATAAGAAATAATAAACTTTTTACATACGGCACTCTAAAAAAGAGATCATGTGCTTTGCTCCTTATTAAGTCATCCACCAGCAACAATGATTTGGAATCTTGCGAAATTGTTAAATTTCGCAATTATTGTATAAATATTGTACTACTCGCAGCATCGCTCTCTCTTTTTCTTTATATTTCTTCTACATATTGGTGGCAAAAACTCATCGTCTTTGACTAATCCCCTCAGTTGTTGATTGTTGCCTTATGCACTTTTACTACGAGTACGAAAAAAAAAAATTTTAGACCTAGCGAGCGAAGCGTTTCTGCTTTGGGCCTGGCATATTTTTCTACCGCCTGTCAGTTCGTATTCTTGTTTGTTTGTGTGTTTGTATGTATTCTGAAGTAGTTTTGTAGTTTCAGACCAATCCTAACGAAACTTGGTGTATGAATTCTAAGCATTTGTTTTGCGTTTTTAGTCGTCGGGTGATTTTGATCGACTCACACTATAACGGATACACGATTACAGATTTTTATTTATTTATTTTTTTTAATAAAAAGACATGTCATGCAAAACACAATATTAATTACGATCTATGTTTGACAGATTGAAGATTAAGATACTTGTTTATAGCATCAGGTAAGCTTCCGTTTGACCGCAACATGCCAGATATTAAGTGATATGGTAACCGAAGATAGGGCACGAACACGATAATGAAAAAGAAAACTAGTGACGCGCGATTTGAACAGACCCTCAATAGAAACAAATAGCCGATATCGAGTTCCAAAATCAGGCACGCGCAATAAACACAAGCAAAGCTTAAAAATATTCTAATAAAATGTTACAACATAACGCTTCACCACGTAACCACTATCTCGACCTATAATCACTATACATTCTCCTATTTTTGACCAAACGCAAATCGCCTTGAATCCAAACCGCTTACTAAAAAAAACAATGGACAATCGGAGACATACACTTTACGTAATGGCAAAGAAACAAAACACACTGTCCGACGAGAAAAGACGTAACGTTTATTAGTTTATGCGTTAGTTACGACGTTTTTATGTGTGGTAAAAAAATGGTAACATTTGATCGATGGCGTCCATTTTTAGATTCGCTCGGTGCAGTTTCAAAAGTGGAACTCTATCATTAGAGGCTATTACCAAATGTATGATTCATTGCGCCTTCATTGTCTTGACTGTGTTTGTTTTGGTGGGCTATAGTGATGGGAAATAATCGAAAGTAGGGTCATGGGCCGAGACTTTTGTGCAAAGAATAGGAATATTTTATCGCATTAATCTTTAATCTTGCGCCTATTATGATCGTTTCGGTACGTGCGAGATGGTCCATTAATTTGAGAAATAGTCTGATGATGGAAGAGCTCGTCTAAAAAATTAAAGTAGAGACCAATACAAAATTTAAACCAAAAAAAAAAACGTATACTTCTTAAGGTTTCTTCTAAAAAACTTAGGACAATAGTAATTGAGGAAACACCCAATCTCGACAGGAATCGCTAGATTAGTTGAGTATCAAAACTTCGAAAGCGCCCTTACCGACGTGACAGAGTATTTAAATCAAGCTGAAGATGTCATTGCATAATTATTTTCTTAAATAGTCTTATTTAAATTTCATCAAAATTGCTCCAGAACTTTTGTTATTATATCAAATTAAACAAAAGACAATTATCGGTACCTGCCATATTAAAGTTGGTAATCACTTAAAAGTCTTGTTTTGTATGTAAGTTTTTTTTATCCGTGACAGCCAGGCTCGCACAATCACGGAAGTCATCGACACTAGATATGGCCCTGGCTCTCAAGGAAGGCTGCTGGAACACACTGTTAGGTGCTTGACGACGAATTTATCAACTTAAAGGTAGTAGTAGTTAGCTAGCCAGGCGAGTGTTAGAAAACGCCCTTCCACCATGCTACTTTTTCCGGTCCGTTAGTAGTAATTTCAAATGTTTAATTCTTCTGTTTTTGAGACAGCACTATCGTTGTCTTATGACTGGTTTTTCGTAAACTTCGTCTGTTTGCGAGATAGTTAGATGCTCGGCCGCTAACTGAATGTAAATGATGAACTAGATCCGCTGCGCTGTGTGAACAAAAGAAAGGCCATATTTACTAGCTATGAATACAGCACAAATACATTGTTGACCGAGCGAGCGAAGCTTCTAGTCCGGGCTTTTTTCCCCTTACATCTACGATATTGTGTGTTTGTCTGAATTTTGATACTTGCATACAGGATCTAGTTTCTAAACAATTTCGATAAAAATTAATTCAGGTTTTCGTGAAATTTTATTTCCCAGAATGTATGATTCCGGAAGGGTTTACTCCACAAAAGACGCAATACCATAGTTTCGCAACTGTGCTACTGCGTCTTTTTCCGGGTAATTTCCATAACATTCGGCAATATATTTAATTATATTTATTTATATTTATTTTGTATAATATTTATATGAAAATAATCGGCCATAGTTATAGTTTTTTCAAATTGTATGTATGTAGAAGTCAACTGTTTGCATTACTACTCTCTGGTTTACGTGTTAGATTAACACATTGCTCTGTTAGGTATGGATACCTTGGACTGATAAGGAATTTTGGTAACATTTCAATGTCACTGCCCGGTCCCAGCGGAAGACCAGCGCTGGCTGCTGTACCAGCTGCAGCTAGCATGTGTGCTGAGTTGGGCTCGGGTTCTGACAAACACATTATAACGTTATGGTTTTTCTGTTAAACTGTATTGTATGCTTTTTTACTGGTTTTGTGTTTTGAAGAAATAAACTTTCATTCATTCATTCATATAATTATATTATTACGCATTTGTTGATGATTTTCTCCCTAATCGTCTAAATTGTCAGCCGTAAAAATATTTCCACCAAAAATTGAACCCCAAATCCACTTCTCAATCTAGACGTTACATTAAAACCTAATGACACACAGACGACCGTATTAGACGAAATGTCCTTCTTCGTTCCATTATTTTTTTATCACCACAATAATAGATAGAGCTAATGTGACCGCAGCCAATGTCGCTAGTCCCCGCAATTTGACTCAAAATGTCGCAAGAGGCGTGAAGGTTGCATCTTGTGCGTGACGTCATCTTGTGAGATTACTTGTAATTGTCATCAGGAGTGTAGGGTTGGTAATACGTATTAGTATTATTAGGTAAACAAGTAGTTCTGAGAACTTTTGACTTCGTGACCACAATATTTTTGCTTAAAATTATGACAAGCTCTTAAATGGGTTCCGAAAATTTCAAAAGTGTCTTTCGCGTTGTAACGCTGTTGAATAACAGCACCTTACTATGAAAAATGAGATCTTCGATTCGATCTTCGGTTCAGATATTATTACTTTTTATAGGTACATTATTAGAAAATCACCAATTAATGGCATTTTTTACGAAAAAATACCTTTTGATTTAATAAATTTTAAATCCTAGGGACTAGGGAATCCGAGAAGCCTCGCTGAGAGCCTAGTAATAATCATTTATATTGCACAAGTATTGTCTTTATTGGCAGGGGTGTCCTAATGGGTACTACTTCTACTGCTTTTAATTGGTACTATTCATTTCGAGAGCCGAAGATCCCGGGTTCATTTCCCGGTCAGGGCAGATTTTGAACGATTAGTTCGATAAAGGATTCAATCGAACTTTGTTGAACATATTTAGGTAATGGTAGCTAATTATTATAAATATTCCTTATTATCTAATATATTCGGTTCAAGTCAAAGTCAGAATTGCAAAGCAGCCCTGATGAGTGTTGACGCCGGCCTTGGGCACAGTCACGAGCGTTGACAAAACAACATCATCATGGATTTGTTTAATTTTAGTGGAAACCTAACAACGTCGTGAGCTGCCTAATCAGCCGATGGATTGCCACTGCGGAGGGTACTGGCCAAGGAACAAGACCGAGCGGTCATATTACATAATTATTAAAAAAAAAATACTACGGTTTTAAAATTAGACTTATTGTCCGATTTCCAGATCCACATGGAAGGTATCCTTCTAAACAAAAAAAAAAGGATTTTTCTAATCGGTCCACCCGTCACGGAGAAATTAGGTAAACAACACAAATAAAAAAAATATAGTGGAATTGAGTATCTCCTCTTATAGTAAATCGGTAGAAAAATAAAATAAAATAGTTATTTCCACGAATATTAAAAAAAAATCTTGTTATATAAATGTTAAGTTTTGGCATTCTAATTTAAAGTAGTTACGCAGAGTAACTAGATATTACTTGTTATGCACATTTTTGCAACGAGACCATATTTTTATTGATTGTTAAAGATATATATATATATACATATATCTTCGTATAAAACAATTTAAAATTCTACTAAATTTCATGTCATCTATCACAGAAAATTTTGTTTGTGACATGTCCAAATTCTACAACGGTTTTTGAACATACAGGTATCGCTGATGTTATTAAGCAAGTTTCTACAAATTGTACCACACAAAATTACCATTTATAACATAAAACTTAGTCGACACGCGCATTTTCTATGCAAATCTCGATTACTTTAATTGCAATGGCCTTTACAATCATGCTTGTTTGTCATTCATTGTACGCGTAATCATATTTATTTTGAGCTCACATAGTTACCTAGCTATATACTAGTACCTACAGATAACTGTAAGAACCAGCTGGACCATAAAACAAAAGATTCTGGAAAATACATACATTTTATAACTTCTACGTAGGTATCATACTCATCTATGTTCTTCATTTTTGGCAATTATAAAAAAGCACCAAGCAGCAGCACGTATACATTATTGTGTACCGCTTTAAAGAATAAATATTCCAGGAAAACTACATTACTAATCGATATGAATATCTTCCAACTGAAATCCAAATGCAGAGAAGTGACATTCTAAGTTTTTAATTCGAAACTAAAGGTGTAAATGACTATATAAATAAACTTCAGCTACCATTCAGTTTTCAACTAAATGTGATAGGTACCTACTAAGTACTTTAAACTTCTTTTAAGTATTAGTTACTTTGTTCACGCCAAGTTTTTGTTATGCCGCATTGATCAGCGGGTTCAATAAAAATTGTATAATCTTATACATTACGCATTCGACATCAGGGCGCTAAGGTTTGTAAGTAAATACGTAGAAACTCGCTAAGTCGAACCTCGATAAGTCAAAAACCTCCAAATCTCGAAAAAATGTTTTGTCCCCTTTCCTTCAAACACCAAAACCTCCATTACTTGAAATCTTGACCCTCTGTTAGTCGAAATAATCACCGAGTCCCTCCAAGACATTTTGGTACATATTTTCACTCTATGACTCGAAAAATTAAATTTGACCTCTGTATCTCGAACATAGCAACGTTTTATTTTACAACCTTTACAACTTGATCATTTGGAATTTATTACCTCTGTTGTTCGAACTATTGTTTCTTAGAAAACATTTTAGGAGTATACGATAATAAATTTATGACTCGCGTAAACACGTGATTGCTTGCTTGGTGTCAGGTGCTCAATTTTGATTTCCTTTTAAATTTAGCTAAGCAAATTTAGCAATTTAGCTAAATTATCTAAAGCAAAAAAAAATTACTGACTTTTTTAATGCCATATTTTTTATTTTAAAATGATTTGAAATAATGTTGTTTTATAATAAATAAAAATATGTTTGTCACCTCTGCAAGTTTAATTTTCATTTATTTTACCTCTCTAACTCAAAATTTATAAGAATAAACCTCAAACTCTTTATGTCGAATCAAAATCCGCCTTAGTCGAAATCCTCCATAAGTTGAAAACTCTATAACTCGAATTTTTTGGCGTCTCCCTTGATGTTCGACTTATGGAGGTTCTACTGTAAATGAATAAAAAACCACCATGTTGGACCATATTGAGACCAGACAAGCTAAATTTGTACACACAGTTTTCCTTGCTTGCTTGCTTGCTAATATGTGAAACTTTAAAAATATTGTAAAAAATATGGGTTTCCCATCATGACTACATTTTATACTCGATTCTTACGAGTACATATAGCTTTTTAGTACTTTTCCGCCCAATATATTGGTGACGACTTTTAGCCGCGTATTTTCCTTAATTCTACTACTGACCCAAAAATAAATAATTAAATATAATTGTTTTGACAAAATTATCAACGAATAACATGACTTCTAAATCACAACACGTCGGAATTTTATGTCAACTTGGTGATTATGTCGTATAAATTTCCATAGTATAATTAGTCAATTATATTAATTTGATTTTAGATAAATTATTCATCGCGGAGCTTAAGTTTTATTTACATTTTTTAATTGATTTGACATCATCCAGCTAGGAGTGAATGTGACAAATTATTTGTACCAGGATCTTAGATTGTAAATACATTTTATGATGGCTATTAAAATGAACAAACATAAATAATCTTCGTTATTTATCATTGCAATAAATTTTATTAGCAGGTATATCTTACAGTAGTAGAATTATGATCTTTGTAAGGTGTTATTATGTATATATTATTTATACGTATTTCAATTTTCAATTTACTATGTATTTTACCATATATAATTGAAATTGTGCTTAATATTAATTACTGACTTTCGTATTAAGTTCAACGCTGAAAAAATGCCAATGTAAGTTTGACATAGAACAATTCACTATGTATGGTAACCCTTTCCGGGCTTAAGTCTAATAGCAAGTATAGCTATTCCTACTAGGTGCGTATTTACTTACCTGCCTGAAATTGGATGCTATACATTCAATATAATATAATTCCATCCAAATCCGACCAAACAGCTTTCAATAGGTGCTATATTGAAAAAGTTATTTGTTGCAAATCACACGACTTATTTGATGTAACTAATAAAAAAAATCGTTTACGACGCATCCAATATATCGGCTTCTGTGAGAACTGGGTCGCGCCGCCTTTTTGTGACACGACCGAGGCGCCGGCTGATGACAAATGTGAGCTACCCAACTGATAAGTATATCGCGATTATACTATTGACAACACTCATATAAAAATATGACATAAGGGCGTATAAAAGTAAAAGAAATATACATACATACGCTCGAAAATCTCTTTCGCAGTCGGATTTTTGCCTAAACAAAGCTTGGCCTTTTTGGTTTTAAGATTTCTAGTAGAATCCGACTATCGTCAGCCATTGTGGCATTCCGAAAATTGGACGACTGATGTATGTTTTAATAAGCGGGCCAGTAAATTAAATTAAGAAAATACAAACGTTGGCATTGAATATACAGGCCGCAGACTAAGCTCATATCGCTTTTAGTGTCACATGAAAATGCTATGTCTGTACAATAGCTTACGCTCCTATCCATATCCTAAAGTTTAATATACTAAATAGATATATTACAGTCTATGATTTTTACTGATATATTTCTTTTCTTTGTTTTGTTGCTTTTGGTATCAATGTTCGCATTTTTTTTATCGTCGCATTTTTTACATATTCTAACCGCTGTCGCTTATGCAATAACCCCTTGAAGGACGTTTGACAACAAAATAGTTGATTAGAAAGAAGTTCCAATCCCAATTCGATACGTGACTCGATTTCGATTTGAAATTGTTTAATGACTCGACGATTGTCGATCGAGATTATATCGATAAGGCATACGAATGAACTATCGACTCAGGAAATTGGTTACATCCTTTTACTGGAAGCTGGTTGGTGATGATTTATCAGAAGCGGTTATAGCAAATATCATTTCATGTTGCCGACATTAAGTGGCAGTTAGATTTTAATGAACACGAACTAAATATACATAATTTTGAACCTAGTATTTATTTACTCATTTTCTTTGTGAATATGAAGCTAGTTATTTTAAAAATATGTAGTTAAACTTATTCTGCAAAAAATATAACACCCATTTTAAAAATATTTTGCAGAGACATTTGGTAAACATGCAAAAAATGGTGATGTAGTTGTAGTCTAATTAAAATTGTTTGTAAGGTCTGCCATTTAAAACAACACTAGATCTTGTTTAAGTAACACTAGAATAGAAATAAACTAAAATAAGTATCTCACTTGTATCATAATTGAAATTTGTTCTACTCGCATCTTGCAACATCCATTACCTTCGACAAAACTCGAACTAAATAAAAGAAGAGGAGTACACATAACAATGTGCTGTCCAAGAAGGAAACCGTATTTAAAAGCTGACCCCCGCTGGTCGCCAGTTAGATTGATAGCTGATACGGCCGCTTTATCTTTATACTAGTGACTACACGCGGTGGTGCCCGTCTTGTGACAAAAATATACGGTGGTGATAAGTTCAGTTCTCTAAAACAAAAGTTATGGAGCTCATCAATACTGTGATTTATTTACCATCTAGAAAAAACAGTGGTTTCAATTTTAAAACCACACTATTAGACCAATTTTGGTAAAATGTATATGAGATTACAAGAAAAGTTACAAACAAATCTTGAACTGCTTAAAAAATTCAAAATTTCTAAATTGGTTTAGTCTTATCTGAATAAATTGGTAACACTTATATAACTTAACACAGTCGAATTGAGAACTTAATTCTTTTAAAGTCCGTTAATCTACGAAAAGCATAATAATATCAGGATTATTTCAATAATCAGGTCCTATACTATAGCTGCTATATATTCCTAACTGCTCTAAGTGAGATTAAGATTTTATTATTCCTTTCTTTATCTATTGTCTATGTTATTCAGGTACTGACAATAAAAAAATGAGATCTACGGTTTAATAGATTTTGGCTGTCTGTCTGTCCGTCAATTAGTCTGTCTCGATGTTTTTCTGTAGTTATAAACAGACAGATGACGAGGTTTTTTTACCGCGAGACCTTATAGTGAGAATTGTCTTCTGATACATAATTGGATTTTTATCTTTGCTAGATTGAAACATGGAGTGTGACGGACGCTACGAGCTGAGGACATGGAGTTAATTCTAGGAATCTACGTTAAAATAATTTTGTCTGTGTAAAATGTTAAAGCTGATAATTATTTTAATTATAAGTTTCGTCCCCTTTTTGTTTACCTTCCTAATTTCAAAGAAAAAGAGAAACATTTTTTGAGGAACATTTTTTTCCGAAATAAGAAGGCAAAACTTACCTATATTTAAGCGATAAGGCTGGCATTAAAACCTGGTGTATATTTGTAAGTTTTTCATTTTTAATAGTTATTGTTAAACTGGTTTTTTAACAAAGAGTTATCTTATCTTTGAGTCTTTTCTGTTCAATTTCGGCAATATTTGTTAAATGGTTTCAGTTTAACATCTTACAGAGAATTGAGCTATTTTTTTAAGTTAATATCAATTATTTTTATTCAGACAACTGAAAAGTCCATCGATAGATTGTAATAAAAACTTAATATATGTTAAGCTAAAAACTAAATAAAAGTATTTAGTCGTATATGTATCAACCCAAATGAACTTGTTAACTATCAGTTAAATATTTATTCATACGCAGATTTATTACCAGCGTTAGTAAATCCCAGATTTTCCCGGAATCCTACGGCTGATATTAAAAATATTCCTTGAAATATACCACAGAACACTCACGAGAACAAAACACAATCAAAAACCGATTGAAAACTACAAAATTAGATCTTTTACGAGACCGCACTATAAAATAATCATTCGATTCTTGAAAAACAAAATAAAAATCCGAGTTAACAAGCTCTTAATTTGTGTTTTTTCACGCTTATTAACTAGCCGTAAGGTCTATAATCGCTTGTCGTTGTTGTTGAATGGTACAATTTGTTGGTCATTTGTCATACATAGGGTCATAGGGTGATTCGTCGTCGGTTAATCAACGGACGGACGGACAAGATGATCAATCGTGATATGTAAAACGTGGAAAGGTTTTCTTTAGAGTATATTGACCTGTGTATGTAGATTTTAATAGGAAGACAGCAGATAGCGTGACGTTACGTTGTGAAGTTATAATTAAAGAAATACAGCTTCAGTAAAGTATAACTGTATAGTGCCACATAGAAGAGTAGGTACACTCTACGAAGGAAGACCTTTTTCCAAAGGCATGTTTGGGTAATCGGGAAAATACATGAAGTAGTTCTGCGAACTGTAACTTCGGACATCGGGAATTAAAAATTTGGTAGTTGGCGTTACAGCAATGAACGGAAAAAACATGAAAGCATTCAAGTTTCACAGTTACCACGTTTACCAATAGATAAACATCTTCTACTCTTGTCATATTCTTGTAATATACTCGTACAGACATGTAGAACGTGTTTTATGAGTGAAACAATTAGACGAGACTCTAAAACAGTAAAAAAAATATTTTTTGAGGTAAATACCCGACTTTTTTAATTTAGTCCGTTGTAGCTGACAAGATTACAAAAAATTGACAAATCAAGAACCTCTTCATTTGTCAGATGAAATAGAAGAATAAATACTTAGGTAAATGCCTAAATTTATGGGTAAGTTCAATTAAAAAACTTGTTTAACTCCGTCACGCCACTGATTTAAGAAAGGTCAGAAGGCGCACGCAAATCACAGTTTACAAATTACTTATTTCCTAACTCCAAAAATACAGTATGAAGGAAGTTTGTGTAATCAATGCAGGCATGTAAATATTTAATTACTTATCATTGGAAGTTGTACATGACATGTAATAATGTATTCGATATGCAAATCATTTGATAGGTATGATCGGCGTCCCGACGTGCGGGCGTCCTCGTTTGCAGAGGATGGCACGGAGGTTTGTCTCCATTGATCAACGATAAATACAACGACAAAGTAATCGTGTGAATGGGAGAAAATCGAAATGTCAGGCCTAGATATCAGTGGAAAATACGATCTAAGCATTCTTCACATTGCAATATATTATTTATTCACCCGCGTGACAATATATTATTTATTTGCAAATTAACCAATAGTTAAAATGGCAAATACTTGACTGACATTTTTATAATATTCAAATTTCTTATTATGCGCATGTATGCTTGATATTACTATAATCTGACAGTTTAAAGAAAATAATCTTGCTGACTTTAATCGCTTGGTATTGACTGTTCGTAAAGACAGTATCTAATTTTCTCCAATCCATATTTACATACCTATTAACAGGTCTATCGAGACAAAAATAATCTGCACTTTTCGTATACTAACTACAGAAGTGAAAAATTACATCAAAAGCAAAGAAAATTCCATAACAAATAAAGTGCTTCAACCTGATATTTAGCCAATGTCATAGTCTTCCACCGAACCACCGAAGGTACTTAACAGACGTTAAGTACCTTCAGAAACGGCTAACCTCTTCTAGATATGGGACGCACATTGTATTTTTATTGATAAGCTCTTATATGACAAACACTAGACATACAGAGCACATAATATATTGTACACGAATACTTTTCCCGTTATAGATAATGAATGTAGTGTCAACGTCAAGGCATCACCGCCTAACATTAATGTAACACAATGAAAACGCATCCGATTAGTCACATTCACAATCAGGTGTTCGCTCAAAACACTATCAGGAGTTCACGACTTCCCAGCAATTATACCAGCATCAGCGCCTATGACGTCACCAATCTACCTTCTCATCACGACGGCAATGACTAACTAACAGTTCCCATGTAACACGTTTACTGTTGATTGAGAGTTAAAAATAGAGGTGCAGTGGCAGCTGGCGAAAAATCGTGCTCGTTGTTTATTGAACGAAAGATTAGGTATTGATAGTGTAAATGTGTAAATAATGTATTACCGGAACAGTCGTAATATTAAATTTAAACTGGTCATAGATAAATATATAGCATCGTCAACATAATTATTAGAATAAAAGTTATAGATTAAGCAAGGAAGATGTTCCTACAAAGAAAAACTCGCTCTGTCTGTGTTTTGTTAGGGTTCAAATGTTAGCTGTTGGGTAGGTAGGACATTTTCCAATTAGGTAGGTATATTTACCCCCTTGTGATACATAGAAACTGTTATAGGTATATGTACAAAGGTCTATACCAAAGAATTGCAGGATTTAAATTTTATCCATGCAAAACTTTACTGTCAGTACGTCTGTAGAATTTTCTACGCTGTAAATCTTTATGATAGACGTATTGAAACCCAATTTTAATTGGTCATATTGAGTCGGTAAAACTATATACTACTGTCACTAGTCAATTAAAAAGTTTCCCAAGTTCACGGGTAATCAAATAAATCGGTCAATCTTAGCTAATTAGAGTATATCGGTAACAGGAAACAATTAGACAGAGGTGCTTGCCATAAAACTTATAAGGCTTTCGTCATACCTGAGCAACTACGTGAAATAAATATAACTATTACAAAAGTATGTAATAGGTTAGATATTAGTAAATATATATAAGATCAGGAGTGGAAAGTTAAACACATTTGAGTTAACTTGAAATAGTTCTACGTTTAATACACTTGCACACTTATATTTTACAAAATTGTTCTGTCTTAGTCGGCGACTGGCGGTAGAATGCCAGTCCGCCGAACCTGCCGGCCCTACCTCCGTTCGATCGTTTTACATCCATAAACCGGAAGAATTAACATTACATTTAATATACAAGTAATGATTATTATAATAATTACATAGATTTAAGATTAAGCATTTACCAATATAAACATAATTTTAATATACATATTTTAATAATTAAGTTACTAAAGCATTTTATTACTTGTCTTTTTATTTATAATCAAATCTGTACCTTCTGATTCATATATTGTACTTGTGAACACTATTCAACGTAAAATAGAACTATAATATTAAGAGAGGTTTATCTTTAACCTAAATTCTAACATATATATAGGGCATAGTCGAATAAATTATATTTTTAAAAGAAGGGACTATTGTCTACAATTCAGTTAGGCACGTATACAAATAAATAAATATAAATGCCAATGTGTGTTTGTTTGTACATCTCTCCTCTATAACCACGAATCGACTTAATTTTTTGCACAGATACAGTTAAGAAGGTGGTCTGGAAGGTGCCATAACTTATTTTTCCCGGTGAAATAAAATGCGGGCAAAGCCGCGGGCAAAAGTGTTTTATAATTTCAATATGACACACACAAGAAATAAATACGAGTAAATCCAATAAAACTGTATTTTCCAAATGAAAATCTCGAAATATTTTAAAAATATGAAATTTAATTTGTTCTTCAAAAAATATAGCAGTACAAAACGAATTCATATCATGCCCTATAAAGTATAATGAAATGTATGATTTTAAAGTATAATTATACCGTGTCCTTTGAGCTAGTCAGCATTCGCACAGATCGCTTAGGTGATGTCTATATCGAAAGATTTTTAATATGAGTACAAATCGAGAGGTATAAGATATTAGAAACGTGACGATTATAGCAAGTTACGAACAATTATAGAGTCATGTTTCTGAATAATACTGGGGACTGTGTGACCGCCACTCGAACAACTTGCAGGTAATCTTTGATTGACCGCGTCTACATTATGTGAACATAATGTTTCTAACATTAATATATAATTTTAATAATTTGATTCTTTGTAGGATGAGGTAGCTGTATATATTAGGTCCTTACATATGAAATTGGCGTTTTGTCGTACTGGCCACTTTGATCTCAAATATCTCTTCTTTGGTTAGGGATTCCAATTTCAAATTTATACAGCTATTTATTTATACATTTGTATTTCGAAAACCGTAATTTATTTGTTTTGTCCTCGTTTGATTTTTTTCTTTACGTCACGCAGTTTACAAAATGGAAAACTTGAAATATCCGAAAGATCCGATTTAAATCCCTTCATTATTGTGCCGGTTGAGTAATGTAACGCAGCAGTTGACGCGCGTTTGTCGGTTTGCTGCACTCAATTCATGAGGTACCTTTCAAGCTTTTTCACCTTTCCAATTTGCTTCAAGTGGAATAAAACAGTTTTATCACTAATACCGCAGCCTGCAGCTAACTCGGACGTGGTTTGCGATGGATCTACTCCCACAATAGCTTTCAATTCTTCATTAGCAACTTTAGTCGCCGGCCGTCCACGGGGCTTGTTCTGCAAGTCGAAATTTCCAGAACGAAAACGTTGGAACCAAAAACGCACTGTGTTTTCTTTTGCGACACCGCCGCCATACACATCATTAATCCTTCGAGCCGTTTCTGCAGCACTGGTACCACGGTGGAACTCGTACTCGTAAATAACGCGAAATTTCAAGTTTTCCATTTTGTAATTTGCGTGACGCAAAGAAAAAACCAAACGAGGACAAAACAAATGAATTACAGTTTTCGAAATACAAATGTATGAATAAATAGCTGTATAAATTTGAAATTGGAATCCTTAACCAAAGAAGAGATATTTGAGATCAAAGTGGCCAGTGCGACAAAACGCCAATTTCATATGTCGGACCTAATATTTACCATTAAAATATCACCAAGGCATATTTTTTATAACAGTTAAAAAAATTGCTTGACTTAAACTTGAAGAGATGTGAAAAAAAAACGTAGCAATGGAAAAGTTGGTTCTCATTCGCATAATGCAAGTAGTTAGCAAATTTGACCGCATCTTCAGTTACCATCAAGTGAGATTGTGGTCAAACGTTGCCTAGTTGGCTATAAATAAATATTTTAAATGTTGATAAAGGCGTAACTTACCTACACCGAAAAATATTTATTTTCTTGGGTAATGTTAAAATATAGGAATTTCGGTGTAAAATAGGTACACTTAATCACACTATAATTTAAACTGTTAGAATACATAAGTCAAGTATAAGCATTGCCATTCATTGCGTGGCAAGGCATGATAGCAAGGCAACCGTTACTGGGTTGGAGCATTTGGATTATCTGTAGATTTTAAATGGTCTATAGATAATCTTTCTGCTATAGTTTTTGGTAATAAAGGCACTTGCCCGGTAGTTATACTTCTCAATAAAAAATAAGTAAATATTATTGATGTGCTTACACCATAAAAATTGGTAGCATCCTCTTTTATTTTCCTGATACCATAATACCCCGTGCTTTACGCGAATTCACATCATAAATAATGGCAATTATTAATAATGTAGATAGATATAAATGGATATTTAACACATTATTGCATACACAAAAAAAATACAGTAAACATAAAAAAGACTATACAAGAGTAGTGCATGAAGAGGCGTCCTTATTGCTAATAGCGCTCTATTTGAGGCAGGCAGTGAACATACAGTTAGTGTCAGTTTTGGTAGTCATATAACATTAAGTTCAACACTATCTTTGACCTATTCTATGGTAAAACATTATATAAATAACTGATTTGGGACTCGGATTTGTGAATGAACAACCCAAGAAGCTTCCGCACTAAGTAACACAATCCTTTTTGAAAGCTTCCTAGTCCGTAGTAGAGTGATTGCGAAATACAAGTTCATATCTCACGAAGGGGTTGGACAAGATAGCTCAACATAAATCTCAGTCTGCGACGCGCATTTGCCACTACTACTGTACGTAGCAAAACTTATACGGGGTGGTGTTTATTGATTCCATTAGATAGAGTAACAGAAATTGTTTATTGACCTTACAACTACATATGATACATTAGGCTAGTCAGCAGTTATTACAATTTAGGTTTGAAGTTCCGTGTGGTATTAAAAACAAATAATAATCAAAGCATATAGAATTATATAAATCAAATTATCATTTGTGGAAAATTGGAAGAACAAAATCTGGTAATTAGTAAATATTAATAGTTATTATTACATTTCAAATCATATTATATTACTTATATTTATTTCATTCAGGAAGGAAGATTCCGATATTATAATGGATGTTATTTATAATCAAAAAATGTCAGTGATTTAAAAAAGTGTATATTTAATACTTTATAGTAGTTTAGTATTGTCTATTGTGACTATTACGGCTAGACCGCCTATTTTGTTATGACTATTTTACCGCCTTCTCAAAAAAGAAGTGTTACTCAATCCGACTGTATTATTGGTGTTTAAGATAAAAAACTCATTTTTATTTCATTCTCGATTACATAAAGAGGTTCAATTACGTACCGAACGTATTCTCGTATTAAAATCTATAGACCAGACTTAGAGTCATACTGACAGTGATCCAATATTATTGAAGAACCATTTGACGTTAAATAATGTAAGAAACTTCCAACAAATTTTATGTTTAATATTATTCCCCATTTAGTGGTTGCGCCCATATTGAGTTTTAAACTTATACTATTCCAAAATTCTAACCCATTAATTGGAATACCCATACTCAGGGTGTTGTGAGAAATTATTTAAACTTGCCATTTGGGAGCGTCCATATTGATCTGATTTTTATCAAACATCTAATAACGCTCCTTTTCAACCTTTTCAATAAAAAAAATAAGTTTGTTCTTTTGGGAACTACGATGGCACAGATAGACACATACGCATACACTTGTCAAACATATAACACCCCTCGGTTTTGCGACCGAGGTTAAAATTGCTTAGATGTTAACACGAATTTAATCGTATTCGTTTCATTTCCAGGAAAATAAACCGTTTAATTTTTTTAACTTAAACAGTCAGCTGCTCAGCCATCGATCAAAAAAGGTAACAAAGTTTAATATCTCACAGATTTATAACAAATTTGTTTTGGGGTCAAAATAATGTATTGTATTAAGGAGATAAACTTATGTCCGCCTGTATAAGTCGGACATGCCGCCGGACAGCAACAAAAAGTGTTAAATCTCCAGAGATCGTGATTACCATCCGACGGACGGACTGCATTACTTATGTATAGCGGAGGACCCGGTTACCGCTGCATATTTATCTTGCATACTGCAACCCCTTACGATAAAAACTCTTACTGCTGTCTGGATCCCCTGGTTCTTTTGAAAGTACGAGTATGAGCGGGATTTTACACGGTTTTGACTTTTCGTAGCCACTAAAGATTATTTTAAATACGTTTTCTTTTTTAGGTACATTACCTGGGTTATTGAACGACAGATTTTACTTTAGACTGGTTTTATTATAATTCGCGTTGGAAATGAACTATCTCAAAGAAAGCTTATAGTCATACGGTAAAACCACAGATCTGTTATCTCTCTAGATCTCTATGGGCAAAACAATAACCGTATACGCGGTGATTCTAAATTGAGTGCGTATATTTAGTATACTTTTTGAAATTATATTGAAAAATAATATATTAATAATAAAATAAAATAACTATATAATAATATTGAATAAACCGCGGCGTCGCCCCGTACGGAACTGGGTAACGGCGACGACACGCGCCTGGCCCACATTTGTGTAATCGCGGTTTGGTAGGTTCTTCCCAGTTTTTGTATACAAAAACTGGTGTGAATGTGATTTTTATAAGCGAAATATGTTATATTAACGATGCTTGATTGCGTGGTAAAATATATGCAGTTAATTTAGACTCGCCCGTATAACCACTCTGCCTAGCTGGAGTGGTATGTTAAAAGCATTTGTCCACGTAGTTTTTTTTTATAAGATAGAATAACCGCTTTAGCTTAAAATTTTTTTTATCGCATACCTATCTGTTCAGTGGATACCCGAATGTTTTCCTAGACATATCACATTTTTCAACTGATTATAGTAAAATTTGGTGAGCATATGGATTATTTATTAGTATTTTACGGAGTTTGTAACATGGGGAAAATTATATTATGTTTTTCTTCAAAAAATGAAATCTGTATTAAAATTAATCAGACACAAACTTATGCAGTCAATAGATCATAGAGCCACTAGTTGTATGTTATTGGCTTTAATGACAAAGCCACAATCGCGGGGAAAACTGCATGACAAAGGCCTATCATAGCGTAAGTACTGTTTCTATTGAAGAAAAGTGCTTCTCAACCCTATAAAATAGTTTCAACTAAACCGCTCGCGGCCTGCCTCGTCATTTCTATTTAAATCTTATAAAATAAATCCGTGAAACAATTTGGGCAATGTGGTGGCAATCTGCTAATACATCGATCCACGAGCCGGTATGTAGCCCACATCGAAAATAGCTTTTTAAATCTACACAAACAGCGGCGCACTTGTTTACAGGACAATCCTGCGGCTAAGAGGTGGGGCTAGGGTGACCATCAGTTCTAAAGCAAAGATGGTGGATTTATTGCGATGATGGTGGAGTGGTTAGTGGGGTCGATTGAACCTCGTACTGTTTGTTGTGCAAAAAGTACGAGGTTCGATCCCATAAAACGTGCAAAAAGAGCCTGTGCGAAGGAAAAACATCGTGAGGAAACCATAGCATGGTGGTAGGGCGTTTACTATCGCTCGCGTGGCTAGCTACCACCCTCAAGTTATAAAATCTGTCGCCAATCACCTGACGGTGTGTTCCGGCAGCCTTCCTTGAGAGCCAGTGTATTCCAGACTAGGGATGCTCCATCTTAGGCTACAGTATCCGTTAGGCTACACTTCCGTGGTCTTGCGAACTTGTGGTTAGAATGTCTAGCTGTGTAGGATAAAAAAAAAGATATTTTAATAGTAATACCACCATCTGGCATTTTGGACTGTCAGATTGTGGGAACTACCGGGTTCTCTATTTCTCAATAGCTAAAATCTAAGTATTATCAAGCCAGGAGTGAATTGGTTTCTTTTAAGCGAGTGTGATATGTCTTAGGCTGTATAGCCACGCTTATATTTTCTATTTTAAAAAGCTTACTAATGTACTACTCCATTCACAGCTTACTCGATATAAATTTGGTAGAATTCAAGTCTAGTTGCTTGCTTATATTTCTTTATTTATTAGGTATTTGCTTAGTATGTTACTGTATGAGCAGGTAAAAAATTAGGCCATAAATGAAAGTAGCAAGTAATAATAATTAAAAACCGCAAAATTAATTGAGCTAGAAGTAATGTCATGTCTCAATACGTTAGAAACTCATTGTGTCAGTACACGGAGGCAGTCGCGGCGTTCAGTAGAGGCGATGTATCGAGTCAAGCACCGCGGTCGCACAGAAATAGCGCTTGAAGCTTGTACCCGCGCGGCGCCTGTTCACTGTCAACTGCACAGAGCAATACTGGACAGAGACTAGCCGGATGTTGAGAGATAAGCAAAGAGATTTGTTATGTAGCTCAGTAGCGGGAAGCTCTCAGCAGTAACATATCGCCCATGAAGTAGGTAGGGCTTTTCGCAAATAAGCCACTAATTTACACTTAGGTTTTTACTTTTTCAGTTCTGCTTTTTTATCAGATAGGTAATTAAAGATGATAAATTATCTCTATGTAAAATGGTATAAGTATTTTAAATATTAAGTACAAAAATGTTAACACTGCTTGTAAGGGGTTCAATATTTAAACTGTTACATCTGTTACTGTTATAACCATTTTGATCACACTAACTTTTAATTTACGAATCAATTCAATTTTAATTTCATTTACTTTATCATGGGTGAGTACATACAAGTAGATCGAACAATAACAAAAGAACTCCATATTAAGCCTATCAGCATGCATTACATAAATAAAGATAAATCATGCACTTACAATACTTAAGCTAATAAAAAAATATGTTGTTTACGTTTGGTTGTCACAGAACATCAACTACAAACGGCACAGCAAACAAACATTATAAAAAACGAGAAATATGTGATTATTACATAAATAAAACAAACAATAAACTTTGAGTTTTTTACATAATTGATTAGCGATAGAATTAGAAGTCCCTACAACGTATTAATTTTACTTTAATCTGTAGACAAAATAGTAATTTTTCTATATAAAGAATATTATTCATTGCCTAACCATATGACAGTTATAAAGGTAACATTTATTCCAAAACATTTTAGTCATAATTTATTGAACATTCATTAATTATTCACACCATAGCAATTACATACCAAAACACATGTGAATAACAGGATTTCCAAGTTTTACTAGACATATAGAAAACTGTTGTATTTTTTGTGTACAATAGAGCGCACAAAAAAACAGCAAACATACCTAAAAGGTATGATATAAAGCAAAGCAGTCTTATTACTAATAGAAATACCTTCCAGGCATTAATTATTTAAGTTCACCAAACAAAATACAGCCACATCTCTGACTTACACTACTCTACGCGGGTAAGGAGGGCGCGGTAAAATTGAAAATAAATTCAATATCAATTTGAGCGCGAGCCAAGTGCTGCATCGCACTGTGTCGATACGTGACGGTGTGGCCCACTCGACCTAAAACATAAAGAATGACATACTATATTTTATGTACAGGCTTATATATACAGGAATCGGGTGTACTAAGGCTAAAGCGTCTCATTCTAAGGAATGACTTTCAGTATAGGACCAACTCTCTATTCGAGAAAAAAAATCAGCCGTTTCATAGATTTTGTCGACGACCGCTAAACTTTTTGTATAGAATAGCTGTAATTTTTTCTCGCTCTAAGCTGTTGCTTAGGATGAGTAATGTAAAAGTAAGGACCCCTTCTTCGGCTTAGTATCCATCTCTAATCGATAACCCTGTAGACGATCTGGCGACGGACATAAATTTTCATCGTCATGGAGTTATACTCAAAGCGTACCACTCGACTACGTTGAGACTGTACCCACCTAGAACAGTTACCAACTAAAACTCCAACCGCGTGATAATTAAAACCAGTGTCTGTATATAACAGAGACACGTTTAGAACAAGAGTCTCGAAAATAAATTGGATTAAAAAAACTCCACGTTCAGTGTCACTCTTCAACCGCTTACTGAAGGAGGCTACGGTGTACGCATTTTTCCGCGACCCGCCGCGCTGTCCGTTGTTCTACCCATCCCTCAGAATTGCCACTAATTGAGGCCCACCAGTACAGATGGTAACCACCTCGAGGACCATACAACCAGACAACCCCGCGTCTAGACACGTGGTCGCTGGCTTATTGGTGGCCAAGCCTACCACTACGGCGTCACCAAGTTTAGCGGTGGTCGCTCGTAGCTGAATGTAAGGAGAAAAGGGCGCAATTCAATATCGTCAATTTTTTTCTGCCGGAGCCGGTATCCCATCTGGTAATTTTTTTTCTATAATTCATTACGTGTGGATTATCGAATGTATTTTGAAATTATATAGTTTCTTACATATTATCTGTATTTTTAAGGTACGGTCCAAAAAGAGGTTACACTATGTAATTACATAAATAAAATATAAAAATCCAGGCTGTAATGAAGATTGTTTTGAGCCAAATCTGACATTTTTAAGTAGCTAATAAAAAAAAAACAAATGTATACATCAATTTAAGAGAAAATACAAAAATAAATTCTGATATAATACTGCGGAACTTAAATTAAGGATGTGAAGATAAGAATTTAACTAAAATATTACCCTTTAGACATTGCAAAAATTGAATTGTTCGCTTTAGGACAGATTCGCTTTATGACAGATTCACTTTATGGCAGAATCGCTTTATGACAGAATCGCTTAACGGCAGAAATTGTACAGCTAAGTACACTAAAATAGTGCTTAAGTAAAAAAAAGGAATAGGTTCAAACACGAGAGGTACAGACGTTCTAAATCTATATTAAACGCAATTCATGGAAACGTTTTAGCAGATTTGATCCTTACATTTATTACTCCTTACCTGATTATTACTAGTGCACTGAAAAACTAAATTACCGTATTGGAATGTTTAGAACGCTTGTGCAGGGTTAATTTAATACGTTGACTTGAACGTGCCAAGAAGCCTTTGTTTATTTTAATTTAATATCAATAAATGGTTCAATTAATTATTGTCGAGTTGTCTGTACTTTTGCCTTAAAGCGAATCTGTCATAAAGAGATTCTACCATAAAGCGAATCTGTCATAAAGCGAATCTGTCCTAAAGCGAATCTGACCTAAAGCGAACAATTCGTTTTGACACACAGCGAGACAGAGCGCACAGAGCGATTAAAATTTATCGTATTTCATTATCGTTTCGGCTCCAACTGTCAAAATATTGGCACACTATCGTTTGTCATTTGTGTTTCGGCTGCCTGCCGGTGCCAAAATACCACTTGCATCACGCAAGAACGCGTTTAGAGGAAGTTATGACACTTGGTAATGGTGGCCATTGAATGTTACTTTACAATGGAATGGCTATACATATGTATATATATATATATATATATATATATATATATATATACTAGCTATGCTCTGCGGTGTCACCCGCTTAGTTCTCCATTTGACTATTCAATCTAATGAGGAAGGAGTGAGGAACTACGTTTTTTAGAATGTCGGTTACAAAGTATCCTATGTCCTTTACCTATGCATGTACCAAATTTCATCCAGATCTTTGATGAAATTTGGTACATGCATATGGTTTCGGCGTGAAAGCGAGACAAACGGACAGACAGAGTTACTTTCGCATTTATAATATTACTTAGGATTACATTATAATTATTAAAACAGCTTTTGAACGTTACATTTTAACGGTAAACGGTCAGTCAATAAGTATTGCATACTTATTTCACAGAATTGAAATTTGCAGAGAATCAAAGAAAAATCAGAGAGCAATTAGTTATTATTGCATTAATAATTTTCCATCCAGAAACACATTAGTTTATACGTGTTTTTTATTTATAATCAAACTAGTAGCTGTTACCCGCGGCGTTGTCTGAGACGTATATCTAATGAGATATACAGATTTTATAAACTTTGAACCACCGTTTCACCTGCCTAGGCTTTAAATTTCCAAAAATCCTTTCCTAGTATACCCTGCACTTTGTAATGAGTATCCTCCAAATTTCATGTTTAGATTCAGCTTTTTAGGCTCTACGTTGATTCCTAGTAAATATCAGTCAGGACTTACTATGTATAATAGATTTTTCTGACGAAATTGTATCGTTTTCATTCTCCTGATTTTATTTAGAAAATGTCCGTGTCTCATGGTCTATATAGAATTGCGTTACTGCAGAAGCGAACCTGTAAAATAATCAGCTAGTTTTATAATTATGTATATTAACATAGTTCCATATCAGATTTACGATTCGTAGTATTTCGGAAAATGCATATAATTTTAACCATTTAACACAAAAGTGGCATTATTTAAAATTTATATTGATACTCGTAGATGTATTTAGATAGCCAGTCGATGATGCCTACATAAGTATAGTAATAGGTCCAGCTATAGATAGGTGTTACAGATCACATTGTTTACGGCTTAAAATACGATAAAAATACGTCTTACCTACAACAAAGATCTTTAAAGTAATAATAATTTGTAAAAGAAAAATTAATTCTGAGCTGCAGTGCCCATCATGATATCATTGCGATAACCATAGAGACTTGTGGCCATAACACATGACATGTATAAACTGGGAGAAGATGAAAAGAAGACAATGCTGATAACCAACCGTGTATTTTTTACAAAAATAAACGTATTTATGGCGTGATATGAGTGATTAAATCCAATTCACTACTGAACCCTTATTCTCCATAATGAAACTCTACAAAATTTTAACTAGATTTTAATAACTCTACACTACTGTGACTAGGTACAAGAAACTGCTATACAAATTTTATTGAATAGTTTTAATACTTTCTACAACAAAGTGAGGACGTTCGCGATAGCCGATGCCAATAACGTATTTATGAAATATTTTAAGTCAAATGAAAACAATCGTTTCTCTGAACACGTTTACGACACAGAGTAGGAAAGGTGAAGAAGTGAAGGCAAGCATAAAGCTGATATTGAATGTAACGCGTATAGAGGATCTGTACAGGGGCAAAAAACATTATAACTCAAATCACTTTTCTACTGCAGCTATATAAGTTCTGTATTAGAAACAGTATGGTATGTCTCTTTATAATATTTTTATTTTCTTAGATTTTTTTATTGTTGCACCAGCTGTTCTAAGACGATAAACGGAATAAACAATAGCAATCTTGTCTTGATTAATAAGTACCTAAATTACAGCACCTCTCTTAAAATAATAGTCCTATGGCTTATTCTGCGTTAATGACAAACCCATCAAAACGAATGGGCGCGGTATTCGGCGAAATTACTTGAAATAGAGCAAACTATATACGAGTATATTAAATCTCTTCTTTTACTCGTATTACTTGATAAGCGATAGTTAGAGCGTGAGTTATCTTTCTGTACAGTGGTTGAATCCGTCACGATATGAGTGTTTGAGAATATGTCCGCATGTTTTGTTGTTCCACGGTATGATGGACGATAATTGCGGACGTGATCCCGGGACGAGGGATTTATACCGGGATTTCGAGGATGTAGCATTATCGAATTATTTTGGAAGCATACCAACGGTGCGAGTGCGGATGGCTTTATTTTTGAACCAGAATATTGACAGTTGACTAGAATAACGTTTGGGTTTAATATTTTAGCGTATTAATATGAGAAAGTATTCTCTTGTGTCTTGTTAGTTTTCTGCAAATCTAAATGAGTCATGATTTTGTAGGTAGTTAAGCTATAAAACCATTTGTCTGGAAATATCAGGAAAGTCTGGGCTAGCTTGTTTATAATTTGAATAAATTCATAGATCATATAGTTAGATACTTACTAAACTGTAATCAAAAACACAGTTTTTAGTATTGAATTACCTAAGTCACCTACGTTTAACTAAGCATTAGCAAATTTTCTACATCTAAAATTAGGAAAAATATACTTTATTCAAAGTCTATATTAATGTTCAAATGGTTTATCAGATTTGGATTAAGTTTGTCACGAAGATAGTTTATATCCTGGATAAATTGCAATGCTCCCATAAGACAATCAAATATTCGCTGCTAGTAACATCGAGGGCACAGCTATAGAAATGTCATATTTCAGAATAAAAACATTCCAAGAAATAGCCAACCAACACAATTACTCCCAGAAACTGAATATTTAATTTATATTAATGTGCGATGCCTGAATATATTTTACTTTTTGTATATCTACCTCCCATTTTTTTAAAATCGCTTCCAAAGTCCTATTGCAGACCACACGGAAAATTTTACACCGTTGACGTCGCCTCATCAAAATATCATGTAAACTTTTACGATTCAATACTGTCGATCGTATAAAAGACGTCATATCGCGGTCAAATAAATTACTAAGTGTTCCATATGAAAGTGTGTTCTCTATTTTCGTCGTTCGAAAATGCCAGTGCTACGTGCTGTGGCTGTGGTTTGACTTATTCTTAGAGGTAATTCTCTGTCATACGAATACAACTATAGTATCTAGATAAAAAATGAATACAGTAAAAGTAAAACTTAGAAAATAAAGAGTAATTACGTCACATGAAATAAAAAAAATATCTTAAATTAAATCCTTTGATTTATTGACATGACGAAGTAGAATATTTTGATTAATTATGATTTTTTAATTTATGTACTGTTTATGTAAGTTATAAATCGATATAGATCTAAAATAATCATAAAATGCTGATAACTGTACCAACTCTTACGATATAATAAATAAATGCCTAAACAAAATAAATGTAAACCTATGAAATTTCTAATAATGCAAGCATAACTGGTGCTATTCGTCATAATGCAAGGATTCTAAAGAAACTACATATTCTCAAACCTGTTTAAGATATACGAAGACAGATAAAGGAAAAATGGTCGTACACGCCTACGAAGTCTGAAGTCATTACGCTCCATATATTTCCAGAATTCGAGCAAAAAAACGACATTATATTTAATTTTGATTTTCCCAAAAGTGTATGTCACAAACTTTCAACAGCTCTATAAATTTACACTCTAGATATTGTTTCAATAATCTTACAGTCAAACAGAAGTGATCTTTTATTAGATACCAAGACGTGTGGCATCAGTCGGGCGCCATCGTAACTTTTACGTCGATCAATATAGGACGAAAATAATAAAGTCGTGGATCATCGATAAATCTGTTGACAACACTAACTTTTGAGTGCGTTTCGTATAGGTACATATTACATTGGTCATTGATGAAAAGCATAGGAGACGCTTTCAATGATAGGTGTGAAATGAGATTATTTTACAAAATACCTCGTAGATGCGTAATATATTAGGTTTATATAACGCAAGCAACTAAGAAAAGTGATTCGATGTAGGTATTATAGAGCTTCGTATATAAGTTGATTTTGTATTACTCTACAAACTTTCTTATAATGGGTTCTGTACGATACTCGACTATGACACAAATAAAAGCGAGATTACACGCATATAATGTACCTAGAGTAACTACCTAGCCTGCCTTCTAATGTACTGTACAATGATAACGACCGACCTGGCACTTATATCCTACTTTTTATTCTATGCTGTATCTGATACATTTTAGAGTTAGAGCCTTTTTACCTCAAAACTTTCTAGAAAAACTCAGTTTGAACACGTCTTAGTAAATCCTAATGAACAGTTCTTTTTTCTATATGTTTATTACGACCAGCGCAAAATATATTATATTTATAATAATTATATATATTTATAATAATTATATGTATTTATAATAATTATATATATTTTCTAGCTGACCCGGCCACGCGTTGCTGTGGCTATTTTATAGCGTCAACAACACGTGGTAATTATGCTGTTAAAATGTAGCTTATATGACACGTTCGTAGATTTACCATAGCAGCGCCATCTATTGATTACTTACTCAACCCAGTCGAAAGGTATCGACATCTGTTAGAATCATTTGGAGTTAACAGATAATTGTGACTCTCAAATAATAACAGACAAATAATTAGCAATAAATTAAAATTGCGACTATAATTTGAGATTTAAACTATCCTATCTCTCAAGTTGGATCGAACTGCACATGGTGTGCGAATTTTATTATAATCGGTTAAGTGGTTTAGGAGTCCATTGAGGACACACATTGTGACACGAGATTTATATATATTAAGATAATAATTATAATAATATGAGGTTTATAGTAATATATTATATACGGGGTGATTTAAAATTGACTGCGTATATTTTTACCACGCAGTCAGCATCGTTAATATAACATATTTACCTAAATAAACACATTTTGCTGCATTTTTGTTAACAAAAAACTGGTAAATATGTTCACCTTAGCGCAATTACACAAATCTGGTTCATGCGCTAGCCGTCGCCGTGACCTAGTTTCGCACCGGGGCAGCGCCGTGGGATAACCGGTGTCCACGAGTCTCTCGTTTACTTTGCATGGCTTCAATTGATATTTTCCCAATATTTTTGTACTAAAGTGGATTAAACAAAAAACCACGAATTTTCTATTTTACAATATTCTTTCAGTATACTAAATATACGCTCTCAATTTATTATCACGCACACAATTTCCTACTTACATACTTTAATATTATTAAGTAATAATTCCTATAGTAATAACAAAAATGACATTTTCGAAACCACCTACTAGTGAATCTCACAAATAGCTCTTATTCCTCTCTGGTATGTAAGTATAGGTAAGTAAGTACTATGTTCTCTGTCTGACATTTGAATACAGATGTTATCGTACTCGGTCCAGTTGCTCGTCCCAGTCGTGTCGTGTTCCAGTCGGGGCGTGACAGATCGTCAGATATAAACGGACTTGACAAACGACTATTTCAACTTGATGCCTACATAAAGACGATAAAGACCTGTAAGTAGACGTGAATAAGAAATAATAGTTAGAGGTATGACACTTACCAATACTTAGTAAATCTTTTTGGGCAACTTTAGTTTCGCTATGCGTCGTCTCTGTGCTGCAATTTTAATGCAATATAAAATGTAAATTACATTGCATAAAGATCCTGCAAAATAGAGACAGAAATCCGATTCATAGTCATACATTTAATATACCTCATCACTAGTAAAGGTAGTTGGGTACCTTAGGGAATTTGATTAAAGTTTGCGAAAATACAGGATCGAATTTGCTTTATAAGATTTTACGCACTTGCATTATTAACTCGGCCAGTGATACACACAGCCGCAACCCGAGCTGTCCGATATTCTGCTTACACTCGGATTTCGGTCGAAATGCAATAAACAGCATGCCTATTTTTTTGGGGTGAGACAATGTGGTTACGTTGCCCCACCCCAAAATAATAGGCGAAATTGTGACTTTCCGTGGAGTACACAATTTTAAGATATTTTTCAGGGACAATCCAAATCCTTGCTAATTTGGAATCGAACTTACTATTACTTTTTTTTTTAAAATAACCTCCGTCATTTGTTCTTGCAGCTATAGTGTTGTACTAGTCAAGCCCTTTCATTTGATACACATATAGAAGGAATTGTGAAAAAATTGTACGTCGCCATTTGCGGCGGTGGCTATCTTGGACCGATTTTCATCAAGTATAGCTAAGAACACTCCTGACAAATACACGTGTCATACAAAAAATCAAAATCAAAATCGGTCCATCGAGTTGGGAGTTACGATGCGACACAGACACGTCAAACTTATAGCAACCCGTGATTTTTGCGTCGGGAGTTAAAAATAATAGCACACAAAAATATCTCTGTTAACTTCTAACTTAAAACTTAGAATCAATAGTAAAATTAGTTGATTTGACTCAATACTTACATACTGCCTCTATGCTGACATGGCAACTCTTCAAATAAGCTATTCAATAGAATAAAATATAGGTATTATCAAAATCTAACCAACTATTGAACTATTGAATTCAATGTTTAAAGATATAATTTTAACCTTTACAAATATCAAATTAGATTTATTACTAGCAACAAAAAAGTAATTGAAAGTTCTTACGAGAACTTCATTTTGAGGTTAAATATTTTATAGTCACGTGAAATGATATTTATGTATAATGTAAAGACATAGCTGTCCGCTACACATTCATATTTAATAAAACTTAGGACAGTTCGTGCTCAACAGAAATGTATTGGGTATTCGAATTAACAACTCAAGTAAGTCTATACGAGTATATATATATGTATACAGCTGGTTAAATATTAGGTAAATATTTCTGGATCTTGGATTAAATATATTTTGCAGCGATTTCATTATTTTCAATTTAGCCAAAATGACTTACTACTATAATTCTACACGTATCTAGAAGAGATTTCCGTGCTAGTTCACAAATCGGTCGATGTCACAGCCTCTGACAAGATAGAGATTTGGAAAATCGGAATTAGGGCATGCAAGTCTCCAGGCATGCTTGGCTTCGGAAGAATTAGCTACTACTATATTAGAAAGGCCTAGCGAGAGTGCGATTTTTCCTACCAAATCATTCGTGCCATGTAATGAAGCCAAGAAGGCAGCGCAACACTAGAAATTTTCTCCAACCTTACAGGCAGAGAAGCTTGCGACCATATTCTGTCATCCATATCAAAATTCAAAACGCAAACATTTTTTTCATTTTACGATATGCTTATTGTTTATATTTAGGGGTTTTGATCTCATGTGAAAATATTGCCTATATTGATAAGTAGTATGTAGGTATGTTCCCCGTTGCTGTACAGCCTGTATGTAAATACTCCTCAAATAAAATTCACACCGTTCAAACGGCAATAGAACACAGAATATACGTCAAAAATATCACTTCCGCATGTCAGGGCTGCCTCTAATGCCAGTTGAATTTTGCATCTGAATGCTTCACGGAGGGGCGGTAATGTGACAACTGACAACCCTACGCGCTTGTTTACAAAATGAAGGTTAGGTTAGGATACATATTTGAACGTTTGAATTTAGGTTCTAGATTTTTTGTTAAAATACTAGTACCTTCGCTGAATGCACGTTGGTTTATTTAAAAAAAATCTCGAATTTTGACATCACTTCTCTTGAAATTCTCGAATTTCGATCACTTGAAGGCAAACATGTGCGTAAAAAATTATATTTTTACCATCGATTTCAAGTGTACGTATACATTTTGCTCCATTATATTAATTTATAGGCAACCCAAGGACCAACTAGAAAGCGTACTTTATTATAATTAAAAAAAACAAATTGATCAAGGCTTTGAATTTTAGATTGATTGAATTTTGTAGGATTTTTAGCGAGGATTGGTGATGCATAAAAATGAACGTAATAATGAATTGAAACCTCCTCTTTTATTTTATCGGTTAAGGAATTCGTCTATGTGAGTGTGTAAATTTCCACTACTATTACCGCAGTCAGTAACAAAACTTAGCATAATCTACACCATAGAACCATCACGGTTCCCCTACGTCGTGGCATCACATGTACCTACATTACTGACGCTCTACACTATGGGGTTGCAACCCCATGCGAGCCTTTATGGTTATCTGCATTTTATCGGCCATTTGGTGTGATCATTTGAGATGTTAGTGTGTTTTAAAAAGTTGTTTATAGTTTGAGATTTTGAATAGATGTGTAGTTGAGAGTTATATGTGTGACGAATACAACTTGCAAGAGAAAGGTGTGACAATACTTAAAGGTGTTAATCTACCCAACAAAGTGAACCATTATCTTGCAAAATTAAACAATAAATATTGCGACCTCCATACAACTTGGCCGATCACGTGACCAATTTGTATGGATAACCTAATATATGTTTTAAAAGTTTTGAAAATTTTTGTTCTGAAATACGTTTATTTTGATGGGTAGATAGATGGATAATCTTAAGTATTGTCACACCTTTCTGTTACACGTTGTATATGATGTGAAGATACTCGTAGCTCGTCCTGAGTAGGAGCTATCTTTTGACAGCGAAAAGGAAAAACTGCTTGTCGAATTTCGCACCGCCATCTTTATACAAGACATATGCTTTTTGATGACGTCATAGAAAGCTTTTTAGCAGCAAATAAGGACAGCAAAACTTTTTAGTTACATAATCAGTCATGTTTAGTGCTAACCTAGCTGGTGAAAATCATTTAGAACTCAGCTCTCGTTTTATAGTTGTTGATTATTCTCATGATTCATAATATTTTGAGGATCGTTAATGGCTAGGCGCGAGAAGCGTCTCTGCTTCGGGTCTGGAATTTTTCTTTTTTTTCGCCTGTTAGTAAATATATTTGTATTATGTCTCCTCAAATTTCGTACTCATTCGTAAATTAGGTTGTAGTTTCCAAGCAGTCTTGACGAAACGTAGGTTATGGGTTCTACGAATTTTCTAATTGTTGGGGGTTTTTATTGTCACCAAAAGTTAACCTTAAGAAAATGCTGATTGTTGTGGTTGGTGATATGCTGGTTGTTAATATGGTATAATGTCAGACTTCAAATAATGTGTTGATTACATTATACCATGATGATAAAACGCGGCCTAAATCTTAAGATATTTTCAAAGAGCTCCATAGCCTTCAATGGCAAACAGATTATTAATTTCATTACAGTATAAAATCCCAGGTTTTTGAATTCAAGAAATACATAAATGATTATGATCTCCCTCAACAAATTCATAATTGAAATCATACAGCTATTTATTTGATTTACCGATCGTGTCCAAAACTAAAATAGTGAGTAATTTACCTCGACATTTACACGGTAAAATAACTAAATATTAATTAAACGAGTGAAGTTATAACATGTCAGTACAATGCTCGTGAGCAGAAATTCAAAGACGGATCGGTGTTTAATAGGTCCAATTAATAAACGGTAGGGTGATAAAAAAATATTATATTACGATACATGATTTAATAATGTTAGCTAAAGGTTACGTAAGCTCACGCTTGCATTTTTATTAATAATGTATTACTTCTAATATACTCAAAAACAATCGCAATTTAATAATAATGAGTGGAACAGACCGCACGCGTTGCGGTGCAGCGTATCGCGTTATGTATCACAGCATTGCGTAGGATTGTACACCAATTTTTGTTTGTCGAATTGTGTAGGGCTGCAACGTTCTTAACATTTGCTATTTTCCTCTGAAAGTGTCAAACATGACTGGCTTGACTTGCGGTGGCGCGCGTAGTTTCACAGCATCGTGCGTTTGGTATCATTCCCTTAGAATGTTTCCTACATTACAACGTCATAAACCGCTCTGTGTTGCGCTGCATGCGGTCTGTTTTCTGTTTACCCTTAAATGCAGTGTACTCGTATGCAGTGTCAATAGCCTCTGTACTAAAGATCCAAAACTTAAGAACAATATACTGTTGTTAAATTTTCAGGAGATAAATCTATTGAATTTGCTACTATTTTTTTGCTAATTATCGATAAAACCACGAGGTATTAAAATAAGCGATAGTGTTCAGATATTTTTTATGGATGTCTATATATTGAACATGATGTCTAAGCATTGCAAGTTACACTTTTCTTATTGTTTTACTTACATAATTACTTTACATAAAGCAGACTTTGTGCTGGATTTGGCCCTCTACGGAGATTTTTATAATAATTTATAGTATTTTCTTGTACCTACTCTATTGTCACGGCATTTAAAATAATTTTGACATAATTGATATCATTAATCTACTCAATTCTTTATAGATAAAAATAATGTTGAAGTTAAAACAGCAAACAAAGTTCATAATCGTAGTAATAAACTTCTTTAAATAAATAGTATATAACCGTTTCATTTAGCTCAAAAATTCTTCAAAGACTAATAAAACAGACGATCCATGCATGACCCAATGAATGCCTACAGCTCCAAAACACGTAAATCCCTCAGTAGACAGGGTGTTGTAAAAACCGTGACGGGATCGCGCTCATAGCTTGACGTCTCAATTGTCTTTGATCACAAACGCCCGTGAATTATTCATCACATCGCACAGCCGACTGTGACGTAGAGTGAAAAGATATAGATGGGACAGGTGACAGCTTTAGAAGGGCTTAGGAATATTTTCTGGAGATATTTTGGCTTTGACAACTGTAGTAGTTTGGTATTATTTGAGAAATGTGTAAGCTACAGGTGGTTTCTCTCAAATTCAATTTCCGCTTCATTTTTAACCGAATTCAAAAAAGAGGTTCTCCATTTGTTAAACTTTTGCGTCTCTGCTATCTTGAAGATACCTGGACTGGTTTATAAAAATATTTTACTATTTGTGTTTTGTCTAAGTCATATCCTAGACTGGTTAGTTTCGCTAATTGTTGTTTGTAATCTTTGTATGGCTATGTATGGCTAACAAAATTTTCTTCCGCTGACATAGGATTAATAAATTAAGACGAGGTACGAATATATTGTGTGGTATAGGAACCAACGCTATAACAACTACGAGTATAATCTTAATACCTTCAAATGTATTGTACCTATATAATAATGTATAAGTATAACGATTTTTAAAGGAAATATAAATAAATTATTTTACTATTTACCTGTCCTCTGGCACACTGATGAAGTCTCGTGTATGTGAAAGGGGTCACAAGACAATAATGTATATATAATTGTATAAAGACTAAGTTATTAAATAAAGCTTAATAAAGAACAGCTGTTTTTTTTTCGATTTCGGAGCTGCCGTTTATCCGGGAAATATGATTATCTCTCGAGAACACTGCATTCGTCCGGGATAAAAAGTAGCCTATGAACATGAGTTATTCTGTACGTAATTGTATCCAAATTTGTTCAGTAGTTATTACCTGAAAGGGTAACAAACCTACATACATCCATACATACAAACTTTTGCGTTAATAATATGAGTAGGTTTTTTTTATGTAAAAATAATTATTTTAATATTATTATGAATGTTTAATTACAGCTCTGTATAAATGGATACCGGATAAAAATATTAATTAAAATCAGTTATTTGCTTCTAAAAAACTTGTGGCACAGCTTTGGGCTAGTAATTTACTTCGGCGTTTGAACTTCTTTAAGAATTTTTAAGGAGATTAAGAAAACCATTAGGTATTCTCACTTAAGGATTCGTTTGAACAGGTTTGGAAGGGACAGGAAAGATTAAAGTACACCCCCGGGGTCGGCTTTGCGTTGACTCGCGAAATCTACTGTTTCTTTAGATTTTCTTAAAGATAATAATTATAATACGAAGAGAAATTAACAGAAGGACAGATAATATCTAAATAAAATAACACATAATATTTATCTACCTATAAATAAAAATCAATATTTTTTTTCCTAAAATATCAAATGCAACTAAAACCAAAGCGTTCCAGTTACCTACTATTTACGATTCCTACCCTAAGGTATCTTATTACTAAGATTTCACTGTCCGTCTATCTGTTACCAGGCTGTATCACATGAACCGTTTTAACTAGACGGTTGAAATTTTTACAGATTATTAACAGCAAATACTGAAAATCAAATAAAATAAACATTTAAGGGCTTCCATATAATAAACGTAAATTTGTAGCCGTTTTTGAGCGATATTTGTAACGGCAACAAATAGTAACTTGAACCAATTTAGAATAGAAGATAAATAGATAGATAGATCAACGCTTTATTGTAGACACACAAAACATAACAATACAAAAATATAAATTTACGTGTAGTGCCACAAGTGGCGGCCTTATCGCTAAAAGCAATCTCTTCCAGCCAACATTAGGATGAATTACAATACTTACAATAAAGAAAGTAATCTATACCATATTACAGATATACACACATACATTCTATTACATAAACTAAATTTAAATATAATATACTAATATATAATATAATATACATACATACTAATAAAACTTTAGAATCGGAAAAAATACATTCCTACTATAATAATCAAACTAAGAGAAAATTTATAAGTAAAAAAAAACGATAAAATTAAATACGGGCTTACTTACAGCAAGCAATGAAAGAAGATATTAGAAGTAAAATAGATAATAAGTACGAAACCCTTCGTGCCCGAGTCCGACTCGCACTCGGCCGATTTTCGTATCTTGTCGCTGTTTATTTGAGTTAACAATACGTTAAACAAAACATTGTGCCTTTTCTTACAGAACGTTTCGTTTTAATCAGTTAGGTAATATTTAGCTCTTTATCCGTCGCAAAGTATGTAATATAACATAAGTTTATAACTTAAATGAGCTGCTGCAAATACAGTCTATAAACAATTACATAACACTCATAAAAACATACAAATACACTTCTCGTAAAGTATGTATGTAAAGCCTCCAAAATTGTTGGTCTTCCATTACCTGTCAACAAACTAAAAAAATGTGTCTAGCAATCAAAACCCAACGTCTTGAGACGTCATTAGCAAGCCGCAAGAAAACTCAATCAATCACCAGCAAGCAATTATAAATATCCGAAACAAATGACATCTTAAACCCTCCAAAACGTTTTGTCAAAGTTAACAGTGTGTCAGGTGAAAAAATGGCACCGGATCCAAACCAAGGTCCCAAAGTATAGAACTTTGATGGGTTTTTAAGTTAAAGTTTTTGGAAGGCGTTTTTAAAGACGGATTTTGACGCGCGATTGACTAGTAATGTAAGTTTCGTCTTGATTCAAATGAGTGGTGAGGTCAATCTTACATTCTAACATAATTTAAGGCTCCCTAAAAGTTATGATATAAACTGAAATTTTATATCACAGTTTTTAGTAGTTTTGTATTGACTATCAAAAACTTCATGTGAAATAATTGTGTTGAACAAGCTGCTCGACACCAAATACTTGTTTATTTATATACTCTATCAATCTGTAAACTGATAAATGTGTCGGTTAAAAAGAAGAGCTTATTTTAATAACGTTATATGCAGTTGTATTTGAATGGTAAATTTAAAAAGTGACATAAGATTCCAATTCGATACGTGCCTTTAAAAAATAAAATAATTTATTCCATATCGATACAAGCGTCATTGAAAAATATCGAACATACATAAAATAAAACAATACTTATAAGTTCGGATGAATTGAGAACTTCCTTGTAATTTTAGATTGATCAAACAGATATTTTTACATATTTTTTTTTAGCGTTCTAAACGCACGTTTTGAACGCTTGCCGTAACTTGTCCTTATTCAGGTAATTTTTTACGCTGCGTCGACTTGGGAAAAATGCGTTCGTATTAGCATTTTGTTCGTCGCCCTGTTATTAAATCATAACAGGTATTACACGACAATTAGCGACTATTCTCACGGCACAGGAGACTTGCTGTAATTACAGGCTACGACTTTTTTTAATTTTGAAGCTTTGGAGGTCAGTTTTGTGATGGCGTCATTGGCTTTGGATTGATGGTAATATTGCATGTTCCATTTAAGCTTCGCTAGTATATCTAAAAGATTTAACTGCAATATTTTAAACGGTTATGTTGAAGAAGGTTTCTATAGGTAAATAGCATGGTAGTAAGACATTTTGTAACGCTTGCCTAACTAGCTACTAACCACATGTTGAGAAATTTGTCGTCAAGTACCTACCTAACGGTGTGTTCTTTATAACAGCTTTATTTGGGAGCCAGTATATATCAGACTAGGCATGCTCCATCTTGAGCCACAGTGTCACTGATATCCATGCTTGTGCGAGCTGGTAATCAAATGCCTAGCTGTTTACAATAAAGAAAAAAGCACTAATTTCATTAACTAATTTTTACGTTATCTTTTCGCATTTACTTTTCCTAATATATTAATTACTACAGCAGTAGATTTAGAAAAATTTAGTATTCGTAATTGTTGTACTATATACCTAATTATAACTCTTTCTTATTATATATTTAATTATTTCTTTTCAAATCAGCAGGCAGGTAAAATGTCTGTAATAAATGTAATACTTTTGACATGACCCATAAGCACCTTAATTAAGAAATATAATTTCCAAGCACTAAATCAGAGAAAACCAGCTTGTACCTTACAACCTTTCATAGTTACACACAAAACCACACACTCCTAATCACCTTCATCTGACATGCCTCACAAAATTCACTTCAGAAAACGTCTTAGCTACACCCATGAGACAGCTGAATAATTAACTCGAGATTCCTCAGCCAAAAAGGCCAAAGATTTGCTTTAACATCTTCAAAGATAATTCTCAGCTGGAGATTACAGTACGTAGACACAAAGTGTATAAACACATTTTGCTTGCGTATCTTCATTAAGGCTTGACAAATTCTACAAAGACGGTATTCGCCTAAGGCGTCTGGGTTAGGGGTAAGGGGATTGCAAAAATTGTATTATGTTAACTAATTACAAGAATGTTAATTAGATTATGGTATATATATATATATATATATACATATTTTGTATTCACCTACCTATTAATTATGGTACATTGTTAAAATAAAAAATGAATTCTGAAGCTCTCATGGGTCCAAAAACTTTGCCTCTAGGCCAAATCAGTAAAATAATAATGTATTTATATACCTACTTAATTATTAGCGACATTTTGATGTTAAATTTCTTTTTGTCATTAGAAATTCTTAATTTTTGATTATCCTATTTTGAATAATTTAATTTGTCACAAAACCATTTCGATCTAATTGTAAGCTTAAAGATAAATAGCCGCTAAACTACATTTCACACACATGTTCCATCTTTGTATTAACTAATTTAATGGAGTAGGTTCTACACTATTTCAGAGTTCTTCAGAGTTCTTCAATAAACTTATTGCTACGACGTATTCACATCAACTACAACTAAATTCGTTACCGATTTAGTTGAGTAGATATTTCTGTAGTTATCTACACAGCTTCTGCAGTAAATAGTAACGCAGACATAATTCCTTGTGGGGCAATAGAGGCGACGCATGATCAGTATGGACTAAGATAATGCAAAAGGTGTATGGTAAACCAGATTTTGCCCGCGGCTCCGCTCGTGTTATGTGTGTTTTCCCGGAATTATTCAGCTTGTTATATTATCTATTGATGTATAAGTATAATGGAATCTTGAAAGTGTTTTTAACCCTCTGAAAAATGTCGGATATAAATTAACCGATTTCCCGAAATAGTAGAGGGTACTCATTTTTTTTGTAAGTTTGTTATCTGATAAAATAAAAAAATGGATTAGAGTCTTAGTCTTACAATTTGGAATATTTCTGTCCAAACATATAATCAAAGTACTAGTAAGACTGGATGGAATAAACGATATGTCGGAGACGGCTGGACCGATTACAAAAATCTGTTTTTGTTTGAAAGGGTCTTATGAAATAACTAGTCCTATTTAAATTTTACCAGAATCGGTTAGGAAGTTTGAATTTTAAATCGATGTAATTAAAAAGTTCTATCGGCGTCTGCCTTAACAGAAGTCAACAATTTTTTTATTTAAAGAGAATTTGTTAATGTTGTTAGATATTTTATCTTTAGGTACTCGTTTACCTAATCCTGTTCGTAGAGATGATGGTCGAGTGGCTAGGGGTTTGATCCCACGAAACATGGAAAAAGAGCCTGAACTACTGGTGAAGGAAAACATCGTGAGAAAACCATAGCACGGTGGTAGGGCGTTGCCTATCGCTCGCCTGGCTAGCTAACCCTCAAGTTGAAAAATTATCCTACTAGTATATATAGCGATACTGTAGCCCTAGATGGAGCATGCCTAGTCTGGAAAACACTGGCTCTCAAGGAAGGCTGCCGGAACATACCGTTAGGTTCTAGGCGACAGATTTTACAACTTGATGAAATGAGCCGTTCGTGTCTTCAACGATGACTGAAAATCTCTCTTTGTGCGAGACGAGTTATTAAAAAATAATATGATGAATTCAGTACTGAGAAACAACACTACAATAAAATGATGTGAATTTACGTAGTCTGAGATATCGCAGAAATATATCTATCTCAAAATATATAAATTATCACTTGCTATAACGGTACCTATAGGAAAACATTGTGAGGAAACCTGTTTATCAGAGAATGGCTTGCGAATATAAGTGAAGTCCCCATGCAACCAGCAATTGGCCTTGGTGGTGGACTAGAGTGGTAGACGATAGCTCACACCCCCTTCACAGGGAGGCCCGTACCCGACAGCGGGACGCTAAAAGTTGATACGTAACGTAATTTACGCATTAAATATTTTTTCTCAGTGAATCACTTAAGGGTCGTCCCTACTGTTTATCGAAACTAACGAAGCCAGACAAACCCGCAGGGCACGGGTTAAGTTAGTTCCGTCCCGCAGGCAGTTAGTTTATTAATTAGGCTTTGACAAACTGCTTCGCTGTAACCCTCTGTTTGAATATTAGATTTGCATGGAAATTAATAACTATCCAGGACGGTTATATTACTTTTTGATATGTTATACGATAGAGTATTACTATTTCAGTTAAACAAAAGTACCTATTACCTAATTATTATTTTTATGGTAGTTTATATGTAAAATTGATTTTTATTTTAAAGTCGCATGGTACTAACTTACCGTTTTATTAGTTACGTTACTAACATTATAAATACGAATGTTTGTTAGAATGTATGTTTGTTACTCATTCACGCAAAAACTGCTAAACCGCTTTGGATGAAATTTGGTACGGAGATAGCTTAGGTTCTGGTTTAACACATGCTACTTTATCATGTATTGACGAGGATAACACTGGAGTGCGCAGTTAGTTATCCTATATGTTCATTCTTTATACTTAATTTGGAGGCAATCTTATTTATACATAGAACTCATTTAGGGATTTTAAGATTAAGCGTTTTTCGGATACTATGCATTCCAATTTATATAATACTATATATATTTATTTGAACTACAGTTACCTTTCTGAAGAATATAATGATTTGACCTCAAAATAATGTATTTAATTTACTTACTCATTACTGTTTTTATAGCTGTAAAATTAATTGTCAGAGTCAAGTTTGTCAAATATTCAAGTGTAATTATCTTCATCCTTGACATTTCTTGATTCTTAATTTGAGTTAACATCTTCATGCTTCATTATATTTGTATGATTGGAGACATGATCAAAAGCTATATCCTTATTGGTTTATATACTTTAGTAGGTATAAATATTTTTCGTAGTTAATGGATGTATAAGGTAGGTACTTGCTTTGAGAGCCGGCGGTATGGGGTTCGATTACCAGGTGTGTTTGTGAATGTTATGGTATCCACGACACAAAAGAATATAGGTACTCTGTAAGGAGCTAAAAGTGTTAAGGCGTTTGCATATCTGTAATAAGGAACAATATAAATAAACAAATATGATATGTGTGGAAAAGCATAGGCTTAAGTTTTGCTTCCAGTACAAAGAAATCGAACTTATTAGTTTAAAAAATTATATTAAATACATTTAAGATTAGGTAAGTAACAACCCGACTAAGATAAAGTTTACGTTTAGTAGCGGAGTCAGAGTTTCAAATTAAAATTAAAATTCTAAATGATAAAGCACTGACTCTTATTCAAACATGTCACACTAAATTTACTGATAGTTAAAAAATAATAGCCCACATATATCATATTTGTAAAAGATGAGGCTACAATTTTTAAGAAATATAAAATTAAGCTGAGTCAAAAGTATCTAAGTCAAGCTTACCCGAATAGGAGTTCTTATTTGAAAGAGTTGAACTTGGTGCCGACCTAACTATCGTTCTAGTTTACTTGAAAGAATGTTTACCATTTGCAGTTCTTAGGTACAATACCTAAGAATTGCAAACGGTAAACATTATTTCGCTGTTTAGTTAAAAACAAACTCGAAACTTAATTTAATACCAGCAATTTTTTAGAATTTCAACGTAACTACTCAATTACTACTTAGTAACTAATTATTCCCAGTAAATAAAATACTAATGAATTCATAATCATATTCAAATAGCTACTGTAAATTAAGATACACCGTACTCGTAGTATAAACTAGTTTATTGATTATTCATAGTTCTAAATTGAACGCCAAAATTATCTTTCATAATGTTCAACATGATATATTTTGACGGGGATTTTTATCGCCAGACATCTCAATTCGGTCAGTTTGCGTGAAACACCTTGTAAATTAATGGAAATTGCAGCTTTTTAGTGTGTTAATAAATATCGTACGGAATTAAAAGCTTAAAAGCTCGAGAAGCGAAGAAATAACCAATGTTAACGGCAAAAAAACATGTAGACAGACGGTCATTATGCTTCCATAGGAATGACTCCCCACAAAACCCCGTAACTTGTACTTTTAACATTGTTATTTTATAAGCAGTAACCGGATTATCAGCCCGCTAATTCGGTATACCACTTACCAACTCGACAGCGGAAATAAAAAACAATCGTAGATTTTTTCCTCAATGAGTTTATTGCGCCAGAACAATAAATGAAGCCGATCATAACGTTTACTTTCAACATCGATTACGAATCTACACGATACACCATATCGCACGAGTCCATTAATATTTATAATATTCGAGTCAGTATTGCACACTTCGCTTCAACAACGCCAACTCAACATCAACACCAGGGCCGTACACTATCCCTAATAACTTACAGTTCGTGGGATCGATAGTAATGATAATATTTGTCTAAATATCACAAGAAAAATACAAAACGAAATACGATAGATTTAACACAATTAAAATTATTAACAATAATTAATACAAGAGTCTGTCGCTCGGTAGTTATAGAAGTATCACCAGTGCGAGCGAGGGTACCGGCTGCGTCATGACACCGGTACGTGATGCTGGTAGAGTTGCTCTTGGCGCTCGCATAGTGACGTCATCTTCTTGAAGGACTCAGAGGTCTCGCGAAAAAGCAGTTTGGCGTCTTCTCGAGGCCTCGCGTGAGCCGCATCCAGCCTCCCCGGGGATATCACGGGAGGGGACGACGCCGACAGAGGGGACAATGACTCTCGAACGGACTGCGACCCAGCAGACGCTCCATACAGTCCTCCTTGCGGCACTCCGTTACCAATTAGAAATGGCCCCGGAAAAAACCCTCGCTCCCCAAACTGCGGGAATAAGCCTGCTTGTAATGCGCTCAAATTTCTGCTATAAAACTTCATAGTTTCCGAAACATAGTTAGGAACCTGCGCTGCATCCTCGTTGCCATATCGCAAGCTTTCGAGCGTTGTCGCGAGTCCTTTGATGTCGGCGTACAACTTGTTGAGTATTTCAGCGTTCACTTCTAAAGGGGGCTTAGTTTCTCGAGAGTTGGGCGAGTTCGTGGATAGAAGTCGGCGATGCAGGTCGACGTTTGAGCTGTGTCGGTCTCGACTGCGCCGAGAAGGGAACGCGGCGTCGCATCCACTCACGTCACAAGGGTGCAATAGCTTCAAGTGGTCGTTTCTGTAGTGCATGCGCAGAGTGAAGTGGTTCTGAAATACTTTACCGCAAGCGGTACACCTGTCGGGGTTCTCGTCGTCTATTGGTATTTCTAGTTCGTTGATATCTGGTCTGTCATCGGTCCGGTCACTGCTCGCCGAAGGGGAGCGCGCTCTCGCAAGTCGTTCCTCTATAGCGTGAAGGTCACTCCCGCTGTCACTGGGAGTGTACAAATCTGACCGTAGCCTCAGTCCTTCCCGCACGACGCTCGGTGCACTGGATTCATCGTCCGACTCACTCTCGGCCTTCACTCGCGTCACTTGTTCCGAGTCCACAGTAGTCTCTTCCCCGTTCTGAAATGGCTCCCATTTTTCAGGTTTCTGTTTCTTAAGAGACAATGGCTCGTCGTCTGCCCGGCTGGATCCAGGAGTTGAGAGGTTCCTAAATAAATCCGGATGGCATTCTTCATCGGACGCGTTGTATTCGTTACTCTGAGAACAGCGGGTAGGGTTGCCACTTTTCCTCTTACGCTTATTCGGGACTAAAGACGATTTATCATCCGGAGCGGTGGGTTCGGTGCGGCCACCGACACTCTCGGGGCGCTCGGTGGAAGATTTGGTATCGTCCTTATGTTTATTTACACTCAAGTCCTCCGGTTCGTCGTCATAATTTAATCTTTCACCTACCGGAGATTCGGTCCCGTCTTCGATTCGTTCCTTGGTATCTTCATCGTCCGACACGTCGTAATTTTCACTACAATTGTTGGATTCCTCTTCCTGCATTGTTGGGGGTTTCACTAGATCAAGCGCACTCCGTGACGGCTCCTGCGGAGGAGGCATTTTTCTGTACATCTTTTCGATTTCACTGAAGTTGCGGAGGTCGTCGAGAGGCACTCGGGGCGGCAGCGGGGTATGACCATGTGTGGCACTGAGCGGGGGCGGGAGACGGACCGCCAGCTCGTGAGGCAGTAGCGAGGGAGGTGGCAGTGGCAGCCGCGCCAGCGCTGGTAGCAGCGGAAAGGGCTGCGCTGAACGGCCGTCGTGCGCGGAGATCTTGCGCCGCACGTGCGGCGAATGTAGCTTCGGGTTAGGGTTGGCGCTGTGACGGTTCCGTGAGCGGCGCGAACTGAACATCATAGTGCACCCCTCCACTGTGCATTTGTGCATCTCTCGCAGGTGCACTGCCGAGAAGTGGATCTTCAGCGCACCCTTATCGCAGAAGGTCTTGAGACACACGTTGCACTGCACTCTCTTCTTTCCGGTGGCGGGGTTGACGAACTGCACGCCGAGGCCGAGCGGCCAGGGCGCCGGTGGCGGCTCTCGGCGCTCCGGCCCGTACTCTGGCGAACGTCGCTCCTCGCTCTTCTCGTCGTCTCGTCCGCTGAAGCTGGCGCCGAGCTTCCTGAAGTCAAACTGTGGCGCGGGCTGGCTGGCGCGCGGCATCATAAAATAGTCCAGACCAGCCGGCAGGCCGGGGACCGCACCGAACTCTTTGCCGTCCATCACGTCACTGTCATAATAGGGCGCGTAATACGAAGCGGGTGGCGCGCGACGCGGCCGCTTTGCGACTGAGGACGTGCGACACAGGTGACCGCGCGCGGGCGGCGGGCGTGCGACACGCGGGGGTGGGGGCGCGGGTGCCGGGGAGGGAGGTGCGGGGGCCGGGTGGGAGGAGCCGGCGCTGGGCGGAGCGGATCGATGCGCGGTGGGGACACGCGACACAGCCGCGTCGCGCTCGCGCTCGGGCCGTCCACTGTAAACACTCGACACGAGCGACTCTTCACCGGTGCCTTACGTAACTAGATACATGCGAGCACCGCGCCCGGCGCTCACCCGCAGCAGCTGCCGAGTACGAGCGACAGCCATCGCCCGCCGCTGCTTTACCGCGCCTGTCTCGCTTACATGAACACAATCACGTTATAGAATCACTGTAATTTAACACGAATGCATTGAAATATGTTAATCCTTTATAAATGATAACATACTTATATGTAAGTACTTAAAAATACACATCTGTGATAAAATGGAACCTGTATAACCCGATTACTCGTACCTGTCCTAAGAACGCAATAACTTCGGCAAAGTTTAGCCACAGCTTTTAGAACATACGAGTAAAACCGTCCCTGAAAACTTCGAATGCGAGCATTATAAACATTGTACGGAAAACTTACAACGACGTTCGCAAAATTAACTGAAACTTTAAAATTAGCTCACACTTCACTTGTATATTTATTTATAAGTTTGTACAAAGCAGAATATACGATAATGTTTTCTTAGAAGCGGTTTGTAGAGTACGAGTAGGTATATCAGTGAGGTAAACAAATCGGACAGTGGGACGAGTTAATGGTTGATAAGTAATTTATACCTTTACATTTCTTACGATGACTACATACGAGTTAGATAGATATGTAGGCTTAGCAGTGTGAAAAAACCATACCTGGTGCAGCCTGAAGTGAACTGTCGGAGTCCAGTTCGTATGTAATTAGTAGATATAAATTAAATCAAAAAAATTAAATTATAATATGAAACAACATCCACACAAAGGTCTTCAGGTCCCAAACTAGGCAAAGCCTGTGCTATGGTAACCTGATATAAATACTTATATATATAATAAACACCCAGACACATATAGGTATGGGTAGCCATACGTATGTAATAGGTACCTACTACTTAGTACTTACTCATACGCATAGCCTATTTATTTGTTTGTACTTAAGCTATTTAGATGCTACAAGCATTTATTAATGCAAAAAAACTGATGTTTAATATCAGATAATTAATTATCTAATGGTTTCTTAGCATTCGATGTTTTTTGAAAAGTAATTTAGAAAATACTCCCTACACGTGTTGTATAATAATCATTTGTTGCCTTGCTTTTTTTCAGCTGTCAGTGACACTGTAGCCCTATATGGAGCGTGCCTAGTCTGGAATACACTGGCTCTCAAGGAAGGCTGCCGGAAAACACCGTTAGGTGATTGGCGACAGATTTTACAACTTGAGGGTGGTAGCTAGCCAGGCGAGCGATAGGAAACGCCCTACCACCATGCTATGGTTTCCTCACGATGTTTTTCCTTCACCGGTAGCTCAGGCTCTTTTTGCATGTTTCGTGGAATTCGATTCGAACCTCGTACCTTTTGCATGGCAATCGACCCCACTAACCACTCGACCATCATCGCTACACTTATAGCTTAATTAGCGGTGATTTAGATTTTTTCTTTTCGTGTCTGTCTTTTTTGAACGCAGTTGAACCAACAAAGGTATTTTTTACTAGTCTTAGAAAAAAATAGGTGCATCGAATGGTTGTATAAGGAGTTAACCGTTAAACACCGTACAGATTAGTAGCGCACTAATGCTATATTGCAACTGCTAGCGCCATCTAGGCACCTAATATAGAAAAACGAGTGGAGTAGCTAATTTAAACGTTGGTTTTAAAATACTATGCTCTATTTGATATAATATATACACATTTAAAAGTATCTCTTAGTTCACTACTAATAATTTAGCTATAAAACCGCAAATAAATTAGGTAAGTAGACCTTATTTAGTTAAAAACATATTGTCGAGTATTTTTGCAGTATTGAGGGTAGATATTTAAACAAAAATAAGAAGTTTTGTTCCTAGATTTTTGAAGAAAAAATTATGGTTTGTAACTTTTCACTCTCATTCTCACAACTAGTAAGTATATAGCGTTCTTAGAACAGTTAGCTGAGGTCAAAGTAGATAACATTCTAGCACCAACCGATCGCGGTATATAGTTAAGCAATAAATAATAGTGAAGAGGTTGAGTGAAGAGGTTGTCGTCAAAAACATTTTTTTTTTTTTTTTCAAAGTTTTTTTTTTGCTTTTTTCTCGATTTCTCAGAGACGCGTAGGTACCTATTTGTGAAATATTGTTTAACATGGTACTTCACAGGTGGTCCCATATACATTTTATCAAAATCGCTCCAGTAGATTGTAAATCAAAATAAATAACTGAAAATTCACCTAAAGAGTTAGAACCGAGTTTTCACTTTCAGATATTGTACCTAGACATATGAAACAAAAAGCTACTAGTTTTACGGCATTTCTTATTAAAAAAGAACTCAATCTTATCCGTTACTTATTCCTTAATCCTGTCTAAAGTATAAAGATAGAATCTGGCCAATCGATAACTGTCAGATGTTCGAGTCTGTTCGATGTCCGATCGCACGCAATAATCGAACGCGATTATTTTTCAGCGGAAAACGGTTACAATTACGTAGGTATCGCTATTCGACCGACGCGTAAACAACTTCACTTGAATACCGTGGTGCGGGGGATGAGAGGAAAGCGTTTAACCGATTAGTTTGAGGGAAGCTTTAGAACGTACCTACATCTCAACATGACTTAGACAATAAATAAGTATAATGAGATCACTTTATGACTAACTCTCGATATGACCAAGTCGTTTTAGGGTTACATTGCTTCTGGACTAGATCGCCAATATATAGACTAAGTACATAGTGTAAGTTGGCTTGGCTCTTTTAAGTTTTCGTTCTTGTGCAGATTAAAATTAGACCACCAGCTTTAGCGGTGAATAAAATATTTTTTTCGAAGATAAGTAAGGTCTTCAGCCCGTAAATTAGTGGAATATGAAGATTTGTAACGTTTTTGCTGAATTGAACGTGGGCTACGTTCAATTCAGAAAATTACACACGAAATACCGAACCGCGTTTCAATGTGGATCGTCTTTTGTCTTATTTTGACGCATGACCATTTCTATCTCATAAAACGAGACAAAAGATGCTCAAAGTTAAAACGCGTTTATTACTAAGACAGATTATTATTCAGTGGCAATACTTACTGTGGCTAAACATCTTTTTTATCTAAGTAAGATACTATGATGCCTATATAGGGTTGCTGTTTAGGGGTTTACTAAGCCGAAAGCGGGTCACACTATACCCAAATTACGGAACAAATTTCACTATGGGACCAACTCTAATTTCAAGAAAAAAATTAGCTCTTCCATAGAAAAAGTTTAATGGTCTTCGACAAAATGTATGAAACAGCTGATTTTATTTGTCGAATTTGGAGTTGATCCCATAGGTAGTAAAAGTTGTTCATTGGGATGTGTTTAGTGATCTCTTTTTGGCTCAGTACACCCCAAGTCGATAACTCTCTATATCTGTCTAAGTATAGGTATCTGTTAAAGACTGATTTCAAATTTATTTTCTGCCTTGGTACTGGGGTATAAAGTATATGTTTTCAAATTTGAATAGTCTTCGGATATATCCCCTAATTACAAAGATAAGTAATTTGTCGCTTACGCTCGTTTCTTGCGCTACATCCCAGTCACCCATATTAAACTCTCAGTTTCGCGGTACGTAACATAAACATGCTCTCTTTTTGTCCTGAGTGATCCGACTCTGGACAACGTTGATTTTTATATCAGGTTAGAGGCGAATTTACACTACACAAAATATATTAGATAAATATAACAGCGGATCTAGCTAAAATTGACGCACAGCGTGAAAGATCAGCCGAAGGTACTCTAACTAGCATACCTCACAAGCCTCTGGGTAATTAGCATAAGAATTCGTGACGATAGAAACCGACCATTTTTGGCTAGGGCTTAGCTAGCTAGCTTAGCTGCTTTAATGAAAGCAGCAAATTTTATCTTAAATTCTTATTGTCACAATATTGGGTACATTTCCCGATTAGTAGTACCTATTTTACAACTGCTAGCGCCATTAAGTCAAAATAGCAGACCATTGAAGCTTAGTTAGTATGAAATATCGCATTCAATATTTATTTCTTAAAATCGATAAGTTTTTTTAAAGTATACGTGAGTCATTAATTAGCCTATATTACATACCTACACACTGCGTAATTTTACAATAACAAAGAAACAGACTTCTTAAAATTTTTACGCCCGCATTATGATCATTATCTAAATCAAAACATTATCATGTCAAAAATTAATATTTTATGACTGAGATCTTCTAGCTTATCGTCCGACTCTGACTAAAAACTACAAATATATCTGCCCTAGATACGAAGCCGTAAAATACTATAGACAATTACAGTATGTGTAAGTTCCTTAATACTTCGGCCGCGATATTTATTTTAAAAACCGTCAGCAGAGTGTTTGGATTGAAAATATATTTGGATACTTGCACACGACACTGTTGTAAGACAGAAAGCATTGCCTGATAAAATCTTTATAAAATAGTATAGGGTTTTCGCTCGTGTTATATAAAGCTAATAAGAATCAGCTATATTTTTTGACGTTGTCGACGGATTCGATTTATAATTGTGAGTAACATACCTACATTAATAAATTCGTCCCTCTTATACATTGAATGCCCTACAATTGACACTCTATAAATCTGGAACCAGCGGAAGCTTTTTAAAAAACTTGTAACGAATCTAATAAATCTATGGACTAATTCTTAGTAGAGATCCGTGCCTAATAGTAGAGCACAATTTAGTTTAATATACTAACCCTAAGTACCCAAGTCATTCTTTACCTACACAAAAAAACTTCAAGATCCAAACTTAACTAATACAATACAAAAACTTTTCTAAAAAAAAAACTACCAAAATATAAAAAATTTTAGAAATCGGGAATCTTTAAGAATTCTTTTTTTCAACTTTTGTCATTTTCTTGGTCCACTTTACAACACCTTATTATTATTATATTATTATTATTATTTATATTTTTCTATTTAGAAATCACTCGTTGCCGAGGTAGTAACAAAATTCGCGGGCTTTTGGCCAAACGAAATTCTTTTTTATTTTTTTTATTCTTCGATTGATAAAAACTTACGTACTAATCTACATGTGTTCAAAATGACTGCTTTCTGAAGTAGGATGGAGGTTAGTCGGTGTATATTCAGAAGTTGTAGGCTTGTGTGTAGTGTATAATATGCAGTTTTTTCAGCAATTAGGTTATATTTGTAAGCAAGATATTGGTGTATAATGGACGCGACCTGATCATGGCGGTGCTTACAGTCTGACTGTGTGATGGATCTGCAAGCTCCAGTGATATGCTGTATCGTTTCTGAGACGCTATGGCAGTGCCTACAGAGATCTGATGTGGTGTCCTTTATTATGTATTTTCTATAATTGCGCGTGTCTATCACCTGGTCGTATTGCGAGCATAAACCCTTCAGTCTCAGGGAATAGTTCTCCTGGTTTTAACCACAAATTTGATGAAATTTTGTCAACATCTGGGTTCAGTAGATCACGACGATGCCTACCGTGTAGCGATTTCTGTAACCATTTTAGCTGATTTTGTGCAGGGGTTGTTATAGTTTCATTCTTCTGTTGAGTATTATCGTGTAAATTAAGTGGCGTATATTTAGTGTCAGCATTTACAACTGCTTTATGTATGGGCGACCCAGTTCCTTTTTCATGGAAAAAATTTCGGAGTTTAGATATCTGTATATTGTGCAGGTTTGTAACGTCTATTAATCCTCGTCCTCCTTCTGTATTTGACAACGTCAGACGTTCAATACAAGAGCGCGGGTGATGTTTTCTGTATTTTGTCATTAGTGTATTTATTATACGTTGTAGTTTCATCAGGTGTGACTGCGACCAGTTGATTATTCCAAATGAGTAGGTCAAGATCGGGATAGCGAAAGATTTGATAGCTTTTATTGTATTTTTAGCGTTGAGTTGAGTGTTGAGAATCTTATGAAGCCTGTTTTTAAATTTTTGTTCAATGGTTTCTTTAGCCTGCTTTTGGTGAATTTGTTGTGATTGAAAGTAGCCGAGATAGTTATAACCAGATACTAAGTCTACAGGGTCGATTTGTTGTCCATTACTTAATTATTATTATTATTATTGGCATCATGAGTGGAAAACTCATGAGGTGCAAGCCCGGATTCGAACCTACGTCTTGCTTATTAGCGGCCTTATCGCTAAAAAGCGATTATCTACCAATCTGTAAAAGAGGGTGTGGGAAATGGTAGAGGATAGATCACCAACGCAACACCTAGTGATGCTTGGGGTTCCTATATGTGCGTAGATGATGGCAAGAGAGCAGGATGGTTCGGACGAGGTCTAGCGAGTGAAATAAATAGACGTTTATATTAGCTTCGAACAGATCGTATTAAGAACTAAAATTATTAATATAGGTAAGTAGTAAGTATAGGTAACATATTTTCAGGTGTCGCTTCCGGTGGCGCGAGCGGATGCGCGTACACACGCACGGACGCGGTCGACCGTGCGATCGAAAGTATTATGCGTTGTTTGATTGATTGGAACCAGTGGAATCCTATATATTACAGACACCTATATGAAGCTAGCTTTTATTTACAGACTTCCCAAAAAACGAACGAGGTACTTCCTTCTTCTACTCATCATAACATATAAAACATTAAAAACAAAAAATATTATTTTTATATTTCTTAACTGATTTCACGGAGCCGATGTGGTTCCGGTATTTTATTAACAAAATCAAAATAACTGAAAAAAAAATTATAACCACTTGCCGAATTGAAGTCTATAATCAATTTATTTTTAAAGAACTTGTGGGTTAAAGCTGGTTAAGCTTTTTCTCGCGGCTTCAGCCGCGTTGTTTTTTTTTTCGGAAAAAAATGCCTCTGGCACTCTCCGAACCTCGAATTATCTGTGTGCAAAACTGGAATATATATCCGTCACTCGTTGCTGATTAAAAGAAAGACAAACAAATCAATAAAGCAACAAAGAAACGTACTATTGCAATTATAATGTGTGGGAAATCTCAATCTAACGAAAATCCTAGACAACTACGAAATTCGTAAAATTTGTCTAACCTGTATACACAGTACTTATCGTCAAAATTTGCTTATAAATTAAGGCCTATATGCGAGCACTAACATTCAAACAAACAAACATAGAAACTGACCGAAGAAATAAAAATCCAGACTCGTAGCACATTCGTTTCACTCGTTAGTCAATTAAGTTATTAACTTTTTGGCGGACAGACAAACGGATTGTCAACAACAATTTGTTGCGCATATTAGTTTTATCTTTGTATTGTTTATAATGCCGAAAAGGCATCAAGACAAGTTACGATATTATTAACCCTAAAAATTAAGAGCCACTTCATTTTAACGAGAATCGTAAACAGAGCGTTTCTATCGAGCAAAAATATTAATGAATAATCAAAATTCACGATTGTGATCATGCAAGAGAAGGATGTGTTCGGAGTGGTAAATTAACTTGATCATGCTTTCAGCCTTGACAGAGTTTTGTGAACAAAGATTTAATATCTAGAACGCGCATCGCCTGCTTAATTCATGCAAAATTGGTGTACCTATGTGTGTTCCAACTTTTGTAGCTACGTCACTAAAAAAATTACGCAGAACACGCTCAGAACAATAAAACCTTTAAAACAAAAAGAGTTTCTTTTATATTGTTTTAATACAGATACTACACGTGAGATTTTTTGAGTAAAATTGTCTGCTATTTGAATTTAAAAATGTTTAACTTATGGGTTGGTTCTAACTAGGATTCGTTCACATTCGGTAACATGTAGGTGTTAAGACTGAATAATTTCTGATAACAGTGTATCTACAATGTTATAGGTACCCCGTAGGTATTTATTTTTAGTAAGCTTGCGTTTGATCACTACTCATATAATGTAGGTAAAGCGACGACGCTGCGGCCTAAAAATAGAGAAAACACTTATCTGAAGAAACAGAATCTTTTTCTGATATATCTGGATTACAGGTTATTGGGTATAAATAGATAAGCCGGCACAGAATTCCACGAGCTAGCAGTTCGCACGTTAAAAGTAGACGCAGTGTTTTTGTGCCCGTGAATCCTCAATGGTTGCAATTAACATTTCATTATAATTAAAAAGCTTATACAACGACCCAATAAGGTGTATGTAATTACCTATGTTTAGGATTCCGTACCCAAAATGTAGAAGTGGGACCCTATTTCTAAGATTTCGTTTTTCCGTCCATCTGTCACCAGGCCTGATCAGGGTGTCTCACATATGATGTATTTCTGTTGCTGCTATAACACCAAATACTAAAAACCGAATAAAATTAGTATTCATAACACACAATCGTCAGTTATGCTGATTTCTTTAATAATGTTTACAGATAATGGTAAAGTACCTTTCATGCGCAAATCCGATTCCCATCTGGCGGATTTTTTTTTCCTCATATAATGTGTCTTTTGCTCATTAAAAGTATTTACCGTCTAAATAAAATAATTCCATCCAGTTCCTCTAGCTATATAATCACTTATTACTTTGTAGGCATACAATACATATCTACCTTGCCGACGTTCAATCTGAGTGATGTTGTGAAATCTAGTTACAAGTGGCAATTAAAAACTGTGCCAAACGAAATCGCATCCTGTGCCATCCGTCCTCGGAAACACGGTAAGGACAGGGCACAACGAAACCGATACTTTGCGGCTGTTGGAAACTGAACTTTATTAAGTTGAAATTAAAATTGGATTTAGTTACCAGTTATTGCTTGAGTTATGTGTGTAGATTTGATGTGATGTTGAAATCAGCACTGAAATTTTACGCAGAATCTTTTCAATTGGAACTGCAGAGTTCAAATACTTGTTAATATATAACATAACTTTACCGAAGAAAATGAGAGAAATTGTGACAAAGCTATTTTTCAAATAGGCTTTAAAAAAGGTTAAATATAAAAAAGAATACGTAACTATATTTAACTGTTGTGGTATCGCATAATGTTAGCGGCGAAAGAAGTGAACTGTGTGTGTGTGTGACAGCAATCTTGGATTCACACAGTTCGCTGTGTTACTGGCACTTGTTTCACTTATTTTGCTAACGTTGCGTGATACTAACTCTGTTCCAGTAGAGAAAGAAGGTGTACCAGGAAAGACACCAAAATTATCTCGATTTATTCAAACGTCTTACGCGCGCTACAATTTCCAATAACTGTTTCTACGTTGCTTGAAAATGAAAGATTTTCTTCTGATAGTTTATTTCATTTGATTCCACAAAAGTATTTGATTTTCTTTGTTTATATATCAATAATGCTTAGCTTTTATTCGCAAAAGCTGATCGGGTCTCTCCAGTAAAACGGCCTTATTTAGAAAGCTGTAGTGTGTGTTTGTAGCTCAAGGGCTAGCGGATTGGTTAGCTGATGGTCGGTAAGTAAAACAAACTGTAATCTGCTGAGTTGTGCCTTCTTGACTCTTGGTCTTTTTTTCGAAGGGACGTTGTAGACTGTACACCTACGCTACACTTTCACCAAACAATTGATGACAGACACGCGGTACGTGCGTTTTGAGTGCGTTCAACAAAAGTGTGCCTCAGAATTGAATTTCGGACCTAAGCTTGAGGCGTCGTCGAGATCTATCGAACTGCAAGAATTTGTACACTAGGACCTCATAGCCCAATCCTCTCCGGGCAATCCTTTGTCAACTAAGCACGGTACTTCCAATCGTATGATCAAGTGGCATCCGCATCACAAGGCGACTACGTGTGCCCAGAGGAAGTGATTCAGTCGGCCTGCTTGCTCACTCGACCGACGCTCTTGCACAACAAGAAGCGCACGCGATATGCGCCGAGGTTACTGTGCGCATTATTGTTGGACTAGTTCTGCTTTGCGGTATCACTCGTTGCTTCTAAAATGTAGAGCTAAAATAATTAACTGTATACGACGCCACTTTTTGTCTCAAGCCCTTGCGTCTACCCTTTAAAGGGGCGCAAGCGTGTGTGTTGTATAGTGCTTGTCGTACGTTAGCTTTTTCTCAGTTTTTGGACCTGTAGTCTCATCGCTTCAAAATAGTTTCAACCCTTAACATCTCACAGCTGTGCTCGGGTCGCCATTTTGAAAGGACCACCATCACCAACGGCCACCGTCTACGCTAAATTTTGTAATTATAATCCATTCCTAGAAAGGTTGTCTGGAAGAGATCGCTTTTTAACGATAAGAACGCCATGTTTTTTGTTTGTTTTTTTTTTGGTGACAATAAATAATGATTATATTGTATTGTAAGAGGGTGTGGGCTGTAGTCCACTACTGGCCACATTGTTTGATAATGATACATTTATACTTAATTTCAGCATGATATACAATTATAAAGAGTTAACTTAAATGTAATAAAACTAACTAGATTTTCTAAGCTATTTTTTTATCAATTGATTTCGGATAACATAAATACACATGCCGTAACTCCAATAACGTTAAAATAGACCTGCATATAGAAGTTTTCATAAAAATCTTACACTGACTTAAACTTAATCTAGTTGTAATTTTGCCTAAAAATAGAACTAACCAATAAGAAACCGGAAAGTCTATAGCCACCATAATTATAATTTAATACTTAGTAAAATAAAAACAGCATAAAACCTTTCAACGAATTAAGTTGCTAGAAAATAAAGTGCGTGCGGTGGCGACGGGAGCGTAAAAATTTATGAGCTCTGTTTTGAGTTTTAAGAGGTTCGCGTAATATCACGCCATCTATTTCAGCATTAGTTTCCGGTAGAAAAATAGGTTTTATGACGGGGTTCGCTAGATTCTTTTGTTACGTACTTATTTCAGACTCTACGTAAGCAATTTTAAGAAGAAACAATAAACCTTAGCTGCAATTTACGTTAAAAAAGCTTGATAATTAATTGAATATAATAGCTAAATAAGAATAAGTAATGATACGAGTGTTTTAAATCTAGGAACGGGTCTACAATAACAATTTCATATTTCGAATTGTAAGTAGCACGATTTCTTGCATTAGCAGTAATGTCCAATCTGCGCGGTAACACTGATTTGATGTGATTACCTCAAACAAAATCGAGCTAAATAATTAAGTCTTGTTACCCCAAACTCCCACACGGTAACGCCACTGGTTCTTTAAAAGCTCTAGTCACCTCCATCATTTGTCACTCGCGTCGTCACTCGACTTTTCATTTCACTTGCGAGTGACGGTGACACATTCATTTTAGCCGCGTCATTAACGGAATGAAGCAAGATTTATTGTTTAGTCTGGTAGGAAATGAGTAAGGATTTTAGGTTTACGCTTGTGCTGGGTCACATTTTGACTAATGATGGAAAGAATCGATATTAATGAACGAGTCTTCTTCTTGAGTGTTTGAAGTCTTCGATCTTGTGTTCTTCATTCAGGGTCCTTGTATTTTGTCAGAATATCTCTAACGTGATTTTCGATTGATATGACCTTAAACGGGATCAAAAATTAGTTCAAAAATCTTAAAAATAGTAGTGCACAAGCAACTCTACAGTCCACTAATGCGCATTGTTCAACTTAGCTTAGTTTCGTTATTAGTTATTTTCATTAGCATATAGACATATTCCAAATAATAATAGTGTCTATCCAATCAGTTGCCTGGAAGAAAAATAGCAAAATGTTGCCTCCACCTCAATGTGTTGTAACTCTATTACAACATTCCTTTGCTCTCAAAGTGCACATTTGTTCCAAAAGATTGAACTTCTCTCCTAATATTTCACCATTACTGCACCGATATTAGCGGCGAATGTCTTCGTTTAAGGGCAGACCACCGGTGCGTAATAAATGTTTTAATGACTTACATTATGCAAACACATTAAGGGCATCACCCTCTTTGCGATCGGATTTGTAGGTTGTTATAGATACTTTCTTGAAAGTTTAACAGTACAATGTAACCGACTTTTTGAAATATTATAATTCAGTAAAAAATACAGCTTGCATGATAAATAATTATGCATGTAAAAAGAGTTGGAGGAAGAATTGGGCACAACAAGAGGAAGTCACGCGGAATTTGCAAAATAGGAGAGTGGGATTAAGTTGAAAAAAAAGAATGTATTGTCCTACATAGTAGCTAAAATTTCTAAGACAGTAGTATAAAGCACAGATAGTTGAGATGATAGTAAGCCATGACAATTTTCGCCTAATCAGATCGTGGATGGGTGAACGTGCAGTGACATTAAAAACTACCGTGGCTCAAATCACACGTATGTTTACTTTTTGCAGTATTAATTGCAGGTCCTAATTGTTTGTCTTAGAATAATAAACGTGTGCCATGGCAGAGGCCTCCGAGCAGCCTAAAATTCTGACACTGAATTCTCTATACAAAAATAATGATGATGATTACATACAATAGCTATTACGTATAGGTCTACACTAAAAAAACGTCATAATAACTCCCTCCCTGCATGTCCGCCTTTTTACCCTCGATATCATGACTGAAACCTTTAATTCACTACACAAAATACTATTGTTGACTGACGTGTACAACAAAACTGGACAAATGTCAACAGTCTTGTTCAACAAGTTGTTACCTTGTCACGACAGTTTTTTCATTGAAAATCTTTTGAATTGAAATATGAACTTTAGGCTTTAAACAATAAAGTGTATTTTTGTATAAATTACTTACAATCATAGATAAAAACAGCTAAATTAGATTACAACATATAGTCTTCGTTTATTGACAGAATACAAATCCTTTCGAAGAGAAAAACTTAGTCTGTGACCGATTTAACCCCTCGATTGCACGCGGCCATTTTCCGAGGGGACCGTAAAAGCTCCGACGAAAAAATAATAACACGGACTTATCGCCTTTTTTAAGGTAGATCCTTACATAAATAATGATAAAGGGAAATTAAATCAAAGTCTTATTAGGATATTAAAAGTTCCGAAGGCGTTTTTTTAATGTCTTTGGCGGTGGTTAGGGTCGCATATTTCACTCAATTTAGAAAATGGAAATACTTGGTATGTTAGACCGCTGACGCCATTGGGGTTGGGTTACTGGTTTTATTAATATTTTTTCGCATATTAAATGCATTTATTAATTACATCGGATGGCATTTATTGTTTCTTTAATGATTTATGAACTCATTGATACCTTAACGTTGTGAAAATATATTACAGTGGTAGCGATAGCATGATGCGTATAATTATGTTACTAATGACGATTGTAGCTATGTAGTACCTAATACAGATAACAGTTAAACATCTAACGCCAAGATGAATATGACATAGCACAAAGATTGTTTGTCATTATAATCTTTAATTTTCTTGGAATTTTCATAAGAAATGTCTCGTAGTGTTAAAGTCTACAATATTAGGGTATAAGTACTTAAGTACTTATTTGTATGTCTTAAAAATATTTTGTTTAAAATTTATATTGGTGTCATTTTAATTTTTATTCGTAGCAATTACAATCTTACAATAAAAAAGTTGAGTACTTTCATTATGTTCGTTTAAATGACACTATTTATTTAATTTTCACTCTAGGCTGTAGTTACATTAAAGCTAACTCTTTGTGACCTTTATAATAACCATACACAAGTAAAAGTGACCACGCAGATTTTTTGATATTTTTTTTTGTACAGTTCTTACTTGAAACCCTTAACATCCCATTCAAGTCTAGATTCTAGAACCAAATGTAAAACAGCAGCTCTCGAGAGAATGCCACTAATTCGACCGAGGTTGCTTCCAGAGGTATAAATTAAGCCGGAATCGCCGCAATGACCACAAAACCGATAGTTTAAGAATATTCACGAGTATAAATTAAACAGCATTCGCTGCTGTGCAGATTTCCCTAATGGTTGACCGGCCAAGAATACGCGGCATAGAATATCTTGATACTTGACATCTTGTAGACTTATCATACTTGTACAAGAAAATAAACCAAAGACGTTCACTTCACACGTTAAATTCACAATTAGGTTTTTGTGAAATAATACTGTCTAATTTAAAGTTAGCCGTAAATTATACATATTGTTTTATGTAATATGAATACTGCCGTGACGTAGATGCTTCCAAAAACGAACAACGGCCCCAGATTTTAATTAATTCCTGTACGGTGTAGGTGTTCAAACGTTCAGTTTGAGTATCAATCTTTGGGTCTAGGTGTAGCTGTACTCCTAATTAAGCAAGCATTTTCGATCCCACTTATGTTCCGACAATACTAGGATTACTTATAAGTAGAAAATTTATTTTTAAATATATAGAAAGTGCCGCTAATAAAATATTATTAAGTCTATTAACTTATGAAATACACAAAATACAAGTGTTCTACTAAAATATCATAAACATTGAATAGGCGTTTTATAAGAGTATAGAGAGACCAAAATTGGTCATTATTTGAAAGTATCAAAATGTTACATTGCAAACACGACACGAAACATCCGGGGCGCGGTCAGGTTGTAAAGGCAAGACACATGGCCGGCGCTGGCGACCTCTCCCGGGATAGTGCCGCACTATTCAACTATTGATGGTACTACCTATGGTAAGAATTTCCACAAAGCAGGGTTAACTATTTTTTGTAAATGAATTGTGTGATTACCAAGCCTATCTAGCTGTAATAGTTTCTTAGTGCTTCTATAGTTTAATAATTATGTATATTTTATTTCTTTATTGTGTGACTCGAACGAGGATTGCAACGTTGACTTCGAATATCTATTTCTCGCTTAGATTTACTTTAAAAGAAACTTTTTGCCTTTTCGAAATATAGCAAAGGGCTTATAGTCGCCGAATATGACTTTCTTTATGAAGCAAATTGCAATTATTTCAGACACAAAATTATTACTTTGATTAACTTGCCGTATCTTACAATTGATGTCCTAATGATGATCTTCAAATGCACTCGAAACTCAGGTGGACAGATTCGTGAGTTACAGCCAGAATAATAATAATAACAATATAATAATAAAAAAAATTATTGACATTAAAGCAATACACGTTACACTACAATAAACACTTTAGGTACTTATCTAAAGACTTACACTTTGGTACTAACATAATGGTTTAAAGTATAGCCGGCTGGCAGCCATACTAGTAATGAAACTGTCACGGCTGCCAGAGCCTTCCGTTTCAGAGGATACAATATAAAGTAACAAAGATAATTACTAGAATAGACACATTCAATAATACAAGATACAGCTAAAAATCAAATATTTTGTATAAATATTTGATTTTTAGATGTATATATGGTATGAAATATCTGATCATGTCTTACGAACATTTTAATATTAATTCAATATTATTAGCTAACATTCTTGATCGTAATATATATATATATATATATCTCAGAATTATTAACTGTCATATATTCGCAAAATAATAATCGTAGAAAATGTTACCAAAACAAAATGAAAAGACATTAACCCTCTAGCACACACTCTGATTATCATTCCAATTTACACATTTCGGTCACAATTTATCCTTCTCGTGGCATAAAAAACCAATTTCGGTGGAAAAATGTGGCGTAAAAAAGCCAAAGTGTAACATACGAGTTTTTGTAATATCAATTTGCCTCTCATACATATATTCATGGCGCATCGCGGCAGGTCATATAATTTATATGTTAGAAGTTAGGAGCCACTGGAAACAATCGTATGTATTCACGAACGATTTGACTGTGGAAAGTGGCGGAATATATTTAGGCAGAGAGACTGTGGGGATTCTACTTACGAATAGAGTTTTTTTTAATTTTTATTTATGGTCTTGGTAACTCAATTTACTAAAACTTATACTCTTAGTGGAAGTAGACTTTGATCCTGAAATAGATAAACTCATGTGTTAGGATCATGGGCCAATTTGTCTTTTGTTTTTCAGTAGATCGCTAACATTTAAGACTTCGGCTATAGCTATCGGGTAGTATAGAAACTGGTATTGAATTCCACAATACAGTACGTTCTATAAAATAAACTTACATTAAAGTGTCAAGTGTTTTGTTTTAGTTGGAGTTTTTATCCTTACAAAATCAATTTGATATTGTAAATAAATAAATTTAGGTATTCTAAAGCGTACAACAACCAGCGTCTGTAAAGTTTGCTATTAATCAACTGTATACCAACCAGGGTGCCCAAGATACAGGCTATGCCTTGTTTGAGGTCCGCTGCTAATACATACTCAAATGTTGATGTTACGCTGATTGTGTTGATACATGGTTTTGTTTTAAGTTTTCTTCCTTTGGCAATAAATCATCATTATCATCATCAACAAATATAAGATGAACCCTAATGAACAGCTCGCAGACTAGCTGAAGCATCACCGCGGTCCGTCGGTCGGCTAGAGGTGAAGAGCATTATGCATGCGAATTGTATGCCACTCTAGGGGGCAGTTACTTATGCTACGTCTTTGCGAATAATCTCGCGATGGGATTGTAACTTGGAAGGTTGATATGAATTATTTCTGCGGGTTTTTATAGTTTTGCTCTAATATTGAACTAGACATAAGCTCTCATTTAAATCAGATCAACTTGGATTTAAGTAAATTGAACTAATGAGCTATATATAGCTAGATGATTGAAAACTTACGAGGCTCCAGACTGCCCTTTGAATATAGTCATATTGTACCACAACGATAGTTATTTTCATAGAAAAGAATAGAGTTGGTATTATAATTGATGATGGCAGACTACTAAATATTAAAAAAATTACCATATTGGCACAAAGCCATCTTAACTCTAATACACTTTAAATAGCAAACTTTGCGCCCAGGTCTGAAACTGGTAGCTCATAGATTATTACTACGTAAAAAATCGAATACTTCAATTATCATATTATACTACATTATCATATTATGTTCTAAAAGCACAGTTCAATTGGGCCATAGCTTACGTCAGACTACGCACTTGCGTTTGCGATTGCTGTTGCAACGCTACTGTAGTATAGCTTTTAACCACCTCGCTCAAAACTTGGTACGTATAATGTTATCAATAGCTACTAGAAAGTAGTTCTGATTAAAACTTAAGACTTGCCGACGATTCGGATCAAAATAAATTCGCACCCCGTTCCGAATCGACAGATTTAGTAAAGTTTTTGTTACGATATAATTCATAATCATATACGATATAGTTAAGAGTACATATAAGAGAGTACATATTTTAAATTTAACTTAGTCATATTTTTACTGAAGTAGGTATAGTAGGTAGGTATGCCGTATCTAGCAATGGCAATGAAATATTGAAGCGGAGTGAAAAATAGAGTTGCAATATTTCTCGTGTTACTTTCGTACGCTGCCGTGAATTTTCTTACCGTATGACATCTAGACACTTCGTGAAAAATTAAATGCACACATACTACACCCTACAGTTTGGAAGCTCTTTTAATATTCTTTCAAGCGGATATTTAATCCGCGGTAAATTTCTGTACGTTTTTTTTATTATTTATGATTTGTAGAGCCAACATTTTACGAAGGCAGGATGGTCTGCATAGAAATGGGATTTATTATTAGTATTTTTTTAAGTTTTGTACAGCGATTGTAAGCGTTGCACGTTTTTTAATACATAATTTTCCAAAATCGTATCTTCCTACTACTTTTCTCTGTGTCGGTGATACCACGCATTATTTACAGAATCATGTGTAACACAGTGAACTAAATATAGTTATTTAGTTATTTAATCTCTTTTCCAGGTAACGATTACATGTAACTGGTACAAAATAAAAATGATATAACCGAATCAAAGGAAAGAAACCAGCTAAACAACTAAAAAAATCATCAGTCTTCCCACAAAATATATGTCTAAAGATACTGCTAAGCAATTAAACAATTTAAACAGTTTTAAGAAATGGAACAAAATTCATTTAACTTTAAATTTTTTTTGTGAGACTCTGGTTAAAGAGGGTTATGTGATTTCATAAATTTAAAAGGAGTGGATTTGTATAAAAAATTAACCTAAACATTTAATATAGGCGTGTCCAAAAATATTATGTTAAGACGGCGCGCGTCTTTAGTTTAGGAATAAAATCTACATCATGTACATAATAAACAAGTTTTAGCCATAAAACTGGAAAGAACCAGCAGCACTACTTTGTTAACTTACCTTCTGAAATACGAATGACGCGTATTTAGCGCTAATAAGAAAACTCAGTGCGGGCATTAAACACGCAGTCCGTAGACCCTCGGGGAATGAATCACATGGTTTATTCAGGGACAGACGGCCCTTGGATATCTGTCCTACTTCATACGACGGGCTACGGTGCGATACTTACTTAAAAACGAAACAATGTTGATTATTGACCAGACTTCTGCCAACTGGCACATCGGAAAATAGAATTAAAAAAAAAAACTTGTTAGTATCATGTCGTCTCATTTTTCATTCAAGCACAAAACACATGCCTTAATACAAGTTAGCTTACTTACCTTTCAAATGTGACGATATTCGCTAGGCGTCTGTACAATATTTTTTAGTTTTTAGACTTAATTTTGACTTAAAAAAATATTTATTTGGCACTGAAAAGTACGAGTATACTCTTTGTGTTTTTAAAATTCTAAATCGTTTATTATCAGATACGTGATTATAAAATTTCTTGCGGACAAACAACCATAAATACAAACTGCCAAAAGAAGATTTTGCCAGACCCGACGCTTCGCTAACTTCGCTCAGTTAGTGACTGAAACTGAAAAGATACGTAAATTAAAAAAACCGTCAGTCTTAAAACACTCGTAACTCTATGCTTTGAAAACTGACACCTGTATCAAGCGAGTTTCCTTTATTGCTGCTAAAATTTTCAGTCTGTCCGTGTTTATTCATTAAACAGAACCTGTGAAGTAGTTGGTGTGTTCCGCGCTTAATGAGACTGATAGTTTAGGACTGTGTGAGATACTTTCTACATTTCCTCTCTTGTATATTTCTTCTCTTCTACATGCGTCGTAGTCTTAGTACTTTTTTAAACAGTCATGTAAATAAATGTTATAAAAAATTGACGGTTGTCTTTTAATCAGCATGAGTCAACGCAAATATTTAAGTTATTTTTTTTAACAAAATACTAAACAGATTTTGTTCACATTTATCGGATAAATAAAATAAACCCTTTAAAGAAAAAAAGTATTCTAGGCTGTCTTTGAGAAATAAGGTAAGAAACATTAAATGAAATCGTATTGAGGATCTCCTTTTTTTAGATAAAAAGAAAAGGAAAAGATACAGTCGGTTAAAAAGAGTTAAGCAACCCTGCTTAACTCTTTTTAACCAACGGGTTAGCAGTTGAGTCAATGTACACCGTATTTATTACTAACCTTCTGTTTACCACTGGTTAATGATAGGAGTGTTTACTTGACATGTCAAAGGTCGGTCACTGTTTGTCCAGCAAATGAAGGCCCCGGGGCCGGTTCTCCGAAGCGAAATATTAATCAAACGTTTATTTTGATCCGGATCATTGCAAATATTGACCGCAATTTTATGTCAATTTGTGATTGGTTGATGAGTTATCGATGTACCGAAATATATATTTTTTTAATTAAAAAAAAAATACGTACTCAAATTAAGGTATGTAAATTTGCCTACAGGTTAAATAATTATAGCATAATTTATACTATTGTACGAGTACGTGAGTATTTTAAGTTCGAATACATAAATAAAATTAAATAAGTATTACTCCCTAAATTCTATATTAGATATCTTATATTCTAAGTTGGGAAAAGCCAAGTATCAAAGAAAATATTTTTTATCATTATGCCGGTCATCTTTAATTAGTACAATAGGCCTGCTGATCATTTGTCGCGTAGATGCCAGCTACGAGAATCCGTAACTGAAGTTTTTTTTTAGGTTCTGTCTACGAGTACGTTACCTTAAATTATTCAAGCGTTATTGCTTTAATAATGTTTTGCAGTTTTATGTTTAAACTTTCAAGAATTTTTAAAAATGTTCTTCGTAACAAAGAGAACAGAAATGAATCACATAATTTTGTCTTAGACAGGTACTTGACCAGATCGTACGACCAAGAAAATTTGCGACACTGGGGTGTCAGATAGATAATATCCAGTCTGTAATACACAGGCTCTCAAGGCAGGCTGCCGGAACACTACCGTTAGGTGCTTGGAGACAGATTTCATCAACTAGAGGGTGGTAGCTTGCCAGGCGAGAGTTAAAAAACGCCCCTAACATGGTTTCCTCACAATGTTTTCCGACACCGGTAGATAAGGCTCTTTTACAAGTCTAAAACATACATCTGAGCTATCTGTGGCTGTCATCGTTAAAATTTTTGATTATAACATAAGTATGTATTTATTTAGTGAGTCTTTTGACAAATGTACGTTTCCGTGTAAAAACTCGAGCTATAATGCAAATATACTTAACTATTTGTTAGTAACTATAACTTTCTTACAAAATCTTCGATTGCCAATACAAACTAATCAAACTACAAAAATAATTTATGAACAAACAGAAACTCAACACACAAAGGGCCATCCCACTGAATGTTCCGGCGAATCCTTACAATAAAATAATCAACAATGCCGATAAAGTGCAGATAATGCACCTACAGCGCATAAATACCACGCTCTCACCACAAGTGCTAACATCTTAATCGGTTCATTCAATGGTGTTCTCACTCGTTCATTCATTTCGTTCGTTATATATTGTAGACAGAGGAAAGATATAGACAGGAACAGAGGAGCTTGTTTTATTTTTTATTCTCGAAAAGCTTATAATAAATAAGCGTGTAATATAAGCTTTTATAACTGATTTCATGAAAACAGGAGGTTAGTAATTAAAATTTTAAAGAAACTTTAAGCGTTGTAAAAATCAATGCAAAAATCATTTAATAAAAAAGACAAACAAGAGTTTTTTTACGAATACTTATACGAGTTAAGAATAACCATTATTACTTTAATTTTGCTGAATATTCTTTTACCCACTATTCGAACAGTTTTGAAAGGAAGTATCTATGCTGTCTATAAGTTAATCTGTCTAAGATATAAAGTACATAAAGGCGATGAATGTTATTATCACGCAATGAATAATGCGTCCATTATCGCATATCGGTTGTCGCAAGGTGCAGTTATAGGGCGTTTATGCAAAGAAGCATTCTATGTGAGTTTATGATCCTACAGCTGTACCAGTGCTATTTTATTTGCTTTAGCTGTAGTAGTGATCTCTATATCCACGTGTTCAATTATTTGTACTCTATACAAAATGATTATACAGAGTTATCGCTTAGTAGCCGTAAGGGCGTACTATGGGACCAACCTGAATTTAAGAAATAAATACAACCTATTAAAAATACTTAAGTAAAATTATGATTATAATTATGTTTACTATTAAGTGTACTGTTATCACAAAATGTATGATGATACTACACAATACACTTCGTTGGCAGGAACTCGATATTAGTCAAGTAAAAAGAATAATCAAAAGATTAACTCAATTTCAATTAACTTACTATCACTTACTTTACTAAAGTTTATATTATGAAAAATTAAAAATTATATTGTGCTTATTCCAGTATTTACAATCACGAATGGTATGATTTGTACTCTCTCCAAAGAAAACACCATTTCCACCCACACGTTATGATTGAGACATCGAAGCGAGGGGATGTGCTAAAATTATTATAATTACCATTATTATAACCATCAACAGGCACGTATTGATGCCGAGACGAAACAAAGGCATCGGTGAGTCAGGGGGGTACTTACTTACTTCTTGATAAGAAAAATGTGAGATGAATTTTCAATTTGTATTTGCATACGGGTAGGACACTAAATGGGTCAATCCGAGGGTTTTCAGAGTAACGATGAAGAAATTGATGGTACTTTATCATGATCATGTAATGTTAAAGAAGAGCTAACCGACTTGTATTGAGCAGGCGCTTATACAAATGTTTTAGTTATTTTGATCTATGAAGCTTACTACAATACCGATTTTGATGAAATTTATTTGGAACCGTATTCTTTCAAACAATATAATATTTTTTTTTCTAACTAAGGTCAGTCAACGCTTAGCAAATCGCGGAACATCGTTAAAAAAGAAGGAAAATTCTCTTCTTAAGTTGAAGATGGTTACATTTTTTTTTAATTACAATTCATTACCTACAAGCTAAATATAGATGATTTAACAAATCTCAAGAGTGTATGTGTATTGACTCAATTAGTAGCTACTTTCTTTATACCATCAACAACAAATCGATACCTAAAAACTATCAGCAACGTTTCCTCAAATCTGATTCGATTTCATAAATCCTTACTTACGTAACCTTATCTTTCCTCATCTCATTGAATAACAAAATATTTTAAAATCGACTCTAACTTCCAAACTTGCAAAACACTTAACCCTTTCCTTATGATCAAATTTTTCACCCCCGTTCTACGGAAGCAACCCTTCCTCAACTAAAAGCTGTAAAATCTCGAAAAAACTCCCCGAAGACACGCCGAAGACACAGTCAAGGACATAATTCATGATGAAAAAGTTAATTTTCACGGAGCAAAGTCTCATTTGCATATTTTTGTGTACAATGTTCAATTATTTGAGAGCGCGTTACGGCTCACTTTTGCTACTGAACCCTAATAACGGTCCTCTGGGCGTCGTTCCGGATACGGAACCCTTTCGGGGAATTAATTTTTCTTGGGCAATTAGCGAGAGATGTTTAAAGGATGTTTCGTTATTGATCTGCATCTTTTAAGGGTCAAAACCATCATGATCCTCTTTTGAATAAAATACTCGATAAAAACGCAGCATAGTAGTTTTGTATATTGCCTTAAGATATTGACGTTTCATTTTAAGCCAAGACACTTTACTAAAGCACTACAATAGCATTTAAAATATTCGTGAAATGAAAAACAAGGATACACAGCGAAGTCTTAGTAATATAGTGCCGTTTTTATGTCATAGGTGTATGTGGAATAATGGAACCCTAAAAAAGGTGAAGCATAGAGAACCACCCTTTTTCGGTGTCAGTTAAAAACCGGTTTGCAACCATTTTATTAAATCTAGCAACACGTTTTACAATACTACGAACCATTTCTTGTTCTCTCGGTAGTGGTTATAGACCCTTACGCTATAAAATTGGGGTCAGAAGTCGTTATACTCTTTACCTATCTCTTACTTATTTCTCGAGAAGGGTGTATTAAGGTGATATTGTTGTGAAATACGATTGAACTTGGAAACAATTGAATATTTGGAAATATAATTAAATTTCTAAGAGGTAATTCGTAAGAATTTTCGCTCAAGTAAGTAAAACAGCTATAGAACTATTTTCTACCAACTTTCCAAAAATGAAAGAGATACTCAATTTACAGAAATAACTCATATTCCAATTAAACTACTATTGATATGACAGCCAATTTCGTTTTTGACCTAAATACTTTGACGGCCGCCGTGGTATTGTGGCTATTATGCTTGCTTCTAGATCCGACGGGTTCAATTTCTCCTTCGGGGCAGGTGTTCGAATTATGAGTTTGAACATTTATCTTCGAGTCTGGGTGTCTTTGTGCGTGTATTTGTGAATTTTACATGGCATCCCCGACACAGGAGAAATCCTAGTGGGGTGCTATGAGTGTGAATATTTTATTATTATTTATTATTTAACTAGCTCTCGAGAGCAATCTGCGTGACATTCGGGTTAAAAATATCGAGTATATTCAATTACTTGGAAAGAATCATGTACAGTCAAAATGTCACTTACTTAGTTCATTATACGAGTATAATCCTAAGCTATTCTAACCGAAGTAACTAGATTGAGCATGTACCTAATGTTCTAATACTGTGCAAAATTATATATATATAAGAAATAAAATATTTGAAAATGAAAATATAAATTTTGAAAAAAAAATATCAAAAAAGAGTAATTGAACAAAAAGGAATACGCCACGTACCTGTAATTTATATGGTTGAATAAAGGAATACCATCATCATAAGCTGTTTTGCCATCTGGTTTATCAGTATCATGATAGGCAATATAGAGATTTTGCACGGTCATATCATATGAGGCAACGGCCTCTAATACACTAGGTGGGGCTTGTTATTTATAATAATAATATGTTATTTCGCCAAACCAGGTTACAGTCTAGTACTTTGGCCATAATGGGGTAAGTGTGACAAATCTACGTGACATTGTAAAACAGGCATTAGCAGTGAGAAATGCTTACAAAATATAAGACCTTGCTAAAGTATTCGCTTCATAAGATATGCAACGAGGGTGGTTCGCATTGTATATGTGAATTACGATATACAAACGGTTTTAAACTCGGCAGGCGCTTTAATTTTTTTTTAAGTTATTACATTTACAAACCAAAGTGCTGGATCAATTTTTTATAAAACTATGTAGGACTAACTGGGAAATTTACTTTTCAACATTGTTGTTGAAATCTGTCTAAGCGTTTTTGAGAAATCTGGAATAAATAAAACTTAATTGTGTCACTGGCGTTACGAGTATGAAACTTACGGCGCATAAACGCATGTTTGTAAGGTTTTATAGCATTTATTTCTTTCTCTACTATATAATATTTATTTTATTTTTCTACATATTATATACATAGTCGACACTTACTTGTTTAAAAAAACGTATGTACAAGTCAACCGTTTAAATATGATATACCTAGTACACGAAGAAATATTGGTAGGAAAGATAAGGCAGGGTAAAATATACGGTGTATTTATATACCTTATCCTATGTACACAGACTAATTTAGACCGAATACGACCCACTCAGACGATGTTGAAGACATATATACATTTTAATAAATGTATCGCCGGTGAAAGAGCTTTTTATCAAAAAAGAAGCCTCGAAAAATGTAGAGTGACTACAGTATTCAAATTTTGAAGGATCTTTTAAGTTTTTTTGATGAAACAACAGTATTATTGTCTTGTGCTAGAACGATACATGGAGCTTTGTTTTATGGTATCTAGCTGGTACATAAAATATGTACCAGCTAGATACAACTTCTAAAATTTATTTATTTTGCAGTATCATTTGATTTATAATATGGAATTATTTATTCGGACACGTTTATATTTTTTTCTGTTTCATTTAATGCGTGATGTTGACCTATTATCTATTTATTTTTGAATGAAATAGAATAATTCAGTTTTAAGATGAGGTACAAAGAGCATCTGATGGAGTCGCAGAAGAATGGTATTATTTAAAAGTATGCTTTTCTGTGCTTTTCTGTGCTAATTGCGCTAGTGTATGCTATTTTGCTTTATTTCATTTTTCGGTCCCACTTATTGTCATTTTTCCATTCCTACAATTTTGTGTTTATTTTTTTAATTTTTTTTTTTATAATTCTAAATTAGTAGTAATTCATATATTTCAATTAATGTGAATGTCATGTATTTGGCTTCTTTAAAATACCTTGGTATTTAGGTAGGTTTATCTAGATTAAGAGTCAGTAAAGATCAGTTGGTCAATTACATTTTTGTTATTTTGCGTTATTAGTTATGTTATTCACGTTTTGTACAACTTATTCTTCCAAATTGTTCTAACACTAGTTTGTTATTATTATCTTGTGTATCAATGAAGGTCAGAGCTGAAAATCAGTGCTGCGGTGAATTCTGTGGCTTCTGCTGAGCTTATGACCTTTTTTAACGCACTCGTCACTACGGTGATAGTAAAACAATGTTTCCTTTAATGTTATATGTTATATCGTTATGTATTATTTGTCTTATCTTTGTTATTATTGCTGTAGTGTCTTGTGTGTCTTTATAAACGTTTTCTTTTTTTCTAATTTTATTGACACATTGAATACACTTATAATATGACAAAAAATAACAGACAACGTATATAGTCTCGTCATTATGTTAACAATGGTGGCAATATTGCTGTATAACGACAAAAACATAATCTTATTTTTAACTCAAACTTAAAACTTACGTAAAATAAATAAAGTATCAGATAGCTTCAGATTAACCCAAACCATACATCTTTTTTCTTAGTGCATTGACGTTATTTAATAGATTTTTATATTAAATTTAACGCATGGTTATATTAGCTCCTACAGAACGTAAAAATGTATACAAATGAAGTGTAGGTGGCTGAATAGACCCGGGGCGAGTATAAATGAATGGCGCGCGTACTTTAGGGTTAAGTATACAATACTGCTGGTGAATTGAGATGTTCCTTTATAAATAACAACGTTACGAGATTCGTTTCAATCATCCTTATTAGGTATATTTAGGTACTTCATAAAAAGAGGAGTTACAATTACAAAGCTATTTGGAAGAGGCTTACAAATCTATTGTTAATTATGTTTGATGGTAAGTAATCTGTCAGATGGTATCACGGTAAAGAAACGGCCTGTTCTCCGATTTCTTAGCAAATGACAACAAATTTTACCTACAATTACCTACGCAACCCACCAAATTAGAAATCCTAAAAGAAATTAGCTAATGAATACAAAAACTAAATGTGCAATACATTTTTTTTATTTTATAACAAATAATCTTAGCCTATTTTATTTAGACATTTAGCGACTTAAAAAATTACAAGAATTTGATTGTATTTATTTCAAATTTCGAACTCTTAATTAATTCAAATTTAACTAATGGTTGTATTTTTCATGGCTTTGCCAAATATTGAAATCGGACGGGAAAGGGCGCTGCAGCGAATTAAGCAAAGACGCTTCGCTCCCTCGGATAGTAACTGTAAGGGTCTACCAACATAGTCTGACTGCTAAAGCTAACTGTATCAGCTAAGGTGGGTGATATTTTATGGCTTTACTTATACTTTACCTACCTAAAACAACTTTTCTCTCCTACCTTCAAGATTCAAAAACCTCTGACCCAATGACTTCCAACAAATAAAACACGAACTCGCAACTTCTTTTTTCAGTAGCCCGGAACAAAGGCTGTAGAGCGGAATAAAAGGAGCACGGGAAGGTTCAACCCACCCCCTGACCCGTGGGGGGTGGGGGTTGGGTAGGGGGTGTCGTTATACGTCATCTGTTTTATCTGAGGATGTATGTGGTCGTGGGAATGTGAGATGTGGTGGTCTGAGGTGAGAGACTCTACAATGTCTTTGTGTACCTATTATTTAAGTAGATATATATAAGACTGCTCGGAGTACAGCTGGCGCAGGTGTTTCTTATATATCACTGAGGTAGAACAATCACGCTCGCATCGCTCAACAGTTATGCACGACCACGAAAGTCAGCGTAACTGTAGAGCTAGATGGATATATCTAGCTCGTAGGTGGGTGACGGTAAAGTGGCATTTACAAGTAGTTCTAGTAAGTACGACTTATTTTAAATCTCTTTGTTATTCTTAAGATTTTGGGTGCTACGACGAACTACTGCGCTGCCTAAGTAAAGAATATTATTTTTATTAGTATTGTTTTTAACTGTCATTGAAATCTTTTATTAAGGTTTCACTACACAATATTCGTAATTAGTTTAAATAAATCAATCATTTTTGTAAGGTGTCAGGTGACGCTTTAACCACAAGTAGGAAGATCCAGCAGAATCGAATAAACTAATGGTTATAACTATATTGCATACCACTCGAAAGATACATTAAATTCCAAAAAATATATTTATACATATAGACAATGGTAGTCGTGTAACGTGCAACATATAGAGGAATGATAAGAGGGTGGTAGTTATTTACCGTTATTTATCAGGTCACCCTGTCAACTAATTGGGTGGCCTTATAGCTTCAATAGATTTCTTCTTGACACTAGATGTAAGATTTTTTCTGTATATTTGATATTTGTGTGTCTGCAATAAATAGCTAATTCATTCATTCATTCATTCTTCACATTTGTATGCGTTCAAAGGTAGTGTATATTGATATTTTATATAATTTTATTAGTCTATTACTGTTGAATTCCATTTCTACAGACAATATAAAAAGCTCAACTCTTATATAATGTACAGAAATATCAACGAACAGAAAAACCTAGCACAAGTTCCACATGTCTAAGTATGTGGGGACCCTAAAAAGCTCACATCTAAGATAGCGACCTCATTTAAAGAAAACCCGCCCAGAGACCAAAGCATTAAAGTTTTCACATCCCAAGATTACATGAGCTATAAAAAACCGCCCGGCTCCCATTGGTGGAAAGTGTCGCGATAGGCGTGGCCTAAGGCTTTGTCGCCAAAGGGCGTGGCAGAAAGAGACAGCTCCGTTTTGTCACTGCTAAAAAGCCTCGGGAGGGACCCCGCTATGTTTACACTTCTTTATAATATACTCTTTAGTTCAATAGCTAGGTTTTTTACCTAGGCCTATTAGATTAGTTTTCTATCTTAGCTGCGTTAGAATGTCATTAAAACTGATTCTATCTTAAATAATCGATAGGTAATATATCTGATATATTTTTTTTGTTTTTATTTAATTTTTCTTAATTTTTATTAGCACTTGCTCGGTAGTATTTACTCCCACATAACATGAAGATTCAAATATAACTAATTAATAACAATAATGAAACTTTGAGATTAGACACACTGATTAGTGAAACTTTCGATGCTTTAATAAATTACTAATATTAGATTGCTTGACCATATAATATTTAAATACATATAAATAATTTACCTAAACTATTTTGTTACACTTAGTTATAACATTGATCTTAGCACGTCAAAGAGACTCAAATGTTAACCAAATACTCAATGAAATTACAAGGTAACTAATCTACCAAGTCTATATCGTTATCTATATATCTATTTCGCATTCCGAGAAACCCCTATACGATTTATCTAAGTACTTGCTGTACTTGAATACCTTATTTACCAAAAATATGCCTCAAACAGCAATGCTCTTAATTGACTTCAAAGCAAAAACTTCCCTTTCAAACATCTAACTATATACCTTTACAAAAGCAGCTAATTCACTTACGTTTTTCCCCGAATAAAACTGAAATAAACATAAAAACGGCAACATAACATCTCCGCCCAAGACTGGGGGGATAGAGGAGGATAAAGGGGACTCCCCTACGAGGTAGGAGTAGGGGGAGCAAAAAGCTCAAGTGCAGGAGGCTGTATCGATCGGAGCGACGGCGACATGGCCGGGTCACACGGAAAGGAGGGGGTTGGGTAATAGAAGGAGCGGGGGATACTCGTAGTCACCAATTTAAAAAGACCAAGGACTTTCATAGCTTTATTACTTACTTTTGCATTTCGTTATCAGTTTTGAATCTAGAAACAGCTCGTCAAATATATGTAGAGCAATTAAGATATCGTTGGTTGTCTACTGTGATTTCACTCAATATATAATTAAATACTGTAAAATTCACAACTACAAATAAAAAAAAGTAAGACAACACATTTCAATTGATTTTTAACCTACTGTTTGAAAATTTACCCAACTTTTATTTCATTTTTCACTAAACATATTAAAAAAAAAATCTCTTTAACATTTTGTATTTCCATAACATAGTTTTGAATTAATCTAGATTAGGAATTTAAATACTATAATGCAAGTAAATATTATATTATATATACAAGTTTCAAAAAACAATTGTCATTTAAATTAGTTTTATAGTGTATTTCGGTCACTGCGCTTTGTAGCAAAATTAATTGTGTAGCATGTAATCTCAGTAAGTAAATATTATTCTTATGAGACTAATAAATTTCTCAAACCGTACTAAGATATCCATTTCATATGAAAGTTTGGCTTACAAAATAGAGTCTTAGCGTCCACAAGCTTTTTGAGTACACACAGTTAAAACCAGATTCAGTATAAATATCAAATTAATTTCGTAATAATGAGTATTGTGAGACACTTAATGCCCTGTATACACTGGGGGATAATAAGAACGGGAAATTTATAAAGCACATACAAGTTACCATAAAAGAAATGACGCTCTGTATTTAACTCTAACCTTGTCCTTCCTTAAGAACTTTGAATAACTGCAGACATACTGTTTTCATTACCAGAGAATGCTCGTACTAAACAGTGATGCGTCGATGTTTGGTATCCTGGTTATTTACACACATAATTATTTATTATTGTTAATCTAATTACTAATTATATTAAATATTATATTATATGAAATATTCAATTATATTATAACATCAATTTCCGTCTACAGCATGATTTAAAAATCAAGACAAGGGAACGTGATTCCAATTTTCCAATTTTCCGCAAACAAATCACCCGCCAAGCGGAACAATAAAATTTTACCAACGACAACAAAAACAATAGACTGTCTTCTAACGTCTCCCCAGAGCAGACAAAATGAAATATTAAGTTAAAATTGGAGTTAATACCTGGCGGGACACGAGGCAGTGCTTTTAAGGGTACATCTACACTGCATCCAAGATATACTTCCCAATTGAAGATTTCCTGAAAAAGGCTCTATATTTATAATGGTACTATTTGAAATAATGTTAAAGAAGACAGGTTTTCACGCGTACCTGACTATAGTTGGACCTTTCCAACAATCAGCTACGCGTGAAAACCCGTCTTCTTAAACAATATGAATCAAACACGCGTTAGTGTACTATTTGAGTTCACAGTTTTTACACGTCCATGGTAATAGAACTGTATGGTGATGCTTTGAGAATTAAAAGCAAATCGTCACAATATGGCAATGCTAACACCACCTCAGTTAATATTAAAAGACCTTGAAAATACAAAATGTATGTATGTAAAAGTAATTAACTTGCTGGATATTTAGAAGCCAGTCTCAAAAATTCGACGGTCGGAGCATAGTGAATAGGGGTCTTTAATACGTATAAATCATTCAGGATCGCGTTATGGAAGCGCGAACGGAATTAATATCACTTTTCTTCGTCTCGGCGGCAATTACAGTGTTGTCCGTATCACTACTGTGCTGCTCGCGCGATCGGCCAAAGAACAGTTATTGTATAGAAACGAATGGCATCTGCCGAAGATTACGTTTTTTACAGAAGACTATCAGATTGCCTAATGCTAAGTAGGTAATAGCAAAAGGTTGTTGATATGTATATACATCGACAAGCTGACACCAAAAACTGTTGGTCAAAGTCTTGTACCCTTATTGTCTATAACGAATGACGAGATTTCTTGCTGAAAACGCGTGACTTGTTGAACGTTATGTTGACGCAATACGTCATTTTGATTATGCAAAACGAGTGCGTTCCGTACAACGGAACAATATCAAATTTGATATTGGCTTAATAGATACTGTTCCCCGTGAATTCTACACGCTCAAAATAACGCGCCCGTGTTACATATTGAAATATTCAATACACACATTTGCTAGATTAGTGATAAGTAGAATATTATTTGTACTACATAATCTATATGAAAATAAAAAGCACTGACTGTTCTTGCTGCTAAACTACATCGCAAAAGATAATTCTCTCTTCGTCGAAAATATGACCAAAAAGTGAATATAAAAATTCTTTTCAATTAGCCTTTCCATATCACTAAAATTATTTTTATTGAACTCTAGCGTATACGCTTATAGATAAAAAGTAGCCCGCTCGCTGTAGCGTAGGGCGGTCAGTTCTGTACTCTTTTTCTATCTGTGGCAGTCCCCGAAGAGGGCCTAATTCGACGCGCGACACCGGCCGATTAAATTTTAATATTTGAAGCGAGACTGCTTCGGAGACGATTGCGCTGGGGCCGGCGGGCGGGGTGTCTCTGCCTGTGTTGTTTTGCAGATTGGCTTGGCTTGTTTTGTTTTGTGCTCATTTATTTACTCATGCTCGTGTCATTTATATATAGGTTTATGTCTAAGGATGCAGTCAAACTCTGTGAGAAGTCTCACATATTCTAAGATATACGTACAAAAATTTCACGTTCTATTCGTTGATTATTATGACCTGCATGTTTATTTCTTTTCGGTATGTAAATGCTTAAGAGTCAAAAGAGAGAAACGAGATGTCATGATAATAGGTCGACAACAGTGGATAATTTATTTAGGACGATTTCTGATTTTTCAGAAATCGTCCTAAATAAATTATCCACTTTCAATTTATTTAGGACGATTTCAATTTTGAAAAATCATAAATCGTCGTAAATAAATTATCCGTTAATATTCAACATACATTTGTCCGTGCATAATCGAATTTTTTTCTATAGATCAACTGATTTTAATATTGATGCTATCTGAGTTGTAGTTATGACTGAAAATATAACAATAATATACGAAAGGTAAAGATACATAGTAGGTAAATAGTGAATAATAAAATTCTGACTAAGCACAGTCCAAAAATGCAGCAACAATTAACTCATAACTGTACACTACAATTTCTGGCCATTGCAGTCTCATGGCATGTTTAGACTCTCAATTAAGAGGGTTGCGTGATGAATACGCTCTTTCTTCCGACTAATGCATGCAAAACAATACCTTTGTTCTTGTTCCTTTAACGAAAGAAAGTAAGTATTGCACAAGTAGCCACAAAGGCATCACACACCTGCGAATTAGCATACGAAATTAGCATTTACATGCGTGCAATTAGAGGCCAGATTGGTCTAAACCGTTAATTTTGTATCGATATCCACGGTTATTCTAAGGTTGATGTTGCCATTAGTCTGTTCTGTTCTGAAGCATTCGGCACCGGATGTCCTATTAAAATAATGGCCGATATTCAATAAACAACCATTATATCGGTTGCTGGCATTATTTTGGATGTGTGTATCCAAATTTGACGACCAATGAGTGTAATTTTGATACTTGAAACAGCATTTTAGTTTGAGATAGCTATTGTTAAATGTTTTTATGGTGATAATAAGCAGGCATTGAACTAGCTAGGGTAAATAACTGCTTAGTAGATTTTTATACAACTGTTTTTACATACAAAGCGAAGAAGAGGCTTATTGCTTAATTAATTTAGCGCAACCTGCTCTATTACACTTTTTCATTATTTTCAGACATAAATAGACATATTTTTTAAACCGAGTAGCATTTTTGAATCAGTAATATTGTAATACTGACTAAAATATATAAAAAAATTAAATTGTACGAAAGGATCAAGACCTTTTTCCTTAATTTTTGCGACGTCATGAAATGATGGCTACCTGTATTACGCCTCGAGGATATATTTTATTTTGTCTGCGTTGGATGGCCATCGTATCGCATGCGTAGCTACAATACGCTTGCGGTTTTTTCTTCAGAATTAAGCTTTTTCTTAGGCTTTGAGAAACGCACTGCAGTTTCGTTGCTTAAGATAGAATCGCAAATAAAAATTAAATATGTAAATTACGTAAAAATACTATACCTAGTACGAAATTTTAGTCAATCGATTTCAATAATGTTTTAATTAATCTTATATAATTTTCAATAGTTGTAAAAAAAGCAATAAGTTTAGTGTCCGAAACCAATTCTTCGTTTGCATACTTCTAAGAGCTAATAAAACTTCATCGAAGCTATAGGTCAGCTATTTGCCTAATTGGAAAAACGGTAAATCTATCCGATCACCCCTTCCTGAGAGGTCACCCCCTTCCCTGGGGATGCGCCGGCCGTTGTAAACAACTCTTCGGTGTTGCCCGTCGTAAGCGAAATATTGCTGGCTGGTTAACGGCTTTTAGGTATTCGGTGCACGTTTCAAGCTTGAATCTAGGAATTATTTTGGTCGTTATCTATTTTTAAATATTTTTCGGTAAAATACCTTATAATAAAAATTTGAGTTTGAACAGATATAAAAAATACCTTGAATAGGAATACTTCTAAACATAATTCAAAAGAAATATTCCTGAAAATTAGTCTTCGGCAGACAAATTATTCAGAAACTGAAAAAAAATATACTACATTTTCATAAAAATGGATTTAAATAACCCCTCTTTGATGTCGGTTAAAAATTAGAAAAAGTAGTTCACAGGGACATATGATAACAGTGATCTTTTTTAGCTCACAACACCCTGAGTCAATCAGTCCACTGAAGCTAAATGATAAGGAATTTCTCAGAAGTCCAATCTTGGTTGTAAAGTAGCTCGCTTTGGCGTCTGGAGGAATTTCTTCAAATCCCAAGACGCACTCGAGATCCCTTGCTCGAGGGCATTGCAGTACCCTTTGTCTTTGTGTTGTCATACGATCAAGTAGAACGGAAAACTTGCAACAAAAAATTTGCGCTCGAGAGATTTATACTATTCGCAAAACTACTAATTTGATTTATATTTCTACTCCAAACATACGGATATTTCTGCCAAATATTATTGAATTCTACCGGTTAGTGGCGCTGCCGTTGCATATTCCCCCCATTTTTCAGATTTGCTGCCTTTTGCAAAAAAAAGAAACTAATCACAAGTCATGCCATTTACAAATTTCTAGAATGGCATGATGACGATCGACACTTGTCTGTAAAAAAAGATTATACAATATTTTAGTAATTTTTATTCTTGGTATATTCAACAGAAGGGGGAATTTTTACTAATTGATTGATTATCCACTTATTGTGCATAATCAGAAAAAATAGGTTCAACATTTTCCCTGACAGTGTGTCTTACATTTAACCCTCCGCCACGTATGTGTCACACATCATTTCGATTGTCGCATTTCATCACGCGACAAAGGGGGACAAAACCAGGAAGGGTACATAATATCTTTAGTGTAGTATTTGATGGTTATTTTCCTCGTGGATATATAATTGGAAACTAGGTGAAAACCACGAAAAGTACGAAGAAAAACACTTTCTTTATATATATTAAATTTATTATATATATATTATTTTATTTATTAATAATGAAACAACTCTTAACGCTCTACCTTTAATCACGTATTTGATATTCCAGGAAACGTTTTGGGCCCAAGTAAAACTATAGACGTTCAAAGTCTAAAGAAGTTTATATAACGATTAATATTTTGGGGTTTCCGTGGAAAATTCTGCAACCACATCAATACAGCAAGTAATATATTTTAAATCAGTGCAAATTTGTAATTGTTTTTCAGACCTTACAACGTAAATTTAAATGGATGTTACCATTTAAATTAGTGCTATGGATATGCAAGGAAAAAGAAACAATGGCAAAGCTACAAATAACGTTTCTACGAGTAGTAAGTAAGTATAGTAGATGAAAAGACAATCTACTTAACCTAACACTATGCTTCGCCGTAAAGTAACGACAAGGATTCTTTTGAACCCCAAGCTAGCCATTTCACCAATGGCCCAGAATGGCCCATTATTTTTTTCCTTCCCATAAAGGTTATGGTAATGTAAAGGGGTTAAGATCAAGCTTTCGTAGGGGAGCGCTGTAAGCTGAACGAATGTACGACAGATGTTTTTGTTCTTTCTTGACACTTTAAGGTTAATAATTGAAGTGGATTGAATAGCAAGCTGTTCTGAATATGCTTAGATAGAAATAAATATAGAATTAATAACAGGTCTAATGCAATCTAGTGGAGTATAATACTTTTGCAATGGACTTCTGCAATGGAAAGCTACACAAAAGTGACAGTGAGGAATGAACTATGCTATGATGCCATATTAGGGCTGTTATTGCTTTGAATAAAACGTAATTAGTTATTGAATCAAACAAGATATTGAATCAAGGATGATTTGACTACTGATAATACTTTAAATTTAATTTTCAATTAATATTTTGTTATATATTGTTCCCAAAAACTATAGCGTACACAGCGATGGGCCTAGAGTTTTCACTCGGTCAACAGCTGCATCTCGGTCTCGGTAAAAACATAACAATATAATTTCTGAAAATTTCATCCGTTGACCTCTTGTCTGAAATGTATAACATTTTACTACTTTTCTCTACCGTGTCATGAAATGTTTGTAAACTCATTGTGTTCACCATTTCTACTCCTATAAGCTAGGTATAGGTATGTACCGAAGTAGCGACTAGCGAGTACCACAAGAATTGTAAGAACTTATCTCTTGCATAATGGATACGCCCTGATAGGTTTCCGTAAATGATTGATAGAGGCCGTCTTGTCGAAGCTTTCGCATTAATGTCGGAACTTTCGATACATATCTAACCGAATAACTACAATACTAAAATTTAATACAATGTCAGTACAATAACCCTGATTCGGGCAGGCTAAACTTACTAAACTAACCTAATTTGACATTTCTAAAATTGTTTTCTCTCTTTTTGTTTCCACAAGTTAGAAAAGTATGGCTCTAATTTTAGGAACTCTATTGCACACCATAAACTAAAAACACCACAATCTAAGCAAAACATTGGTCATACATGGTAGGCGCCCTTATCGCCTAAAACTATTTGTCTAAATTACTGTTAACTACTTATTTTTCATATTTAGTTGACATAAGCACTAGCTATCTCATTCTACAACTCTCTATTGTAAAATTCTTACGTGTTGAAGAGTACGTAACATTACTTCTATTACCACTGCAAAACAAAAAAGTGACCATGGCCCACATAGGCATTATAATAGGCTTATACGACTGTACGCAAAAAAAAGTTGACCAGAAAGTATCGAGTCCAAAATCCGTAACAAGAAAACGCAATCCCGGACAAAACTACATCTCCATTAAAATATATGAGTAGTCATACGATGACGGATCGGCGCGGTATTGTTGTGCTAATGTTGGCAACGGTCCGGTGTTGCCAGCGGAAACTTTTTAATGTGCCCGTGATGTAGAGACAGGAAGCTCGTAGACAGTAAGAAACCTTGCTAGCCCCGGCAGTAATGTGAAGTGCAGTTTATCTATCTTTATATTGCATCTTAACTCTGAGAGGCTTGATCATTATATAAATAATGTAACACCAAAGAAAGGAAAACAAAATTTATAAAAATGTTCATTTTCGAAAAATATGCATATTAAAATATTATTAAAAAACGCAATTTGGTAATAATGGTATAGAAGAAAATACATTATTGACAGTTTTTATACTTCTACTAACTCTAGACGGATAATATCGATAAGACCTGACGAATTCTAAAAATCTTCAACCTCAAACTCAACACAAGCCAGGAAAAGATTGTTGCGACTTTGTTGCGATAACAACCAACCTGTCATAGTGAATTCACAATAAATAAAAAAGAAAAATACAAAAACAAATATTTTTATTTTGTCTCTAAATTAGCAAACAGATATTTTGTGAATCCATAGGCCCCAAAACTAGTTATATAACTGTAAGAATGGTGACTAAAATGAAGATGTGGAACAATCTAGTTATCTAGTCCAAAAGTTCATCTGTCTACGTATTTTAATGTGGCCACGTCACGATCTCCCGCGGAAGTGACGAGATTCCCAATGATATATTTGTGTTTCCGAGTTCTTACGATACATAAATCAATAAGTTATGAAGGTAAGAGAATGTTTGTTTGCAGTTCTGTCCGGTGCCAGTATATCTTTGGAAGTAGGAGCAGTTTTGGATCAGCACGAAATTATAGGGCAGTTTTAAAACTCAAAGTGAATGTGAATATGTATATAAACATCTTTTGCGGTTATCTTACCTTACACTTGTGTGTATACAAACCTCAAGAGTGACCATTGGCATTTAGTTTCTATACAAACGGTATAGCAAAGCCGTTAAAGTCTTTTGAATTTTCAAAATCGTCGTTGATTCTTGACTCTCGGGAGTCGATTTTCAAAGTGTATTCTAGATTGGATATAATAAGAGGTCAACTCTTTTCAGCCATCTACAAAACCGAAGCTTCGTAACCGATTATAGCTGGAAAAAAAACTTAGATGATCTTACTATTATTATTATTTGACTATCGTGTTATCTTACTTTCAAAGATTTCTCCATAAACTGAAACAGCAATAGTAAAGTCTACTCAACTATCTGTTCCATTTTATAAATCATAAGGCGCGTTAATTACCGAGTTATCCCGAACACTATCGTTTTTCCGTCGCGTCCCCTTTTTGACAGACTATCTATCATTGCGCACTTACTGTTAGGGTGACGACTGTTTATTTGGAGATATGAAATATCAGAAATAGAAAATGGTTTATAAATTTGAAGTTAACATTGCGATATAGTAGAAAGTGGAATCGAGTTCCAATTTAGCTAACCTTTGCAGCAGCATAAAATACTAATGTATAAGAAGAACTACCTAATTATTTCTGAATCTAACTGTGTACCATCAATGCTTGAAATACATCAGTCTCTACCTGTCCATACTTCACTGAGAGAGTCTAAGAGTCATTCGGTTAGCGAGCCAAAGCTCATGGACTGACTTATATTGTATGCGTATTTCTATGTACAAAACTATCCGTATCTAATTTCTCTTTTGTAAAATAAATGTTTTAGGTTATCCTTGCCAATACGCTTTTTTAAAGTTAACGACACCAGAACAACCCTTCTAATCCACAAAATTGCCTTCAGTAAGTATTCAAATTGAATAACGATTGATAAATTGACACCCACCGCTACAAACAAACAACCAAAGCCACAGCATGCAAAAACAGATTCCCAAAGTCAATTTCTAAATTGCCTGACGACTATAAAGTCAACCCTCCTTAATCCAATCACACCCCGTCCTTGTCAACGTTTTGTTTCCTCTTTTGCTAAACCCACCGCATGAACAAGACCTCCTCAACCATAGACAACCGCGAACAGTAATACTTGAAACAATAAACAAGAGGGGTCATCTATAAATGGCTGCAACGCATAAAGGAATCAACAGCGCCACCAAAAAAGACCGAAATCGCTTCCCAAAAAAAGAACACACGAAGAAAATAATCCATTAGTTGCGTGCCGCGCAAATGCCTCGGTCGTTAAGGGGATACAACACGCGAAAAAGATCAAAAAGGATTCGCATTTCGAACGCGGGGATTCTATTATTTCGACCAGTCAAAGCCGGGGGTCCGGAATTTAAAATGTACTTAAATTCAATTCCTATATTCCGTTCCGTTTTGAAATGTATTTCTTTTTAATTTTCATTCGAGTCCATGGCGTACTTGTTTTCGGCCATTCATAGTTAACGTGAGTGATCTTTTGTAGGGGCTCTCTGTGAAATTGGAGAGGGCAATGTTTTATCCTTTTTGTGAGATCGAAATTGCCTTTCTGTCGTGTCTATGCACAAAATTAATCTCAGGACTAGTAGGAATACTATTTCAGGTAGTATCTTTTCTAAAACTGTACAACTGTTCGTTCTTCAAAGGTAATAATTTTCTATTTCCTACAATATTCAAGTCACATGCCCGAAAACTTTTATCGGTGCTTACCTATCTGATTCAAAAAGCAATTCGCACAAGTCAAAGCTATCGAATACTTTAAAATCCACTGGAGACGTTGCCCCTCGTTTTGGGGTGAAATGTGGCCTCTCTGGGGCTCGTGACATACATTCTAATAGTTTTATTGGGGGAAGGTTACTCAGGGAACTCACAAGAGCCACTTACAAAATAAGTATTGGGGAACACGGAATTGATGCCACTTTCAATGTCGACATAGAGTTTCGCGAAAAGGTACGAATCGTTAACTCAAAATGTATTTAACTTTAATAAACTCATATGTATTTAAAAAATCAATACTTCATGTATATCTGTTATGTATTGCAAATTCTATTACATTCATTGTTGCCTTAAAAGAAACGACCGTCATTAAAAATCTAATAGATATGTATCTCTTAGTTTTTTAAGAGTGAGTTCACTCCTCATTTATTTAAAACAGCTTACATTGCAACTACAAAAAAAAACTAAGAGATTTTGATAGTGTGATTTTTTTACAATCATATTAAACAAAACATTAAAAACCTTAAACAAGTCTTAGAAAAAAATATTTACATAAAAATGTATAGTTATATATGTTCAGTTAAAAAGATAATGTAACAAAATTTTAAAAAAAAATTGACTTTAACAAAAACATACCTTTCCATCCCCATAACATCTTATCATATAAACTCAGCACCATTATCGCGTAACACGAGTTAACACAAGTCTAATCTTCCAAGAGCCATCCAAAAAACATCGCTTAAAGAATTTCCCCTCCAGCGGAACCGGAAAAATCCGGTTTTCAATTGAATTTCACGTCAGCGGGACGTATCCTCACGGTAGATTAACCTCCGCCGGTCAAGATCTGTGTGTGCTTGTGTGATTTCTGTCGGACAACCGTAACTAACTCGAGTGGATTGATAGCCTCTTAAATTTTTAAAGGACGAATATTTTCTTCCTGTTTGTCTTAGATCCGGAAAATTGAGTAGAAACTGATCTTATTTTTGTAGAAATAGGATTATTTTTTATAATTAGATTTGAATGAAAGGCTGAAGACGGTGTCTACAAAGTTTAACATCTATGTAGACAAACATTCAAAACTCGTCGAAAAACGTTACCACTTGTACTGTAGTTTTAGTTTCGATAACCAACGACCAAACACCAAGAATCTATTTTACATAACTTGTTTAATCATTCAATCTTTGGTAACTGATACAGTCTATCATACATTCCAAGCTTGCATATTTATTATTTTTTATTTTTATATATCTTTGCGACTAGTATAAATCTACCAAAAGCTCCATGTAAAATTTTTTAGCAAACATTGCTCATAAATTAATTTATCCGAAGCGACGATGACGTTTTATGGACTCAACAAATTGTCATAAATACGACTTTCTGTCTTCGATATTAAAAATTCTGAATTATTAATGTTTAGCAGACAATATTTTTGTTAATAATTAGTTACAAGCTATTATAGATCTTATAGAGCGTGCGCTAAGGTTGAAAATGTTGTAAATATTTAATTTGGTAAGCAGTTTTGGCGGTAAACAGCAGGGAAGTATTTTGTATCGCATCATGTCTATGGTTTCATCAACACGACAGGAGGCCATTTTTACTTTGACTCCCGCAAAACGTACGTCTAATATTAATTTACCTTACGAAAAAACCCACAATAGGCACATGCCTATTGAGAGATATAGTTGTGACCCGCGGCATTACTCGTGACATAAAATGGAATATAAAGAATTTAAAACTTTGAACCCAAGGGTTTAATTTAGAGGTAGAATTTCCAAAAATCCTTTCTTAGTACATCCCTACGCCCTATAATGAATGTACCCTTTTTATTGCATGTCTCTAGGTCCGCCGACTTAGAGACTACTTTGATTCCTAACAAATATCAGTAAATCTGGACTTACTCTTTTATTTATATACATAAAAAATATTAGATTACCAAATAGAAGATAGATTAAAATAAAAAAACGTACTATAATAGAATATTATAGAATTACGTACAAAGAACTTACCTGACAACTGATACCTGACGCATGGGTAAGATAAGCCTCGGAGTTATGTACGCGTAGGTATGTATACCTAATATACAAGTTGTCATATAAAACTGTTGCAACAATCTAAGTTAATGCAGTATTCTTGTAAGGTTAAAACCATAACTATTTATAATTTTTTAACCAAATCATTATCAAATGTGATGTATTCAGAATACCTCTAAAGTGCTCGTTTCTACATAAACGAAATTCCTTTTATTTTTATTAGTAACAATTTTCTTCAACGTTATATTTCCACAGGATCACAGTTTCGGATAATAAACTACTGCATTTATATATATAGTATTTACGTGTCATATTTCTATCAAATGTTCGCTTGGCATCCCGCGATATGTCTCTGCGTTTTGAAAACTTCGGAAATTTTCACCTCGTGGAAACTTTTCGCGGATAATATTTCATCGTGGTTGATAATATCCAGTTGAAATAACTCCCCGTCTTTGTTGTTTGTTCTGTGTAAATTCTTTTAAGGGGAGGCAGCTTTGTGGCCATCTGTTATTTGAACAATCTTTGTCGCTGCGTATTTTTGTTCTTTGATTGCGGATGCTTTGTCGGATTTTTAATAATAAGTAGCAACGATAAACAAATGACAGTCGCTTGAAGTAATTAATTTTTTTAAATAAGTACGTTATTATAATAGTCAGTAGGTAACGACAAAAATTAATTCAGCAGGGTGATGCACATTCCGATATTTTGCCATCTTTTTCTATTTAGGTTCATCCTGCTGCATACGTATAAATAAAGCGTATTCTGATTGGTCTAAGTGTCATGTTCAAAACAACTTGCGTCAACAACCTCGTTTCTAGCGGCTCCCTTGGTTTACTATACACCTACCTACATATAAACATGAATATCCTGTTTCAGAATAAATAGTGCGACATAGGAACGACATCCGCTTCACGCCGCAGCTCGATTTCCGGGCGCGACCGGACGCGACCTCACTGCGAGATAAATCGCCCGACTAATTCGCGATACATTTGTTTGTCTTAGTGAACTCAAGACGGCTGCGTTCACACTTTGTAGAGAAGCCAGTAAATAAACGTATAGGGAATCTTTCGGTGATGTGCTGAATAAAGTTTTCTTGGTAGTTTAGGTAAGTATGTAACTTAGTAAGCAGGCTGCTACATACGGCTATATCGTTTAACTCGGAAAAACTACTTCAAAACTGCAGCTGCTAATGTTGTAACCTTTTTTTTAAAATATCATATAACCTTTTTTTAAAATTTACCACAGACACTGTCACCATAGTTTTATTCATAAAACTTACAAATTTTAAAATTTTTATACAAACCCAGTAATATTCCGAGCATGCTGGCAGCTAATGTTGCAACTATGTGCAGTAATGGCATAGAAGTTCATTTGATAAGTAGGAGGAGATACTTAGTTAACTATGTATCAATCAAAGTTAAACTTCACTGTTGATAGTAGGATTGCCTTTTATCTTGCTACAAGCAACTGACAATTTAATTTAGAAGTATAATGTACATAACCACATCTCTGACTTACCAACTCATGCAATCTTCACTGACATCTGACTGACCAAACTCTCTCACAAAACTAATACAACAGGCTAAATAAACTAACCCGTAAGAAAGTCTGAAACAACAAAGCGTGCTCATTTCCTCATTTTGTTGTGCAAGATTGGACACCATTCCATCACCAGGGGGCAGCACACGCCACTTACTGTGTCCCCGGCAAGTCGTTAGTGGAAATGGCTAATGAACTAGGAATTGGCAGGGAGTGACCAACTGGCGACGATGTTTGTGAGTATAACTGGATGGTGCAAGCTAAGACAAAGCTTTATTGCTATGCCAAGTTTGAAATGGAGTAGTTTCCGAAATTATCAAGGGAGCGTGAATATTAGGGTTACGAAATAGGATACCTACAACACTTTGACAATAACCGATTTTATTTTTTTACGGAGTAGCTCATTTATTACGTCTATTCATGATACTCTATATCCAATATCTATTGATCTTCAATCAGATATCACAGTTTAAGTACTTCTACGTCTTTGTCTGTAGGTACATACATTGTACCGAAACTTAAAATAACTACTCGACAAGTGTTGTCATATCCAGGTTGTATAGAGCAGTAGTGTAGGAGACGGCGGACATTGGTTAATTACGCGCGATAGTCGGAGCTCACGAGAGAATGATTGCAGCGCGGTAACGACTCTCCGACTTACGTATAGAGGCCATCACATTGGCGAGTAGAAACTTGTGAGAATGGACTATTTACGATTAAGTGTCTTTATTGGCCTACTATGGAACAAGTACTTACTTAAACATCTTTTTTAAAACAAGTTGAAAAGTGTAAAGTTCGTTTGAATTGAATTTGAGTATAACAGTACGGGAAATGGGTTTTATTTAGTTTGTAAGACTCGACAGGACAGGTGAAACTAATTAAGCGGCTGGGTGAACGAAGTTGACATTAAAGTGACGTCATCAATCTGGTTAGCTTACCTATAGAATTGTAAAAATAGTATTTCCGAAGTAACCAAAGATGGAAAATTCTAGTGGAATAGGAAAACGTTTTTTGCTTATTTATTTTGATTACTATTAATCGTGAGAGTAGAGATATTAGGTAAATATTTCTGCTATCAACTTTACTGCGCGGCACTCTCCTCTCTACCAGAGATAGGTAGAAATAGGAGAAAAGGATGAAATGGAGGAAGTAAAAATTAAATAAGTGAAAATTAGCAAGAATACAAAAAATCTACGAATAATCTAAATGCTCCAACCCAGCACCAGACAGTAGCGATAGTTGCTAGCGACTTTAGAAATGTAGATTACTATTTGCCTTTTGACTTTGTTACGTCTGTGCAAACACTTTTCAAACAGTTTCAGTAATTAGGTGAACTTTACCAACTTTAAGAGTATTTGTATTCCGCCTGTTTCGTAGCTCAATGGAGTAAGCACGTACTCAGTAATGTCATTCGGCAGCGAGAGCACAACAACTTGTTTATGGACTCATTTCGCTGTTCGCACACTAACTTTATTTACTCCTAGATAGGTACAGCTGTGCTATGTACATTGTACCTACATAGGTGTATGTAGTTAACGGACTGGTTGATTTTAGGCTATAACGATGTACCGCGACCAAAAAATGCCTAAAAGATGTGGATGCCTAAAACATGTGAAAAGATATGCAATGCGTACCCACAAAAATATTTAAATTACGTGAATTGTGTAGTGTACGTTTTTTGTAAGGGTACACCCGTTTGCCAGAATTTCATTTGCCATGATTTCATCTGCTATACTAGTCAACAGACATAATATTGTTCCTCATAATTTTATTATGTCATACTTATAGTTTACTATATTAATCACGTGCTAGAAACTTTGATTCCCATAAAGTCAATTTCAATAACATCATTTGTTATCATCATTGTAAGCCGTAATTATCATATGCCATCAAAATTACTTCAAAAAAAACCTAAAATTGGTTTATATTAAACAATTAATAGGTTAAGGTTAGGTTATGTTAAAAGATGAAAAACAACGCACGAGCCGAGTGAGCGAAACGAGCGTGCCGCGGTAGCGGCTGGTGAAGTGCTCTAGAAAGGCTCTGGAAATTAATTTAGTTTGGCGTTGAAATATTCTGTTGAATAATCATACTGCAATTAATAAAATGGGTAACAATACGTATGGCACTCGTGTCATTATGGAATCTAATGTACGGGCAAACAAGAGAATGTCAAATGAATTTTATGGTATACATTCTTGTAAATGAAATTCGGGCATACAAATATTATTGCCTATATCTTTCGGACATACAATAGACAACCTTTTTTGTATCCTAATTGATTCTTATAATCACATTGTCCCTAAAGTTATACCACTCACCACAAATGTCAAAATTGTGTCGTCTTTGTTATACTATAGAGAAATGTATTATTTTCATGACAGGTGCTATATCGATATCCTCACACCATTGTTTTAGTTTTTCCTTAGGTTTAAATATGTGTAAGAAACTAGTAGCTGGCACCCACGGCGTTGTCCGCGACATAAGATGGAGTATAAATCAAACTTTGAATTCCCAATTGACCCCTTTGGGAATTGATTTTTCATCGATATTTTCTTGGAAGACCGCTTCACCTTATACTCGTGGTTAATATACCCTCCAATATCATGTCTCTAGGCTCAGCCGAATAGGCGCTCTGTTGACTTCATTTTCTTACGATATAAATGACACATAAGACAGAACTCCAAATACACATTTATTGATAAGGGCTCAACTTATTCTGCTGTATACCGTTTCAAATAAAGATGTATATCCATTTATGCTTTCTATAGTTGCAAAAGTTCAAGCACTTACAACTGAAATGTACAGAACATTAGCTCAAGATAGGAGCCATTAAGAGGCAAAAAGGTAAGAGCGCAAGGAGAGCTCTACCTCTATGCAATTTCACGGTACGGGATTCGTAGTAAGTAAGTAGGTACTATTATTTCTTCGATGGTGCTAGGTTCCTAATTAATGTATGGAAACGAAATTGTCTTCCAAAATATATGTTTCATTCTCACATTTTAGTTGAAATCACTTTGTGAAATCACTTTGAGTACTCAAATATTTGATTCGTTATAAATTTAATTTGTATTACGTGCAAACAATTTATTTCTTTTAGCCTAGGTAGTTAATCCAAAGTTAGTGGGTTAGTGAGTTAGTGGGCCTGTGCCCCCAATTTTTTTTGTTCCACACAATTAACCTACTACAAATTGTAATTGTACAATTCCAAAAAAATTATTAGCCTAAACATAATAAATTATTTAATAATGACGAGTTGGTGAGTCTTTTTTAAAATATATAGGTACCTAATTACTTACTTAACAATTAATATTTAAACTTCAATAAAAAGAAGGAAGTAGTTATAAAATCTTTGATTGTTACACAATAAATCATGCATATTTGCCGAGGTTATAAAAGTTATCGAGTTTAGCTGACGTAATCGTCTTCAGTGATCATCAATCGAACTTTACAATTAAGGCCCTCTCGCCCCGGGCAAAGCGAAGCTCAGAACAACTGCATTATTATCCCCTTTGGTCCTCCAAGTGACAAACTCATAAACATTTGTCACTGAATGGACTGTCCGAGTAATTGCAACCAAAAACCGTATTCAAAAGATCTGTGCGTGTCGTGCCTTTTGAAGAAAAGTGTTCATTTAAGAAAGGTCAGAATAAGCTGGTGAGCACATTACTTATTGGTGCCCCGAAACGTTTAACCGATCCTGTTCTAAATTTGAACAAATAATTTACGAACGGTCATTCATTGACACCGGTTAACTTTTCAGGGTTGCCAGGAGATAATTTATTACAAAATCGATTATTATACCTACACGCAATAGCTGTGATAAGTCAAATCCCCAAAACACCGTTTGGTCAGCTGGAGGACTTTAGCTTATATCTTCGTCACAGGAGAGATCCGTGCCCAGCACTAACACGGTTTGACATTTATCAACTCACATTACACAACGTGGTATATGTTGCCGCCACGTACGAAGACGTAGATCGAGGTACTAGATATTTGCAATTTAAACGTTCATAATTTTAACTACCAACTTCTAGAACAGCAGTAAATTCTTGTACAAATTAGCTGAAAACCCTGTAACTGGTTGAATAATGGAGAGGATGTCCCGTGACTGAGGCGCCACGGGCTCACATTGATGACCATTCCGCACATACTTAAACCGAGACGAAACGTTACAGTGTCTTACAAAATAGTAGGGCTTTTCTAAATTTCATTAATATACCATACAAGACAAACAAAATATTTGAAATAAGAAAAATACAACTATTAATAAGAAAAAAGAGGTATATGACGGTGTCCTTGAGAATGAAAGTATATATAAATCGAGTTTAATTGCAGTAAAAGCTTTTAATTAAATTCTGCAATGTCTATTGCTAGTGGCATAGGTAGGTAGGTACCTACCTACCCATATTTTAAATAAAGAAAACTATTGTATGTGTGTAAATTTATTTTTCTAAATCGCGCAATTAAGTTGTCTGTAGAACAAATGAATGTAACCGCAATAGGTCTGTATCCAAAATTGAAGCAGTCTGATCACGTCCCGAATTATGGTAATCACAGAGCTGTATGACTCTCATAACCGTCGTAATCCGATAATTCATATAATTTCCGCTCTTAAAATGTTCTTTCAAACTGGGACATGACATGGGGCCTTGCCATAAATATTTATGAACATTTTATTAATTTCGGAAGTGGTTTAATTCGGGATCTTACAACCGACGAGTCTTATTTTCGTGAAGCTTAAAAATATGATAAGTGTGTACATGTTTTATGTGACCGCTACAGTCATCATGTCAAATATTTTTAAGGCCTTTTAATTTTTTTGTTAAATATAGTTACGAGTGGAATTGTGAAGAAAGTGAAAGTATACAAACGATATCAAAAATATCGACTAAACTTTCTAACTTTAAGCGTGTAACATTTGATCGAATACATTTACTTATATCTATTTAGTATCTATTTTAAAATTGTACATCTTCATAGTTAACAAAACAAATTATGGTCACGTTATATAATATGTAATGACAAATGATACGTCATCTTACCTACTCATTGCAAAACTAGGGCAACTATCGACCAAATTTTAGTATCGCTAAAACAGCTGTTCCAAACAAAGTTTTATTACCCTTTTGATAAAATTTTATAATTATTTTCACTGCAAAAGCTGAGACCATATCAATAAGTACAACAAATCTTTAAAGTATGCCCATTTTTAGAAAAAAAAAGTTTAATATGTATACAAAAATCAGTAAAATGTAGTTCTTGTAATACTTTCACGCCTTCCAATAAAGTTATAGCAAACTTACTATCCCGTCATCTAAGCAAAAACAACTAACAGCAAGATTCCGAAGAATGGCTGAAGTTAGCAATCAGTGGTCAGTCTTCGTGATAATTAATGTTAGGACGTCTTACCCTCGCCTCATCTCGTCTTCCTTCGAGTGACCACACCCTCTAGATAGGACAGTTCGGAAATTTAAATAAATCACTTTGAGTGGTTTCTTTAATGTTCTTTGGAAATAAATAGTTTTAGTTTTCTTCTGAACGGCTGAGGTATCTGCTCGCCCTGAATTCAGTGGTCCTGAGCAGCCTGAAACCCTTTCATATGCTTCTTATGACATCTTAGGAGTAGCCTGCTCTTTGCACTTCCGACAATTATGTCAAAGAATCAAGACCTTAAATTTGATTGATCAGTTGTAAATACCACTCAACGTCAGCCACTCAATCCTTGTCTTTAAAATTTTCTTTAACATTGTTCAGAAAACTACTTGATCTTCAAGCGCTACACTAATCTAATAACAAGCATACGCTAACATTTTCTGACAATTCATAATGTCCTCTCACGTAGCATGCGTGTTGTCACTCCGCAGGGAGTCCCCGTGTCTCTGTGCCTCGCAGGACACTTCCAGGTAATTACGACCATCGACCTTTGTCTCACGCCGCCGATAAATATAACGATATTTATTTGGGGACGTGACAAAGTTATTGGCGTGTTTAGACGACCTTTTTCGTGTCCGACTCGATTTTGATGGTGAATTTGCTGGTTATACGAATATGTTAAGTATATGTCGTGGCTTGATGTTTCACCTATGTGTGCTATACGAGTAATAATATATTATTAAGGAGCTATACGTAATTTCAATATAATTTGTATAGCTCCAAATATTTAGTGTGACTTACATTAGAATCTCAGCCAGAAGCAGAAAAAAGCCTTACAATATACCGTTTTTTCGTTTTCGATCCTCTTCATCCTTTCAATATCTCATTCCATAGAAGTTCTTAACTAGTAATCACTACCTTAATGCTTGGCCATTAGAGACTAGCATATTATACCTTAATAAGTGCACAATAATAATGCCAAAACAAATGTCTCAGAATTCGAGAGTTATGACGGTCCATCGGCAACTCCTCAAGGTGGCGTTAATGTTAAATTAGGTGATCCATCCAGGGGCAAAGGGCGTTAAGGGCCCAATAAATTACTTGGGGACAGCAGGGCTAATAAACGCGATGGTGAAATGGCCGCGCCAAATAACTTGTTACGACTTAGCCAGGCCTCCCCCATTGACTAATTACACTGCTTTGTTTTGTGAGCACCCAAAATAAAATGGACGTACCGAATGAACACTTGTCTTCTTTACCTATTTAAAACTAGTTTATAGTTCGAGTATTCACAACTGCTTAATGACACCGTAGTCTACAGCTTTTACATAAAAAGTGACATCTTTCCGGGTGCTGATCTGTCTGTAGGTATCACGGTTCCAGGTTTAATATCAATGTTTCTTCTAGGCTGACTTTCTGTACGCTGGAAGAACATGAAAAATGGTCATCTATCAAAAAAAATAATTTAGCTAACTTTAACGACAGCTTCTGGTAGCCATAGTAAACAAAATATAGTTTTGGAGCATTTATCATAGCTGTTTAACCGTATTTTTATAATATATCATGACAAAATTCACAGCCGCCTGGACTGGGTATAGCTCAGCCATCAGCGAAAAATATACAGGTTCTATAATAATCGCTGTAAAAGAGCGTATTTTGTCAACAAGAGCTAAACAAGGCGAGTCGCAAGCGCTCAAAGCGCCACGATCCCACATCGATCAGGCTAATCTACGCGGACGGTTGCGCCGGCGCATAAATCGACAGCAGGCTGGCGGTAAAGCACTCCCAGGACTTGCTAGAAACACTGAACAGTATCTTGACTAAGAATTTGCTACCTAAATGACCAATGCTAGCAGATTTTCTAACTCTTATTTAATTTTGCGAATCCGGCACGATGATAGTAAAAAAAAAGGTACCAGTCGCTGTACTGTCATCTCTATTAAGTGATTCAAATTACACATAGTCACGTAATTACTGATATGCTGGAACACTAAACTTTGTTATAACCTTGCAATATTGTTTATGGTTTCATAGGTGATACGGCTTCGTCCAAATAGACATGCATCGTGTTGGATCCACGTAGTTCTAAACTACAAGTAACTAGCTATCGGCTAGGAAACCAGGGTTCTTGTTCTTGTTTTCACCTCTTTCATGACTAAGCTCTAGCCGAGAGCTCTTCTCTTTACTAAATGCCCAGGCAGATAACTGTACAAAAAAACAGGCTTACGAGCCGTGTCTTAAACAAAAATTGCTAATGTTCATATCTCTCTCACCTTCCATTTTCCAATCCGTTTGTGACCACACGGCGTATTTCAACTGATCTTCAGTACTGCACTACCGCAATTATTTAACCAGCCGGTGTCCAAGGAAGGCAAACAAGGATGCCCACTCAGGACGCGATATCGGCACACGAGAGTTTATCAGGCGACAATACCGCCAGATAGCGAGATTCATTGTTATCGAGAAGATAGCCCGTGTTTACCTAGTGCTAAAGGATGTAATGGGAAAAACGAAGCGAAAGTAGTCAACTTGATCTGATTGTAGGTTCTCGTACTTTGATGAAGCACATCCTATTTTTAGGCATCAAGGAAATTTATTTTATTTAAGGCAAGTTATGATAGATTTTTTATGAGAATATTTTTGGCTTCTGCTATTGTTGTATTGTTTTTCTCTATGATCTTCTTTTATTGTTGTTGATTGATTGCTGGTGAAGTGAAGTTTTTTATTTTGATGCAACTCAATTCAAATACACAGAATTCACCATAAAAAAGAAATACACGTTACACAAGATGAAAAGGCAGAAAAAAGGGTAATATATAAAAAAACTTACTTCAATTTTATAATTTACTAGCTTTTTCCCGCAGCTCCGCCTGGGTTATAAATGTTCTCTCGGGGAAAAAGTAACCTATGGCACCCTCCACACCTCAAACTATCTCTGTTTAAAAAATCCAGTCGATCCGTCACTCAGTCGCTGCGGAGAAGAAACACAAACAAACCAACAAACACACTGTCGCATTCTGTCATGTCATGACTGAGGATGTGGGCATTAGACAACTTTTGGTATGTCTTGGACAGTTGCTAATATGTACTATAACTATTAACGTACTTCCCAATACTAGATACTAGACACTTCATAAACAGTGTAGTACTAGTAGTTCAGTGAACTGTTGACCTCGCGACCACTATAATTTACAACTGCTGATTTTAATTCTCGAAGTTTGAGTTGATGAAAGGTTACTAGGATGAGTATAGAGACCGCCCTTCGGCTTAGGAACTCCCCTCACCAATAACTATGTATAATCATTATAAAAAAATAACTGACGATTCTAGATCTTTCTCCTTTTTAAAAGAACTGGCTACTAACTCTCACCTTAGTAGTATATACATAAGTATTCTGTGTCCAGTCTCCTTTAATATAATATCTCACAGGTGACAATAATTCGTTGCGGGTAGGTTATCGAATTTCAATTTACGGCGTCGCAGATATCTGTCGATGCTCATGTAGCGCTCGCTTTTTATCTTTTGCCTTACATTGTCCGCAGAAATATTTGTCGCCCGAAGATATTTATTGTAAGATTCGATGGCGGGCGACACTAACATTTTGTTTTATTTGCGACGCGATGTTTATGCGTGTCTGGGGTCTTGAGACGGTTATTGGTTATGTCCGTGTAAATTTTATGCTTAGTTCTGGGAATAAGTTTAAATGTTGGTGTTCCTGAGAGGTTTTCTGGATTATATCGCAGTTTAGTGAAGTCGAGTGTCGAGACCATTTTTTTTATTTACGTCTCCTGGAAAAATCATGTACATGTCACGATTTCCAACCAATATTGATGAAACTTGAAGTTTGGAATCTACGAATTTTTAGATTTGATTAGTCCCAAAAACTTGCCTTAGTCTGCTACAGATCCACTTACCAGCCGATGTCAGTCATATTTGGTACAACATTAATTAATCCGTCTCAAGCCATATTTGTTTTGTAAAATGACTCTATCGAAAATTTCCTTGAAGATATTGGTCACCACATCTAGCACTAGGTGTAATGCAAATTATTTAAATTCTATGTCACGTAAAAGTCAGACAATCAATTTATTAGAAAAATAACTTATAATAGGTATCTAAGTCTGTGATCATTCGGTCATCAATACCAACAGCAGTCAGTGGCGCCCTCGAGAGTGATACGCTCAGTCGAGGATATGATTCCAGCAAAATATCAATAAAACACAAACGCCGCTCGCCTCGGGAGCCGTTGGCGTCGCCCTCGAATTACAAATGGGTCCAAATACAGCCCTGCCCTTTTGATGGGACACTTTATTTTTTGGGGTAGATTTCTAGCCTAATAAAGCGAAAGTAACGCGGTGTACACATTCTACTAGCATACGATTGAAAATGTGCATGAACTATTAAAAATATGTATGTACATGCGGCCTTCCAAGTCGGAAATTTCTATATAAATATACCTATATCGCTGAGATTATTTATATCTTTTGGTCGCAGTACGAATAAAAAGCAATTAGGGCTATCATAACAGCCACCAACCTAAAATATTTGTGTAGAAAAGGAGAAAATTCTTAATTCCTCGGAATCTTTTCTCTGATTTCACAGGTGAAGCATTTTTAAAACTTGGAAAATCCTTATTTATTTTGTAAATATACCTAATGGTTTCATCATATAAATAAGCATAATCGGTCTAGTAGCTTGGTTTGGAAATCGAAATAACTAAATAAAATAAATAAACTAAAACTATGTAGGCGCCTGCCGATGAGACAAACTTCATGCTTATAATGTTAAATCTACCCTCCCGACGAAGCCCGGCCAATCTCTATTTTTTCTCAACCATAGCCACCGCAACCTGACGTTTTCGTTCGAACATTATGAGATTTACATTTAGTAATGTCGTTTTATTGCCGCCATAACGCGAAGGTATCGCCATAATCCAGTCTAATGTTAGAGGGAAAATCACTTTGGCCGTGTGAAAAATTCAGTAAGTGCTTCGAAATATGGCGGTATTGGTTTTATGTATGTCATGCGAATAGTGAACTAAGTGTTATGGGAGCGAGGTGGGATCATTCGGACATAGGATATGTTATAGGGATAAAAGTTCAGATACTTACCTACCTATACATATAATAAAATACGTATGGAAAGAGACGGAACAGAATTTCCAATACGAAAAGGTGTGCGGCAAGGCGGTCCAATTTCTCCAATGATCTTTTCCTCAGTATTAGAGATGGTATTCAGAAACCTAGACTGGGAAAACCAAGGAATAAATATAAACGGATAATGTTTGAGTCACCTGAGATTTGCTGACGATATTGATATTGCGATTCCGCTCACAATTTACAAATTATGCTAAAAGAAATATCAGAAGGTAGCAAAAAAGTTGGTTTAGCGCTAAATGCAGCAAAAACCAAAAATATTGACGAACGGAGAAGAGAAAACCGTGACAGTGAACAGTGAAGAATTGACTGAAATAATAGATACAAAAAAAATTAGAATTTAGTTGACATTTAACATTTATATTATAAATTTGGACAAGTTAAAAAACAATATAATTTTATAGGGGCCAGCATTTTGGGTACTCTACCAACTGGCAGTGGTTTAGATTTAAGTTAGTTTTAATTTTTGGATATTGCTTTTGTACATATAGAAACTAAATCTATTTTTTCTCTATTTAAGTACATTAATTATAAAAAGGGAACAGTTGTACCTATTGTTCCTTAAATCTAAATCTTTTCCAGTAGGTATCCAAAATGTAGACACCATTAATTCTGTAATATACTTTAGGTTCTCAAATTATTTTTTGTTTATTTTAGTATATTATTATCAGATTGTAGTACTAATAATTATTGAAATTTCTTGGTTTCTTAAAATTGGTATTATTAAAGAAAAAACTCGTTCTAAAAAGATCCAAGAAAACAATAGTGTTTACGAAAAATCGGATAACTTTACTACTGTGGAAAAAAAAACTAATTGGGCTTGACCGTTAACTGCATTAACCGAACTACCAAAGCTCTGATAAGAGTAGGTAAGATTAACTTCCTGTAGTTGTTCAAACAATAGCTCAAAGCAGCACCATCATTCAGGACAGGCGGGCAGTGAAATCAAAGAGCTATAGAGCGTGACCACAAGCTGTCCTATAAAGTCGGGTTCGTGCCTTCAATACAACAGTAAATCGATCAGGACACCCTTGAGAAATGTGTTAGTTTTACACTAAACAGTAAAGCTTTAAAGGATATTGATAGTCTGTTACTCAGATATTTGATAACGAAAGCAGCTTATCAAACTTGATGGAGTTGAAATAAGTTATAAATAATCTGCTATTATTATTTGATTTTCAGCTTTACATAACAAATAAAAATTATTCTAACATATAAACCAGATGTCAAGATACCAAAACAAAAGAACGGCAACAAGATGGAAACCATAATTTCATATTATAAACATCCAATAGGAATATATCATAGAAATCATCGTATTAAGTATCGTGTTAAAAGTTGGATTATAAAATATTGCCTCATTTGTTGTGTGACTTTATCTTGTTTTGCTTTGGTCATCAATTATTGATAAATACACAGCGAACGAAACACAATGTGTTTTCAAAGTTCATCTGTTGGTACAGTACATCGATTGTGACCGCAAGCCACCTTCCGCTCTCCCTAAGGAAATCGATCAGAGAGTGAAGCAGGGACACCGAACCTCCCTATCTTAAATAGAGCCTCGCAAAGAGGGTATTTATTGGACGTAATTAAAAAGAAAACAGACAAAGACTCGCAGCTGATCGAGACGTGCTTGGAACACGAAGATTTAGAGATGTACCTACCTATAGGTTCGATAATATCAATCGATGACTGACGTCTAGCTTTACCTATCGACTGCTACTTTATTACATAATTAAACGAAGAATTGTAGTTTTATGTAAAATAAAGTGCAAAATTAGTTACCTAATTTACTATTTTTTTGCGTGTTTGTCGATGTTACAAAATGTAATAGGTAGGCAAAACTAAATAGTAAAACCTTATTAGCTACTTGTATCTTAAACGCCAGTGGTCTGGGCTAGGACTGATTATACGTCGTTATTCTTATCACAATAGACTTCGGCATCGGAGCTTCTTGTTCCATCTTATCTGACAATAACTTCCATGTTATCCTTTTACTGTTTATTATAACTTTGCTTGTTATCTTTTACGTTTACTTAGCGGCACGTGATAACATTATCTTTGAGTTAGGTGTTTTCGAAGAGTATATACTCGTACCTACTGACTTGAAATTTTATTATTATATGTGCCTAATTGTTTAACTTTATATCAAAGTATCAAACTTTTGCACTTTTTGGCTGTGTTTACAATTAAGTTTAGTAACTGGTAGAAACCAGTTACTGTTGTTACGGATGTGGAAACAACAGTTATTTTTTTATTCTATTGAGCTAGTTGTATATCAGGATTTATTATAAAAGACTACCTTTAGATATTCCAACACTCATCATATTACTAACTACTGGTACATCGCATTGCTGAGTATATTTTACTGTAGTTTAGTTTTACTGTAGTTTAGTTAGTAGACCAAACCATATTGCTAGGAAAAGGCTCAACATTTTTAGAGAGTATTGTTTTTCGGAGTATAGGGCTAAAATTACGCTCCAAAGAGTTCAAACTAGGTTTTAAATTGAGTTGCAGGAGGGTAATAATCAGGATACACACTGTACAAATACTTATGTATCGCTCTATTAAAATGTATAATAACTCCCTAAGTCATTTATATTTATTACGATTGAAGACAAAAAGTAGATGCCAACCTCAAGTTATTGCACGACTTAAATGTTCCCTATCTCTATCTTTATCGATAACTTGCATCAGAGATAGGACATCACTAATGAAAGATCACAAGCCGGTCGTGCAAAAGAGGACTTTTATCAGTGACCGATACGAATACTCCTAGATTCCGAGACTTAATTTATTGCCACCCTACTTTTTACTGTCTCATCCCTACACTAGCTTACATCTTTAATTTCCTGAAAATAAAAGTTATATTTCTTTGAACTACATTAAAATTAAGTTTGTCGGGAAACTGTTGACGTAGAAGCTTAGTTTGATTCTTATCGTTGCGTATTAAGGTTTAAAATGTAATTTTGTGTATTTAGCCCTGTAATTTACTACAACCCTTTCTGCTGAAAAACGATTGACAAATAACTTTCCTGGCGTTCGGGCACTGTTAAACGATAGGCTGTTGACCAATGATTGATCTATGTTTTAACGACTGATTAAACTTTGACTTTCATCATTACAGAGCGAAAAATTTGAGATTGAATAAATTAACTATATTTTGTATGAAGTTTTTTCTTTCTTGATTTTATTTATTTTAATGATTCTTTATATACGTATAATCTGGTAATAGTTTGTGAAATGAGTTTTATAACAGCCCTTTTAAGAAATATTATTATGACCAAAGGTTTTTCAGTTATTTTGATTTAAAAACAATATAACTCGACCGTGTTTGATTAAGTTTAAACTTCTTCCCTTCCTAACATATTTTATAACAATAAATATATCATCTTTCTCACTTGCAAATGTTTACATACATGGTTATTACTATAAATTTTGTCTGTTTTATATGTGATTTTAAGATTTTATTGACTTGCCAACTCTAAAGTCGCAGGTTCGATTCCTGAACAAAACGCGGACGCAATATAATGCTCAATGTCCGCCTATAATGTAGTGTACGGTGCGAAATATTGAAGAGACTTTACTCTTTGACTAGAAGTATGCTCTACCTAATTAAATTTATTTATTTATTCATTATTTTATTTATTTTCAGTACTTATTCATTATTTTTGAGCATGCCGTTCAGTCGTTTCCATATTTCCCTGCAATTTTGAATTTGGAACTGTTCTATATTCTATGTTTAAATTTTGAATCTCAAAACAGTTGAAAGTATTAGGATTAATGCTATTGTTTAGTTAGTAGTAGTGACAAATCTCGCAAAGGACGCCCAAAATCCGCCTTCACTGAAGATTACATTATTGCTGTGAGACATCTAATTCTCGAAGATCTTCATGTGACGTATCGAGAGATAGAAGCTCTATTAGGCATCTCAGGGAAAATCATTCAGAAGATCTTGCATGAAGCGCTTGGTGTAAAAAAGCTAATTTGTCGTTGGATACCACATCTAATTTCCGACGATCACAAGGCGGCTCGCGTCAGATGTGTAAGAAAAGTGTGAAGTGTGTGAATTAAGCTACGTGGTGAATACTTTGAAAAACAATAAAAAGTACTACAAGGTTCTAGTTGTATTTTTTCTTCAAACGACAAAACTTAAAAGGCATGCCTCGTATTCTATTTTCCTACATTTACAGAAACGCCATGGCACGTAATGAATTATGTAAGTATAGGTACTAAAAAAATGTTCGGTGATGATGTTTACAAACATTCGAATATAAATTGCGCTATCAACAGGAATACTATTTTTATAGCAATTAATTATAATATAACTGAAATAAATATAATAAAAACTCAAATATATTTCAAATTAATATGACTTAAACTGAAAAAAATAAATTGAATTTGTATTTTAATATAAAATGTTAGTAGAGCAACTTACTGTTCGTCTCGCACGTCGTCATCGCACAGTGAGCGCTACTTTATAGTCGTGTCGTACAGTTTAATGGCGGCTTTGTCGCGCGGTGCCGCTGCGTTTATCATGCGTATCACTGCGACGCCGCGCGGCGACGGGCGACAAGCGACCGCGAACGGAAGAGCTTTATGCCCGTTTTCAATGCCAATAATCGTAAATTTAAATGATGTATAACTTAATTTTGTAATGTTGCTTATCGATAATGTGGGCTTCCTTCGACAGTTCGGCACTAGTTTAACAAAGGTCTACTAAATAAATAATCCATTTTAATTTCACCTCCTCAAAGAAATGTTTGATAGATTGCTTGCTTTATGGAATTCCCTTGACATTTGTTAGTTTGTTTACTTTTTAGTTTGCATACTTAGCATGGGTACAAACAAAAAGTACACTTCAATTCAAAAATTGCATATGTTGTTGTTTATCAATATGCGATATAGACATTACAATTTATCTTAAAAATAACTAAATACTAATCTCAAATATATCCTTTTACAATGAAACGTCAAGTTGAAGTCAAACAGATAAATTTTATATCAGTGCATATTTTTCAATGGAATACGATTAAAGATCGCGTTGCGTGGAAAGCGTGTTAAAAATCAGCCACGGTGAGGTCCCTTAGAGGGCTCGTATTTTAATGCCTTCAAGATAATAAAAACAATTTTCTTTTAAAATCAAATTGACTTGAACATACTTGGACTTGAAGCACACTTGGCACTTGAAAAAGAAAACAGAAAGAATTGGAGAAGACATGTTACCGACAAAGTAGGTAGTTAGGTAATATTAGTACAGGTAAGTTTACAGCAATGTGGGACCTTATAGATTGATAATCAATAAATAACCCTGCTTTCTTTTGGTGGATACATCCATGGTAGGTATACCTGCTCTTTACACGTGCAAACGGCATAACTTACCAAAGACCGAGAGTTAAAGTTAGAGTAGAAGTATAAATCAAGAAACGCCGGAAGTTTGTTCGAGCATAGTATTAAAGTTTCACCACAACTCTGTCAAGGAAATATCTCAAGTTATTGCAGATTCTTACAAAGTTTTGAAAGTTGCCACCTGCCTTGCTGCTTTCAGCATAAAAGATAAGATCCACAGTAATCCATTCAAAACTTTACGCTGTAATATCTTGTTCTGTATTTTTTTCGCTGAAGTAAAGTAATAGTAACATCAATAGTGAAACAAGTGTCTCGGTTTCGTTCTTCGCCTTCAACTGTATAAAAATGAAACCAATATTGGTTAGAACGGAGTTCAAGTCCTTCATCGCTAAAATTACCTACAACATCGATACTACAGGTCATCTACTGAAAGTTCGTTTTACAAGTGTTGACAGTACAGCATAAGTCTAAAGACTTAAGTTCGGTCAATCAATGATGATCATCTTTACAACCAGTTCGACAAGTTTGTTCACCATCGACAAGCAAGATGTTGTTTTTCTTTGAAAGGGATTTTTGCCCATGCCATCAACGAGACCAAAAGCTATAGGTTGTTCCAATGAGTATCTACATTCAAGCAAGTTTTGTTCCGGATTACTGGCAAAGGCGTTGTGACGACGACGTCTTTTTTCTGTCTAATAAATAAAATATAAAACGTGTATTATTATGTCCATCAAAATACCCAGGACGATGAGGGTATTTATTATCCTCAACTCATTACAAAAGCACATTAAGCATTTTCGTCGATCCTAACAAGATCGTATTTTAATAGCTTAGTTAAGCTCCTCTTTTAATAACTTTCGCCGACGGTTGCTAAACCGACTCATTGCTAAATGCCTCGTCGTAAATTCCGATGCGCTACAAAGTATGTAGGTACAAGTAGGTATGCTAATCATTTTCAATGTCTCATCGGTGGACAAAAATTCTTCTCAGAAGCCAAATATATTCTTAAGAAGGTCCTATAAAGTGTCACATAAACTTAAATAAGCAAGATCGTTGGGATATGAAATATGGCATTTTAAGGCTTTCGCGGAAAACGATACTTTGTCGTTGGATATCGCGTGACACGTCATGTTGTTTTTATTTCTTTAAAGATAATATTTATTTATGATGTTGTTCAGTTTCCTTTTATCACATCGATTTAGTATGATTAAGCTTTTAAAATCTGTTTGTGCGGAATCGTTTAGTTGTAATGGTAGATAATTTTAAAACGGCTTATTAAGAAATATATTTTTATGTTATACATTGTATGATAACGTAGACAAAAGAAAAAATAATTTAGTAAAATAAATAAATCAAAGATATTATAATTTAAAATTAGTAGGTACCTATCTAAAATAGAAAGTTCCTTCCTTTCCTTACGACACGATACGAGTACCACTATTAGGCTGATATTTATAATATTTTAATTATTAAGTATACTATAAATAGAAAAGGCTAATCCCGAACTATATCCAGATAAAGACAATAGTAGCATCCCAAACTAATCAGCTAACATGCCAAAACTATCCAAATCCCATCTCTCTAAACAATCATAACTATTAGCTCAACCCGGACACCGAAACAATTCCCGAATTAATTTAAAGTCCCGGGACAAGGGACAACCGGGAATAAATATTAATTTGGAATACCGGGATCATATCTCCGGTAGTGAATAAGTGATGTAACGGTTATGTTATTAGGGAGGAGAAAATTATCAATTTAACGGAGTCACAGGGACGGGTCACCCTTGACTGCGGGACAGAGTTTGTTTATTATAGGGCTGGCTAAATGTCAAGATGAAATACCTACGTGATCCATAATGTAATAAGATACTGATCCTGAAGCTATTTCTCTAGCTTTAATATCTTTTTGAACCAGAGTATTTGACGATAAGTACATGTAGTTTGATATATTTTTGCAAATTCTTGTCATTTCTTGAATTATAATATATGATTATCAGATACTTAAGAGTGGTTGTTTCATTTAGTTACATATGTTCAGTCGTAAGAGATTCGTCAGAGAGGATGCATCAGTTCAGAATCAAAATGGCATTAAAGGTCTAAAATTACAAAATAATACTTTGTTTTACACATTTAGCCAAAATCATCTCTTCCTAGCGTACAGCTTCGGATTTTGAATCAGGAGTAATGAAATGACAAAAAATAACATTGAATTCCTTAGCAGCAACCCTAGAAGTCACCCCTTAGCCGACGGCAGTCTTCTATCAAGAGCACTCACACTCCCACATAGCAGATACCCATAGGCACATCATACACACTCGTGAAGCCACATAAAAGCAATTCGCCAAATTGTTATTGACATGTTAGTATACACTATGAGGTCGTAATGCCCATTTACTAACGCAGTTAATTCCGGTGACTTTATGACCCCGTTTTGGACAATTTTACGACCGTTTCGGGGACTTTGCACATTGTTGTGTATTATGAAGGGTTAAGTTTTGGGTTAAACGGTTAAACTAGTACTGCCTTATTCATAAATGCGTTGCAATGATTAACGTATTTTGTCATGCACTGGCTGATCTCTTTACAAGTAATATTTTAAAAACTTTAAAACCGGACTTCGATTCTGCAGACAGTTATTTTGATTTTTAAACCAAACTACTGGACCCATGAACAGACTGATATATATGTATTCTTTTTATGCATAACTAGGTCTGAATCAAGTCGTGAGTGAATTAGTTTCTAATAGGCAAGCGTGCTACATCATAGGCCGCATTGTCGCTTTACATCAGGCGAATTGCGGTCAAACGCAAGCCTGTTTACAATTATTACTGATAATTTTAAAAGAATATTATTCTTTTTCTTCGATACTATCGACAGAGTTATCCAACTAAATCTACATAAAGCTTATAATTGTCTAGCTTCCCCTTTATGTCACGTCCATAATTATGTACAACTCGAAATTTCGACCATTTTCATGTTTTCCCAAATTACCTTCGTATCTTCCACGTCTTTCCCCAAATTATACTTACTAATAAGGTAACTCGGTGGTACAGGTAGCACAATAACCCTTTATTCGGTTACCGCAACAAGGGCCCAATTAGCTACGGAACCCTTTCTTACTCTGTACAGCTATTATTTATTCTGCGACTTTGGGAATGCTCCCACGTACTTAATCCTTTTCCTTTGAATATCTTTCTGTGTGATGTGGAGGCTCAGTGTTTTTTTACGTTGATATTAAATTGAAAATAGTGTCAGACCGTTGCTAGTAAATAAGTAATTACAAGTTCTATTTAAAAAAACCGACATCCATCACGACAGGACCACTTAAGAAGTATACTCATTTAAACAAAATAAATCGGTCCAGCCGAGGAATCAGGTAACAAACATTTAAAATAACAGTTGAATTAGGTAAGTACCTCTTCCTGTTTTGGGAAGTCGAAAAACAGATAGGAAACTCGTTAACATAGGCCATTACACAAAACTGCATTTTTTACCAATGTCTTCGCCTGCGTTGAAGTTGTGTCAAAGTTGAAGTGAAATCAGTACCTACTGTAATTTTGTTTGAATCAATATACGTTGGTTTTCACTATTACTGTTAAGCACCCATCTTCGGTTCCTTCAAGACACCAATGCTTTACCATCTAGAGTTGTTTTTTTTTAAAATACTAATCACAAAAACCATGTTGATGTACCTAAATAGCCAGTTTAAATTATAATAATAAATTAAACAGCTTGAATCGAATATTTACGAAAGCACTTAAGTAACTATCAAGCCATAAGTGTGGCACTAACAAAATACTCGTACTTCTTAATGACGTCCTCAAGAATCGATACATAAGTAAATATGATTAGCGGACTATATCTATAGATGAAATCTATAAATAAATTCATCTCATCAAGTCCTAATTGTTAGAGCCGAAGTTTGATATGTTTACTTTAGGTACCGTAGCTTGACTTCTACGAGTAAACATAATACTTAGTTGATGTCGATATACCTATCTCAGAAAACACGAATATTTTCTATATATCATCTTATTACCTACTAAGAAATGTTCCCATAGTAACTTCGGATGTAATTATCCCGATGTGCATCAAACAGGGTCAATGTACATCCTCTCAAGAAAGGAAGAACACGTATGTTCCATGCATTTGTCAATATTTTTTTTACATAGAAATCATAAAAATAATGTTTTGAGAATTTTCAAAAGTCCTAGACACAAGTTGTGTTGTACTTATGTTTACTATTGATAAGGTCGTCAGAAGCAACGTTTAAGAGGATGCTAGTTAATTACTAATAATCTTGGTATACTGAATAAGTTTGAATAAAAAATTGTGGGATATCACGCAAAGAATTGATGTTTTTTTTTTTAAAATGAAAATAAGATACGAGTATGTTCCTAAAGGTTTCTGTGATAAATCGGGTGACATACTAAAAAGCAGTCAAATTGAGAATCTCTTTCTTTTGCAACGTCGATTAATAATACCAATTGTCAATAATTCTATGTTTGGATGGAAAATAAGGACATTCATGAGGAAGCAATCGACAATTATTGGACAGAGCATAAGAGGACATAATATACCTTCATTCTGATATCTTCTGCTCCTAATACTTCTTTTAGGGCCTGTAATAGTTAAATGTAAGCTACTAGCTATGGCCACCACAAAAGTCACATATATATATATATATGTGATAAGCCAAAGAAAAAACAAAAGTTCTATTAAAAAATATTCGATTTATTCCTTTTCTATTCGTTATTTAAATTTTAAAATTAAACTACTGGGCCGCTTTTAAATGGGACTACTTCAGATACTATACTCTTTCAAATGTTTTCAAATCAGTTTAGTCGTCTCCAAGATATTTGATAACAAACTTAACAAATATTTATTACAACATATTACTGCAATTTGTAATTCATTAATAAATTAATTACAAATTGCAGTAATATGTTTGGTACGTAAAATCTGTTCTAAATAGGCAACTTTTATTATAGCATTCCTTTTTTTTAATATTTGATTAAATATAAGAAATTCAAACAGGTACATACCTCATCTAAAATATTATAATTGAAATACAGCAAAGCACTGCTACAAGCAAAGACGGCAATTAGTTGCAGAAATCTCATCGAAATGATTTAAGCCCCAACTCATCCCGCAGCCTCGGGCCGTCCAGACGAGACATTTAATTACTGCCTAATTTATAGCCCTCACATTAATCCGCAAATCGCTCTAGCCCCAACATTAAAAAACTTAAAAACACCAAATCTATCCCCTTGATTACAAGCTGTCACGTCGTAGGATTTTTTTAAGCCCTCAATTTAATTAGTCACGTTGGTTTGTACGCTCTTCTGAACATCCATTTTCTTAAACGCCCAACGTAATCGGCCCCTACCTCGGATGTTGCCGCAAAATTTATTGCTTAATTACCTCAAGAAAACTCGTCGCACTCCACCACGCGCCGACAGATGTTTTTTATTCCCGCGGAAAAACAAAAACGGCTTAAGAATGACATTAATTAATTCTTAATGAAATTCATCTTCACCCTCTGCTCGCTTTAAATTAAACGGCCAATTTATTGCTTGTACAATTTGTCGTTCGAATAATTAAAACACAGCAGCAATTCGTTATTACGTTTATTAGCGACAGGATTTGCCGACACCTCGTGAAATGTTTACAAAATGACGTCTATTAATAAATACTACGATACAAAAACTGTTTGCTGGCTATTTTCGCGTGTCGATTAAAAACAAGCCAAAAACTGAATTGTAGTTTAATTGATCAGTATTTTCTGTGATAGGGATCGTCTACGGGTGTTTGAAACAGTGGTTCCTCAAATCTGAGATATCCATCATCAGTCCGCACGGAGTTATGGAACACCTTCGCAGCATCACTGTAGCTGTCACTGCTATCGTGGTACTGGTGACTGTTGATCAGGTTTCTGTTCACGTTTACATTCCTGCTGCTAGGGACATTCCTTAATTTATCATCTTTCTGTGGCAGTATAGGAGTGGGAGTTACTTTCTCTTCTAATTTTTTGTCTTTGGGAACGGTAGCGGCCGGGGCTAAATCTCTGTAGTTCCTTTCTTCTTTTCTCAGAGGAGCATACGGGTACCTACTATTCCTGAATCTGTAGTCATAACGTCCGTTGCGAGCGTAAACATCTTCATCGAATCGCCTGTATGGATCCACAGAATACCGGTATCTCAAATCCACGCTGGGTGGAGTTCTCACCACTTCGGGCAAATGTGCGTAGTAAATGATTCTCTTTGGTTTTCTCGGCACAATATTGTCAACGTAAGGTTCATCATATCTGTCAACTCTTGGCACACCTCCGGGATACGCTGGGTAGAATCGTCTAGGATCATAGACCGAAGGACTTACATAATAAGGGTCGGCACGTCTGTACATGTCGTCCATTGGGATGTAGCGATCATCATAGAATGGACGTCGAGGTTCGTCGGGATAAAACACAGCCTGCCTTGGATAAACGGGCTTGTACTTTGATCTGTCTTCTTCTTCAGGTCGAACGAATTCCGTACGAAGTTCTTCTGTCCTAGTCGCTCGTTGGATCGATTCTTTGTCATTACGAGATTCGGAAGCTTCCAGAACTTTGTTTTGAGTGACGAAGTTGACGCGTGGCATTCTGGAGTTGATGAGATCTCCCGAAGGTTGCGGTGGGGTTAAGATATCTCCTTGTTGATGATCATCACGACCAGGGAATGGCAGTTTGATCCAGTTTTCGTTTGAAGCTCTAGCGCCTCGTCCTGTCGGTTTATCAGTGACTCTTTCAGTAGTTTGAAACAGCGGTAAGGCTTCTTTGACGTCGTTGGTGAGAGATATTTTTGTAGTGGGATCTTCTGGCGGTAAAGGTCCAGGGATCCATGGGGTGGCTTGGTTCATTTGCTGTCTGTGATCTGAGTGGACGTTAAAGAACTTCTCCTCTTCGATTACACCGCGTCGATCTCTTACGGGGTCAGCTTCCGAACTAACCTGAAATGAGATTTAAAAAATAATAAAAGTATAAGTGTAAAGGCATTTCATCAGACCGAGAAGATAAGTTTTCATGTATGCTCCGGGTAGTTATCAGTATAGCCAGGCGATAAACTGATAACAGAAACATTTATCTACAACATGTTATACATTTGCTCCTAATGTCTCACAGCTGGGCTCGGATCTCCCCTAGGAAGAGGGCGTAGGCCACACAGTTGGGGTTGGGGGCTTCTCTTATCTTCAAAAGCTAAGCTATTATAACCTTCTCCGACAAGAAGGTTTCCTCACAATATTTTCCTTTTAGTTATATTGTTCACATAAGTAAAAATCTCAGAGGTGCATTCCTTAACCTGGGATTGAAGTCACCCACTTTCGTTTGTGAGGCAAGCGTAATACATCCGTAACGACTAGGCTATAACTAACTTTATTTGCCTTTGATAAGTATACGTAATTATATAGGTGAAAATCGAAAAAGTTTAATAGATCACTAATTCGAAGAATCTTAATAAATAACAATATACTTTGTAAAAATAATATTTATAGTCACCACTGTTTGTGTCTCGAATCCTTGCTGCAACTCTATGCACATCGCAGTCGGTATAAGAAAGCTCCACAACAACATCATCGCTCTTGATGTCTTCATCTCGCCAAATAACTTCTGTAATCATGAAAATGTGATTATGACTACATACTCGTATCATTGTCAGAAAGAATTTACCGAACTCAGGCTTTGCTGTAAGTACATTCTTCATAAATATCGTCTAACTAATGAATCCTAAATAGCTCGGTGACGGTATCTACGATATATCCTTGTCCTGTTAACAACAATACTAATCCAGAAATACTTGCTTTGAAGATGAAATTATATTTTTAACAAATTTTATTATTAATTTTTAAACTATTGCATAGCTTTTATCGCGGGCCTTTTAGCGCGGCAACCGAATCAATAGATATTCCATAACGAAAATAAACCTAACACCCCCCACTCCGATCGGCACAGCGGTGCGGCGTTGAAAGCCGTGCATCGTCTAACGTCGTTTCAGTTCGGCAGACTTCGGCACGGTGTTTGCGTGCGTGCGACTAGACGTATGCGTATGCAATAGCTTTACCGCGGCAGTCCTCGAGTGCCACACGTATTATTTTTTAATTTTGTATACAAACTAACTATGCTATACCGCTTCAAATGTAATTCACAGAAATTTAGTCGGTGAAGAACGGCCATTGGGATGGAAGGTAGATAAAGGCTTCCTTTGATATTTTATATACAAACTTTAGCAGAAAATACCAACTCTAAGCTCATTTTGTCAGGTAATTTTTGCATCTACATGAATCTGGCTATCAACTTGGTGTTTGATGACGGAAACGTGATGAAATCAAACGGAAGCTGCGCGGACGCCGGCGGACCATGAACATTATCTGTCCATATTGTAAACGATTCAACCTCGCTTTTACCTAATATTTGGAGTAATAACCATCATTACCAGAGGAGTGATCTGATGATTTATGTTGCAAAAAATATTTCTAGAGAATATTTTTTGAAATAGTAAATAGGTCTATCTATGAATAGGTATATCTAAGTATAGCCAAAATTGCTTGTGAAATTTTGTAATTGATTCCAAATATTATTTAAATGTCGTCGCTGAAGATTTAAAAGCATATTACACGATAAGGGTGATGACTATGCAGGTGCATAACTAAATATGTACCTCTAAGTTGTTAATAACTCAGCATAATGTATATAACGTAATAGATACGCTTTATGCTTACAGGGCCACACGCATCATAAAACAAGCTTATCTCATAATCAAAAAGAACAACGGTAGGTGAGCAAAAATAAAAAGAAGTCTAGGGGTTTATGGGATATCATATTATCATAATCATCACCTAAAGGGTTCTCCTTTTTTACTTTTTCCTTGCTAAGCAACGGGACGAGTTCTGACATAATAATATGCTTCATGAAAACGTACTTTTACCTAGCCAGCAAAGTCGTGATTAGTTTCAGAATAAACGATTACATTAGAGGCGGGTTACGAATGAGCCCGGATTGTTCAATCTGAAAAAGTTTATTGTGTGAGATATTTACTTTACGAAGGTTAACAATCATAGGTAGCCATATCAGATGCCTTTATGGCTTAGAAGCTAAACGACCCACTCCGTAAAAGTCTATACCTACGAAAGAAGCTCGTCCATCCAGTGTGCCACAAACCTGAACTAAGTAGGTACATTTATTTTTGGTTTTGGCCATTTTTATTGATTTTAAATAAATTCGTTTCACCAAATATAGTATAACTACTTGTATCGCGTCTATTTAACATAACCTAAATACCTGCAGTTTCAGATAACTATAGTCTCAGTTTGCTAAGTGATGTCGTCGTTCTGTAAACACGTACGATGTAAAGTATCCAAAGTTTGAATACGTAGGTATATATAAATACGCTACATCAATTCTCTATATTAAATAAACACAAATAAAAGAAAATGTGTAACCTGTATTCCAAAGATTTGCTTTTAAATCTCGCTGATTAATACCAGTTGTCTAATCATATCCAATCCAATCTATAATATCCAAGTCTCAACGGATATCTTACTTAACTATAATCTCATCCACTAGCTCTCTTATTGTTTTTGGCTAGTGGAAGTCTTCAATCGAAGTAAGCTAAAGTCACACACAAAACCTTACTTACTCTCACAGCTGAGAATCGCTACAAAGCCAGCTGAGTCCCACGGGTTCAGCGATAGCTGACCATCGTCACGCCCCACATACAGCTATAGAACTGTCTATTGACAATTGTCTATTTACTATCGATCGCCGTTATTCTGTTTCGAAGGCGAACGGCCTAGTTATAGGCGCAGTTAGGGTAGGGTCGATGGACATGGGATTTGCAACGTCATTTGGGTCGCTGGATTCATTTGTTTGGAGATAAATGTCAACTGATCGCGTAAACCAAAATCACTGCCTTTTATAAAGTTACATCGATATTTTAATGAAGGTATAATTATATCGCTGAATAACAGTTCTGTCCAATTTTTGGTGTAGGTAAAACGGATTTACCTTTACCACTTTAAATATTAACATGAGTGACATAAACGGGCAAAATTCGCGCCCAAATTAGCCATGCCAAACATTATAAACAGTATTAGGCAATAGATCACAAGCTCGTACTACCACGGAAGACAGCTGCAATGTCTAAGATGGAGCATGGAATACATTGGCTCTCGAGGAAGGCTTCCAGAACACACGTTTAAGTGCTTGGCGACAGATTTTTTAATTTGAGGGTGATAGCTAGCTAGGCGAGCATTAGAAAACGCCCTATCACCATATTATGGTTTCCTCACGGTGTTTTTCTTCACCGGTAGCTCAGGCTCTTTTTGCATATTCGTGCGACCGAACCTCTTAGTTACCTACCTCTTGAACATCAACTACTCCGCCCCTACAACCTCTCGGCCACTATGCGCAGATTATGCTATTATGAAGCTCTAATAACGATATATCTATTTAGCACTTGCTTTACAGCTTCTCATCAATATATTCTTTTTGGTCGAAAAAGCTACGTCACATGGGCAGAGAATCAAACACAGGACGGCCGGCTCTCGTAGTAAATGCGCTAACCACTAATATCAAAATATCTTTACTAAAATATTCAATCATGTAGGTAGGTACTGTTAGGCTAATTGATTGACTATGACGGGTTTGGGCGCTGTGACTAAAGCACCACGAGTTGCGAGAGGAGTAAGTAATCAGAACATGGCGACATCCTACGACGTAATAGTTAGTTTTTGGTTTATGTTGTGTGGATGAGAGTGATTCGTTGGCAAAAGCAAGGATCTCCTCTGCTGCTACTAATCACCGCTTATAAGTAACCAACAATAATAGGCTACGAATTATGCCGTGAAGCAACCCTTACCCTTACAACAAGGACTAAACTCTTAAACCCTATACGAATAAGTTCAGAAACAGTAAAAAAGTAGGTCGGCAAGTATATTTCACCTACTGCCCCATTCTCCAATCAGGACAGTAAGGGATTCTTCAAGCCATGCATCGATAAGTAGGTAGGTACTAGTAGAATGCCCGCATGACTCGCGCAAACTTTGCGTGAACTTTTATTATTTGAAATGGCAAATTTTGAAACTCGCTACCGACTTCTCTATTTCTAGATAGCTAGGTATAATTTGGTGTTAAGTCGCGAGTAAGTTGGTTTTTCTAAGCGTCAGTTCTTGGAACGAATCGTCGCTAAACTTTAGGCGAGATGCGATCAAACGTAAGCCTATTTTGTTACATGCAAAAGGGAAAAGAAAACTACTACCACTAGACTTCTTGGTACCTACTACGCAAACGACTTTGATGACATGTGGTAAAGGTATGCAAAGTTGGATTTTCTACGTCAATGAGGTATACAAATATCCCATTAAAAGCATAACATGAACCTACAAAAACTGTAAAAAGTTGTGAAGTAGAATGTATGTTATATAACCAAGGATATTGTATGTAAGTATGTACTCATACTAACCTATCTATGAGAGCAGCCATCCAACCAATATCATGCATTGACACCTTATTAGTTAGCTAAGAACATTTTACATATTTTGATATACCTACAAACCTAACTGCTGGACTGATTTTGATCCAGGCGTCTGTGAAAAATCGGGAACACAAAACTTTAATTTAAAAAAAATAAAAAAAGGACTCCGGCTAACTGAGAATTATTTAATTGCTAATTTCCTTCTGTTTAAGTCGGTTAAGCAATTATGCAGGTAGTTATTATCCGATTTAAAAAAATAAATATGTTCCGTCGAATAGAGAACGTGAACGAAACTAGTTGGACCTTTCCAACGATCACCTGATCGTTCGGGTTTTTCGTATTGTTAAACAAAATGAGAGTTAAAAAGTATAATGAACAAGGAGACTCACCTGCTGACAATCCAGCAGCAGTCGCCGAGGTGTCCCACCGCAATGGCTCCGAGCGGAGTCCCATGGCTCGTCGGTCACGCACTCCGCGCTTATTGTCTGCCACACAATCAAACTCAGTGTCCACTGCCCTTTTAACTGTCAGTTGTGACTCTTCCTGGTTTGATGTGTATCATAGATTGTATGCCCAATGTTTTGGTGAACCTTTTTGTCGTAACTAATGGCGATTTGTCTTCGCTGACGACGACATATCTGACTGGGAAGTCTCCACGGAACCCCTTCCTTTTTTGAACTCAGTTAACCATCATACCAACCTATTCAACCTCAGTTTATGTTAAGTTGGAACCGGTTTGTGACAGAAAACAGTAATTAAGTTTAAATATTGTAATTTTTTAAGTCGCGCTTTAACACTTGTTGTTTGTGAAAAATATGTTTTTATTCTATTCTATTCTTCACAGTCAGATAAGCAGGAATACTAGCCTAGTTTCATCTCAAGATTAAATAAAGTTATAATTAAATCTAAACTGCACCTTAGCCCTGCGAAGATGTAGATGTGAACCCGATCCGAACGCATTATTACCCACTTACGGCGAAACAACGAAGGTTGTTTCGCATGAGACGCAACCATGCGCTAACGAAGAGCCTATTACTGTTAACTATTTTTTTATAAATATTTATTTAAAAAAAACTTATTTGTCGAAAAATTAAAATTGTAAATAGTAGGTGCTTTTTCAGAAGTTACTTACTTAACTAATCATTAGAACACAAAACGTACCGACACAGAAAATGGAAACGCGCTGAATAACAGTTCTGTCCAATTTTTGGTGTAGGTTTTCAAACAATGCGATTTGTATGCGTGATTCCTGTCGCCGATTCAACGGCGATAAATAAATTATTACTCTATCGGGACATCTAGTGGATTCATTGCAGTTTAATAAACTCTGCATTATGTGAATATAAAGAACTATTGTTTTAAAAATTTAACAAATTATGTTTGATGGTACCTTCTGCCTGCAGTGTCGTACTTAATTTGTACTTAATACGTGCAGGATAGTAAGAAAGTTTTTAAGTTTGGATTAAGCACTTGGCTCCGGCCCGTGCCATGATGTCCTCCGTCATAGGAGAGAAACGAATACGTTTGAAGAAATATAATAATAATAATAATATGGGACAACATACACACAAAGGTCTTCAGGTCCCAAACTAGGCAAAGCCTGTGCTATGGTAACCTGATGACTGATCTACGTACTTATATACATATATACATACTTATATATATAATAAACACACAGACACAGGTCAAACAGACATGTTCATGCACACAAATGTTTAACCTGTCTGGGGATCGAACTTTTGATACAATGTTCTATAAAAAATTATAGAACATTCCGTTGTATAATTATTATTATAGTAAAGAAAAAACGATGTAAAAATAACGCATAAACTACCCCATGTTGCTTAAACCTGCGTGAATTGCTTAGGTGCGTCATACATTTTCACGCATATTTAAAATTATTTTCGGGCAGAGAAGACATTGTGGTTGTGAAAAAGAATGCGCTATTCGCTTGCTACAGAGAGACCCGGTCTGCCCAAATTTAAAGCGCACAAGCTACTTGACTAGGCAGGCGAAAACATTTTTTACAAACATATCTTGTTTGAATGACTCCTGTATTTTTGGTGTGTTCTTCTTTCTTTATTATTACTTCTCAGCGCGGATTCAGATAAACGCAAGCGAGATATATGCATGCAATAAATTTACATAAGCATACCTCACCCTTACATAGTAATTCATAGAACCATAACGCCGATCTAAAGACATAGCGTCATATAATCGCCCAATGAACCAAAAAACATTGACATATGACCAAACAGAAGAAATATTAACAATTAGGATATAACACTGTTGCAAGCAAATTATTATGAAAGGAATTTTGTTTAAATGGACAGTGGAAAATGAATGTAGTGTAAATAATAATAATAATTGTATTATTATTATTTACACTACATTCATTGCATTTAAACAAAATTCCTTCCATAATTAAATCCTCAATGTCTTCATTATACTAATCCTAGAAATAAATTATATGTATAGATTAATCTCATTAATAAAAAGTCTAATATTAAAAATTACTCATACTATTATACTAATATAATAATATAGCTGTTATATTGTCTGTCTGTGTAACGAGGTAATAAATATTTTTAAGTTGACTTGGATTCTGGTTTCCTCGATACAAGCTTGCTTAGTGAGGAAGCCGTAAGATATATAGTTTAATATGGTATTTTCACTTTTATGTAAAAAACTGTTTAATTTTATTAGATATAATCTTAGTATTGTTTACTCACCATGTTTATTGCAGTAATAATTATTTTTAATTTTCCAATTAAGTAAATAAATAAGTAAATAAATCACTGTTAAAATAAAAAACAAACGAATAGTTTATATAAAATTTTAATACTATGATTGTTCATTAAAACATTCATTTGAAAACTAAATGCACTCCTGTGATATAATCGAAATACGTGACCATACGTAACTGAACAAATAAAATGTTACCCAACAGAATAAACGTAGTTAAATATCGTACAACTATATAAATAAGGCATCTTAGTAAGCACTTAAATTACGAGAAAGCTGTATTTGTATTGAAACGATATCAGAATCAGGTGGAAAAGTTTAAAAACTTCGATTCAATACATTATCCGAAGATCATTTAATATATAAGCTGGGTTTAGTACAGTATTATACTATTTAGGGACGAAATTAAGAAATATGTACAATTATCGTTACTTAATGTACATGTGTTTACCCTTTTTTGCGATACAATTAAACAGCACATAATACTTGTATGGTTTAAAAACTGTTACATGATTAGCTTTAAACGCCAATAGAAATTCATTGACATCGATGTTTAACTCAGAAACCCAATGTTCCTTGATCTCGTCCCTATACAGCTGTTTTAATGAATTAGTTATACTAGTCTAGCATGTTCTAGCGCTGAGCAGAATGTTCTAGACTTTACAGTATATTTAATCAAACACAAGAATCTTCTAGCACATCCAAGAATATTCCACAACGAACCAGAATCTCCTAGTAGAATGGTAGATATATTCATCAATCACCTGGCATATCATAGCATATTATAGAATATTCAAGAAACTCCTAGCAAATCCCAGAATATTCAACAACGCACCAGAATCTTCTAACACATTCCAGAATGATCAACAAAGCACCAGAATCTCCCAGCACGTTCTAGAACATTCTGTCGCGTGTGTATATATTAGCATGTGTGAATCTATCCCTCCTGTTGCGCCATGGCGGCGGGTCCGGCCGGCTCGTTGCCGTCCTTCTTCTTGGACCCGGAGACGATGTCGTCGATCCGCAGCAGGAGGATCGCGGTCTCCACCGCTGTTTTGTATACCTGAGAGGAAAATTTTTAGTAAGAATATTAATACGAGCATAAAAATAATTAAGTTATTTACAATGATATATATGTTTTAAATAACTAGCGGTTAATCATTTAAAAGATAAAACTATTTTTTAAGAAATTATTATCGTGGGAAATAGAATTTAAAAAGCAATTTTTTTTCTAATAACGGCTATGTGATGATGATGATAACGCCATATGCCGGTCTCTTCGCAGATATGACAGCGACTCATGAACCTACTAGCCAACCCCAATTAAGTAAGTTCGTAAGTAAAGTTTGACAGACTGATGGAGTTTGAGAGATCCTGGCTGACATCTAATATCTCCCCTCAGTTCCTGACAAATCTCTTTAACTATAAGCGACATGGTTGGGGATGTGCACTTCATATTGACGATTTATTTTTTACTCCCACTAGGATTTCTCCGGTGACTGGGATGCCAAGCAACACTCACAATACAATTCAAGACAACATATCCAGACTTGAAGACAAATATTTAAGCTTATCGTTCTAACAGCTGTCCTGTCATGCCAGCCTCTTGACCAGGGAGGTTGTTAAATATACTGGTAGCGTAGCAACGAAATCCCTGCCCCGCGAATATTACCTCAAAAACTGTCTCTTCGAAGTGGATCATTGGTTCAAGTATTTACCTGCAGTTTGACAGCGAGCGGCTCCCATATCCCTTTGACTGCCATGTCTACGATCTCCCCGGTCTCACCGTCGACGCCGGCCGTGCTGCCGCCGGCCGCGTGTCGCGCGCGCAGGGCGGTCAGCGTGCGGATGGTGTTCGCGCCGCAGTTCTGTGCCAATGTACGGGGGATGATCTCTGTGGGGATTATAAATAAATTAATAAATGAACTCGTAATTTAACTTTATCTCGCCATAGTCCTGACGAGCGCTGGCGTGCCCTGTGCGCCGATGTCGTGTATCGCAATACACAACATTTTTAATTTTGTACCCCCCATTTTTATTACTATAATGCAAAGACAAATGAAAATAAAGTAATTTTATATTTTTATTTTATTCAGAATGTAATAATTACGTTTTTAGAGATTTTTGAAAATATAAGAAAAGTTCAGCATAATGTTATTCTCGTAAAGAGCTCGTAAAAAATTATGTCATTAAATATCTGTATTTGTTTAGTCGTTTGTTTTATGGTACACAGATGATAGATACAATAATATTTTATGTTGGTATCTGACGGGTCTTAACATAAACACGATATTTATTATCATCAGTTTTTTCTAAATATCTACGAAGAAAGTGGATATAATATAGTTAGAAAGTGGATATAATATAGTTAGAAAGTGGATATATATATAGTGGATATAATATATCTGGTATTTATAGTATGAACTCTTCATTACATTATCTCGAAATGGTTTTCGAATTTCCATCACTTATCAAAAATGAAATGTTGTCAATTGTGCTCCTTGGTATACGTGACGTGACACGGTATTGCAGTTTTAGCGTCGCGTGGAAAACATGAAGAGGCGCGTCTGCTAAAACGTGTCATACAACTTTAAAAAAATATAAGACACTGTACATCCGATACAAAAAGTGTAGCTTGGGTAATAGATTAATCTACAAAACTCGATGCGACATTTCTGAAGTATAAAAATGGCCAAGAACGTCGTAAACTACATTTTCTAACAGTAAAATTTTGACATTTTTGATTAATTTAAATGAAATTTATCAAAAAATAAAAGATTATTCAAAAAACCTAAAGGCGTTTCTGTAGACCAGGCTTTTAAGCGATAGTATTTTATTTTTTTGTAGTGCCAACCCTAGTGAATCATTCTAATTTACCAAAGTCGTAAATGCTAATGCAGACGCGCTCCCAAAAGCAAAAATAATTTTATTTTTCTTAGGATACGGTTTAACGGCTTAGTACATCCCTAGCCGTTAAACCTATATGAGTGGTACAACTGTTTAATAAAATAGTTATAAGTTTTGTAAATACCAAGACAAATTTCTCCTATTTATTATTGTAAGAGTACCAATATGTAGGTCACCATCGATATCCACGTCCAAATGAGACCAATAACATACATTATTAATTTAGGAGCGTGAGACTGCGCCATAAATAAAGGATAAAAGCAGTGATATTGCCCATGTCAGTAAAGGTTTTTTCACAAAACAAAGTGTAGAGAGTCTTATACATATATGGCACACGCAGTGTTGTCAAGAATGTAATTTTAAAAAAACGTAACTACTGACTGCTATTACGGCAGGAGCCGATAATTTTTTTTTCAGTTATCTCGATTTAAAAATCCTACATTTCAACCTACTAAGATTAAACTTAAGTGGAACTTGGACCACTTGAGAAGTATCCTCTTTATTTTTTTACTTTCATATTTTTTACTTTTTACGGAGACGGTTGGACCGATTTCGAAAGTCTGTTTTTTTTATATATGTGGTCTCATTAAATTTGGAGAAGTCTGGAGGTGCATCATGCATCTTAAAAACAACAAAGCACCAGGATTGGATACCGTCACTGCTGAACTCTTGAAAACTGGTGGGACTTGAAAAAAGAATCCACATGCTTATAACTAAAATATGGGAATATGAAACAATGCCTCAGGATTGGCAGCAAGGCATAGTAATTCCGATATTTAAGAAAGGAGAGAAATCAATCTGTTCAAACTACAGAGGCATTACTATCCTCTCGGCTGCTTACAAGGTGTTATTGGGAGTTTTATACTGGAGATTAGTGCAGTACTGGGAATGCAACTTGGGTAAATATAAGTGCGACTTTCGGCCAAATAGATCTACTACTGACCAGATACATTTAATGAGACAGACACTGGAAAAGGCATATGAGTACGATATTGACCTATACCATATGTTTATTGACTTCGAGCAACAAGCCATCGATAGTATCAACAGGGCAAGTATTCTCAGCAGCATGCTTATACTTGGCATACCTAGTAAGCTTGTTCGTCTCACTGACGCCACCTTGAGGGACTCAAGATGTGTTGTGACAATACAAAATAATCTGTCTGAATTCTTTGGCATTCATACGGGAGTAAAACAAGGAGACGCTCTCTCTACCGTATTTTTTAACCTAGTCTTAGAAGCTGTCACACGGGGATTGAACCTGCGGGGCCTTATCAACTACAAAACATCACAAACAGCAGCATACACTGATGATATTGTAATCACTAGCCGGCTTCAAAGTAGTATATTAAACCACACAACATCTCTAGTAGTGGAAGCTGCTAAGTTTGGACTGCAGATATATATGACCATAACGCATTACCTAGCAATAAGCAGATGTGACTACAGAGGGTGGTGTTATTACCGGGAGTGTCCAGTTTTAAGTACCTAAGGTGCCAACCTCAATGCGCAGAATTTTATGGAGGATGAAATCAAATCCAGAATAACATCTGGCAACAAGTGCTTTTACGCATGCAAAAAGCTCTTGAGCAGCAAGTACCTGTCCATAAAATCAAAGTAGTCCATCTATAAAACTATAATCCGTCCAGTTACCTATGCATGTGAAACATGGACACTAACTCATAGGACAAACAAAAACTAGCGGAATTTGAGAGAAAAACTCTTCGCAAAATCTTTGGGCCCATAAGAGATGACGACGGGGAATACCGGGCTAGGATGAATCGTGAGATTGAATTACTAATACAAAATGAAACTATAATAAGATTCATCAAAGCTCAGCGTTTGAGATGGGCAGATCACCCGGAGAGGTTGGACAACTGCAGAGCCCTTAAAACCATCTCAGACTGGACTCCACAACAAAAGCGACCACAAGGAAGGCCAAGAAAAACCTGGGCAAAGTGTGTGGAGGAAGATCTGAGGAGGATGGGCAAGGTGACAAGTTGGAGAAAAGCAGCCAGAGACAGAGCAAAATGGAGAAAAATAGTGGAGGAGGCCAAGACTCACATCTGGTTGTAGCGCCACAGGAAGTAAGAAGTAAGTAAGGTCCCATTAAATTTAATCAAATCGGTCCAGTAGTTTCGTCATTAAATAAATATAACGGAAAAAATATTAAATAGAACAATTTCAAACACATAAAACTAAATCAATAAAATATACTAAATAGATAACTATAGAAGAAAAAAAAAAGAAATACTATCGGCGCCTGCCAAATTGAAATCCACAAAAAACTAGAAATTTTCAGAATACTTTTTTTTTAAATGCCTTCTTACCCAAAGCCTGCGCGACGGCGCGGTATGGCGTGTTGTGCGCCGCGTTAGCGCTCAGCAACTGAGAGACAGCCATCTCCACAGCGCCGCCGCCGGCCACCAGCCGCGGGTTCAGAACCTGCAAAACATCATTATTATGAACATAACTTCACTATGATAACTTTTACAAGAACTAGGTAAAATATGGTAATAATTTTTTTAATAACATCCTTTTTTACCTTTTTTATTTAATTTTTTTTGTATTTTATAAAAAGTTGGCATTAACCCGCAATTTGTATGGATGGCTAGAAATAACAGACAAAATCAGAAAGGAAACGAATGGCGTGCAGACTAAAATAATCAGCACCAAACTATTAACTAATATAGTGTCTTACCTCAAAAGATTTGAAGTTGCTTATTGAGTTTCGATTCGTTTCTTTACACTGACTATCACTTATTTGGAGATAAACAACCCTTATAAGTTTATGCAACTACACAACCACGTTTAACCAAAGTCTAGCAACCAATTTTGACATTCACTGTCTAGTTTCTAATATATTTACTTCATATTATGTTGTCTTGTAATAACGTCATTCGAAAAAAGGTGAGAATCGTGTATCCTTTTACACCCCACTCTATAAAAACATAGAACTCTACCAAATCCTAAGTAAAATACAACACATCACAATTGAATTAATTACCACTTTACAGATACACAGTTTTAGGGTTCTTACACTCGGTGAATTCCTACTAATTTCAGTGAGCACATCATTTGAAGTTCCTCGCAGAAGAATAATGCAAGCTTTAGGGTTCTTGTATCACCTATTTAACATCCTAGATATTAAGAAACTTACCAAATTCTTAGCAACATGCAGCGCATCTTGCAAATTCCTCTCGATTTCGTTGAGCACATCCTTAGAAGCGCCTCGCAGTAGAATAGTGCAGGCTTTAGGGTTCTTGCACTCGGTGACGAAGGTGAAATATTCGTCACCAATCTTCTTGATTTCGAACTTGCCGGCTAATGTGCCGATGTCTGATTCCTTGAGTTCTTCTGTGCGGTTGACGATGGTCGCGCCACAAGCGCGTGCTAGACGGTTGTTGTCAGTTTTGCGAAGTCTAAGAGTATAGGAATAAAAATATGATAACGTTGTTTGGAAGAGCTTTTTATCTACTTCCCAAAAAGAAGAATGCACTCTAGCCGATGTAGCGATTATGGCCGAGTGGTTAGTGGGGTAGATTGCCGTACGAGAGGTACGATGTTCGATCCCACGAAATATTAAAGAAGAGCCTGAGCTACCGGTGAAGAAAAACATCGTGAGGAAACCATAGCATGGTGGTAAGGCGTTTTCAAACGGCCGCCTGGTTGGCTACCACCCTCAAGTTGATAAATCTGTCGATAAGCATGAATTCCGGCAGCCTTCCCTGAGAGCCAGTGTATTCCAGACTAGGCATGCTCCATCTAGGGCCATAGTGTCGCTGACTTCCATGGTCGTGCGAGCTTGTGGTCAAATGCCTAGCTATGTTCTCTATGTTATAGATCTAAGAAAAGTCGACTTTCTTGTCGCCCCTTTGCCACAGCAGTTGAAAGATTTTGTTTTTAGGTTAAAGAGCGAACGAAAAATTAAACGACAGACAGGATTCATTCAATTCCCATGCATGCATGTATGTTCGATCTTTTAAAGTATTTTAATACCTCAGTGTGGTTCAACACTAATAAATAAACCATATTCTATACTATTCTATTCTAACTCTTGCAAAAATGAGTTATACTTTTGTTTACTAACCTGCGTATAGCGGTGATGCCCGCCTTCACCAAGTAATGCTGCGCGAGATCTGACACTCCCTTCTCAGTGAACACAATGTCAGGCTTCAGGGCGATGATGTCCTCACACTGACGCTGTACATGCTCCTCTTCTAGTTGAAGCAGTTTTGTGAAGTCCTAATACCGATACAATCATAATCATTAACCCTTTGTGTGTTTAAAACGTGGTTCGAAAAAGCCATACCTTAATTTGCTTAAACATGGAACCACGTCCAGGCTTAAAAAACATTTTAAATGCGATTTTGTGTCTTAAATCAATTACCTCTGCGTCTATATCTTTTTGCATCGTAAGTGTACTGAATGAACCTGTCTCGTACAGACATTAGTGAACGATTTCGTCACGGGAATGACAAGTTAGAACAGTTTCATTCTGGTGACAAGTGCGACCTGTGACGTTACTCTGTTGTTTACTTTGGGATTGTTACGAAAATCATCTGTAAGTATTTATATCTGTTATCTTACTAGTTTATATAATGTAACATTTAAAATAGTTAAAAATAAATGTATTATTAAACTTGATTTATTGTCCCGTAATAATGTTTCTGTCAAAGTTTTGATTTTCATATCAATTCATATTTGCATATATGTTATAAAACTATCGTTATTATATATCATTATAAAGAAAATTTCATTAAATTTCAAGTTGTATAAAGGTTTTAGCTAAATAGTTTATCAGAATTTAAAAACTTGCTTACGGCACACATGCAAAGGAACGCACGCGTGATCCTCGCGCCGCGTTATAGCGGCCAAGCACACTACGGTAATAATTAGGAGCGAGTGTCAAACACACGAAATGTGTCCGATGGTGATATATGTCCAGTCGAGATTACATACAGCCAACGTAAGTATGTAATGTATTTTATTCTACACTTCATATCAATTAAGATATCTTGGCACGAAAAGAAATTAAAATGAAATTAGCTTTGTACAACGACATTGGCCTCCCAACTAATTGGTTTCGTTTTAAGTTTGCCTGGAATCAGGCAGCAAATTCCACAAAGTGGTAGTTTGTATAATAAAAGCAGACACATTACGTTTCATGCCAATGGAACCTCCACCTCCACCGGAAATTGGTAGCATTTTGCCGAATTTCTACTATACCGATGGTATAATGACGAAAGAGGAATTAAATTTTATAATTCCAAGGCACAGCCTCCGAAATCTATTCGAAATGGGATAGCTACTTTTCTATAGTCAATAGTCCTAGGTTTGGAGTTTAATAATGTCCAGGACATTGATGACTATCAACACTTCAACCTGAATGTTTCATGTATTTGTGAGGGTCACATCCATGTTGTATATCGATCTTCACACTGCTGAGACTGTGACTGTGTAAGTAGCTAGTTAATAATCTGTCGTGTAAGTATTTATAAGATAGCTTTGATTAATAAAAAAGATAGTATCCATCCATAATTCAATTGTTTCAGTAGTGTCCGATGTCCTGTCCCAACAAGACTCTTCAAGTAGAACGTACTAGTGAGGGACATTACCTGTTCTCCCAGTATCTCTATGTTGGTCTGGCTCTCTCCCTTCTTGTACTCGAGCGGACAGTCGAGCAGCAAGATGCGTGGGTTCTCTATGTAGCGCCGCATCTTAGGGTGCGTCACGTCTTTGTTGATCATGACGCCGCTGAGGACGCGAGACTCTTCGATCGTGCCGCCAGGGATCTTTTCGATTTTGGCGTAGCTGAGAATACAAGTCGGGTGTGTTAGAGCACTAGTAAATTACAACGATACTTTATAAAAATTAAAAACATGAAAAAAAATTAATTGTCCATTTTTTGTTAGAAAAAAATTAAAAATGTTGGTAGTATGTATAGACGGCAGTATTAATCTGCAAAAATATTTCTTCATACAAACAAATTCTTTTTGAAAAAAAGTTATTGTTTGTCTAGAAAAAAGCCAGACATCCTCCGGCTGTTTTTTTATCGCATTTCTCAATAGATACATGCCAGAATTTGTAAGGTCTATAATAGTTTTTTGTTTTTAACAATTCAGTACATAGAAGTTAATACTGGTAGATGGAGGCTGAAGCTAGCTAGTTAGTTATCAATGTTGCTTTGCTCTATGTAAGACTAATATTTTCACAATGGCGTTTGTCTCCATCCAAACAACTATCTAACTCTTTCGAATCAAAGCTTTTATTACAAACTCACTTTTTAATGTCCACTTCGACTCGTCCATTCTCATTGATGGTTACAGTGTTGACAGCATCCAGTGCAATGTCTACGGCGAGGTCGGCCCAACGACCAATGTACTTGGTACCCACGCACGAACGGATCTGAAATACACATTTCAATACGGATTTAAAGTTAATTCGAGTTTTCATGCACACATAGTGGCATACATTGAAGGCTAAGTGGAAATAATTCTAAAGTTCAAAAGTTAGTTAAGTAGCTACAATAAACTCGTAGTTTTCTATAGGTAACATTTTAGTTTTGTAAGTAGTATACATCTCTTAACTACTTCTTGATATATTAGTTGTAGATTTTGGACAAAATATTCAGACAACATTAAAATGTGTACTTTTTAAAATTATGCAAGCACTACAATACCCGACAAATGTCATAAATATGTAAAAGAACTACGTTTTTGTTCATATGTTTATATCTCAATCCATGACAAACCTTAATTGTTCCAAGTGTACCATAGAGAAGAATAAAAATGTTCATGAGACACTGATCGAGGTCAAACTCCATCACAACAAGCTTAGAGAAGTCAGGAAGCAAATGAATCAGCCCAGCAGTGGGGCAGCTCGCTAATAACAATAGCAACAAGTTTCTGTTGTGTTGGTTTATCAACTCGATCTTAATTATAGATTTTAATAGTCACCTACTTCACAAAGTAAATTTCTGAACTCATCTGATTGTTTTTTTTTTAATGCAATTTCTCAAAGATGAATGTTTTATAAAATTCTTTTGAATTCAAGTTGGTTTTTATCGCTACAAACTCAAAGGGTAAAAACAAGACCCCATTACGAAGACTGCTGTTAGTCTGTCTTTACATAAGGCTGTATTTCATTGATCGTGATAGCTAAACAGTTGCATTTCTGTTACCTCTATAACAACAGATACTAGAAACAGAACAAAAATAAATATTTAAGGTGCTCCATACAACAAGGAAGATCTTTGTCATCTATTGCTCTTTAATAGATAGATAGATAGAAAACTCTAATAATAATGTAAAGTAAATTAAATTATTTTGGTACAGATGATGGTATACAAACATTAGTGCCTGAGTCCGTTTATGTTCTGAAGATATCTGCCTGCAATCAGTTCTTCGAGTTACTGAAGCAGGTCCCTATTATATGAGATGTTATATTGCCAGAGGCGATCTACACAGGCAATACTTAAGTTTAAAATATCATGTTTCAATATAAGCACTATCTTTGAGTAATAATGTGCACTTGAATAAAAACTAAAAGCTAACAAAGCATTAATGTTATGGCACTTGGTCTCAAAACAAGTCTTTAGCATAATGATTTCAAAATTACAAATATAACAATTAGATTTCGATTTTATTTTAATATAAGGTCCTTACATATGAAATTGGCGTTTTGTCGTACTGGCCACTTTGATCTCAAATATCTCTTCTTTGGTTAAGGATTCCAATTACAAATTTATACAGCTATTTATTCATACATTTGTATTTCGAAAACCGTAATTCATTTGTTTTGTCCTCGTTTGGTTTTTTCTTTGCGTAACGCAGTTTACAAAATGGAAAACTTGAAATATCGCGTTATTTACGAGTACGAGTCCCACCGTGGTACCAGTGCTGCAGAAACGGATCGAAGGATTAATGATGTGTATGGCGGCGGTGTCGCAAAAGAAAATACAGTGCGTTTTTGGTTCCAACGTTTTCGTTCTGGAAATTTCGACCTGCAGAACAAGCCCCGTGGACGGCCGCAGACTAAAGTTGCTAATGAAGAATTGAAAGCTATTATGGAAGCAGATCCATCGCAAACCACGTCCGAGTTAGCTGCAGGCTGCGGTGTTAGTGATAAAACTGTTTTAATCCACTTGAAGCAAATTGGAAAGGTGAAAAAGCTTGAAAGGTGGGTACCTCATGAATTGAGTGCATCAAACCGACAAACGCGCGTCAACTGCTGCGTTACATTACTCAACCGGCACATTAATGAAGGGATTTTAAATCGGATCATTACCTGTGATGAAAAGTGGATCCTGTACGATAATCGGAAACGCTCATCGCAATGGCTGAATCCTGGCGAACCAGCCAAACCCTGCCCCAAGCAAAAATTGACTCAAAAAAGGTTACTTATGAGCGTTTGGTGGACTAGTGCCGGTGTCGTTCACTTCAGCTTTCTTAAATCTGGCCAGACGATTACAGCAGATATCTATTGTCAGCAACTACAAACCTGATGGAAAAGCTAGCTGCTAAACAACCGAGGTTGGTCAATTGCTCTAGGCCACTGCTGCTTCTGGACAACGCTAGACCACACACTGCACAACAGACGGCTGCCAAATTAGAGGAGCTTCAATTGGAATGTCTAAGACATGCACCGTACTCCCCGGACCTGGCTCCAACAGATTACTATTTTTTTCGAAATTTGGATAACTTCTTGCAAGGGAAAAAATTCAACTCCGATGGGGCAGTCCAAAGTGCCTTCAAAGATTTCATTGATTCTCGTCCTAATGGTTTTTTTAGTAAAGGGATCAATGAACTACCTATGAGATGGCAAAAGTGCATAGATAGCAATGGTACATACTTTGATTAAATAAATATATTATTATAAAAAAAAATGACTTTATGTTCCTCCCTTACAAAACGCCAATTTCATATGTAATGACCTAATATAACGATTTAATATTTTTCGTTATAAAATTAGTAGAATATTAGCGTGTAAATTAATATATTATTTCTAGCCACATCTGAAGACTTTGTAAGCACCGATACTTACAACATCCTTCAGCTTATCTCTGTCATTAAGATCAACGGGCACAGAGATCTTGTCTTGCAGTAGTTTGACAGCATCCTCTAGCGCTTGTCTATACTCCCTGATGATGACTGTCGGGTGGATGTTCTGAACCAAGAACTGTTCTGCAACTGCCAGCATCTCTCCAGCTAAGACTATGACTGATGTGGTGCCATCTCCAACCTAGAAGTCGGAAATTGAAGAGAATAGTGAATTAAATTAAAAAAATAATTACAAACTGAATTCAAGTTTCCACAGAGAATAATCAACATTAGTATAGCTGACAAAAAAATTATATTTATTGGACAGTTTTTTTTAACAGGCAAAATATTTTATAGATCCAGGTTATAATATATCATATCTGACGAAATATTATTGTCATATATGGAAATCAAGATGTGGTTATCATTTTGTAACACTCAGCACCCTTATGTTTTAAAGATATTGTATATTTTGTTGCAGTGATTTTTATAGTACAATATTTTGCACTAAAAATCACTGCAACAAAATATAGTATAGCACTGATTTCACAGATTCATCAGCAAACTCAGCTTGTTATTTCATGTGTATTTTATGTGCTTCCCTGTCCGCACTGCTCACAGGGCAGCCAATGTATTGCTGCTAACATTTATCCTTTCTTACCAAATGCCCATATAAGGCTACTGGGATAAATAATTCTGATATGATACGATTATATGATTCGGATGACAAAAGAAAATGAGTCAGATTCTAACCTCTTCATCTTGAGTTCTGGCGATTTCTATCATAGATTTGGCAGCCGGGTGCTGCACTGTGATCTCGCGAAGAATAGCGTTGCCGTCGTTTGTCATTACTATACCACCCATCGGGTCCATCAACATTTTCAACATAGCCTGCGGTCCGAGGCATGTTCTAATAACGTCGGCTATCGTCTACAATACACAAAAAATATCAAATATTACAGATGATACAAATCAAATGTAGTGAAAATAACGTTTGTAATACAACATCAGTCCAGAATTACCTTTCCAGCATTTATATTTTCCAGTTGAACCTTCCGGCCGAACTCACGTTTGGTGTTTTGGCCTGTAACATGTTATTAGTCAGTAAACACCACATTGCTAACTAAAACAGAAAAAAATCCAGATTAAATACTCACTCAGCACTAAAATCGGTTGTTGGCCGTACATTTTCTTAGATTTTTCGACAGAATAACCACAGTAAAACAAATGTTTTTTCGAGAACCCAAGAAAGAGAAAAATTAAGAAAATCGCGTGGTGACAAGTGTTGCCAAGTGCAATGTCAAAAATTTGGTAAGTTGCCATCGAAAACTCAGAAAATATACAAGCCTACTTGAATAAAATCTGATAACATGTCAATAGAGACATTCTGATTCTCTTCTTTGCATAGTTAGTCCAGTCATTATAGTAAGTTCGCCTAGGAATACGAGATACCCAGCTGTAAGTCTGTAAATACTTGTATATTGACACCCTAAAAGTTGTCTCAAAACCTACATAATAATATGGTAGGGTGTAAGCAACTATTTAATTTCAAGGTCAAAGGCCACGAAAAACGTTTTTTGCGCTTTTTTTGGAAATATCTCATTTCCTATGGGTTTTTTGCTATTTATATTTTTTATCAATATTGTGGAATAAAAAATTCTCTACCAATTTTTATCGTCTTATGCATACTACAAATTTTTGATATAATATAATATAATAGTTAATAAAAATTGACAAATATTTATAATCATTGATTTATCGATATTTCATCAACTATATATGGCGCGTTTTCGACCGGAGGCACCAGTTGACCTGAAGTGATGCTGTGACTGCGCGCTCTCCGCTCTCTACTTATGTCGAAAACGGTTCACCGTATAAATTTTTTTTTAAACAAAATTTGTAGAGAATTTTGTATTCTACAATATTGATAATAAATATAAATAGCAAAAAACCCATAGGAAATGAGATATTTCCAAAAAAAGCGCAAAAAACGTTTTTCGTGACCTTTGACCTTGAAATTAAATAGTTGCTTACACCCTACCATATGTAGGTTTTGAGTCAACTTTTAGGGTGTCAATATACAAGTATTTACAGACTTACAGCTGGGTATCTCGTATTCCTAGGCGAACTTACTATAATGACTGGACTAACTATGCAAAGAAGAGAATCAGAATGTCTCTATTGACATGTTATCAGAAATAATGCTACAGTTAAATATGATAATATTTTTAGGTCACGAATGAGTCGTCAAGATGTTTCCTACTATCATTCGTCCATTCCTACTTCTACTATATTATACGATAATAATATTATTTTTATAATAATAATAATAAGTTTTAAGCGTTATTTATCAGTATTCATCTGAATTCTTAATTCATATTATAATATAACACAGACTAAATAGACACGAGTAGAGATTCCTGATTCAATGTATTAAAATATCTCTCAAAATGAATTATGTGACAAAGACATAAAACATTTTATCGTCTTATGTATACCTTGGTGTGGTATAAAATGAGTATCATTTGTTTTTTTCTTCAAAACCAGTGTCTTGTTTTTCTTATATAATACAAACGTCATAAATCCCAAACAGATCCTCTGATCAACCAGCTCAATGAAAAACTAGTTGAATCTGTTCTTAAACTTTGTCGTGATTGTGTGTTCTTTCGCCTAATACATGTTCTGAAGATTTGTAATCATTGTGTAGGTATATTATATTCTTGAATATAGCGAGTGAACTACTAACTGTCCTAGAAATTTGGCTATATCTAGCTGCTAAGGAAGCGGAAGGAGGAGATCTCCCGTTAGATTAAGATACCTAGCAACTCTGCTTGCTAATGGTGTTACCATTTCAAAGAAATACACTAAGAAAAGTAAAGTCTCTACCGCTTTACGAGGGTTCATGATGTGACTTTAACTTGACCACGATAACTTCTTACTTGATATTTGACTTAACTTAATTGATTAATAACTTGAAAAATCATAAACTTGACGCTGGCAAATATACTAATCGTATAGTGCCATATATCTAAAGAAAAAAAAACGAATATAAAGTAATAATTTGGTATGCGTCGTGGACAAGTTAAAGTCATGTACCATAGCCAGAGATATGTTCCTACAAGATCCTCAACGCGCGTGGCCACTATAGTGCTTCTCTTTTTTTTTAATTTATTTCATGACCAGTGCTTATCGTTTTTCCAAAAGTATTGCCATAAAACTATAATTCCACTGGATAAAGGTAATTTAGTGCTGCAATGTTTTCTTTATCAATTCAGGAACTATATTGCTTACAATTTATCTCAAAATGAAACATAGCGTGACTGCACATAAGACAGTTATTTATATTATATTGGGAAATTCTCCCAAAAAAGTAGTATAGAATACGGTCACCACTATAGAATATTGTTTGGGTGTGGGTTGGTTGATGAGTCTATGTGGTGTCGCTGGCTAATTGAGGTGAGTATTCTATATGGGGTCAATTAAATGCGGTTTAGGCTTTAAGACATTCGCTTTATTGGAGCGCCAGCGAGAGACGGGCGTGACGGTCCGTGAAACGAAATACAAACTTGATATAAACAAACTACGCCTAAGTATATGTGTGATGTAGGCGTGTGCAGCCTGCCCTACAGTAGGATAAAATCAGTGAAATGCCTCTTCTGAATACTCACAAATTTTATAACACCCACTACGTATTTTATTTTTACTATTGACTAATCTTTTTTTTAAAAGTGTAGCAATGCCTTTAATTTATTGAACAAAATGACTAACTACAACAACAACAAAATATAGCAGAAATCTATAGACATACCTATAGTAGACCATTTATTGACATATCTGGCTCACAGGTCGGTTGATCTCACAGCCTCTGACTAGATGGATATTTGTGAAAATCGATAATATGTCAAGCAAGCCTTGTTTGTTTGTCTAACTGCTGTCAGATTTGACAGTTCGCAAAGGAAAAATCCGGCCACGGAAAAGAACGGAACATTAGTATCTCTTTCTCATTTTTTCACTAGTACGACATAATTATAGCATCTCGTTTTTGCAAGCTATGACCTAGTACTGAGTACCTTATTGCAATTCTTGTAGTTATTCTTCTGAGACCCTAGCAAAGCGGTGGAGACTTTAGTATAGGTAGTTTCTATTCCTATGGATGTTCGTCGAACATACGAAAATCATATTTATGTATTATTTATTCCTATTTGTCACCCCAATCTGTCACCGCAAGGTGTTTTTTTCCTGTTTGTCACCATGCGATATATTTGAGGTAACAGACCTCAATATATTTTCTTGTTTGTCCCCATGGGATATTTTCAAGGGTACAAACAGGAATTAATTATCTTTGTCCCCTTGCAATTATAATAGAGAAAATAAAATCCTAACAGTTATCTTCTCTTGTTGCGGCGGAAGGTAAAGCGCTATCCTGACCCTCTGTTAACGATTCAGGGCTGTGATTGATTTAGACTTTGTCTCTACTTGTTTTATTTGCTAGTTTTATAAGAATACACACACATAGCAAGTTTATCTTGGCGGTGAAGTTAAAGAATGATTCCGTTTATTACCAGTGTAACTACTAATCTTAGGGACGGAGGATAAAAACAGTAAATTAATAACCCTTCTTCCTACTCCAATTGAAAGTTGTTAGAACAGCAATAAATAAGTACCCGTGTTTCTTACTAACCCAATACTCAAATTAGCCAGAGCTTCAATAAATATATTTTTAACGTGTGACTTGTAACGATGTGAGAAACAAATGAAAATCGCGAAAACAAATGAAAACCAGTAAGCATCGCTGAAAACAAATGAACATCGCAGACTTAAGTAAAAATCGCTGAACGAATAAGCATCGCAGAAACAAGTGAACATCTAAGAAACAAATGAACATCGCAGGAAACAAGTGAGCATTGCTTTCGACTTAGGTGTTATTTTCAAGTGAAGATGATGATAACGAAATAGGCAACAAACTCGTAAAAACTAAAAAATTACACAAACTTGCCGTTTAGCGATTACAAGTGGAAAAATAAGCTTACACGATTTTCAACCTTATTGAATTTAATGTTTTGCTTGTTTTTTGTTTTATTTTGTCACCAATGATCTACAAAAAATCTAAAAAGGTTTTGGTAACATATGTCATTATGGTCGAAAATCAAGTAAACCTGATTTTTTATCTAGTAATCGTTAATAGACTTTTTTATTATATTTTGTTTTTTAGGGTTCCATACCCCAAAAGGAAAAAACGGAACACTCATTGGATCACATTGTGGTCCGTCTGTCTGCCAAGACCCTTTTTGTCAGGAACGCGTTTAGGTATCAAACTGAAATACTGCGCGATGTCTATATGTTATTCGTCTTGAGGACAAGTGAAAAATATTTTTAGCTATTCTAGAAAAATATTATATTTTCTGCGAAGCTCCTTTGAATCTGCCGTGATGATTTGTTTTTGTGATGTTTAATTAATTTGTTTAATGGCACATCACTTGAACACTAAAGACCTGCCTGTTTTTAGTTTAACGGTAGTAACACGTGTACTTATTTAAACATTTGTGAATCATTTTCGTAGGTTTTTCCAAGAATAATCCAGGAATCGGATAAGGATAACAACTGACATCTATGACAATCTTTCACATCTTTGACATCTTTTCATTACGAGTGAAGTAATCGTTTTTATAAAGATAAGAAAAATTAAAAAGAACTCAACCAAAGTTCTAAGACTTAAGAACACATGAACAAAGTGTTTTCGCCTTAACAACTGTAATAAGAAAAGTAGTGCCGATGGACAAACTCTTAGAGACATTACTTTGTAAACGATTAAGTTAAACTAAAATTACTTATTAGCCTTAGGCTTAGGCTGGACTGTAATGATATCGCGGAAAATCTTTTACGGGTTATCTTTGTGCAATAGGAAAATGAAAATCCTTTATTTTAACAAAACAAGTACGCATGTAAATAAGAGGAGGCAAGCTGTATCACATACTATATAAAAAAAATCGCGGAAATTACAATATATAGCTATTTGGAGCTACAATGTTTCGTTTCGTGCAGCTGGTTTGTACGACGACTCTTTTTACCATTGCATATTCCAAGTTTGAGACTACTGCTGCAACAACCGTTTCAACACTTGATGTGTCCTGTGAAAAAGTAACGAATACACAGGGAAAAAAGCTAAGCCTGTTTCTTTGGCTGTAGCACAATTTTGAGATCGCATTGATTCTAATTCGTCCTTATAAATATATTGCAAAAGAGAAAAGTTCGAGTGTTCTGGTTAAGAGTTGCCGTACAGAGGGTCAAACAGGAATTAATTTTCTTGTCTGTCCCCATGCGATATTTCTGATATCCTATAAATATCGTACGGGGACAAACAGGAAAAGTTCCGGCCTGTCCCCTCATGACTAAAAAGGTAGAAAGGAATTTTTATTCATGTTTGTCACCTTGCGGGTACAGATTGAGGTGCCAAACAGGAATAAATCTTATGTATTCCGTCTTTTTATTTTTTTCCTTACGCGTGTTCATTTTAAAATAATGTAGAGAAGTACAAGTTAAGTGTATTGTATGCAATGTACAAGCAGTTCTTGTAAACAAAAGTGAATACCGACATGATAGAACTTTTTCAGTTACTTATTTCGATTAAGAAATCAAACCTCCTATTTGAAGCCACTTCTAACAACTTACTACCTTTTAGGTAGATACGGAATCCTGAAAAAACGCGCTGTTGTGAAAATAAGTTTCTCTTCTTCTTTGGAAGGCGGTAGAAAAAGTAATTAGATATTGAGCTTTAAGGCATTGTCGATGTTGACGTTTTTGACCAATTTCATTTTTTTTCAATATGCATAAAGTGTTTCAAAAATATCGTACTACATATACGTAGATTAATCTATTAACTAACCCTAACGATGTACCGAGTGATATTTCGACGAGTAATTTTTTTCTATGATGCGTTTCATCAAACCCATCCGTATTTTACTAAGGAAGGAACTCAGGGAATGAACGATGTTTTTACTATACTCGACCACTACTTACTTACTGAAATAAACTGAAATGAACCCAAATGCTAAATGAAGATAATAAGTACACATATCGCTACGTTACTGAAACATTTATTCATTGCCTCTTCGATATTCACAGCTGATTCTTAATATATAGTGACACGTTAACCATTATACCAGAACTAACAGAGTAAGCTTCTGTCCAGCAGTGGACTAACACGAAAAAGGCCGATATTGAGATTAGGGGCCTTGGCAAAAAAAGCACACAGCTAAATAGATATCAAGAAAAATAACGAAAATGTATAGTAACATGAACGGCGCTATATATGCACCTCAAATTTCCCGAATAGTACCTACTCGATAGCTAATTATAGCCTTTATAGGGATTTCGCCAAAAATGCTACCAGTATTTTTGCCACCTCTCCCTTAAGTAACGGACTTTTTGACTAATCTATTCTTTTTCAATTGTTAGTAGGTTAAGTTTAGTTTGTGTTTTAATTACAGTTTTTTTTAGTTTTTGTCGCAGTAAATCTATTACTGCCTGAGTTTTCTATATCTAAGGTTTTCATGGCGTTCATGTAAAGTGATAGTATGTTTTACTTGACGTAGTGATAGTTTCCCTATGGTTTTTACATATAACGCATTATTAATTGTACCTACTTAGATACTGTACAGAAGGCATAGCCAGAGACAAATACTTATTAATACGTAATAGGTACGTAATACCTACTTACTTATGACTAGAAATATTAGACCAGATTTATTAAGTACAATTATTCAAATTTACAGCTTGACACGCATTAGTAAATACTTAATAAGAAGTTATTCTAAAATATCATCTTCATCCACATCTGATGATTCTACCTTCGTATCTTCATCTTTGCTAGCGTCTTCTTTGCTTTCGTGTGACGTATGGAGGTCCTGATATACGCGTTTCAAATTCCTCATGATGTAAGATGTACCGTTGACCATCCCTGATTTACAATCAAAGTACTTTTCGTTCCCTTCAGAAGAACTGCCGTTCCGAACTGGCACAGAAAAAGCCGAAACGTGTCGAGGTCTCCCGAAATCTCTACCCAAACGTTTGTCCAACCCAACATCAGTCGGAACCTCCGGAGCAACATTGGAGTCACTCTCTCCCATACGCTTCCTATCATAGATATGACCAGAAACACGAAGATCAATGAAGAAATTTAAAGGATCGACGCCAAATTGGGGATTATAAATTGGAGGGTACCACATCGGTGGCGGTGGAGGCAATATCAAATTAGGTTGAGGTACGGAATTATCTTGAGGATTTCTTCCTACACAAGGTGACGGTTTGGGAAGTTCTTCTGTTCCAACATCTACAAAAGACGATTGCCTTCCCTGAGGGCCTGGACTGCTAGATTTGACATCCTCACTCTTCGGCGTTAATCTCCTCGGTGAAGGTTCACGCATTCGCGGATGCTTCTCTACAGTCAGTTCTAATGGAACTTCCGGTCGAACTTCTTCCTTCTTCTCCTCTTCCTGTTTCGGCCAGTCTCGCCGCCACTCGTTTTCGTTTTCAGCGAAATATTTGTGAGTCCTCCGTTTGAATCTACGCTGGTAGTGCGGGGGGCGGCATCCGTGGCGTGCGCTGACGAAAGATCTTAGCATTTCGCTAAAGAAGAAAGCATGGGGTTGTAGAGGCAAGGCGCTATATAAATAAGGTGGAGTAGCTGCTAAAAGCCTCGAAACTAGCTCAGTGTTTCTTATGTCTCGTACGCTGGTTTTCGGAACTTCTGTGGGAGGCTTTTCTTCTTGGACAGAGCTCATCTGCAACAAAAGGGTGAAATGTAAATCAATCAGCAAATGAGCGAGGAAACCCGCAAGGGACGGGATCTTGTGTGAATGAGACGCGCGAGTGAATGGGGTGTCTTGTCTCGAGGTTCTTTATAGTGGGCGATTATACTGCAACAGATGTAAAAAGAACGTATTCTTAACATCGACTATTCTATACGTTTTTCTTACTTTTATTCTACGTTTCTGAAACCACTGGTAAAAACTTTTGATTTAACCTACATTTATGCTTAAGGTCTTAAAGAAAAAAAAAAACAAAATAATTGTTGGCTAAGCGATCTCTGCTCCAGTATACTCGTTCTAATTTGCAGTTTTTTAATTACCTACCTCTCGCCGTATGATGGCGTAAATCCATCGATTATAGCAATTCCAAAAAGAACTGACATTAAACAAATATTAAACAAATAGACGCAGCCTATTTGTAAAGCGATACTCATAACTATGATCGATTTAGTAAGACTTGGCTAGATCAAGCGGGGCCGGACGCAAACTGAATGTTTTAAATATGAAAACAAATATAATGTTCAGCAGGTTATTTAATCTCTATATCATTGTAGTCGCTTAGTCTACAGCTCGAGAAATGTTTACGTATTTTTATCAAGGACGGTTTTATACACAACTAGCTGTCCCGGCGAACTTCGTACCGCCTAACAGTTATTCATATTTCTCACCTTTTAAACCTTCCCTGGAGTACGACAAACATATCAAGACCAAAATCAGCTAAATCGGCCCAGCCGTTCTCGAGTTTTTGCGAGACTAACGAACAGCAATAGATTTTTATATATTAGATAAGAAGAGTATACCTAGGTTCGTCTGATACAAATCGTACTGTATAAAAGCAGTGCGGAGCAGTCTGTCTGTGGGTGATTATCGCCGCGCGAACAATGCGTCCCATTGTACCTGATAGCTGCACTTGTCGAGATTTATCTATGAAAGAGTCTGAGTGACGCAGTGATGGAGATACGTTTGTAGAGCTCTTACCGAATAATCCTTCTTCTGAAGAGAATGAAGACTGTCTAAGCGTGCAAGAGACACTATAGGAGATAGTAGAAATATAAAAATCAAATTAAAAAAAAAACTATTTTGCAACGCAAATTCCTATGCAAGTTAGGTTAGCTATGAGAACATTGAAAACTTCACGTCGGTAAAATTATATTAAAACGTTGGATATCCATGCAACTAACAAATCCGATTCTAGTAAATAGACGTGTTATCAATTTAAAATTCAAAACACAGTATCCAATGTCGCTCACCAAACAGACTCCAGTATAGTGAAGTGGATGGCTTACATAAATCGAAGTGTTTTATGCTCAAATCTTATACATGGTTATTCCGTATTCCACAAACGTATAAAAGTACTGATAATGATGATGATTTTAAATATAATAACGTTCTTACAAATAGAGGAGATGTACCTTTTGTCTTTAATAAAGTTTGTACACATGTTATTGTACGAGTACCTAAATGATATTCACAAATTTGGATATAATGCTACTGACGAAACCCAATACAATAGGCGTGTTTCATTACGTAGGTACTTGCTTGATCATTGTCCATCAAGTCATTTGGTACCCAGTGTTTTAACTTTTATGTGGAGGTGCAAAGCTAAATGCAGTTTTGTGGTGTTTATGGTCTTTAAATCCACGGAAGCTGTCTATTATGTAGATTTAGGTTGAACGTTTGATAATACCCAGTATATAAAAGTACCTTGCGACGTGCAGTTCGTCTGTCGACATCGATTTTTCAGCTCACCGCTGTTTTATTGGCAATATTCGTGTGACGGGACGCATATCCGTGCACAAAGCTTCGCAACTGAATTTTTTGCGCCTTTTTTATTCGATTTTAAAACCCAGAATATTCGATACGAGCCGTGTGTCATGATTTTGTTCATGAATTTTCTCGTGTTTGGCACTTTTCCGAGGAAAAATTACAATAGTAATTGGTGATCAGCTGGATTGTTATCTGCTGGAAAAAATGAAATTCAAAGAGTTGTGAATTCAATTATATTTTGGGTCAGAATTATTTTTGTTTTTTATTGCCTGATTATCGTCAAAAACAAAATATTATTGTAGTTTCTGACTCCTATATAACATGTTTCGACAAAAAAAGTACAGTTTATAAACATAGTTAGGTTCCCATACCTGTCCACACTAAAATAGCACATATCGCTCCAGGACAATCTTGATTCACTTTATACAAACTTAGTTAAACTAGCTCAGCTTTTTGGTCAGACACTAGGCTTTGAAAAATAATAAAACATTTCTTAAAAACTAAAATGAAATGGAACTTAACGAAATACATCAAATTACGATGGGGCTGATATCTAAATTATATCGAAGTCAAGTGTACGTCTATCCTACCTATACAAAATAATTCAATCAACAAAGAAACACACACTCTCACACATAGTCTTGAACCTCATAAACACAACAGGGTTGCCACATTTACACACACACCCTCCATCATACATACTCGTTTCACACACACGAGTGAAGTCCATATAAATTCGTAGAATCGTATTATTATGGAATCCCTGAATGATAGGAATTAAATGTCACATTAACATATCGCTGGTTTGAAGTGAAAGCGATACATCGGATTTGTGGGACAATAAACCGCGAGGGTGGAACAGGGTGGTAGGATAGGGTTGAACGGAGGATTTAAGTTAGAAGCGTTAGTGTTTCAAGACTTGTTTTATTGCTTCGTTCATTCCGCATTGTATACCGATAAAACTTACTTATCTACATTTAAAACATTTGCGTGTGTACAATAAAATTTTGTAGTTATTTATATGCTATAAACAATAATTAATATACGTTTCACACTCATAGCTCCCCACTAGGATTACTCCTGTGTCGGGGATGCCAAGCAACATTCACAAACACGCACAAACCCGCTCAGACTCGAAGACAGATGTTCAAACTCGAATTCGAACACCTAACCCGACCGGGAATTGAACCCGGGACCGTCGGATCTAGAAGCAAGCGTGCTAGCCACTAGGCCTAGGCAGCCGGCAATTTTGATATTCTGTTTTTTATTAATGTTTTGATGCATAGACGTAATAGAAGCGAACAATTTGGGTTCTTATACTGGGTTACAATCACAATAATAATTACAAAACTCTTTTTTGTCATCATAATAATAGAACATCAGATAGGTAATAAATACAATAGGCATAAGCCGGTCTTATAGCTAAAAAGCAATCTCTTCCAGATAAGATTTGTAGCTAAAGAAAATCAAAGTTGATTATTGGTAAGGTGTGTACCTACTAAGCCGAAAAAAGTATACTCACTATACTCTTCCTAATGAACGACTACCACTAAAAGACCAACCCGGAAATCGAGAAAGTTGTTCTATGGAAAAAATCATTTGTATGTTTTTTTCGAATTCAGATTTTGTCTCAATATGAAAGTTGTTCGTTAGCATGTGTATGCCAAGTGTTTATAATATTGATAGTCTTCCATAATGTACTTAATTGCCAACCCTATCCAACGGGTAGTTCGCAGTAAATCCAAAGTATCGTAAGTGTATTCAAACAGTTGATTCGAGCATGAAGCGAGTCTTGCTGCAAACATCCCTCGCGACAGCCGTACCCAGTACCGGACTAAGAACAGGGGGTGTTGAGTCCAAGTCTATAAGTTATGAAAGCTCTCAACACCTTTAATTGGGTTCCTATTACTATTAATAAATAAGTTTGAATTTAAAACGTTGCCTTCTATACGAGAAACAACTAGTTACCCATGCTTAACTTACTGTCAAATTTGACGTTTTGTTCCTTGAGAAAGAAAAAGAAAGTAAAATATTGATATCCAATGTGACAAAGCATCGTTACTATTTTTGAAGCACATATCGGAAAGTTTTTTACTATCTATATCTGTGAATTTAAAATATTCCGTCTTGGTTTCAAAGGAGGATAATTATATGGGTTGAAAAGAACGTAAAGGTGGCTCTGGCAGAGCCAACGTTGGCTCACCTTGCTCGGTTACCTCAATATAATTAGTTAATACTTGAAACTGGAAACCCTGGGCTGTTGGAGCTCTGAGGCTAGGGCATTTATTAACAAAGTAGGGCATAGGCTCAAAGTTAAGATAGGTGACTCCCGCTCCGGTTCGTTCCTGGTGCAGAGGATGGTCATATAGGTTTTTATTTTCTACGAGTATACATAGATTACTTACATTCAATTGAATATCAATTTCTAATCAGACTAGGAGAGGTCATGTTGTTTCGCCGCCCTGTTCTTAGTCCGCCACATACTACCTCCTATCTGTCAACCCTATGTCAGTGGAGTGATATAAACGGGTAACCAAGGAACATTACGTCGCGTCGTATAAGTATCGACGTGAGATGTAACGTCCTACATTTTGTGTAATCTGGGATACATTTTTTCATTAGTAGCATCATAGTAAATATTCATGATAAGATAAGGTATGATAAGACAAATCTTTATTGAAAAAACAATTTAACAATAAATAATTTTAACAAATAAAAGCTTACAAATGTAAACTAAGTTTTTTTTGTTAAATAGTACGACATGATTCGACACTGCGATTACGATTCAGAGCTCTCTTCAGGATTTGCCGTGCAAAAATCTGATAATACGAGAAATTCGTTACAGTTAATATTTTTAATTTAAAAACCACAAAGTAATGAGTGAAATCAGCGAACAGGTATATGAAATTTACGCAAGATACCTGTAACAGGTAGTAAGAGAAATGTATCATGGCACTTATAATTTAAAATATTTATGCTACAGAATTCTACAGAACGTAAAGAGTTAGAAAATGGTTTCTCAAGTGCTTCTTTTTTTGTTTTTACGTGCACCTAAAAAATTGAGTTGAAAACTAAACGAATAATACCAAAAAAAACTAGACTAGTTTGAAAAAAAGAAATATTTATTCTTTTTTACATTTTAATATCATAACACACACAATATTCGGCCAAGACTTAAATAAAAAAGTTACTAATGATCATCATTATTAAATTAATCCGCTCCATAAAATACATGGTGCAAAAGTACCCATCACACACCGACAGCAATGGCTAACCTTTCCACCAGGTGCGATCCGGCACGTTTTCTGATTACCTACTTTCTTCGATTCTTTATTTTTGTCGAAAAGCACCACAAAGCGCATGTACTACGAATTTTAGTAGCAGCGCTACAAGAAGTGCACGTTACATTACCTACCGTAGCAGCGTAGTTGTCAGTAAACGTAGCATTCATACAAAAACAAAACACGCAGACGTAAAAGAGATCGTTATCTGGATGTGTCCTTTGATACCGTTTCCCGTCCGTACCGGAATACCGAATACCGACATAAAAAGAAACGAAATAATTTGTTTGAACAAACCTGTCGAGTTATTGGAAATTCTGCATTGGTAACTGATGCTTGAAATGGGATACGATATTTCGATTAAATTTATGAAGTGAAAACTAGATAAGATATGAAACTATTTCCAACCAGCTAAACAGTTACCTATAGTAAAATATACAAGCTATAAAACTAAATGCTATACAAAAACCTCAGTATTTAAAAATGCGTTTAAACGTCTGTTACAATTCAAATCCCGCAGTCCTCGCAACAAAAACCCGCAAAACGTTTGCAAAAAAAAGCGACTGTTAATGTACATAAAAAATTCAATTAGTCGGCTTAGAACCGGGAACGACGCGCAGGATTTAGCGACAAATTTGTTTCAAGCGGAGAGTTAGCACCTGAGGGGTATTTTTATAGGATTTTGAGCTTTAGGGCGAACATTTTAAGGTAAATTTGTGGCGAAATCGTTGCTGTCGTCAAAGCTCACGGCAAACGTTAATTTCCATATTAAAACCCGTCACAAAGGAAGCAGATTCAAAAACCACATCGTCGGTGGAAAGACAAGAGGTGTAATAAGAAATGGATGTGGTTTTAAATAATATACTTAGTAAGTTAAGAAATGCTTGTTTATAAAGAAAATCTCTGTCCCTGTCCCTGCGCTATTATGCTTTTAATGGGCTAAAGGTTGTATCAACACTTACTTTGAAAATAAATAAAAACATCATGAGCCTGCACCTGACAGTCTGCATGTCGGAATAGGATTGTTCCTTCGAAATCACATGAACTCGTCATGAAATTTGCAATTTAGTCAGAGTAGTTGGTTCACACTCCTCACAGCGCAGGTCATTTCAGTGAAACGGATATTTGTTGTAAATTATAGCAACAAACAGATATAATTTGTTACCAACGTTTTTTTAGTTTTTATATATTTTACCCGATTTCTCAGCGAAATCGATTGAGAAGATCTTTTTTTTGTTTGAGCCGGGATACTGGTTAATTGGTATCATTAAGCGTAATTAAAATCACTCGTGTAGTTAATTTAGACCATAAATATAAACAACTGGAAAATTTGCCTGAGGATCCGAAGTCGGCTTTAACTCTGTAACGTGTTAGATACTTTTAACTTCTGTCTGGTCAAGTTTAATTCCCATCTTCCTAATAATCACTATGCAATCACGTATTAGGTTGCTAAACAAATTATTCAAACTTGATACAAAATTATTTTTATCGCCTAAAGTCTCAGTAGTGCTTGTTCGTTATACGTGATGCCGCCTCCAAAATACCGCTTTTACAACATCCAAACTCAAACAATATTGCGCTCAGATACCGAGAGCGGTATGATAATCGCGTCAAAACGCACGTGAAGTGCCACCGTGGGGGTACCCCCTGTATTCCCTGGTTGGGGGGGTGAAGGGGGGCGTGGGGTGCTAAGCCGATGACGGCTTTAAAACGTTCCCGATTATCTGAGCGGGGTACTTTCGAGTATGATTTCGGTCTACTGATTTGAGCTTTCATGTGGCACGTTCGATTATTTGAATAGTGCAGTAATTTTTTCATAATTATTATTTTACTGTCGTAAAACTTTTTTTTATGAGCATATTAAGGAAGCTATCAAAATGTATGAACAAAGAAAATTGAAGTAAAGAAACCACAAGCCACTTCAAATATAGGAAGAAAAATAAATAAATAGTTGCTTCGTGCAAATATAAAACTTTTGAGTTATCTTCCAAAAAATATAGGGCTTAGGTAAGACTAAAAAAATATAGAAAATAGTATAAACTGGTTGTTGGTTACAAAATCCCCACCAATCGACGTGTATCTACCAAGTACTTTCGCAATCACTGGCTTAGGCTTTAAGCAGTAAACGTAAGCAGACATTCTTTTCTTTCTGTAAAATTATTTCATAGGAGGAAAAAACATTGTGAATATTGTTACTTTGTTCATATCCTAAGCATTTATAACACTACTATTAAATGCCAATATAAAAAATATATTTGCGTAAAATTTGCTTTTCTAATTCCACAGCTGCAATTTACCTTTAGGCTCTAAAGTTAAAATTTAAAACGATTTGTAAAAAATATATTTCTGTTTTAAAGGGTTCCATAAATATAGTTATTTATCAAAATTAATTAATTTATTGAAACTACTGAGTTTCAATAAATTTAGGAAAAAGGGGAATTCGCACTTGCCGAATTGAAGTTGATTGTCACTTTTTCTGTAGTCTTACAAGTATGTCCTTTCTAACTTATATGCTTAGGACCAAATCACGTATATAAGTTGCAGATATACAAAACCAAAACTTAAAGCTCATATAATTTATTAAAATAGGTACATAATTCAAAAGATATGTTTATTTTTCTTTTATATCATACCTCTTAAAATAACCCTACATAAATTCAGTGTAATAAAATTGAATAGACAATAATACGATTGTCTGTCTTATTCGTCGTTAAACAAACTTCATTGCCGAGTACCTCAAGGCTTTCATGGTATTCAACAATTCATTAAAACCGTAATAACGATATCCACACACAAAGACATAATTATTACACGATCGTTAAGTACGCGTCTTTGATAAACGTGAACATGTCTTGGTATCTCCCTCCCGTTGTAGATTTTGTAGAGGGTTGGTAATTAATTAAAACCAAATAATTAGGTAGCATCTAATTGATTTTAATTAAAAAGGTGGTACGAGAGAACTATAGTGTCTCCAAAGTGTAAACACAGCTGTTGTAAACCACTTTATTCTAGATTATATTGCTATTATTTTTCCCGATTTTATTTTAATGATTATAACAGAAAATTTATGAATATCTCAATACTTATTATTAATTTTACGTAACTTTTTTATATCTTTGATTTTTCTGTTACTCTGTTACGGTTAATTTTTACACTTGCTTACTTATTTAACACATTGTATTAATAAGAAGGTAGTATACTCTCATAAAAAGCTAAATTTAATCTTTGACTTATTTAATCTATATATTTATAACTCCTTGTAACTCCTTGAGTAACTCCTTGGAATAACCGTAGAGTCTGAGCTAAGCCGCTTAACCTAAAGACGTGAAATTTAGAGGGTGTATTCATTATAGGATGTAGGTATGTACTTAGAACTATTTTTAGAAATTCAACCCCTAAGGAGTTCAAATGGGGTTCAAAGTTTGAAACTGTTTTATTGTATTCATATTAGTCCCGAGCAACGCCACAGGTGACAGCTACTAGTTACTCATATAACAACATGTTATATAAGGAAAATACTCAGTGTTATTACAAGAAAATAACAGGTGAAGCGCATACTCGTACCTACTAATAACATTAATTCCAACTTGCAATTTCATTTGGCATTTTTCACTTACAACTCATTTCCCTATGTCAGCGAATTGTGGAACATCGTTCATTCAAGCGTCATTACTTTCGTTCATTCGTTCTTTTCGTACATTCGCTCACGGTTATCGTATGATTGATCTTGTTAGGAAATTGGTTACATTCAGATTTCTGGTCGAGTGGCCTGGTTGATTAGTGTTCTGTGGTTCCGGTACATAATACTCCAATGATTCAGGGTTCTATTCACGAAGCACAATCTCTCTGTTGTTAATCGATAGGAAGCGTTTCTATTCCAGGTTGAAAATCTGAGAAAGTACTTAATGTACAAATTCATGAAATATTTATCAAAAAAATATTAAAAAAAAAAATTACAATAGTAAGAAAACACCACCGGCCCTTATCATATTCATGCATGTTATTGATCAAAAACACACAAGTTATAACCCTTGAGATTATTTAAAACTATAGAGTAATTATATGCACATTTTTTGAGAAACATTAGGTACGTCTTCTAAGTATATAACTTCACAATTTTTTGTTGAAATGCAAACATTGCCGAGCTTGAAACGTTCCTTATTCGCGAGCTTATTTCTCCCTCGGCTAATAATAATAAAAGCGTTATCGTATCGCTCGGTACACAATGGCATATTGTCGTTTACATTCCGTCAAAGCGCGCTTGCTCGGATGTAGGAAGATTGGGAAGCAAAATAACGCGTCTGCATCTATTACCTACTAAGTTTTATATTGCTTTTAGTAAAAATATTTTACTATGCATCTCTTACTCCTAAAATATATATAAACTGGCGTTAATAGTAATAAATTAGCACATAATATCATCTATCTATATACTATTATTTGTACTATATAAAAATGAATCCTTATATCTCTTGGTCACGCCATCACGCGTGAACGGCTGGACCGATTTCACTTTTTTTTGTTGTAAGGAGAAGGTTCTTATGACAGAAAAAAATTAAAATATATATATATATATTTTAATTTTTTTATACTTATATATATATATATATAAGTGTACTTATACAAATAAAAAATGAATCCGTTGGTTTCACTAAAACTCGAGAACGACTGGGCCGATATAGCTGTCTTGAAAAGATTGTAGTACTCCAGGGAAGATTCAAAAGGTGAGAAACATGCATGACTGTTAGGCGGTACGAAGTTCGGCGGGACAGCTAGTATTTTATAAAACTCGAAGATTAATCATTGTTTATGACAATTGTTCTATGTAATGTATATAAATCCCTATTTATTTAAGATAAGTATATTTTTAAATAGACTTACTAATAATTATTTTTCGTAAAATCCAAATATGACTTATAAGTGAGTATGGCTCAACGTCAACATCACAAAACAACACCAAATTCGTAGCAGAATACGTAGGTAATAATGATGCTGCGCTGCTACGGAAGCTCTACGACGTAGACCGTACATACAAGGAACTTTTTTATTTTTAGCCGACTTCCATAAACGTGGAGGTTCTATGTTCGTTTGTATATGTTTTATTGGTGTTTTCGCACATTGTGAACCGAGAAAAAAATCTTTTTTAGTTCGAGTATACTCCTGACTTGATCATAATGGGGCTCCATTATGATCAAGTCAGGATCTGATGATAGAATTTCAAAAGTAAGTTTTGACTCACTTTCCGGATTTCGATTGAGCTGAAATTTTACGTACCTACTTATATATTCGTAAGTTTAGTAACAGAATAGCGAAAATTTGTGAATGGATTCATTAATTAACTAAAACTTGTTTGCACCAAAAACGGTAAACCAAATTAAACCACAAATAGGCACTCGAAAGCGAAAAGTAAATTAATATAATTATTAAAACCACTACCTACACATCTATTTGAAGTCGGTGCCAGTCCAGTCTAATACGAGTAGTTAGGGTCCTCTAGGGTATCTAGGACCCTCTGTGTTTTTTATAGATAAAAAATAAGTAAATTCACAAAACATTTCCAAATTGAAGTTTTAAAAAGTAAAGATTTACAACAATACATTAACAAAAACAAAACATTAAATTAAAATCAGTATCAAAATGTAGGCCACCACAGCAACTTTCATAGACTAACGAGACTCACACTTTGAGCTATCGATTCCACTGCATTATTATCAAAATAATTTGTTGCTTATAATAATACTTAATAAAGTGAAAACCAAATTCAATTCAGAAGGTAAACCAGGAATTAACCAGAAATTTTATTACGTATTTAAATACTTAGTTTTTCCTCGATTTCCTCAAGATTCTATCATAAGATCCTGTTTGATAGGACCATCTCGGGAATATACTGTTTCGAACTAAAAAAATATTTCTATTAATCTGTTTACATTTGGCGTAAATTCGATAAACATACACACAAAAAATACATACAGACTAACATAGAAACCTCCTCAATTTTAAAAGCCTGTTAAAAATAAACGATTAGAAATCAAAACCAAACCTTCTTGTGCCAAAACCTCAGCAACGTAAGCCAACGGTAAGTACGAGTATGCAGCGATACTATGAGTTTAGCTCAGCGGGAGTATCAAATTCCAACAGCAAATCGTCGCGACAAGCAAACCCACTCATGTATTTATTTCCCGATTCGTTGCCCTATTCCCATATGAATTTGATTTTGATTCCGAGAAGTAACAGATATGCTTGAGAAAAAACGGGGCAGGTATAGTGACGAAGACTATTCCATAGCCCAGACATCATCATATTCAAATAGGATAGTCACTTGATTATAATTACCTGACTGCCAAAAAAAGATTATGTTTTTCGATACAGATAATCCAAAGTTTTTTTAAGCCGCTTACTAAATGTTTTATTATTTATTATTTTTTAATGTTTTATTTACTTTGGCTTTGGATGTATTTTCCTGAAATAAACATCAATTTCTTGTTTCAAAGATTTTTTTCTCATTGACTTGCTTGTTGACAAATTACCTTTGTTCGATAATTTGTTCAAAGAAAGGCTCATGCCCAGTAGTGGGACAAATACGAGATAACCTACTCCGCAATTCGGTATGAATCAGAAAAGTAAACCTCGTATAAAAAGATAACTATATAGGCGAGGTCCTATGACGTCATAGCGTTTCAGAATTTTAAATAATATATTTAAATAATTATTGAACAAAAACTCAAGATAATAACTAGATTTTTTAAATGACTGAATGTCGAATAAAATTTTCATAAAATATAAATAAATACCATAAACAAATGATACATAACGAATTATAACATACTTTTTCTGTTTAACTATAGTGTATCTATATGTTTTTAATGTTTTTGTGAGTTTGACGAAAAAAGAATTCATTATAATCGTTCATTATTTCACTCTTCCATTTAATTCTAGCGTAGCACCGCTCACTGGCGAGCAAACGATTACCTTAACATCATTCGCATTATGCTTAGCGCTGACCTTGTTGGACGCACAGGACACTGCACCATGACTTAGTTTATTCCTTCTAACAGTATTGTTTATGTATTCTCAGTCGTGTACTCGTAAGTTACCATTGCAGTGATTACAGATTCCGTGTCAATTAAAGAGACACGGTATGTTAACAGTCAATTACTAGTCGTTTAGCTATACTCGTTCATAGTTGGTGGTGACTGACTGTGATGACAAAGAGTTAAAATGTTCTCTTGAGACTGAATACTTATCAAGTATGCGGGATTCAAATCTAATGAGCAAACACAGACAGCGGAATCGGGACCAACGTTTACTTTGTACTCGTAGCAAGGATTCTATATGTCAACGTCTACACATGTTTCGTAAGAGATAGAGAAGGTAGAGAATCTTATTATGTTTATTATTTTTTTAACAGTTGTTGTCAGTTGTCTTTTTATTATCCTAACAGATAAGAAATGGGGAAAGAAGAGAGAGAAAAGAAATAGAGGAAAAACAGATACAAAAAAGGAGAAGGTTTTCCAAGTATGTTACCCGATTTCTCAGTGATGCCTGGACTAGTTGGGATCTCTTTTGTTTGCAGAGGTAACTTTGTGCATATATCATTTATGTTTGACCAAGGTTCGCTCAGCTTCTCTGCTTTTGTATATACTCGTATCTCCAGAAAATATGTACTCGCGTACGTGTATGGGCTCTACGAATTGTTTCTTTTTGTCGTGAGGTATTTCTCACAAGAAGGGGAGAAGTTTGTTACGGCACTCCGATTTCATTTCAATCATATTAAGTACAGACATGCGAAACAAATTATTAATTAAAATTCCAGAATTTAAAATAAAACGATGAAGTGGTTGTCGTTTATTTTTTAAAGTGGCATAAATATCGTGATCGAGAGGTCGACAGTTAGCGTAATAAGAAATTAAATTCGAATATGGAAGAGACACATTTTTCTTCTTTGAAGCTCTTCAATAGAAACTATCACCACAACTCAATATTGCAAAACTGCATCAGACCATACAAACAGGCATGCGATTAGAGACATTTTTCAAACTTCGCTGCATAAAGCCGCGTGCACAATAGCCGGCGGGACGCGCGCGACAATGCGTCGAGCGGGAGACGGCTGAAAGGTTTATTGTTTACGGATGACGTGCGTGTGGACGCGTCCTTACAACGGGCTTGATGCTCGGATGTAGACGATTTGAATTTATTGCTGGAAGTGATAATCAAAAACAGTTTTTAGTTAATATTTTTTTGTTAAAACTAAAATAAGTTTATGAAATATAGAAGCACAATGAACAGCTATATATTTTTCATATTTAGAATGTGATGATTGGAAGGATAAGTATGTAAAATAACATTGACGCATATATAGCGCATGTAATTAAGTTACTTAGTATGTTCCTATCTAAGTATTACTTTTGTTTCGTAACACGTATTTGGAAATAATACTTGAATATACTTCGTTTTTAAAATAAATCAAGCAATTAATTTAATTTTAATGTTTTTACCTCCAGTTTATTCTTACTCGTAATTACATAATACAGTTTTGAATATAGTTTTACGGTATTGATTAATTATTTCTGTCTTACTCGACAGCAGAAAATATATAATAATACGACAGTGCAAACACGCAGCCGATGTACTAAATAATCTTAGAATGCCAATGTTTATGTACAATGAGCTATCGTTGCAGAATCCTTACATCAACCTGAATTAAACTGTAAGGATTTTTTGTCTTTAGTATAAGAGGAGTTTAATCTCAATTACATTTATCATAAAGTTCCAAATTTCATGTATCTAGATTCAGAGGTTTAGGTTCTCCGTTGATTGGACCTTTAAGTCAATCAGTCAGGACTTACTCTTCTGTATATTTATAACTAAATATAACAATTGAATTGAGGACACCTTAGATTCCACTTTATTCACCTGGGTGATATAACCTGGGTACACAAAGTAGAACATACCATCATAAACAGTAAAAATAAAATAAAAAGATTTCCTTCCAGCACCAACAATTTTACGTCGGTGTTAAATCACTACGCTCCGTATAATGAGTGACAGTGGGAAGTCTCCTTTATGCCGCCGGCGCGGAGTGAGTTGAATGATATTATCTCTGGGAATTGAAACTGAGACGTTTTAGGGGAATATTAATTTTTTTACATTGTAAAAAATATACACTGGCTTAAAATGGCGTAGCGCTGTTGTAGCTCGCGCGTAGCAACCAGTGCTACGAGCTTTGATATTGCAAATATTATGTATTCTAGTTTTAAAATGGCGTTCTGGTTGGGATTCGTTGTAGCAAGTACGTTGAAACATAGGCCCATAAAAAGTTATGGAATCAGTGACGGACGGAAGTCAGTGAACCACTTGCTAATTAAATATAGTTCTTTAAGTTCTTTAATTCTTTATTGCATCCAAATCTAAGTCTAGGTTTACATATTGAGATGCCTAAAATTAACATTAGGACCCTGTAAGGGTTGTGCAAAGTGTATGCAATTTAAATTAAACTTAACATGTCATGAATACTCGTAAAGCCATATTATACCGTTTTCACTATAAATTCTGTATTCACTAATACAAAACAAATCTTCCGAAAATGGAGGATTTCATGGATTTTGGTTTCGTCTCACAGTAATAGTACAAGTAAATATAGACTAACTGTTTTTTCATACATACACTGAAACAGAACAATATCATGTGGAATACAAACATTTGAGGATTTCTGTATATAGCCGAATTTATTTTTATTAAATTAGTTATAAAAGGCTTAAAATTGTTAATAATAAAAGAACATTCAGAATGCCAGCTTATAATATAGTGCAAATATAATATCAGATACCCAATATAGGTCCATAAAATACAATCTCAGTGGAGTAGGTCCGTCTTTTAGTGGAATTAGCCGCGGCTGGCGACGCAAACAATGGCTGAGGAGGGGTGGAGCTACCTTCATACCAAGCGCAAATATCTCGGCCAAATCTTAATCTCAGAGTAAATCCCAGGGTTCACAACCACTACACTCATTTTAAATTAAGTAAATTTGAAATACTGAAAATAGAGCTTTTTATATATATTTGTAGATCTATATCCCGTATCGGGCTCATCAGCCACCAACGGAAGTGCAATAGCAATCCGCGACGCTGAAACAAATCATCTGCGAAGATGTTAAGGGCCTTATAATAATACAAATCCCTGATCTGATCTGATAATCATTATTTATAATTATAATTAGTTATTTCTTATTGACGTACATACCTACAATAACATATTTTTAAATTTGAAATTTTAATTAACAATCGAAATAACTAAACTTTATTTTTAAGCCTAGCTTTTGAACATATACATGCCTAGCTCAGCCAAAATAGGCAGAACTGTTAAATTGTGTAAGACCTGTACTTTACCCTAGTTTGATGAATAAATGATTAGAATTTCAATTTAAGTTTAGCCTCACGAACTCACCGAATGGTAAGGATACGGTGTGGTAAAAGACGAAGCACGTATAAGAATTTTCACTATAGCTCTGAAGACTTTTAAGAAAAGTATAGGAATATATTATGTTTTAAGTAAACGCGGAACAAAATAATATCCAGGCGAGAATGAGAAAAACAGTATGGATACTAAAACACTAGGAAAAATCTTAAGATCGGCAAATTTTGACCCTAAATTCAACTGTTGTCTGTGCCACTCTTTGTCTACGGCTAATAACTGTAGTAGATTTCACATTGAGGTAGATCCAACGTTTTATTTTCCTCTGATTACACTTCTCCATGTCTTTCAATTGTATCAAATAAGAACAATCATCACGATATAAGTTTTTTTTAAGTGCATAGACAATCAGTTCGGTAGTTGCCGTTACAATTTTTCACGTATATTGATTTAAAAACCAAACTTCTGTACTGATCTTGGTAAAATTTAAACGGCGTGACTTTGGTGCTGAACTAAGATTATTTATATACGATATAAATAATCAAACAAACAACTGATCTTATTAAACCGATTAGTAAATATTTTTTTCATTTTAAAGTTATCTTAGTCCTTGAATATTTCGTTATAAATTATTATTTCGTAATAAATGATTATTTATTAGGAAATATTAAATTTCGTATCAAAAATTTTTGATATAGGTAAAAAGTGTTTTTATTTCAAATTTACCTTTAAATTAGGTACTTTTAAAACTACTTCATCGAGTGTAATACATAAAAAGTTTCTTTTAAAAAGAGTCCACCGCTCTTTGGAAAAACTACTGTAATCTTAGAACAACAACCTCATTTGACAAAGCAGAAAGAAGTATATTTTACAAGAAGTCGGCTTTTCTCTTTGAGTGTAATATACCTCATTGCGAAACTCCTCCGTCAAAGACAGACATGCAAATTATATAGGACACCACTCCAAGACATTACAAGAGCCCGAGGGTACACCGCTGACATACTGCGTATGATTTATAGTCGTAGCCAGAAGGTAGGCGAGAATTGGTCTCCCAAGTACTATAATTCAATTATAAATGATTTTAGAGATGGTGATTATAACTGGGACAGCGGAAGATTTTACCATTCTCTAAATGTAGGTTATAATCTCTTCAGCCGGCTTTAAAAAGAACTTATTTAACACCTTTTTTACTGTAACAGCTCCCCACTAGGATTACTCCAGTGTTGGGAATGCCAAAACACACAATAAGACATATAATTATGCACATGCACATGACGCCCATACATGAGACATGGTTGGTATCCCAACAAAATGTCTTAGTTACTAAAAAACAACAGTTTTCTGTTTCTGCAACTTCTTAAATAATTTAGGTACTTACCAACACAAAACAATATCTTTACTCACCTACTTGTTGATTTCTCTCAGCTACCCTAAGGAGGAATTAAACAACCCTATCCCCCGAAAACTCGTCGCCAAGAATTTATTACCCGCTATAAATATTAAAAAAGTTGTTCTCATAAATCTTTGCAATATTAATAAATGCAAAGATACTTCGTGCCACATGCGGAGGCAATATTCTTGTAGATACAGCCTCTTTGGAAGCGGGGATTTGTATAAGAAATAGTAAGGGTTGTTCACTTCAAACAGGTGCATGGAGAAGTTTTATTTAAGGGTTGTAGATCTTATAAAACAGGAGTTTAGAACGAAGATATTATACAAAAAAAATTAATCGAAACGTATTCAGAGAAAATGACTAACTGTAACGGCGCCTCTTACTTGCGCGTTTTTGGTAATATTTAAGGTGGTTCTGAAAATCAGTTAGGTCTTTGAGAAACACGAGAAAACCTAAAAAAAACTAGAGGTATTCATCACGACATACAATTTAGGGAGAATTTAATGCGGAAAATTTCTTAAGTAGATACTTACGTACAATAATATCCAAATATATACCTTACTGGTTTTGTGTTTACACCATATTTCTTGATGATTTGTTATCAGAATGAAATAGAAAAGCATTAATCCCACCCCTTCAGACCGTCTCACTCATCCAAGTCATAAAACTTCCAACAAGCAAATTAATAAACGTAAATTAATCCTTCCCTGCCACCGGATATGTCCCAATATAAAACGGCCCAGACCGCCATATTGTTTTCCAAAGTTATGGCGTCCCGTCGTCGCGTCGTCTTCGAAAGAATACGGCTAATTAATCAAAAGTCGCCTATTCCGCTGATTTCCATGGAGACTACGTGCACTGAGCACAGCATTTGCAGAGAGACAGCTGGTACAACCAGCAAAAACAAAAGTTTCACGTATTACTAAATGACAAACAAATATTATGTGAGTCGTCACGTAGATGTTAAGTACTACTGCAGTACTGCTAATTAGAGATTTTATTGTATTTAGCAAAAATAATTGTGGAAGTAGGAGCAGTAATAATAATAATATGGGACAACATCCACACAAAGGTCTTCAGGTCCCAAACTGTGCAAAGCCTGGTAACATGATGACTGATATCCATATTTATATACATAATTACATACTTACATATGTATAAACACCCAGACATAGGTCAAACAGACGTGTGTATACACACAAATGTTTGACCTGTCCGGGGATCGAACCCGGGAAGTAGCGCAGAAGGCAGGATTGCTATCAACTGCCCCAACCGGCACGTCAAGTCAAGTAATAGTAGGTAAGAATTGTATTAATCAAATATACAATTGGAAAGTACCTTGTAATATGGTTTTTAACCAGTTTTAATAATTATATGAAGATAAATCATAATACATGGTAGATATATTGGTTTATTTCCCTCACAATGATTAAGCTTGTTTGCCACTTACAGGATTGATATTATATTTACTAGTACTTATAAATTTACAGAAGACAGTTGACTAAGCTAACCCAAAGTTATATCTCTACACAATTTTCTACTCCGAGCTGGTTATGACCACCCGCGAGTTTGCCCACTAATGGCTTCTTTTGTGAGCTGACAATTTAGGGATTGAATTCTTGTTTGCGGACTCACGTTTGGGTTTTATTACGAACCTCCCCGCGATTCGTTGTAGGTACTTGTATTTTTTAAATCCTGCAGTGATTAATATTTGCTCGGATATTGGAAACCTTTAAAAGAGTTTTTATATTATCTTTTCTTTTTTACGGAGTGCAGGAAAGGGAAAAGCAATGATGGATTCAACCTTATGCGTAGGTACTAGGTAGAGCTTGAGAGTTCACTCGAGGATTGTAAATGAAATTTATTAATCTCTACTTATCGAGAGCTTGTATATAGGTACCTAAAAATAAAAAATATGTAGTTACGAAACTAATTTGGAACTGTCAGAGGTTACAACAACATATGAGTTTAATCACAAAATGTTTAGTGGTCTATTGTACTATATTCTGTTAAACTTGTAATTAGGTATCTACTATCACTAGCAAACAGCGACGTTAATCGTCTTCGGTAACGTAACTAGGAATCTGTATACGTTTATTACTTTCGTAAAATTTCCCTAAAATCTGAGAGAAATCAAAGTTTTATTTGTTCGAAATGACACTTCGCAAGGCAAATTATCAGAGGGGAATAAATGTCTTCGAGGTTTGAACGCTAATTAATGCCCTCCCTATCTCCCCTTGGATACCTTTAATTATTCCTTGATTGTTTTTAAAACAAGCTCCTCGTCACGAAGTTATAACAAATAAAATTAAATCCTGTTACTATTTACCTAGGGTCCGCTTGTTTGCTATGATAGTTATCATAGATCATTTTAGAGGATTTTAGGTGATCTAGAAGCCTTATCATTATGGGATCTAATATAATTTCAGTCTAACTTTGTGTGGTATCAAATATGGTATATCGATATTAATACAACGGTCGCACTACTGAAACCTTTTATATGGACAACCATCATGTTATGCTAGTCTTATTATTCACTATAAAATATTAATAATTATAAATATTCATCACCTTCTATTTGAGCAGTTGAGGAAGCACCACAGTTACAACACATCTGTCACTGCACTGCTTTTCAATTCGACACTTCACCACACAATGACCAAAAATAAAGCACCCATTACATTGTACGAGAAAATTTCTTATAACTGAATACATTGTAACCACAAATCGGACACTTTTTATTGAATGAAATTATTGGTTATAGAACAATGGGTGCTAAAAAGAAGGGTGAGTTTGCAGTGTGTAGAGTACAGCCCCCGTTATAATGATATTAGTTCGTAACCTCGAATTATGAGTAGGGTAGGCGACCCTTGTTTCAAGGCTAATAGTGGAAGAGCTTAGGCTGATCGTTCTCTATCGTTTTAATATATGAATAAAATGATGTACCTACAAGTTTCTATATTACGAGTAGGCATAGAAGTTGAAATACATGCTAAAAGTTAACTATAAGTAGTTGTTTATGCAGTACTACAGCGTTGAGTAGATAATCTACTATAGTGCGAAAATAACCCCTAATATATATGTATAATACATATTTTAGGTATTTCAACGCTGCAAATAGCAGCACATGGCAATCTGAATTTAATTGAACCTCTGTAAATAGTTGATAATTATTCTTATTTATGCACATGCACTATCCTGTGTGGAAAATAAAATGTATTTTTTGTAGTGGTATTTTACATTGATTAGGTTAGGTTGAGAGACAATGATTAATTTAATTACAATAAAGACTTGTCAAGCTACTCGTATTCACACTAAGTACTGATTTAAGGCGTTCAAATAAAAATGCGTACGTAGCCTATCTTTCTTTTTATAGAAATCGGCTGCGTCTTAATAAGCTATAAACTTGCCACATTAGCATTTTTCATCTGATAGATGTCAATTATCTGTATAGTTAGTCGTAAGATATTTTCAAGTACCTAATTGGCGCTATGGATCTTTTACATCTACGTTACACGTTACCTGAAATCGTACGAGGCTAAGTTATGTTCTTAGACAAAGTTTATGTGAAGTGGTTACTTACTCATGTTACATATTTTGTTTTTGTTTAAGCTGTGTTTTCTGTTAAATAAATATATTTCTATTTCTATTTCTTCAATTGAAATAGCTAGCCTTTAATCAGCACCGTATCCCAAACTATAAAGGACAAAACCAAAAAGTGCTCATAAAGCTCATAAAGACATTGGCACACCGCGGCAGCCGCACAGAGGGGAGGAATATGTCCGCTAAATGTCACACATTTCGGTCTCATTTGTCACGGTAAAATTACAACAAGGCGAAAATGTCACGCTGACACCTACTTAACGGCATTTGTAACCACAAATACTATCGGAACACATCAATAGCGTCCCGCTGTTGGGCACGAATCTGTCCTAAGAAGAGGTAGTTAGGTAGAGTGGCGCGACGACATTAAATGGCATATAAGAAATTTCAACCTTTGAACCAATTTCATCCATTGCGAGTTAAATTTTCAAAAATCCTTAGCTAGTATGTACACCTCTACGCTATATATAGAAAACACCCCTCAAATTTCATGTCTCTAGATTCAGCGGTTAATTTTAAGCGAATAACAGTCAGTTAGGGTTTACTTCTTAGGGTTCCGTACCTAACAAACCCGTACAGGTAACAAGTGATTAGTAGCAAAAAAAACCCGTCTGATTAATCTTTAATCCTGTGTTTTTAAATTTTGTATGTACCCACTGTCACTCTCACGACTAAGACGAATCTATTGAAACCACTCACATCAAAATACGACAAACTGTTTAGGCTCTAGGGCGTGCCAAAAAAAATATATTTTGCTCGATATTAATAGGTATACCAATTGCCGTTACAGAATATTAAATATATAGCATATTTGTTTGAAAATAAATAACTAAATCAAAATAAAAATAATGTTTAAGAAGGGCTCCCATACTACAAACGTAATTTTTTTCGTTTTTTGCTCGTTATTGAATATTTTGTGTACCTAGATAATGGGGACGGTATTATAAAATATAAGTACGGAACCCTGCGTGTGCGATTCCGACTCGCACTCGGCCGATTATTTATACATGTAGAGTATTTTTAATCATCTCTGAAATCGCACACTCGGATTTTAAATAAAAAACTCATATCTCAATCGCAAAAATGTAAATTTCGAAATGATTGACATATCAGGGTCGCGCGCGGAATATTTAAGAGGGTATATAGAAGGGTGGAAATAAAACCCGTTACGATATGCAAGTGTGCATTCGTCTCTTTGCATTTATATATCGATAATGGGATTACAGAATCTGATACTGATGTTGATTGAATATGCAGAGACTTTAACAATACTAAATACTTCATAATATCAATTTTTGTAGAGTATACAGATGTTGCGAAGAGTACGCTATGACTTAGTTTTCTACCTACTTCCAAAGAGACGAGATACTCAATTTAACTGTATATTTTTATGTTATTTATTTAATTTTTCGGAGACGGGTGGACCGATTTTTAAATTTCTTTTTTTGTTTGTAGCGGTATATACTATGTTTGCTCGACTTGGCACTGCCCTGCGCCTCCGTGTAGTTCCATTTGTTCTATCTGCGCATGCTGTAATGGAAGTCAGTAGTAACTTTTTACCCGACTGCGAAAAAGGAGGGTTATGTGTTTCGAGTGATTTTTTGGCACGCGCTAGAGCCTACACGGCTTGTCGGATTTTTATGTTAGTGGTGTCAATAGATTGGTCTTCACTTGCAGATGGTCGTAGGCTATATACTACTTAGCTGCATCCCGCGTTTTCATTTGTGTGTCTAAAGTTCTTGCAGTCGGGTTTTTTATTTGGTAAGAATTTCTTTGAAAATTAAGGCTAATGACTGGTACAAATAAACAAAATATACGACGTGTAACAGAAAAGTGTGACAATACTTAATGTCAGTCTACCAATCAAAGTGTACCCATTGTAGAAGATTTTTTTTCAAAACTCAAGTTGTATGGAGGACGCAATACGTTTTTCTTTAATGGGTTACTTTGATGGATAGACTAACACCTTTAAGTATGCTAACGATTAACCCCATAAAACAAGTCATTCCTATGATGGACAATCATGAAATGAGAACAAAGAACAGTCAATCAGCTCACATGTAGAAAGAATACACATGTTATTTGAGAACACTGCTGAAGGCTGTTTTTTATCTCTATAGGTACCTATTCCATAGATCCTTAACAAAAAAATAATACGGCCACTCGAGAAGATGAGAAAGAAGAATTAAAAAGTAATAAAAACACAAATGAGGAGCTTTCAATCATTTTTCTGACGTCGGGGAAGGGGGGGTAAGGGTGTAGGGGGGTGACGTCACATGAGATTAAAAACTTTTGACGGCTCTCCCACGGAAATTAGCATTTCGCTGCTAGCGGCATTTGCATACGGACCCAGATCATTTTTGGCTTTTGTTATTTTTAGCCTTGACAATAAAATATCTACGAGGTGTGTGTGTGGGTCATCTAGGTTTGTACTTATTTCTATCAATCTATTAGGTTACCTGATCTAATATATAGTATTAATGTATTAGGTATTTCAACCAAAACTAAAATGATCTACTTTTTATCTTAAATAAAAATCTTGTTATTGTTGTTAGTCATTTTGTTTTCGGTAAGAAAGGTATCAAAACAAAGTAATCCAACATTTTATTAATAAAAAATCATCACTTTAAAATTTAATTGGCTTCAATAATCATACAGTCACATATCGGAACTAAAGCTAAAAACTATGTCAAAGACAAATATACAAAAATAATAAAAGATAAACTACGGAACAAGAAAGATACTCACTATATTACAATTCACTATTTATAATGAACGAATGAAGAAAAAAGCTGACTTTGATAGGACTTCGATGCGAAACACATAGAATTATTCAAGATAAAACCATACTGTAAAATGAGAAGGGAAGTCCATTGTAAATGCGGACAAAAATAAAAAAGTAGCCACCGCTCTTCAAAAAGAAACTGAAAGAACCGAGCTTAATTTCAGAGTAGCTTCACCATCAGTATCCGATGTAACAAAATACGGAATAGAGAAGAGATAGTTAGATAGAGAGGTAAAAGAGGGGCATTAAAATACGGAAGCCAACAGAAAGCTCTAATTATAGGACCTGAATGTTAGCTTTAGAGAACAGTCGCACATCCGCCGCAGGTAGGTACATACTTGCATATGAAAGGATTTTCTCCAATCTCAATACAGACAAAGAATTTAAGATTCTTCGGTAAGCGGTTCATACAAACATGAAAAAAGAAGGCATTATGAACTAACTGAATACAACCATATCTGTTTTAGTGAAGAAAAATTCGAGAACGTTATAAAATGACAAGATCCGCAATGGAAAAACTCGCTAAAGATTGATAACAAAAGGTCAAAAATATCAATTTTCAACTGATGACATGCAGATGTAGCTTGGGAGTGGACACTCAAACTTATTAAAGACCGTTGATACTTTTTTCAAAATGTGACTTTCACTAGGCGCTTTCTAGGAGAATCCCATGGCCCTCGCTCCATACAAACGTACAATATAAACGTAAAATAGCTCAACTTAAAATAGACTATCAAGTTCTTACATAACGCATCGAAGACTTTATGAAACGTTTGATAATGTCAAAGTTAAAAACACCATAGGCGTTTCCCAAGAGATGGATACCATACTCGAGAATGTGCCATTTCGTCCTGCACAGTAATCGAGTCCCTCCTACTTATCACCAATCAACCACTGCGCCACTGCGCTTCACCGCAGCTGTCACTTAATAATTTAATTGTACATTTCCCTCCCTTTTCCGCGGCACTTTCCACTTCGCTTTTGAAACTCTATTACTGCCGGCAAAAAACTGACTGTACTGAGTTTTTTAAAAGCTTTTAGTGTATAAAGTACACTAAAGTACTGCACCTAAGCGAAATAGGATTTTTAGGGGTACTGTAGTACTAAAATTAACCATAGATTCGCTCTCTCTACATCCGTTCGTCAGCCTGTCTAGGCAGAGAAGATACGAGTATAATGTCTTGGTTAAACTTTCTCAATGACACACCAAGCTGCGTGAAATAGATTTTAATTGGACACATTATGAAGTGCAATGACATCAGCATTTTTCAACTAAACTTATCGAGTGAATTTACTAGCAAAATAAAAATTTAATAAGGACGGGATGAAATAAGATTTCTATTATAAGAAGATTACAGTTTTCTTTCCCACTTAAATTCTTTTAACATACTGAGACAAAATAGTTTCTTGCTCCTTCTATTTTATTTAACTATCGACATTCGGACAATATGAAAATAATAATGATAAATACAACTTTTTAATTTTCTTCGCTAAGTATTATTTTAAATAATATATGTCTTTATTTGAGCTCCTGAGGATATGATAGAAGGAATTTTTAAAAATTTTTTTTTAATTATTTTCCGTTTTATTTTTTTATTTTTGGGGCCAGCATTTTGGGTACTCTACCAACTGGCAGCGGTTAGGATTTAAGTTAGTTTTAATTATTAGTGTAAGTCATACTTATTTTACTTAAGTATTAAAGATAAGCACATAAAAAAAACCTCACCTTGACTTTTTGTCAGCAGCGTCGGAAAAGATGCACGTAAATCGGAACACCACTACAATTTTATCAACACTGTTACAGTGCGCTCTGTTCAGAGGTCCAGCGCACACTGACTCCAAAATCCGACTCCAAGGGACTTTGCCGCCCAGCGAGAGTGGGCGGGGTTTTCACTGGGCGGGACTGGATCCAACAAATCAGCTTAGCTTACGAAACTTCTTTTCTTAATTCTGGTAGAAGACTGGACGACGACGAAGTGGGCTTAGCCGACAGATAGTTAAAACTTTCAGACGAGATGAGATAAAAAGATAAAACTGAACACGACTCTAGGTATAGTGGTAGCTTGTTGTACTTACACTCAAGAGTGTGATTTGAAATGCAGAGAAATGCAAGTTAGGAGAGAAATTCATGACCGGATCCTGAATTTATTGAGAAATATGTAATGTTCTATTTTTTGGCAAAACTACCATTATTACTTTTTGACACAATGCATCTGTAATTATAAAACAATTCAAATAATAGACTTGCCTAAGTCTGTTATTTGAATTGTTTTACCTGTCACGCGTCGTATCAATCAAGTGCTCCGATTAGTTTTGGAAACAAGGATGAGCTCCCCTCCACTGTCTTGAAGTCTCGACTCCAAAGGCACAAAATAATCCTGATGAAGCGTAAGTTAGGTTAGGTTAGGTCCCGGTCCCAGTCACTGTCTTGAAGTCTCGACTCCAAAGACACAAAATAATCCTGATGAAGCGTAAGTTAGGTTAGGTTAGGTCCCGGTCCCAGTCACTGTCTTGAAGTCTCGACTCCAAAGGCACAAAATAATTCTAATGAAGCGTAAGTTAGGTTAGGTTAGGTCCCGGTCCCAGTCACTGTCTTGAAGTCTCGACTCCAAAGGCACAAAATAATCCTGATGAAGCGTAAGTTAGGTTAGGTCCCGGTCCCGGTCACTATCTTGAAGTCTCGACTCCAAAGGCACAAAATAATCCTGATAAAGCGAATATAGTTTTTGTAGCCTTAATACCTAAGACACAGCAAACAACGAACTCATTTAGAGTTGCAATTAAGTAGGTACCTACTTACCCATATATAGGTACTTCCTATTGTGCCATTAGATATGGCTGTTTTTAACCAATACCTACCAGATTTATACTACTAATTATACGAGTACTACTGTACTTTCAGTATCTAAGTAGGTATAAATCAGCTAAAACCGATAATTTGACCGAACCAGCGAAGCGAGCAAAGTTTCTCTACTTTGGATATCGTCTGTCATTTAGTATTTTGGGTGGCTTCTGGGAATTTCGTACTTAGGTACCTACCTACTCGCGTAGGTACAGGTGGTCAAGTCTGTTATTTGAATCGCCTCAGAATTACAATTGGATTGTGCCAAAATTGTCGTTTCGACATAGAATAGATGACAGTATTAGAAATTATGTTTTGTTTAAAACTAACTGTGGCCTATTCTATCCAGCTGGCCTCCTTTTGGCGGAAAACAGGCACGCCTTGAGTGACTAGTTCAATAGCGTACCCATGGCTTCTCTCAATGATTGAACCTCAGCCGCACTGGCCATATTTCAGTCTGACAAAAACCTAATAGCAATTTGTCGTAATTTTGTCGACCGCTTCACGTGACGGATTATTTAGTGCGCAATTTCGAATTGGTGATAATAGGTTTAAGTAATAAAATCTTATTACATTTATATGTAGGTACGAAAGACACTCTAATTATATATGTAACTACCATTATTTTATATCGCGTAGCGAGCGATAACAAGAGCTATGCTCGGGATCCCTTTGAACGACCGTAAGGGAAATCAGTAATAATCGGGCGCAAAACGGAGAGACTTGGTGGTCAAGTCTGTTATTTGAATTGTCTCAGAATTACAATTGCATTGTTCCAAAATTGCCGTTCCGACATAGAATAGATCAGAGTTAGTATTAAAAATTAAGTTCGTTATTATACTAACTGTGGCTTAGGTATTCTATGTCAAAACCATTAGTGGTCCACCTAAGTCCTGGAACCAGCTCAGGACCCCTGGATCCGCCGTTGCAAGCTTCGCTTAATTCGTGTTGCAAAGTTTTCGAATCCGAGCAGAAACTCATTGTGGATATGGTGCTGAACGGCTTAAAAAAGAATATTTAGAGACAAAACGCCTGTAGATTAGTTACAAAATATAGGTAGATTCGTTTCTTGTGTTCCGTTAGTCGTAGTTCCTACTTGTACCTACCTTTTTAAAAACTACATTTGTATTGTTCCGTAGACTTGCAAGGAACTCTAACGCCTGGTACTCATCTGCAGCAACTTGTAAACCTTATTTAATGAGTAAAAACGGTACTTTCACTTACCTTACTTATCTTACCTTGATTTCAAAATATCTATCCAGTGATACTATCAACAAAACCACTTTCAATATAGAACCAACCCTGATATCGATCTGTGCCTAAGAAAAAGTTTCTTATCGATAATATAATACCTACACATAGCTATAAATAAACCAGCTGATTTTGCTTTTTAATTCGGAGTTGGTCCTATAATATTATATAAACTTGTTCGTAATGGTGAGTACAGTGTCCCTCTTTCGGCCTATTTGTAAAAGTAAGTAGGGACGGACAGACAGACGGATGAACACAGCGAAACTGTGAGGATTTCTTGTAGTACCTACCTACTACGGAACTCTAAAAATGGTGCAATTTCAAAGGGCTATACTCGATGATATCTACTTCATCTATATTGGTCCATAATTGTCAAAGTTAGAAGGTGTAGATAGACGGACGGATAGACACATCGAACTGTAAGGGGGTTCCTTGTATGGAAACCTAAAATGAGCACTGGGATAAATAGAATAAACGGCGTAGGTGAACACCCAATATTTATTTTATTGTAAACGATAATTTAATAGTTATTACCAGAAGCAGAGCCATCTATTGTTAAGAAACTGACTTATATATCTAGGACACCAAAATAGGTACCTCTTATGGAATGCGTTATTCAATAGCAGCGTTGTAATAATTAGAACGCGAACGTAGCCGATCAATAGTTCTCGCTATCCTTTGATTTGAGAAGATGGCGCATGTGTAGCAAATAGACGTGTAGTAGACCGCCAATGGTTTTACTGTCTATTCGAATTAAATCAAAACAATAAAAATACTCAATGGGAGTAAAAAAAAGTAATTACCTATTTAATTTTACGATAAGTAGCATATTTCATACAATATTTTAAAGTCGTTTTCGTTTTTAAATGATATAAGTAGATATTATGACTGCAGACACTACTCCATGGAATAACGAGAAAATGAGGTCGATGAACACCGCCATCTTGCGTGTGCCGTGTCAAGTTGAATGGCGATACAGCGGCACGACAACTTGCTGCAGTGAATTTTGTGTTTGGTAAAGATTTTGATTGCGATGAGCTAAAGTTTCTGAAATTGTTGGAGCAGTGTTTGAAATTATAATCGTAAGTACATCAACAAACAATACTACAATAATGTGGCGGAAAATTCAAGTTAAAAGTCATCGTGGTAAAAAGTTCTCCCTTGGCGTCACCGCGTCCTAACATTAGCAGCCAAATTAACCTTTCAGCTATCGATTTTTGCAATAGAATCTAGAGTTATAACAAACAAAATACGTTAAACAGTTAAACTTTGATTCAATGTTACTTTCAGGTGGACGAAGTGATAAAGCCGCGGCAAACTATTATGATACAATAAAACGGCGACCATGGCGGACGAGGTAAAGCAAGTGAAAGTAGACAACTGGGGAATATATTTCCTCCAGAGACTAAAGCATTTCTTCAATCGCACAGACTACTGTGACTTAACTCTTCAATTCCAAGACAATGCCCAGCTGAAAGTGCACCGGTTAGTGCTAAGTGCATGCACTGAGTACTTCGAGCTTCTGGAGAGAACTTGCGAGATGTACGAAGACTGTTTAGTTATGCCAGAAGATTTACAAGCCGACATCGTAGTCCCGATCGTAAACTTCATGTACACAGGTCAGTTAGAATTCAAAATGGAATTTCTCGAAAGATTATACCAATGTTCCGAGATAATGAACATGCCTGTGCTAACCAAACTACTTGAATCTCACCGGCCTAAGTTAAAAGTAGCTGCCAATTATTCAAGTTACCCTCCACTGAAGAAAGCAGTCAAACCTGTTGAAGGTACAAGAGAAATTGTGAAAAGTGTTACTCCTACAGAAATTATAACCACAACAACTCCTGTAACTTATAAAAGGTCACATAGCAAAGCTTTTACAGAAAAGACTATTGTGTACAGAGATAAACGAGTATATTTACCTTTAAATAAGTCTGCAGTGACAAACAATGGTGTTCGTTATCGGGAGCCATCACCAATACCACTTGATTCCAGATTTAACAAAAAAGTTATTTCGGGTGATCCCCGACCAACAAGATATGAGCTACCTGAAGAACTGGATACAGACAACATATTTGAAAATTCCTTCACTAATATATCTTACACATCGCAGCCTTTGATGGTACATCCTGAAACAAGAAAACAATATGCAAAACGTCCAAAACTAACTGGCGAAGCTTCTACCTCAAAGAAGTTTGGTGTTACTACTGTGGATATAGTACCGTGTGAAAAACGCATTAAGGAGGATTCATTATTTGAAGATACTACAGTAACAGATGAAGCAGATATGTTTTCAGAACAATTTCTAAACAGTAAGCCTGGACCATCGAGAGATACCAGTCAACTATTTGATCAGATCTTAGAGAAACCTGAAGAAACCAAGGTTCATATTGAAACTAAAAATACTGGGAATAAATCATCGGGAAGCTTGGATCATGCTAAAATTATAAGTGAAGTACTCAAGAAATATCCACACTTAGTGAAGAGCAACAAAAACATAAAATTAAAAATTCTGAATACACCTGGTAAGAGTACTGGTGCAAGGAAATCTAAACAGGCTACAGTAGTTGCTTCTAAGCCCATAAAAACAGAAAAGGATGTAGATTTCACTTTTGAAACAGAAGTATTGGATTCTATGCAAGCAGCAAAATTAATTGCTAAAGGAGCAGAAAATATTGATGGTCCTTGGATATGCCTCATTTGCGGTACACCTGGGAAAGCAATGAACTTCACTAGTTATTACAAGTTCAGGCGGCATTTAGTTGAAGTGCATAATGAGAAGCCTGTTTTGAACATTTGTGAATATTGTGGTCAAAAATCAACTAAAAGAAACTACTTACTGCATCATTTATATACCAAGCATGGTGTGGAGCCTCCGCCCCAGTATCGGTTCCCCAAATGTAATCATTGTAACTATATAGCTTTAACTGAAGCTCTGCTTGTTAAACATAAAGCACAACATGTAAATGAACTTAAAAAATTCCGCTGCAATGTCTGCCCAGCTGCTTTCCATTCAACCAGTCTGCTGCTGTCACACATCCAAAATACTGGACATAAATATTCCGCAGATAGAAAATCAAACTTCCAATGTATTTATTGTCAAAAGGTATTCTTGAGAGAGTCAAATCTGTGTGCCCATTTAAAGTCACTCCATAGAAATGATGCAGTGCAGGATGGTATTATTGATGACTCCGATGAAGAGCTGCAGGATTACAAGAAACCTATTGTGAAATCTGAACCAGTTACAAGTGATTACCAAGAGTTGGACATTCAATATCGAATTCAACAAGGACCTGATGGAAATATAAATGTTGTCACTAAGACAGTGCCAGAACAACCTATGAGTGCCAAGCAAACAATTCTCAATGCTGGCTTGTCCACACATACTGTACTATCACACAAAAAACAAGCACCCAAAAAACCACTGAATACTACACAGAATGAATATATTCAAGATGTAAATATGATAACTTCGGGTGATACACATGAAGAAATTGTCATGATAGATAATACTGAGTATATTATGAGAGATAATCAACTTATTCCTCGGAGACCTAAGCAAGATGCAGAGGAGTACATTTTGTCTGATCAACAGCCAACACCATCACTGGAATATTCAAATGTGCATAACTCTAATGTGCACAATAATTTACAACATGCTAACATGTTACTCAAAAATTCTGAAAATTTGGCTGAGCCAATTCCAATTTATGTTTCCAATGAAGAAGAGTATAAAGCTCTGTTAGCATCCAACCAGCCTATCATATTTGATAGTGGGGACTCAAACAAAACATTGACTGTGCTGACTGCTCCACATGCATCAACATTAAACACCCATACAACTATTGATTTGGATGCCAGTCAGGCTAATGACATGATGATTATCCAAGACAACTATCCTCTAAATGTTTCTGAAACAGTAGCTACTGAAAACTCAAATATAGTAGTTGTATACAGTCACCCTGTTGATGGACAAAATAAGCAATACCAACTTATTACTACACAAGGTTTGGGAGCGCAGTTTGTTCAATCATCAGCAATCATCACACAAAATTTTGAAACTGTCACAACAACTGCTCCAATGCTGAATACTCATGGCTTAGAAAAAGTTCAAGAAGTCTGGCACGGCAATCTAGACCAAATAGTTAACACAGATCACATTGAAATTACTCCAGTAACAGTCAGTCAATCAATTATAGAACAACCTAAAGAAGTGCATGAATCAACACCTTTGGATTCAAACAATATCATCAGTGATTTGCCAGAAGCTGAATTAACACCAAATATTCCTACTACTGTTAATAATGACATGGACGTTACTCCTGCTAATCAGAGTCATGAAGCTATGATTGTAGAGAGTGTTGTTATGACCAATAATTTTGATAAAAACAATGATGTAGTAGGGGAAAATCATATGCGAACTATGTCTATTATGGAAATCAGTGAAGAAGTTCCAATGGAACATGCGGCTGAAGAAACTGTAGATTCCAATGAAAATGTTGAAAATCCTGTCGAAAATGTCATACACCAAGAGGGTACTCATGTCATAGTGCAAGAACAGGCTGATATCATTCAACAAGAAGAAGCTCATATCATTCAGCAAGAGGAGGCTGATATCATTCAACAAGAGGGGACTGATATTATACAACAAGAAGATATTAGTGCTGCTGCTGTTGGAGATGCAGAACTCATTGCTTCACAAACATATACACAACCAGAGCATACAGAATCGCAAACATATACACAGGAAGATCCAAATATTGAGCCTGTTGTGGAAGAAAATGTGGATGAGATTTCTGAACAACAAAATACTGAAGAACTGATCAATAATACGGAAACCACTGCTGAAATAGAACATATCCAGGATAATGTCAAACAGTTTGTGCCACTTCTTGCAGCACCCACTGATACTTGCGAAGTTTCTAACAAGGAGCAACTAAAAGCAGATGATGCTCCTGAGAAAAATCAAGCTCCAAGTTCTGAATGGCCAGAAGAAAACCTTCAAGTGACTCAGGAAGAAACTTCGGGCGAGATCTCATTGCAAGATGACACTTCAGCACAAATTATTAGCCAACAAGAAAATTTGGAACCATCTGAAGTGGAAGAATCCATTGAAAACATTCAACAAGAAGTAGAAAAAATGGCAGGAACGGCATCAGCAACAGAACAAGAAACTATAGATGAAGTTAGTGATGTAGCAAATTCTTCACAAGATGAATCAGATTATGTTCAAGATAATTCAGTAGCTGTGATAATAGACCCTGTTGTCGCGCAAGAAAAAATTTCTTCTCTGTTAAATGACTGGGAAGACAATGACTCTCAGGAAGGCAATGATTCTACAAATGAGAATGCAACAGAAACTGAAGCTGTTGAAACTGCTATTCCTACTGAGGCTGATAATCCAGACAAGCAAGACAAAATCAAAAGCTTAGTAAGTGATTGGGATGAAGATGAAGAAGAAAATAAAGAATAAAGAGATTCTTAGTTAATTGTAAAGTCGATCCTGTAATGAAATAATTGTTTCAAAAAGTATCATCATGTAATTCATATTGTGTAATTTTAGGTGATATATTGAGTACTTAGCAATTAAGTAATTACTTTTAATACTGAATTAGTTTACAATGCCAATATGTATGACTTGTGTTATTTTAATTGAGCAACTTGATGTCAGTAACTTATTTTAGTCCACAAGTACGTTCCGTTCATTTTAGATGAATTATTTATAAAAACAGGATTTATTTTTTATTTTTAACCTAATGTGATTTATGACTAAAATCAACACCTAGCAGTCTTGAACTTTGTTTCATGATAGGTTTAGTACAGCCAGCATTTTATGAAATAAATATACAAGATAGGGTAATGGTAGTAGGAAATATTAAACCTGTATGCGCAAATATGAAATGTATATAGGAATGCAAATTGTTCACAATACATCATGTACACAAAATGTAATGATCAAGGTAATGTCAATCTAGTTAGCAAAGGCACAACCCTTTAGTTTGTGATTTTATAGCTTTCTCTTATAATTATGTATTTTTTGGTTTTGGTTTGACACCATTATTTGAATCAGCGGTTGTTTGATGAATATTATGCTGTGTATTTATAATGTAAATAAATAACATTTTGAATGAATTAGTACGTATTATTTTTATTATGTAGGGTACAAGAACAAAAAAATTTGCCATATTTGATATTAGTCATATTAGGCATTTCTGTTGGTGCTTTATGGTTAGTCATTGAGAAAACTTGCTTGAATAAACGCTACATTTTAGGGGAGTTCTATACTTCTCAGTATTATAGGATTCAGCGATCACACAATCGAGATATGTTTGCAGAATCTCCCTGGCCTTATGTTGAAATATTACTATTCACTTCTAAGAGATACAATCCTCTTTACAATCAAAATTATTGTATAGATAATAACTATTTATTGTCACTTGTTTAATCAAGACTGTGCATGCCTGATAGCCAATAGAAAAGTGTCTCAGAGGCAAAACGCACACAATGAAAAGGAGGAGCCATAGAATATATTATTATGATGGGGTATTTGAGGACCTTAGATAAATGATTGATTTCACTGTGCAGACAAAGTTTATAGGACAACCTAATATTAAAATAATGGGAATTAAATAGTGAATATATAATGAAACACTTTATTACGTTATAAAAATAACTTTATTTACTATTTAATGTATCAATGAAAGCAATTGAATGTGCTAGGTTGTAAATACTTGAATAGGCACTTGCCATTTACAAACATATTTTTTGGATTCATTTATAAAAAACTAAAACCTATTGATAATATGATTGTAAGAAAATAAATAATAGGTAAAATGAATGCATGGAATATTGTATTGGAATACACATTTCAATTTCTAATGAATCACAGATAGAAATAATAATCACATTTTTATTGGTAACATTCAAAAGATTTTAAGAACTGGTTATAGGTACTAAGAACTAAAATATTGTTTAACAATATACAGTAGCCCAATGGATGATGGACACACATTAAAAGATCATCATCACAAAACTACTACTCAACAAAATGCATGGAAAAATAAATTTTCAAATATTAGTTTATAGTAAATATTTTGTAATATATGTCATGACCTATTTAGTGTATGACCATCAAACACCTTAATTTTACACAATACATACATTAAATGCAATAATAGAAGTTAAACTTTAAATTATAGCTTTATGTACAAGTAATAAATATTCAACACATAAATACAGACAGCATTAGTGATAAGTTAATATTTTAATTTGGAATAAATATACTGATTACATTTCTCTTGCCTGAATGCAGAGAAAAGATGGTGTGAATTTAAAACCACTAGAATGTTGACTAAGTGTTATGCAAAGAAAATTACTATCTCAAATTGTATGATATTACAACATATTTTTGAAATTACTTGAGAAATTCCAAGCCAAGGACATATTGCTTAGAATATTAGAATAAAAGTGCAGTGCAAAACCACATTGAACAAAGAAGCCATAATCTACATACAAATTTGCTTCTCAATATAATTGCACTATGGTAATTTATTTATTTATTCAATTCTCCCACATTTACAGCAACGCCAAGGCATGTAATAAATAATAATAAATCTGGTAGTGCAAATATTTAGTTTATACCTATAAAACCCAACAGTCTACTGGAACTATTCATAGCCATTACCACCACTCTAGTGTTAGCAAAATCTAAAAATTTCTTGTACAAAATTTAACGACTTACAATATGAAAAATGTTAAAATATGGCTAGTATATCTCGTGTCCATAACAAAGACTATTTATCCACAGCAAAACTGGTGTCTTACTATTTGGCTCATGAAACATAAGTTTGCATTTAAGTAACAACATTTAACACTACAGACACAACATTATTTACAAAATAAATTACAATATTTACATTTCAACACATGGAGAAGTTTATTGTCTAATCAGATATGGAGACTACTACATATTTCACCATGTATGAAAGGAAAACGAAACCTATTACTACAAATAAGTTTGTCAAAATGGATTGCAAGTTAGACTGATGATCAGAGGTAAGCTCAGAGTCGGGGGCAGGCGGTTCGGCTTGCAACATAGCTTCCTGCCTCTGTTTCAATAGCAGCTCTATTTCTTCCACATAATCAGGAAACAACTCACAAAACATCTTGTTCTTGAGATTGATCTCTAAAGACTCAGCTGCAAGACATCGCTTCTGGTATTCTGACGTCTCCATTGAGCCAAGTGTGGGCGTCTTTTCCAACATGAAGCTTAGCAATCCAGTCAGGATGGTTGATATAGACCACGCTGGGTTCCATGTGTCCGGATGGAAGTCTGTAATGCTCAGACACAGCCTAGTGTTCGTCTTGAACCTACCGTTCGGAGTAATCATGTAAATAGATGGTGGTTTGAAGGGAAACTCCCTGGGGAATAAAATCTTTCCATGATAGTATCCGCCTTCATATGGACTTTTTTCTGGGCCTTTCACGACGTAATGCCATTCTAATATATTAGACGGCACTGGCTCCGCAGTTACATATGGTACTGGGTCGTTTTTTAGTCGTAGATAGTCTTGCTTCAATCTGCTTGTGGCTCCAGTAATTTTTGTTTTCGCCATACTGTTGTTTAAAACTTAACAAATGCAAGTATTCACAGCGTCAGTAGCAAGACTATTGAAAAAGAAAATACTGCTAAAGTTCCAAATACGATAAGATAGAACTTAGCTTTGAAACATCGAATCAAACGCGAATTAATAATACAAAATTACGTCAAGGGATCTGCTATGCAGTCAAACGTCATATGAATTGTCAATATTGTTTTGACAAATGTATGAGAAAGTAACCACAGATTACATTATAGAATATTACCAGGATTTTCCTATTTCAGACGATTAAAATCGACTCGAAATAAAATCCGCGCATAATGAAATCCTACATACACACACAGTTCAACTTATTTTTTGGTTATGGTATTGGTTAATTATCTAATTTTGATCATTGATATAGGAATAGATGTTTTTCCTTGATCAATACGCAACAAATGAGGTTGTGAAGTAAAAATAAAATACTGTCATGCCTTACATATCAATTGAAAAGTAGATTCAAATCCTGACTATAGACCACTTCCTATACACCAACCACATACCAAACTAATCTCAGTGGTTCCATAGGACAACTGGGTAAGATCCTGATTCTATCTGAAGATCTGACCTGACGACAATATAGGGATCCCAAACAGCTTTAACGGTGCGTGTAAACGGCTTAATAAAACAAGACTCTCAAATAACAGTTATATTTTATTTATTAAAAACGAATTACGATTTAAAAAAATAACAATGTATAAAGTTCCTTTCAGTTCGGTCATGGTAGCAAACTATAAAATAGCGGTATCCGCGCGATTCACAACTGTCTACATTATGCTCGTTTGAAGTTAAACCTTTTTCTTTCTAATAAAGCGACGCGATGCTAGTCTTTCCATAGTAGTTCTAGTGACTTAATAATTAATATATTTAAAAAAAAACCTAATATATGTTGTGTAGGGCGAACATCAGTGCCAATAATTAAATTCGTCCGGCAACCGAAGCCTTGGTACGGTTTAAGCCTTATCAGGAATTCCTCGTAACTTTACTACGCACAAAACTCTTTGTATTATTGGAATCATCTGTCGGAGCAAGTCAGTAACTTGCGTGTTGCCTAAATTAAGAGATCTCAAAAAGATTTGCACGTAGGTACTTATTGAAAACTATTCGATATAGTAATTTGAGCTGCTTATTAATACCGCCAGAGGTGCTGCTCAAGTTTCCATATTATCTTCATGGAATTCGTATCAAGAAACATAATTTACATACAGCTACTGGTTTTTGTTTTTGCGGTGCATATTAAATTATTATCATCATAAGCCATTTACACATCCGTATTTCAGAAATTCTATAAAGGACTTATGAAAATTAGCAGGGTAAAAAGTACAAGACGTTCCTCACATTTGATCTTTTCGTTTGAAATATATTTTTTTCTTGTGTTATTTTAATAGTCGATGCCATAGACGTTAGAAGCAACTCTTAAGAGGCACATCTGCGTCAAAGCTAAACTAGCATTTATGAAATTGCAAAATTTAAAGAATTATTTAAATATGAGAACACTATAAAAACACAATTGCTAAGGTTTTTTTTAATATAGGTATTCGTATTCGTCATATATGTCGAAATTGAACTTTGAAAAGTATTTCCAACATATTTCATCACGTTTTAATAGATTAATCTATTACCTAACCGTATGTATACGATTATATTCTTTGTAAATTCGATTAACTGAGTCTTTATTTTGATTTTTTTCAAATCCTACGACGCGTTTTAGCAATTCAGAAGCGCTAATAATGAGAGGATGCTAATAGCAACCCTGTATAATGTCATCGGCAATAACTTGAAGCGATAATGGCCTTTGGTTGCTGAGCACTGAAGCTTGTTTTGCTGGAAACGTACAGGCAGGCGACTTGCTAAGCGCCTAGAATATCATCATCATCAGCCAGAAGACGTCCACTGCTGAACATAGGCCTCCCCCTTAGAACGCCATTCCGAACGACAAGCTACCAATTGCATCCACTGGTTACTTAGAGTATAGTATACGGGGTTATCGGCAAGGGGTGTACTAAGCCGAAAGGGGGTCACTATACTCATCCTAAGGAACAACTTTCACTATGGTACCAACTGAATTCGAGACAAAAAAACAGCTATTTCATACATTTTGTCCATGACGGATAAACTTTTTGTATGGAACATCTGTTTTTTTTTCTCGATTTCAGGGTTGATCCCATAATAAAAGTTGTTCGTAATGATGAGTATAGTTACCACTTTTCGGCTTACACCCCTCATCGATAACCCTGTATAGTAGAAAATAGTGGCTTGCGTTCCTTGGAAACATGGTGGATAGGCGCCAAGCTCGCATTGCGGCCTGACCCGAACATTGTACGTGATTTACTCTGGAGCCTAGTGAGGCTCTAAACGTTAAGCAAGGCCGCCTGCCTGCGCGGACGTGACCTATAGGTCTCCTTGGCGTGGAGTAAGAATAATGTCGAAACGCGACCAGCGAATTGTCGAAAAAAAGATGGCGTCACTCCGTCGCTTTTAGCTCAAAAAGATTGCCGGGCACTATAAAGGCCGTTTTACAACAACTTCTTGCGTCAACAAGCAAGAACAGCGCTTGTCGACGTGTAAATCGGCCTTAACCTTTTTCACGCCACGCTGAAACTACATTGCCGTGTTCCGTACGACAAGAAACAATATCAATAATATGAAAACCTTGTCAGAGGTTTCATATTTGTGCTGTTTGCAGTAGAAACTTTGGGGACATGAGGACCGAGCGCTTTAAAATTATTTTTAGAAATTTTAAAAACTTCTAATGGAAGCGACTAGAATGTTGGCTCTATTATTTTATCTTATTTTGGTCAAAAAATTAGCATTGCCATTGAACGTGGCAATGCAGCCAGCATTCTTAGAACTTTCCCTTCTACTTATTTAGGGTTAGGGTTAGGGTTTATTATTAAATTATTTTTTATGACTGAAAGTTTTTTTTCCTTTGCTTTGGTGTTTTAATAAACTAATGTGCCTTTAGACAAAAAAAATATCAATACGGTTTATATCAACGAAATACAACGTTGGCGCACAGTATAGGCATACAAAAATGTACTAGATATATATATCAAAATGTCTGGTATATGTGTGTATGGCGCTGAAAAGGTAAAGAGCGTTCATCAGTTCCCACAGTTAAGTAGCAAGTTCCTAATATCGTGGTTGAGTTGCTTCAGTTGTTCTTCGTCGGGGTCGTCTTGTTCGATGAGTCTGTCTCGTTTAGATATGAGCTCGTTGATTTTGTCGTGCGTTGGGTTCTTGGCCGCGTTTCTAGAACATTTTAATGACGCATAGGAAGTTCTTAAAATATTGTTATTTCCTAACGCATATTACTTGAAGGCGAACGTTAACTAAGTAAAGTTTTATGAATACTATAACATATATATAGCTCATTGATTTCAAAGCTTTTGTGTAATTAAAGTTCTTTGTCTTGGTCAAAAATGGTTGATGATTGTTTTCGTCCGCCTGCTGATTTAAATAAAGCTTCTATTAATATATTTGCTATTTAAAATAAGTAGGTTCTTCGCTACAGTTGTTTTTCTATTTGTTTTCACATTGTACAATCTATATACAACGTGTAACAGAACGGTGTGACTATACTTAAAGGTGTTACTCTACACATCAAATTGCACCCATTGTACAACGACATCTTGAAAAATTCTAAAAAAAAAAATGGTGTCCTCCATACAACTTGACTGATCACGTGACCGAATTTTGTACGGATAACCTATTTTTATTTTTAATTTTGCAAAATTTTGTCCTACATTGGGTTTAATTTATTGTGTAGACTAACACCGTTATGTATTGTCACACCTTTCTGTGACACGTTGTATCATACAATATATACAAACACTTGTTGTTCCCAATTACATTTTACATTGTTAATTCAGAGTTAATATTTAAAAAAGGTAGGTATATAGAAGCATATGAATAAATAATACAGCTTACTTGAAATCGTACATATCCAGTCCTTCAGGGCCCGAATTACCTATAAATACAATACACAAGAAATATCACATGATATTCACTGATTTGTTATACTATATTTTGTTAATAATTTATGAACCGCGACTTTAAATTTATCAATAAAATTGGACAGCACATAAGTCATATATTTACTTTTGAGTACGTATTTATATAATAATATTATGGGACAACATCTACACACAGGTGTTCAAGTCACAAACTAGGCAAAGCCTGTGCTACTCGTATGGTAACCTGATCACTGATATACATACTTATATATGTAATAAACACCCAGACACAGGCCAAACAGAAATGATCATGCACACAAATGTTTGACCTGTCTGGGGATCGAACCCGGGAAAAATGTATGGAGCCCCGGCCAGGACAGTGTACATGATACCATAAATACGCTTGGAGTATATTATTATACTATTAATCTTTAATATATCAACCAAATTCTAAATAACGTAACTTATCAAAGTGTACAAAAATTTATTTGGTAACAAAATATTTTCACGTCATTAAAGCTAAAAGGCGAATTGCCCGTATTTATTATGTCAATTTTGACACTTGTGACGGGCGGTACAATTTATAGACTGATGTGACCACCTCCAATTCATATATCTTCCAGAGATGCCATAATTCTACTATAATTCACAGAATTTAGATATTTTTGTACACAACGAAGGAGGCGACTGACGCACTTTTAATTAATACACAGTATTAACCACATGTTTAGATATTTTCGGTAGACGTACATCGTCCTGGCCGAAAATGAAACAAGTCCTTTGTCCGTAGTTTTGTAAGATTTGTATGAAACATTCGTTGGTTGCTAACCGTCTTATACGTACACATAAAATATGTTTCTATTCTGACTTACTAATCATAGAGTGTGATTCCAAAGCCGGTGTATTCGCCAACAGATCTACGTAGAAATCGTCCTTTAGTTTGTCTATGTCGACCGGTGCTTTAGACTGCATTTCGTCATCTTCTATGGGGTCTAACCTATAAACAAACATAACACAATGAGTACTGATAAAACGAACGAGTTGGTCTCTTTAGAGTTTACGTTTAAAATAACGTGTCGTATGAGACGTAGGAAGGCATATTTCAAGAATTTTCATGATTTAATTTTTTGTTGAATCCTTTTTAGATAAGAGATTGAGATTTTTAGCAAGCTGCAGTAATGCGGAAGCGAATTTGAAATAATGCAATAAATAGACCAATATCATTAGACTTAGTTTTTTTTTCGTGGAAATGTACAATAATATTAGCGCTGCAGAAGGTCAAGTATTCAGAGGGGCTAGAAACTGTCGCGATTCTACCTACCTATCTACCTGTATTAAATATAAATTGTCCAAGAGCTTGTCTCAACTAGTCTTACGTGTAATGCCAGATTTCCCAACATCACCACTGCAGTCAGTCGCAGACAGAACTCAGATAATCTAAAAACTCTGCCGGGTCAGCCTACCTGTCACTTTCGCATAGTAAAAATGAGTCAAGATCTTGTCAAGAATAGTCTCACGTGCCATGTCAATAATGTAATAGCTCCCGATTTCCCAACGTTGGCGTTAATATCAGTCACTGTTAGACGCCTTTAAACAGCCTATAAACTCTGACAAGCATGTACGACGTACAAAGTATTAAAGCGGTCAAGAGGTTGTCTGTATTGGTCTCACGTGTGATGGTTGATCTCCCGGCGCTGCCGCTGCAGGCGGTGCAGCAGCTCCCGTCGGTCGCTGAGCTTCACCAGGTGCAGCTCTCTCACGGCGCGCCCCCACTGCTCCTTGAAGAACGCCTTCGATTGTAACGCACTATCGAGCTTCTCTTCTAGACATCGCTGGAAATCAGTAAGAAAAGTTTACATTAATCTGTTAACCTTATTTCTTAACGGAAGGAGTTTCATTTCAGAGTTTTACATTGCTCTGTAGTGCTCTGTAGTGCTCTGTAGAGGACCTCAGAACAATAACGTTATTCTATAAAGAAAAAAACTTGCTTTCAGTTTTCATTGTCCCGCGGTGGCGAAAAACTTAAGGAATGGTATTTTTTAGTATAAAAATGGCGTCATACAATTTATATACATATATATATATATATTTACCAGTGTCAATTATGAACTAAAAAAATGAAAATGGTTTTTATTTTTATTTTAAAAAAGAACTAGTTTCTAAGTAATAAGATACGTAAAATACTTTATACCAGTTCTTGAATAAGGCTTGCAGTTTGATCCTTCGTAAGTCCTGAATACTTGCTGTCCGCTTCTTTCTCGGAATTCTTGATATTATTCTGAAATTGAAACTTAAATATGACTTTGCTGACAGAAAAAGCTCTTAAATCGACTCAATGTTGATCGATACAAATAAATTGTAAATCGAAATATTATATGCTTAACAGTTTAGGGTCTTAAGGAGGGTTTGGTGTGTATTGGTTGTCTTAGTATGGGGGGGGGGCGTTAGCCAAAACAGGGTCATTGTCATTGACCGTTGATTAAAAAAAACATGGTTTATTGCAAAAAAAAACAAAACGCCACATTGCAGCGGCATAAAATATAATTTAAAGCAATTTAAAACTTTGAACTAACTCCTATTTGATGTATGTATTAGATAATATATTTTTAGTACACTCCTGCACCCTAAATTTCAATTCTTTAGGTTCAGCAGTTTAGGATTAAGCTATCCTAGTATTATTCCATACAAATTATTTAAATCTAGCAATCCAGCGAGTCCAGCGAGGCAGCGCAGTAGCATTTTGATCATGTTGCCCGAAATTAAATTTTAAATTCATGTGACTAATTTATTTTCCATACGTTTTAATTTTTTAACACATTTTAATTAATCCCTTAAGGTTACTATCCTCAAATTAGATTCGTAGGAAGACCTTATATTAATGTTGTATATTTTTCTCTTGTGAGTGCTTATTTGTGGTTTTGAAGTCGATCGTTTTATATTAATTTGATTAACGATACATACCTTGAGCGTGTCGAGTTGTTTCTCCAACTGCATTATCTTGAGGTCCTGCTCCTCAATGGCCATGTCCTTCAGTTTCAGTCGATGGTTCATATCGTCCTCCATTTTCTGTGACGCCTCTCTCAACTCCTGGTACTTGGCTGTGTAGTGTGCTTCTAAACCTTTCTTAGCTTCTAGTAACTGAAAATTACAATTTTAAACAAGTGTTTAGAAGCGAGTTCGAAAAACCCAACTGCTAATTCGTAAAACCTGTGTATCATATTATTATTATTTTAATTTTGATGTACCCACTGTCACTCTCTCGACTAAGACAAATCTATTGACACCACTCACATCAAAATACGACAAGCCCTTTAGGATCTAGGGCGCGACAAAGAAATATACATACATACACTCGAAAAAACCTAACCCTCCTTCTGTCGCAGTCAGGTAAATAAAAAAATTAAAATTTAAATACCGAATTAAATTCAATGGGCAGGCAAACTTTTTACTTATTTTAATTTATACACCTGCTGGACCTATATTGATTAAACAGACATAAATAACCAGCGGCGCTTACCCGCGTTAATACAGGATAAAAATAGCCTATGTGTTAATCCAGGGTCTAAGCTATCTCCGTACCAAATTTCATCCAAATCGATTTCGCAGTTTTTGCGTGAAAGAGTAAACAAAATCTATGCATTCTTACAAACTTACGAGTTTATAATAGTATGAAGTAGGATAGCAGTATTCTAAACACAAAGCTTTATATATTTTGCATTAGGCCTGGACTCGTATGATCTAAACAACTATAAGATCTTGTATAAGACTTGCCGTGATTCTAGCAAATAAAACTGATTACGATACCTTTTTCTCTCTCTCCGAGTTCCTATACCCCCTGAGCCTGAAGTCGTCGGTGGCGCGACTCAAGTCCGCGGCCAAGTTGCGGCACTGCTCTATGCCTCTACTCAACTTGGACTCGAGTTCTATACGCTTCTTAGTCCATTCACGCGACAAAAGCTCCAAGTGATATTCTTCTTTGCGTTTTAACTGAAACGAGCTAATTAAATCACGAACCAAACCAAAATGTACTAGTCTAAAAGTCCGTTAGGGAAGGCGGCAAAAATGCTGGCAATATTGCCACGTTGGAGGGCGATGGAGATTCTTAGACCCAAAAAAAATCCAGCATTTTTAATTACACATCTTACTACGATACTGATAATAAGTGATTGATAAAACAAATTCACGAGCAACATTTTATTTTTATTTTTTTAGATACGTGTTTAAATTATTACATTTTTAATTTTGTATTTATGTACTGAATATTTTATATTCAAAATTAAATGAGTAGTTCTGCAAACTGTCTTTGACAAGATTTGATTGATTAATAAACTTTTTGTTGTAACACGCAAAACATAAAGTACAAAAAGATTCATTTTAAATGTTTACCTCTACTATTCTAAATATATAATACAGGGTTATCGGCTAGGGGTGTACTAAGCCGAAAGGCGGTCACTATACTCATCCTAAGGAATAACATTCACTATGAAACCAACTCTGAATTCGAGAAAAAAGATATCAGCTGTTTCATGCATTTAGTCAACGACCGATCAACTTTTTGTATGGAACGGCTGTTTTTTTTCTTGAATTCAGTGTTGGTCGTGAAAGTTGTTCCTTAAAATGAGTATAGTGACCCCCTTTCGGCTTAGTACACCCCTAACCGATTACCCTGTACATATAAGTGATACTCACTTGACATTTAAAAAGTTGTTGTTGTTTCTCCTTCCAATCCTCCAGCTCGTCGACAAACTTTTGCATGAGTTGTTCGCGATCCTTGTGCGGTAACACTTGCTTTACCATTTCTGGAATAACATTAATAAGGTTATTTTCGTTAATATATCTTGATGCAAGGGACAATTTTTTTTAAGTTTTGTAAGTGTCTGATTGTGGACCCGTCTATCAAGATAAATATAAAAAATTATGTACCAAGGTATAGTTTATTATATTAATCCACATCTTTGATTAGCTATATTTATCAGATAGATAAATAGATAGAACACTTTATTGTAAACACACAAAACATACAAACTTTTACGTGTAGCACCACAAGTGGCGACCTTATCGCTCAAAGCGATCTCTGCCGGACAACCTTTGGATACAGACAACTATTGACAAAAAATAATGTATAGCACGGGGTGTACTTACGATAAAGAATAAAATCTACTCTTAATTATACATTCTAATACCTTACATAAATTGAAATATCTAGTAATTTAATATAATATACTAATAAACACATATACTATATATATATATATATATATAAAATACAGGGTCTATTTCGAACAGATGCTATAATAAACTAATGTACATCGTCACAATCTTTTCCTTAAGTAATGTTATCGACGAATTCGTGGAAAGTCAGCTAAATAAAATATATTCACCCTGTTCGTGACGTATACAAGTGTCACTTTTGCTGGTCTCCAGTTTTATTGGCTCCCTGTAACATTGACATTTATTGATTTAATCTTATTTTCAACATTTTATGACGTATATTTACTAAAAAAAAAACAAATTCATAAAAAATAATTCAAATACATTTATTTAAGGCTAATAAACCTAGTAGTATTCTAAATATTAAATATAATAATAATTTATTGAATTGCTTAAGTTTTTATTAAAATGGATACCATACTTCTCTTCCAGTCGCTAGTCGAAATAATCTAAGTAAAAAACCAACCTCTCAAGTCCATTGATACTTTCTTTACGCGTTACGTCACACCTCGGTTTGTCGTCATCCTTTTCTATCCTATCGCTAACTGTATTACCGTCTCTTTCTGGTTCGCATTGCACTTGCATATCACTTGTAACGGGCCTAATTCTATTGGCTAGCAGTTTCTCTTGGCTTTGAGCAAACGAATCGCACATTTTCTTGATAAGTTCCGCAATTTCGTTGGTTTGGAGTACTGCGTCGCCAGACGCGTTTCTGTATCTGCACAATATAAATATTTTTAATTAGACTCGCACATTTGAGCCGCCATTAAATAAATAAATAAAAACTAATATTGTGACACCAAAAGTCAAATCTATTCCCAAACTGTACGAGTATTCTATGACCCAAACTAGAATTGAGTATTATATTTTTTTTTATAAACTTTTGTTTTTTTTAGGTAACAATATATTTATTGTGACAAAAACTTAAATAACAGTAATTAAAACACTAACTAAACTAAATCTACTTATAATTAAAAAAAAATTGTCACAAGTGACAACACAAGATTAGTCAAGAAGTCCGTTATAAACTAAATTTCACACATTTTGATCCACAATTGTGAGGCAGACAAGGCGGACAGACGGACGTGAGTCAGACAGGGCGGACAGACGGACGAACCGGATATTTTTAGTACTACGAAAACCTAAAATAATCCCTGAGCTACCGGTGAAGGAAAACATAGTGAGGAAACCATAGCATGGTGGTAAGGCGTTTCCTATCGCTCATCTACCACCCTCAAGTTGCAAAATCTGTCGCCAAGCATCTAACGGTGTGTTCCGGCAGCCTTCCTTGAGAGCCAGTGTATTCCAGACTAGGCATGCTCCATCTAAGGCAACAGTGTCGCTGACTTCCGTGCTCGTGCGAACTTGTAGCCAAATGCCTAGCTGTTCAGGATAAAAAAAAACCAGCGAAAAAAACCTTCTCTTTTTTATTGCAGTTGGTAACAAAGTATTTACCTGGCAGTATTCCTAGCAGCCATATTAGTATACGCCACGCCTCCAATGTCCTGGTCCAGATTAGTGCAACTCCCACTTCTATAATCTAAGATGTGGTGTTTAGGAAGCGCGTCACGTGTTCTGCCGCTCGCTAGCTGAGTGGCGCTCCTGGCGGTCAGCACTGTAGGTTTCTATAAATGTAAAAAAACAAACAATCATATCAAAATGATTAACTACTTTAAAAATACAAATCAAAGGTAAATTTAAAAATACAAATCCATCCCATCCATTCATTATGGTGAAAGAATACGTAGAAATATATCTTTCGATTCATGATATTGTAGCACAAGTTCTATATAAAAAAGTGATTACACTCCTTCATTAACTTGAAACCTTTAGTAGCCCTTGGGACCGTTTTAAAGTCCAGCCGAGAAATCAGATTACAAATAATAAAATACAGTCAAACCGAGTACGTCCGCCTTTTTTAGGAAGTCGTTACAACTTGTAGAAATAAATCCCCTCCTCCTTGAATAGTATTCCTCATGTCTGAGGGTCGTGACCTCCACCTCCCATGAGTCTGTCTCTTACGGTGTCACGTAATCTTCCCCTATCCTGTAGTGTCTAAAGTGGTGTGAATCTGCTCGGACCATCGTGTGGGCCTTCAGCCTCGAGGTCTTGCGCCATCTAATTTTCCCTTCTCTCCTAATCTCCTGGTGTTTAACTTATTGAAACACACTCACAACACTCTCCTTCACCCCCACGTAGTGGAGACTCATAGTGACGTCGACGTGCGCCCTCCGCGCGCAAACACCCCCGCCCCTCGCCCCCTCACACGGCAGTATGAAGCAACGCTCGTGTATGCACAACGATCGACCAGAGTTGCAGAACTTGTCCAAGAAGTGTTGGGGATCATCAGTGGGGACCAGTTTGCGGAGATCCATACTGCATATACCTGAGAGGTAAAGCCGCTTTAGTTGACTTTAATTATCTTACTGTCTCAGTGTGCAGAGCGGTATGGTTCCGTATAAACCCGAAGCGCTCCACTACTAAGACCCCTGCTTAGCAGCTTCGCTTCGGGTTTATACGAAATCTCTATAAAAGGGGCTCAGGTCATGACCACCACGCTCTGGCCAAATTAAATGCATGCAATCTTTTAATGCTATAAACTTATTTTATATTTACATACACACATAAGTATAAACAATTTTATTTTGAAGAGGTTGTAGAAAAATATATAATCCGCCATTTTGAGTCATCGGCAATTATATTTTAATGAAACATTAGCTAACAATACTCCCGACTAAAAAATCAAATCGGTATCTAATTACGAAACTGGTGAATTGAGAACCTTATCTCAATTTTAAAATATTCAAACAAAAATTAATATATATATTTTAAATGAGCTAATATATCTTTCTCGTATATTACTAATAACTAGAATAAATAAATACATATATAATAAATATATTTTATAAGAACTATGAAAGTATTGAAATAAGTTTTTTTTTTAAGTTATTAATAATCCAAATGTAATAAGACTTGCCTGTAACGAACGTTATTCAAAGGCTGTGGTAAAATAAAGTGTGTACGTACCGATATCGCGTTCTCCCGCACATATGTTGGCGACGACATGCGGACACTCGCTGAAGTACCGCCCTAGAGCAGCCAGCTTTGACGTCACACGCAGCGACGTGCGCTGGTTGAACTGGGCGCACACACCGGTCGACGATGACATCACACCAACCCTAGAAACACAACTCCTTTGGTTCCTTGAATTGGATCTACGAATTTTCAGAATTTTTTAGTCGTCGGAGATTTGTGATCCGGATGTTTATTTCACACTCCCAAACAAAAATCTTCAATATCAAATTGCATATTTTTTTAGAGGCTAGTTTTTTTTGAATTTTCCACTTATTATTCTTAAAACAAGGTAAAAAATAAAATACATCAAAAACATTAATCAAAGATGTTTATCTGTTACTGTGTCAACTGGTGAGGAAGATAATTAACACGTGATGTTTTATTAGTAATTTTATAAATGAGTTGTTCAATGCAATACCTTAAGGCCTCACTAATTTTATAATATTCATTTACGTGGTTGCCCGGAAGAGATGCCCTTTAAGCGATAAGGCCGCCATTAACAACTTAGTATATATTTATAAGCTTATTATTTTTAATAGGTATTTATTGTTAAACTGGTTTTTTAATATCTTATCTGTCTTATCTTATGTAATTATTTATACACCACTACCGCCCCAGATCGACAGTGGAACTCAACGTCCTCGACAGCGTCAACGAAACATTGGCTTACTCGACGTGGCGTGGTGAGACACTACTCAAAGTATAAATGAGTTCATTTACATTGTGACGTCACACATATCTTGTTAATAATAGCCAAACCACAAAATTCTACTCAAATCTTAGCTAGAAAAAAATCCACAGCAAAAAGCCAACATTACGCGGTGTTCCCAGGCGGTCACCCATCCAAGTACTGGCCGCGCCCGACGTTGCCTAACTTCGGTGATCGGACGAGAACAATACAATACAATATTTCTTTATTGCACACCAAAAACAAAATAAACAATAAGATACAGGCATGAACAAAACATCGGTAGTACATTGGGCGGCCTTATCGCCTAAAGCAATTTCTTCCAGGCAACCTTGGGATGGATCGGACTAAGTGAGAATAGTCACGTCGGTAATGCATCAATAGAAAAAACAGAAAAAAAAATACAAGTACAAATATTGTACCGAAAAAAAACAACAAGAAAAAAAATATTTTAAAATTAATCAATATACATAATTAATACATACCTATATATACATACATGTCATACTCGCAATAATCATTCGTAAATAAATGTTCGGTTTAATTTACGGAGAGATAATGATTTTTCAACAAATTTTTAAATATATATAGAGATTTAGCCTGCCTGATTGACAGGGGTAACATGTTCCATAGCAGGATAGCTTGCACAGTAAATGATGCTTGAAAAAAAGAGTTGGTTGAGGTGGAAGCTGGCAGCATAAGGCGAAGATCTCGTGAAGGTCTTAAAGAAATAGAATGAGAAGCAGTCACAAAGACAAAATTATCTTTTAAATACGAAGGAGTGGTGGGATTGAATATTATTCTATAAAGAAAAGACAGAATATGAGAATTACGGCGAAGACGAATAGGTAACCATTTGAGCCTCTTACGGTATTCGGAGATGTGGTCATATTTGCGTAACCCAAATACAAACCTAATGCAAAAATTCAGTAAACGCTCAAGCTTGTTGAGCTGCTCTTCGGTTAAATCTAAATAGCAAGCGTCTGCGTAATCCAATATGGGAAGAAGGAGCGATTTCACAAGTGCAGTTTTGGTAGTAATCGGTAGAAAATTACGCAGTCTTCTTAAGGAAGCTGCAGACGCAAAGATTTTGCGACTAACTTCTGCAAGCTGTGGATTCCAGGAAAGTGTTTTGTCCATGGTTATTCCAAGATTTTTGACAGTCAGAGAACCGGTGTTTTCAACGTGGTATGAACGTTGGCGAAAGAAAACTTTAAAAATACATACAATTTTCATTTTGTGACGTCACACATTTTTGCTAAAAATAGCCAAACATCAAAAATCTACTCAAATCATAGCTAGAACAAAATCCACAGCAAAAAACCAACATTACGCGGTGTTCCCAGGCGGTCACCCATCCAAGTACTGACCGCGCCCGACGTTGCTTAACTTCGGTGATCGGACGAGAACCGGTGTTTTCAACGTGGTATGAACGTTGGCGAAAGAGGACTCTAAAAATACATACGTGTTTCACATCGTGTTGTCAACAAAAAAAAATCCTAGAAAAGGATCAAACGTATGAAAGTAAATCTCAAATGCGTCAATACAAAGCATACAGTAAAAGTTTATATAAGATCAATAATTACCGGTCCGTCATTATGTTGTGAGTAAATACAGAATAGGTGACGTAACAGTCGAGTTCTTTGTTTGTACTTGTTTCTGGAAGCAACTGAAAACATTAAAAAAATGAGTATAAAGGGGTTCAGTCAGGGGTGTACTACGCCGAAAAAGGGCAACTAAACTCATCATTTCGAACAACTTTCATCATAGGACCTACTCGGAAATCGGGGTAAAAAATACAGCTGTACCAAAAAAAAGGTTATCCATCGTCGACAAAATGTATGAAACAGCTGATTTATTTTCTCCAATCATATCATAGTATATTGAAAGTTTTTCATTAGGGTGTGTACAGTGACCCCCTTTCGGCTTAGTTCACCCCCAACCAATAACCCTGTATGACACAGTTTTATACTCGTAGAATAAATTGCTTTAGGTTATAAGTCTGCCAATTGTACTGCCAATGTTTTCTTTTATTTTCATTTTGTCAATACATATAAAAGCGTAATCCCTGACTGATTGTCTGACTGATTGACAGGTCACTATCTACGCAGAGCCTTAACCGGTCAACCTATAGATGAGAGATGAAATTTGAAGGTGTATATTCATTTGGGTGTAGAGGTGAACTATAAAAGGACTTTTGGAAATTCAAGCAATACAGTGGGTAAAATGAGGGTTTAAAGATTAATTCACGTGCAACGCCGCGGGCAACAGTTACTAGTTGATTATAATTTCACGTGCAACGCCGCGGGCAACAGTTACTAGTTGATTATAATTTTGACATACAATAAATCATAGCGTAATTTTTTTGTATGTTTATTATTTAAATGGAGTTTTACTCGTATCATTTCAATATATAATCAAAATAATCTTATAAGATTTAATTTCAAATTTTGATTTCAGAGTTTCAAAAGACGCAATGCTATAACCTCATCGAAACTAATTTTAAAATAAAATATTATTCTTTGATCGAAAATTAATTTCGAAAGAAAATAAATAGTGCTTATTTAGAAACCGGTTTCGAATGCGCCCTCAGTATACTAACCAAGTCCAGATTCTCCACAGATCCAATGACGAAGCTGAGCACAAAGTGTTCTATCCCGTCGCCTATCTGTATGACACCTTCGTCGCAGAGGAGCTTAGGCTGGAGGTCAGGTGAGGAGGCAGTCTTCTTGCTCTCTGCTAGATATTCATCTGGAAATTATTAATCAAATCACTTCACACTTATCATCTTCCTGTCCATATCCCACTACATGGGGTAGGTGCAGTATGGCTTCCTCTTCTATTCTACTCTATCAGCCGTCATCTCTTCATACACTCTCCTTTCACATATATTCTTCACATAACTTATCCAAGTCACTTCATGCTAATATTATAAAGGTGAAATTTTGAATGTATGTTTGTTACTCCTTAACGTTCAAACTGCTGAACACGTTTGGATGATATTTGGCGCCATGATAGCTTATGTCGTGTATTAACATATGGACTACTTTTGTCCAATAACACAACGCGATTTAAACCACAGCTAGTTAATATATCGATGGAGTATTATTTCAATAACTGTTTAAATTATTCAAGTAAAATAATAATGATAAACATGCATATCTATAATATAAAAAATATAATATAAAAAAGCGCAAATCTCGAGAGCAGCTGAAATTACTTTGTTATATATTTTTTTTATATTCCTTGAAGAACGATGATGTTCTTATAAAGAGATAAAATTTAAAAATTGCCTGAAAAGGTCTAAAAATAACACTACAATACAATCAATCCGTAACAATACTTAAAAAGTTAATTTGAACTTTAATACCATACCATAAAGTTTAAGTTTTAATGGAGAAGATAAAAGTTATAATCTTTAAGAATCGACTGTTAGGCCATCAGCTAGTTATTAATCATTTAAACGTCGCGTCGGTCGTCGTATCTATCTTATGAGTTTTAATTTCGAATTTTGATTTAAGAGTTTAAAAAGACACAATGCTATAAGTTTACTATTGTATTATTATATAATATACATGCATATTATATATGAAAGTGGAAGAAATCAAAAAGTTTGTCTGGATCATAACAGTTGGAAAGATGTAGCTTCCCTCTACCTATCCCAACGGGAAAAACAAATTAATTAACATTAAACAAACAGGACTAGAATCTTGTATCTGTTTAATATATAATTATAAATATGTTGAAGGTGCATGAATATTTAATCTCAAAACGTTAACTCACTCAAAGTCATGAGCATGCTTCTAGTAGCTGATGTGTTGGTGGGTGGATCAGCTGAGGGATAGGCGACCTCATTGCTGTGAAACATTCGCAGTTCGTTTCTCTGAAACACATTCATGTGACATGTAGTTATACATACTACTTTTGCTACTCGTATGGCACCAACAGCGGAGTTGTGAAATAAATAACAGAGGAGCAGTATCTTTATTTGACTTTGTAAGATTTTATTACGCCTTATGTATCTGTATATATGTAAGATTCTATTTCCAAATTTCCACTATTTTGCACTAATCAACTCAAAAAGCAAATATCAATCAAAATTTTAAGCAAAATAAGTTGTGATGTCATTATGTGATCCACAAGAACTACACTAAGCACTGAGCTTGTGTCGTAGGCCTGTTTACCTTCAGAAGATTGCAGAATATTACACATAACAATTAATTAATAAAATATCGAGAAGAAACTGCTGGTTTAAGACAATTAAAACCCAATGTACTAAACCTGTATTGCTATATGATAGATTATACTTTACAGGGACAGCATATATCCAAGTATATAATTATTTATTACTAGTTGTTACCCGCGACTTCGTCTGCGTGAACTAAGAATTTTTCATGAAAATATCCTTCACTAGCTCGGTTCCTCAGTGTTACACGCGGATCTCTAATTTTTTTAAAGCCTATGTGCTCAGTAATTATAAAGCTATATATAGCGAAAATTTTTTTGAAATCTGTCCAGTAGTTTTTGAGTTTATTTCTTACATGCAAAAATACAAATCTTTCCTCTTTATAATATTAGTATATATGTGGTACATATCCCACTCTACATTGGAGAGCCGTGCCCAGTATTGGCCAGGAGTAAAACATAGGTGTATATGTGTAATTACCGGTGTAGGAGTATTAACTCTGTCTTCAATGGAGAGACCCATCATCAGTTGTGGATGGCAGCATTTACCTTCAGACTTGACGCCAAGCAACCTGTGCCACGAATATTTTACCTGTAATGTAATTATGTACTATTCAAATCACTTTATTCAGAGACTTTAAAAATTTATATTATTAATTATATTTTGTTTTTTTTTTACCTAAGCTTATGATAAAAGTAAAAAAGTTTGTTTTTTTTTTAGTTTTGTTTTTACAGTCAAATGTAATAAGTAGAAATTTGTATAAAAACTAAATTCCAATTTCACATAAATTCACAAGTTTATAAAGAAAAACCCCTCTCTTTCACAAATGGCAATATTTAAGTATCTTTAATCTCCTGTTTGAGTTACATTTAACCTCATCTAAACTTACCATTAGATAAGATCAATACAGTCAATGGAATAAATCAGAAATTATTAATTTTGTCATCACAATTCCATAGTCTTAATCTAACAGTGGAGCAAGCCTTTATTTATACATTATATTTATTTATTCATACCATAGAATAATGATTGCTAAAGAACACACACACGAAAGTTCTTTAGCACGCATTAATCTATAGCAATAATTAGGTCTATTGGTAAAAAAAAATAATACATAACTAATCTTACATCAATAATTTTGTTAGAAGGGCATGGCTGAGCTCCTAGGAGGCTTAGCAGTAGGTATCCAATTTTATCTTTCCGCCCTTGTGTTCCCATAGAGAACACTTCCACTTTGACTGGCACATTTTGCACTCGAAGACTGAAAGAAAATATTTATCTTTAACATCATTCTTTTAGATAATCTATGATCAATAAATGCATGCCATGTTAACTACCTTTTTCAAAAATAAATCTTCATCAATATCTTCTGAACAGATTTTTAATACAACTTTAACTATTTCTTACCTTCTAAACCTTCTTTTGTCAGCCTCCCAAACTAACTCAGCATCGAAAACTGGAGCATGCCCGGGAACAACCGGGTCTGTTTCTAACATATAACCATTTAGAGAGCCGCTAACAACAAAAGGAGACCGCAGGAAACCAAATCCAAGTCCTGAAAATCGTAAATTTAATTAATTTGGTGTATTTACAAAGTCGAACATAATTAACTTCTTTTAAATAGGTGTCTTGCCTTCTTTTACATGTAAAACTATCTGAATGTTTGGCCCTCTAAGCTCGTCCATGAATATTTCCACTGAAAAACGTAAGAAAATATAAAAACGGAACAGAACAGAATCAAACTCAACTGTAAACAAAGAAGTAAACTCAGCTTTGATTTCCAAAATCAAAACAGGCTTGACATGGTGAGTCAAGTTGACATTTGACAATGACATTGATACCGCGTAAGCATTTATGATTGGTCAGTGATGTAACAAAATATCTAAACACTGTGATTGGCGGTTTGATTCAATGTTGGAATAATGATAGGATTATTTTTATTAAATGTATAAAATAGTCGATTTTAATCATATAAATCGATGAATCAATCTTTGTATTTGCATTTCGATTATCTGTAGATCTTAAATGGTCTATAGTTAAAGTCATTGTGTTTATGTTAATAAGGCGGAGTATATTTTATTCGTGGACACCGTGACTATAGAATTTCCCGATTCTATGGTATTTAGGGTCCCGTACATAAAACCCTATTACTAAATGGGGTCTTAGGTACTCCCTATTTAGTAATAAGATCCAGTAGGTACTTTTTACTTATAATTCGAATGTTTATTTAAATGTTTGTTACCTGCTTTCTCAAGCTTGTTCTTTTGAAAGCTTGTTCTTTTGAAAGAGTATATGTATAATACGTAACTTCTCGAGTGATCCCTTTTAAATTTTATCAAAATCGGTCCAGATTTAATTTATAAAAAGAATTTTAAAAAGTGATTACTGACTTCTATTACGGCAGGAGCCGATGGAACTTTTTTAGTTATTTCAGTTTAAAAATCTAACAATTTTAAAAATTTTGATAAAATTTTATTGGAAACACACAGGAGGTGTAACCCTTTCAAACAAAAGAAAAGATTTTGTCCTAATCGGTTCACCCATCTCCGAGAAATCCGGTAACAAAATAAAAAAAAACATACTATCGAATTGAGTAACTCCTCTTTTTTGGAAGTCGGTAGAATAGCAAGATATTTATAACATTCTACAATTTCTGAACACTTATATTTATGCTCCTATCTTCACATATTCTCTCATATTCCACCATCATGTAAAGCTGAAAAACTTACCACTTTCCAACTAGTTTGAAATGCCATATAAACTAAAATAATTATATAACATTTACTAAAAATTGATTAATTAATATAATATATACTTTTTGAACTTTGCTGAAATGAATGAACTAAATTCCTGAAAGTGTAGACTTTCCTGATTCTATGTGTGAATGATAGATTTTGGTAAATGGGAATGAAAATTAACGACTGGACTGACCAACTAATTAATAGTGAACGAATTAATCTATCAAACAGTAAACAAAAACAAAGATTAACGTAAAAGCCGAGAGTTTAGGATTAAAAGATTTTATTTGAAAGCCTATAAACAACATATGGTGAAGATTTTCGTTCACCGCCTATAACATTAAAATTGTATGTGATAATATCCAAAAGTTGGAGAAGCGCAATGAAGAAATTCTTATCGGAATATAAAGCCACAAAAGTAAACAAAACTAAGTCTGAAAATAGGTAAGTACATGCCAAAATTATTTATATATTCGTTCGTTGACTGTTTCTTTACGTCTAACTATTCCAAACTACCCTGTAAATGTAATGAAAAATAGCGGAGTAAAATAATGGAGGTGGTCGGTGTACTACACGGTTGATGAGTGGCCTGTGACCGAGGCAAACTAGACTCGAACGAGGAGCGAGTCGCGCGCGACGCTCGACCGTTCCGCGACCGACCAACCAGTGGATCACCGGACCGCGACGAAAAGTAATTTGTACAAAAAACCAAATTCAAGTCATTGCGAATGGCGCGTTGTTCGTGATGTTTTGTCCGATCGTACAATATACTGTGGTCATTGTTGGAAGCAGTTTTTTCTAACGAACGGAGCCGTAATACGCCGGTAATGTTCTGCGTGCTCGCATCGCCGGGCTTTCCGTTTCGTACAGAAAAAAGTTAGTTGTTGTTTAGTAAAAACTTTTGTTATGTTGCTAAGTGCAGACATTGTATACAGTGCTACAATTTGATGTGGAAAAGTGTATTCTTGTAAGGACATGGGAGTATTCAAGTGGTTACGTCGGTACGTATATAACTTGAAACCTATAGTTAGTAGGTAACTACTTATAGAACTTCAGTACCTACGAGAATTTCTAGTAATATGAAATTTGTGCTCTTTTAGGTACTGTTCTAGGATTTGTAAGTAGATATTTATTCTGAAAATCAAAGTTCAATAACCTCGTTTGAAAATTTTAAGTTAATGTTTCTCTAAGGTTATAGAGATGGCGCTTTGATATGACCTCTTTGTGACATAAGACTAATATTTTCTACCCAACTATTTGAAAAATAAATGAACGCCAGAAACAATTTACTGACTTACCATCACAACTAAAAGCCAAAAGCACCTCAGCAACATTATTTGCAAAAGTGAGAGCTGAAATTGAAATTGCTTTGTAAAATTACCTACATTCCTAGGCAACAATGGAGGCTGCATGATGTAATGCCTCCACCTAGCTGAATCATCAGCTGTAAAACTCTTTTCATTGATTCAATGGTCCATTGGACCACTGGATCATTGTAAAATGACCCAGTATGTTTTCAATTGCCAATACAAACTATTGTAGGGCACATGATTGCAATTTAATTGTACCTACAAAATTTAATCAGTTAATCACAACTCAACTTAGAAGATTGACATGTTTCAAATTTGAATTTTTGATTTAAAAAGTGGTATTTTTTTTAGCCTACCCACATTTAAGTGATGTTTATGTGACAAAGCTAAAAAGGTATGATCATTAATGATACCATTCAAAACAGTATAAATTCTCATAGGAAACTTTGTTTAAGCTGCACTCACCTATTCCTGAGTACTTATTGATATATAATCTTATAAGAAAAGGATTGAATATTGTATAGTAGCTCAAACTATGTTTTTTTTTTCTTATAAAGAAATAAAATTGAAGGCAGTTTAATTTTTTCTCATCAGTATTTTATTGGTTTGTGCAATATTAAAATTACTAAGTGTTATTATTATAAGGACTTGGAAACTCTAACTTTCTTTAAATGCATTGAATATTTTATTATTATTGCTAAATCCAACTGTATTAGTATTCAATATTTAAATAACACTTGCAATGTGTATACGTAGTTTTAATAAAAAATATGCACTTGAGTCTTCTCTCACTTCTCACACTTATAAGAGCTAAGTTAATTCCTGTAAAACTACAACTGATTTACATTTTAATATGTGAAAGTTATGTATTACCAGATAAATAGCTATCTGCCTTCCTGTACCTATGTTACTTTTTGAACTTATTAGAAAGCTCATTCACTAATATATATGTATAAGTAAATACCAACACATATTTTTGACAGTAGTATAAACCATAATGTGGTTAGTTAATTTAGTTGGTCTATCTCCTTCTTCATAACCAAAAAATTGTTTAATTATTATTAAACAATTAGACTGATGGCTCTGAAATGGATAACATAAAAAAATCAAGTAACCTAAAAAAATATGATTCTGAGTTCAGTAACAGAAAAAAACGCAACAATAAGAAAACTTAACATTCCTATACCTCCATAAGTAAAACTTCTAAAATTAATACCTACATCCAGCAAGTAAAACCATTTTTGTACAAAAGATAATTTTCTGTCATACATTGCGGACATACAAATTACTAACTACAATCCCATTCAATTTGCTCACCAGTTACAATACTGTTCAAATGTTGAATGGTCAGAACAGACACGTATTTGCACTTTCGGAGGCCTTTGAATACCGCGACTCGCTGTAAGTAAAGGTGCGTTTCCACTGAGAGAATTTGCGTGTTACGAAAATAGTCGAACATGTACAATAAAATATATAGTAGTTCGACTGAACGGACTAGAGATAGTGCCGAAATCAGGACGGTGCCAGCGAAGCCCAGACAAAGGGCGTAAATCCTAGAGGGTCATAGAAATAGCCAGACCAGGACTTTTCTTTTATCATTTCTACGTTTTTATGTCTTGCAACATAGCTAGCACTTACACGATAAATAACAGCATTTTTTGTTATTTTATCTCTTTTATTTATCTTCATTGTCTTAATTCATTTTATAGTTAGAAGCTATAGAAGCAGGCAGTTATAAAAGCTTGTATCAAAAGCAGAGAAGGTATAATTTCATTACTAATTAGCAATAACTACAGAATCTTAACTGACTTGATGTCTGTGCTTGATGCATAGTAAAGCACGAAACTTTTAGTCTTGACTATAACTTGCGTGTAAAGTTTTGTGAAGTTATTATTATTAAGTAGGTACCTGCTAAAGTGATCGTTCGACAAAATAATAATAATTTTAAACATCATTTTCTAAATCTCAATAGACCGAGAGTTACGTTTCGTTTGTTCAAGAATCTTTTTTGTGACATATCTACCAATTCTCGGACAAAGTGCTGCTCTGCTCAAACTGTTGTCGATAAGAGTGTAAGCTTGCGCAGTTTACGGCAATAGTATAAATCGACTGTTACGAGTAGGTACATTACACTCGAATTCTCCCGCGTAAGAACACGCCTTATCAATTTCGCCAATTCTGCAGATGATTTCGCAATCGAAATTATCAGAACCATCACAAAAGAATCACTACTAAAATAACTGATTCGTGACTGACGTATCTTTTAATTACTTATTACTATACTTCCAACTGAAACCTTCTGACTTCAAAGCACATTATAAAACAGTGTTTTCTATTGCCTCCACTTTCACTTATTTGTCGATCATTACAAGATCGGCTAATGTTATTTTATTATTGCTATCGAAATTGATGAATATATTTTTAGGGTTCCGAGTTTTCAGTGGAATCTTTATGCACTATCTTTCCACGTAATCACGCGTATCATATATATAGTTTAAATTTCTCTCGTACAAAAGGCTGGTAATGTTTTCTGCTCAAATACAACCCGTTACACTTTAAAAGCTATTTTCATAACTATACCGGTACTCATAGATCATAAAACTCTCTAGAAATTATCTCAAGCAATTTTGTAATTGTAGCTTTTGAATAAAACGGGGAAATTAGTTAGTTAACAAACAATGATTCTCATCAAGTTCTCTTGGTGATTTTCATTTACAATTGAGCGCTACCGTTGGTCGGATGACATATCAAATTGTAGGTTACGGTTGCTTGTCTTCGAATAATAATCGTCAAAGACCTTGCGGCGGCCTAGAAACTCTCATGCTTGGGCGAGCCACTCCTCATAATATACATAGAAAAAGAAGAATTAGTAGAGACAGACATTTAGTTCTCACGGTAATTTTAGTTCCCCGAGTGCGTCATCAATGTACAATTAGATTTTTACTGGTTGATGCTCACGTCGTACTTGCGAAACGAAACCTCGCATGCAGATAAACAATCCTCGCTCGTCCTGAACATGAGCTGCGAAAGCTCTCGAAACTCGGCTCGACGGATTAGACTTGTTATCGTGAAAATCTAAATGCTATTAATGGAGTAGTAATCAATATTAATTACTGCTATGGACATAGACTAGTACCATAAGAATTAAAGATATCAAAAACTGACTCTCGTCAGCGCAGGCCTCGCTCGGCTTCGGAACGTTCCGTAGCTCAACAATGTTTGCCAATTTTTATACGGAACTTAACCGTAGTCGCTACACACTCTTGGTTAATTTATTTTTGAAAGCATTATCGTGACAGTTGAAACGTGTGCCTGAATCTCGGATGCAATGCTTATCTATTCGAGATGCTTTCTAGTTTAATTAGTAAATTGCGTAACTTATTGTTTGTACCTATTTGTACTTGTTTCTCAGTGTAATAATATAACTTTCGGTCCGAGATGACTTATGATCGAGATGAATTATTATTATAAACGTGCTCTATCATATATCATCATTCTTTAGCGATCTCATTTAATTCATGATTTATCTTGATCTGAGATTAGCATAATCTGTGATCTTAGTCTTAGGTAACCATTTGCTTTTGTTCTGGTTGTAAGGAGGCTTTATTTTTTAATCATTTGCGTAAACTGGTAATTCGCTCTGATTCCGCGTTATAATTAGTAGATTTTAAAAAATGTGGATGTTCTTAATTCTTTGGCATCCCTATTTGTATGTTCTCCGATTACTCATAGACGCCTTGACCGATTTGGACATTTTTCTTCTACATTTTCTTATCTGGTTATTGACACATTTTTAATTTGTTGCGTCTATCCATTGCCAGACGCCTACTGGGCAGAGGTCACAAACTGTATGCCAAATGCGACACAAGACACGACCTCTTGTAAGACCCCGACAGAGGTGGCGTAGGACGTGGCGTGAATGGTGTTTTCGATCAGAAGTGTTTTGCGGCCGGAATTTTAGTAGTCCATAATATAATCGATACACTGTTTTATACAAATAAAACTGTATACACCAGAAAATGCAGTTACTAGTATACGTATAGAACGATTTATAGGTTAAATTTGAGTATACCTCTTAAGTAACTTAAGTAATCAGGATTTTTTTGCTAGACCTTATCGTACTCTTTCTTTATAATCATCAAAAAGGTTTGAAAATTGAGTTTGTTAGCGCTTTAAACAAATGAATGCTACGTTATTCTGGAATGTTATAATTTAGGCTACGTTTGATCCGGAAAAAATGTTGTTATGTAAAATGATATCAGTGCGGGTAACGCGGGGCGCACAATAGTAGAAAGAATTGTGAATTCTTTCTGAAGTCTTTCTAGGAAGTAATCTTTTGAACTACGTTACTCTTGTTCTGAGTGACATGGGCTATATCCGAATATGATAAAAAATAGTTTACAATGTAACTAACATATATCTTTTTGAGATTTTCAAATAACTAGTTAAGTCCATATCGGGGCGAATTACCAGTTTGTAAAATGACATAAACTTTGGTCGGTACTTGCTATGTAGCGCAAAGACGTCTGTCGTATCGGTTCTGCCTGCTTGCTGCCACTCTGCCTGGGAAACTATTTTTAGCCGACGACGCTGGAAGCCTTATCGAATTGGTAATCGGTAAAAGTGTAACGAAGTTCAGACTCGACCCGGCCATTTGTCATGATTACAATCGTTTATTTCTGTTATGTACTAAAAAGCTCTTTGGTCATTGCTGTTCTGAATTTTATATTTTTCATTCTGTTTTTTTTTAGTAGGTGGTAATAGGGTTCCGTACTCAATGCGTAAAACGAAACTAAGACTTCACTGTCTTCCGTATGTATGTATAAGTATCTCAGCGATAGTTGAATTTTCCACATGCTGATATAACAACAAATACTATTGAACAGTATATAATAAATATTTAGAGGAGGGCTCCCATAAAACAAACGTGATTTTTTGCATTAATAACAGCAGCAGCTAGACGCTTGAAATATTCACACAATATTTAGTTGTATATTCACTGTAAAAACAAATAATGAAATCAAAATAAAAAGATATTTAAGAGGGACTTTCTTGCTCGATAACATTAGTAACGACAACAGGTGGAAACATTTACTAGTGTTGTTTAGATAATGGTACGGTATAACGGTACTCAACGTGCGTGAGTCCGACTTAGGTACACTTGCCGATTTTTAAGTTTACTTTAAGTATACTCACCGAAGTCTGAGTTCCAGCCGAAGTTGAGCAACGTCGAGCGCTGTGTTTTTGCTGCGGATCTTATTACAGTTGCGATTTGATTAGATTTTTACTATTTATTCGTTTTTAGTACAAAGGTGATGTCAAAGTATGAACTTAAGTATGTATTTTTCGAAATTCATGTCGCCAACGTTCATACCACGTTGAAAACACCGGTTCTCGTCCGATCACCGAAGTTAAGCAACGTCGGGCGCGGTCAGTACTTGGATGGGTGACCGCCTGGGAACACCGCGTAATGTTGGTTTTTTGCTGTGGATTTTGTTCTAGCTATGACTGGAGTAGATTTTTGATGTTTGGCTATTTTTAGCAAATGTGTGACGTCACAATATGAAAATTGTATGTATTTTTCGAAATTCATGTCGCCAACGTTCATACCACGTTGAAAACACCGGTTCGCGTCCGATCACCGAAGTCAAGCAACAACGTCGGGCGCGGTCAGTACTTGGATGGGTGACCGCCTGGGAACACCGCGTAATGTTGCTTTTTTGCTGTGGATTTTGTTCCAGCTATGATTTGAGTACATTTTTGATTTTTGGCTATTTTTGGCAAATGTGTGACGTCACAATATGAAAATTGTATGTATTTTTCAAAATTTATGTCGCCAACGTTCATACCACGTTAAAACACCGGTTCGCGTCCGATCACCGAAGTTAAGCAACGTCGGGCGCGGTCAGTCCTTGGATGGGTGACCGCCTGGGAACACCGCGTAATGTTGGTTTTTTGCTGTGGATTTTGTTCTAGCTATGACTGGAGTAGATTTTTGACGTTTGGCTATTTTTAACAAATGTTTGACGTCACAATATGAAAATTGTATGTATTTTTCGAGTTCTCTCTCGCCAACGTTCATACCACGTTGAAAACACCGGTTCTCGTCTGATCACCGAAGTTAAGCAACGTCGGGCGCGGTCAGTACTTGGATGGGTGACCGCCTGGGAACACCGCGTAATGTTGGTTTTTTGCTGTGGATTTTGTTCTAGCTATGACTGGAGTAGATTTTTGATGTTTGGCTATTTTTAGCAAATGTGTGACGTCACAATATGAAAATTGTATGTATTTTTCAAAATTTATGTCGGCAACGTTCATACCACGTTGAAAACACCGGTTCTCGTCTGATCTCCGAAGTTAAGCAACGTCGGGCGCGGTCAGTACCTGGATGGGTGACCGCCTGGGAACACCGCGTAATGTTGATTTTTTGCTGTAGATTTTGTTCTAGCTATGATTTGAGTAGATTTTTGACGTTTGGCTTTTTTGGCAAATGTGTGACGTCACAATATTATGAAAAATGTATGTATTTTTCGAGTTCTCTCTCGCCAACGTTCATACCACGTTGAAAACACCGGTTCTCGTCCGATCACCGAAGTTAAGCAACGTCGGGCGCGGTCAGTACTTGGATGGGTGACCGCCTGGGAACACCGCGTAATGTTGGTTTTTTGCTATTGTTAACCAACAAGCATAATATGCTAATGCTGATCGCAGTTAGATGCATTTGATTATTTTCAGGAAAGCAAAGTCCGTCAACTGTATCACGCTGTAACTAACAGCAACGACCCGCGACGGCAATCCCACGGTCTTGTCTCGGTAGACTCGGCACTAACAGCTGTCTATTGTAATGTTAACATTTTACTACTATGTCACAATAAATAATCTGTCTAAACTGATTCTTGAAGTAAGTAGATTGAAGTGCAGGTCAGAGTGGTCATGGTTGACTACTCTGACCTGCACTGCAATCTACTTACTAATTTATTATCATTGTAAGGTTACAATAAAGGTAAATGCCCTGGTGTGATTAAAAAGAAGTATAAAATCAACTAGTGTTTCCAATATATCACCAGTCTAGGATCAGAATCGGTCCTTATGTGGTGAAAAGAAAGAATGTAGTATTTACGACTTTACCACCGTTAGTAGCTCTCGGCTCTGAGACTTTAGTCTTTCTTATATGTATTTATTTATAATACTAAAGCCAGCCATTTGTTCTGTACCAAGGCATAAATAAAGGATTATTCACTCATCTATGATTAAATAAAAATGTTATAAAAACTTGAATGCCAGCGTGCTCGTTTCAAGCGAAGAACTTGATATAATTTTTATGACAAAGTTCTATTACTACGAACTCGGAATTTCATCTATTTTCTGACAAATGCGCACAATTTTGTCTCATGTCACTTACCATTCGCATTGTTTGTGGTTTGTCGACTTATTGTTGGATATTAAAATGATTTAGTTGATGTGTAAGTATGTTTTTTTCTTAGAGTGCGTGTTACGGAACGTCATTATGTATATTTGTCAATGCAAAAACGTTTATTACATTGAAAGTTGACTAGAGAATTTTATTTTCCCTTGAAGCGTGTGCCACTACTTGGGTAGAAAGTGAAATTAATGGGATAATAATTGTTGTCATTTATTGCTTTAAATGTTCGAACGAATATTTATTTCTTGATTCATTCATCTCTACTTACTTTGGCCTATGCTTTGGCATATTATTTCTTATTTCAATAAACTTAGCAGTTTTTTGTCGCATTTGTAGACACGTGACTCTATTTAGAGTCTGCGTTTCCAGACAGCTCTAAGATCTCTGCTATTCTGAATTGGTTTCGTCTGGATAGTAATTTATTATCAGCTTACTTTCGTCTACTGCTAGACATAAGCCTCTCACCATGGCACTCCACTCGGCCCGATCCTATATGTTCTGTATATCTTTGTTCTACCTAATCGCGAGGCATACATCCTATAAACTACGTTTACCGGTTGGCGGTCTCCACTCGTGGACTCTTCTACCCCATCGGTTATCGGTTTTACGGCTCATATGACCGGCCCTCTTCCATTTCGGCTTACTAAGACGTAGAGATATGTCGGTGACCCTAGATTTAATAATTATGGTTATTGCGTGCACATCCTAGGCCGCATCGTCACTTTACATCAGGCGAGTTGCGGTCTGCAAGTCTATAAGTGAGGAAATGTATATTAAAAAAAAAACTGTTATCTCTGAGTGATCTTGTTGCTAGCTCCGATTTGTTGTTAATCAGCACAGAAGGTAAAATGAATCGGGATATTGAGTTGTAGATCGGGACAAAAAGGTACAGGATATTTAGCTTATGTTTAATTGTATAATACATTTTATAACTAATACTACACCAAACAGACTTTCAAGCACAAAATATTCAATATAATATAAGGACGGGACAAGATCGTGTCTTAGAAAAATCATACAACTTGAACTATCTAAAGTACTTAATTTAAGAAAATCACAAGAACTGTTGTGTATTGTCTATCTAATAAGACAGAGAACGTACTCGTACCACATACTTTAGATTCAGATATGAGTTAGACTATAAATTAATACATTATGTCAGTCTATACTCGTACTTGATAAGCTACTCTTGTTTCCAGAGAGCGTGTGACGGTAACCACCCATCACAGCGTCAATCCCGATGACACCACACCAGACGTCCACAAAACACAGAGCGCCACTGAGATCACAATAGGGGCCCAAGCAGGCACCATACGCACTGAAAAGTACAAACAAGACTTAGCAGAGTTCCAAGCGAGGCGTCACTCAGGACCTAAAGAACAGGAAGCTCCAACTACTCCCGTTAAGAAGAAATGCGGGCGTCATTCCCTGCCGATAAGTTGTACGGACTGCGCAACAGAACATGACAATACCTTCAACTATGAAAAGAAATCGGCAGTGAAGTATAAGAAGAACAAACGTGCCCGCAGCAATACGCCTGAAAAGATATACGAGGGGGTTCCTAACATACAGTTCCTGTTTCAAAATCAGGTATTTAGATTGAGAGTATGACTTTATCTTAGTCCGTATAAATGTGCGTAAGTTTTAGGCTCACTTAAAGACGTACATTCTTGCCCGTACTAAATTCGACAGTGCGAGTGGTGTACTCATACCAAGCGGGACTATTCGTTTTTATAATTATTTCTATTCTCATCATCTGATGATTCTGACTTTTGAGAATTAATAGCTTCTTTCTCTCTTAAGAACGACACGAAAAGACGGGCAATGCTAATGCATAGTTCAGAGTGCCTACCAAAAACTGCAGACTTCCAATAAGAATCTCGTCCTAGTATATTAAAAGTCTGACAGGCGCACAACTGTGACTATTTGACCAGTCTGATTGACGAACACATCACAATTACGTTATTTTTCTAAATTCGTAATAATATTGTTCAGGTGTTCATGCCAGGCGGAAACATGTTTACATCGTCGACATTCACCGAACCATACAAATCGAAACGCCATCAAAAACGGGTTGTACGTTCGCCCGATTTCCTAGTACAAAAGATAGATTTTCAAGAAAACGACGAAGCGGTCCCACCGCCTGAATTCTTCAAGAACAGCTCCCTGCCTTTTGACGTGAAAACTTTTCTAGAAGGTTCTAGAGGGGAAGAGGAAATTGACGGCCCAGATGCGGCAGGAGACTTGAAGTCTAGTCATTCGAATAAGGGTCGTATTTCGCTTGAAAATAAGGATGAGAGTGGTGATGACAAGCTCTGGGAGGTGATGAGTGAGTTGAAACATTTGGACCAGTGGGCGGATGAACAGCTGGCAGCGAAATCGCCAAACGCTTCCAAATCTGATGATAGTAAGGTCAGTAATGCCTTATTATTTAGTTGTAAGCATAATATCTGATCACCAAGTCGTCCAAAACAAAGGTAAGGCCGTATCGCATATTAAATTTGAACCAGAACTTTAAGAATGATAGCAAGCCAAAATTCCTTATTTTTGTCACCGATTCACTGACTCACTGTCACACTCATAATCATAATTATAAGGTTTAGCAAATCTACTAGTTTGTAATTTTTAACACTGTTATTGTTTTTTTAGTCTATAAAGCAAGTAAAAATTCTGTCATTCCAATTTTTTGACCGGTTTTCTAGATAGACAATCTGAATAAGTAATTTGGTAAATAATTTTGTAATCCCATACAGATCCCATTAAATTGTATGGTAATTACAAGTTACTTTTACAATTAGCAATAATATTTGGTAAAAAAAAATATGAATAGTGCTTTATGTTCATCGCGTACAGTTTCCCATATACATAGATATGAGATGTGATGGCGGGGGGACGAGATGGAATAAAAATGAAGATAGCGATATGGATAGCTAAAGGGAAAGGGATAGCGACTATCGTTATCGATAACGATAGCAATAGCTGTAGGAATAACGATAAGGATAGGTATAAGGATTGCTTTCGAAATGATAGATGGGATGAAATGATATGAGTAAGAAATACCTTCGGATTTCGAAGCGAGCATGCTAATTACCTAGAACACGGCGGTCGTTGGTTAACTTTTGCTTGTATTTAAACACCGAAGTCATTTTGAATGCATTTACCGCCCAATCTTGTCATAAATCAATTCTAAAGCAAATCCTCTAAAAAAAACTCGCAGCGACAGAGATATTATTTGACAAAGCACGTAGTTACGAGATATATTATCCGAATATAGCATTTATTACGTGCTTTCTCAAACTACCTTTAAAAAGGAATGAGATCCCGTCAAAAACATGAGATGTACAATAATGTATAAGTCTCGCAGCGCAGTTGTTCTGTCGTAAAAAGTTGTGATATTGAATGTAAGCCAACTCAGTTGATTCCTATCTATCTATGGGAGACACCACTTAATCATACGTTCTTACTCAAATGTCTTTAAATAAATGTCTGTATGTTAGGTACCTAATAACATTTTGAAGTTACCATATCAATTTTATTAGTATTTATTTCTTTTATAAATACAGTGGTAGAAAATCTGCGCTGCGAGTTTTGTGCATTTTTGTACATGTAATGTTATGGACGGGATTATTATGTGCTAATACTTAGCATGTCTTTTAAGCATACCGGCAAATCTAATAACTGTTTATTTTTATTAAATTGAGTGATATCACAGTTTTACATATATAGGTAGTGAAACACAGAGAAAGTCATTAAATAGTAAATGAAGTATGTAGTAATTTTTCACATAAATATTCGCCAACGTTCATACCACGTTGAAAACACCGGTTCTCGTCCGATCACCGAAGTTAAGCAACGTCGGGCGCGGTCAGTACTTGGATGGGTGACCGCCTGGGAACACCGCGTAATGTTGGTTTTTTTGCTGTGGATTTTATTCCAGCTATGATTTGAGTAGATTTTTGATGTTTGGTCATTTTTAGCAAACGTGTGACGTCACAATATTATGAAAATTGTATGTATTTTTCGAGATTTCTTTCGCCAACGTTCATACCACGTTGAAAACACCGGTTCTCGTCCGATCACCGAAGTTAAGCAACGTCGGGCGCGGTCAGTACTTGGATGGGTGACCGCCTGGGAACACCGCGTAATGTTGGCTTTTTGCTGTGGATTTTGTTTTGGCTATGATTTGAGTAGATTTTTGATATTTTCTATTTTTGGCAAATGTGTGACGTCACAATATGAAAAATGTATGTATTTTTAGAGTTCTCTCTCGCCAACGTTCATACTACGTTGAAAACACCGGTTCTCGTCCGATCACCGAAGTTAAGCAACGTCGGGCGCGGTCAGTACTTGGATGGGTGACCGCCTGGGAACACCGCGTAATGTTGGCTTTTTGCTGCGGATCTTATTTCAGTTTAAATTTTACTAGTTATTCTTCTATAGTACATGTATGACGTCGCAATATAAAAAAGTATGTATATTTCGAATTCTTTTTCGCCAACTTTCATACCACGTTTAAAACACCGCTCTCATAACTGAAGGTAAGCAACGTCGGGAGCGATCAAGTTTGTCGGCGAGGACGAAACCTTCTCAAATTTACCAGGCTACATTTACAGCAATATTCTTAGTCTCCTATAGTCAGGATGGGTGACTGCTGGAAACACGCGTAATTTTGCCCTTTTTCTCTGGATTTTATTTTAAACTAGCTGACCCGCCGAACTTCGTACCGCCTAACAGTTATGAATGTTTCTCACCTTTTAAACCTTCCCTGGAGTACGCCAATCATTTCAAGACTAAAATCAGCTATATCGGCCCAGCTGTTCTCGAGTTTTAGTGAAACAAACGGATTCATATATATTTTAATTTTATTCATTCATAAAAACCTTCTCTTGACAATCTCAAACACAATAAAAAAAATAGTGAAATCGGTCCAGCCGTTCACGCGTGATGGCTTATTTTTCGCCAAAGTTCATACCACGAAGATAATACCTGTTTTCCGAAGAGCAACGTCGGGCGGGTAGTACTTGAATGGGTGACCGCCTGGATACATCGCGAAATGTTTGCTTTTTTTAAATTTTGCTTAACAAACATCAGAGTTACGATAAAACGAAAATCTGGCGGCATTTTATTAGGTACAGAAATAGGCTAAACTTTATCCTTAGTGGTAAAAGAACGCTTATCTGTAACGATGGCAAGTGCCTTACTTGATTTTAGACCTGATGATCTTGATCCTTAGGTTTGTCATTCTAATTATAATTATTAGCTGTAAAAAGCCGATTATGCCCTGTGAATAATCGATATTGTATGTTGCTTGAGTATGTGATTGCTGTTCTATACATAAAGCTTTTCATAAACCGCCTAGACAAGTCCCTTAGCAAAACCTACTCGCGTTCAAAACTTGAATGATATTTATTTTTTACAGGATATTTGAAGATTTTAACTCAATGTAATATACTTAAAATCTTCATATTTTGCTTTTCAATAGTTAGAATTAATTTGAAACTGAGCTTACTTATCTAGGTCCAAAGACAATGTATTTAATCGTTTTTTTTTTTCTACTTATGTAGTTCGTTTATCTACAATAGAGAGTATTTGTAGTTTTTTAAACGGAATGCTCAAGAGGAGAGTTAAGTTTTTCAAGTGGATGTTTGTATTGCCAACAATGGGTTACTATACTCATCCTAAGGAACAACTTTCATTATGGGCTCAGCCCTAAATTCGGAAATAAAGAATCGGTTGTTTCGTACAAAAAGTTTATCGGTCGTTGATGAAATGTATGAAACAGCTTTTTTTTCACAAATGTCTTTGTCGCGCTTTTTATCTGACGTAAAAAGCCTAGTTGTGAATGAATTCGAATGTAAACCAAGTCGGTTAAATCAGTATCTATTTATCTATGGCAGAAACTTACCAGAAAAGATAAATGTGATTATTTAAAATATTGTGACCCTTCTACCGCATAACTCGGTATACTTACCAATTTTGATGTGCCACTGTTATTGGATTTGTCTTTATCTGCAGATGGTCATAGGTTATACCAGTTACATCTCGCGGCTTCACTAGTTAAGATACACTGGTCTAAAGTTATTACAGTAAGGTTTTTAAAGTCGCTACTGACCACTTGTATAAACTATTATTCAACAGCTAATATTAAATTATGCTACGAGAACACTTATTTTATTCAGGGATCTAAAGTGGCCTATGTAAATGTTATTTAATCCAGATAAGAAGCTCTTTGTGCCAAATTTCAACCAAATCCAGTTTTTCTGTTTAAGCGAGAACTAGTGGTAGACTTTTTGTTCGGAATAGGACTTTGTGGATTAGGAAGATTCACTATCAGGGTTCGAAAACATCAGATATTTATTGTAGTTATCAAAATATCAGATATTTATGATATATCAGATATATATTAATTTTGTATGAAAGCCATATTATTATTTTGTTGTATTATTTATGAATATACCATTTGCAAATGTGTTACATAAACATACTAAAAATAACAAAAAAAATATTTTAATGTTTTATTTATTTAGGTACTTAAAAACAGGCAAATAAAACAAAAATTTAAAATCTAAAAAAATCTCTGTCAATTTAGGGTGTGAAAAGAGGTGGGCCTCGGAACGAAAATTGTATTAGAAACACGAATGAAGGGTCGGTGATCCTCTTAAGCTTTACAATATTAGTTTGATGTGATGATTTTCAGAGTGACTGCAGTACCTACGGATTGCCGGTAGCAAGCGCTCGAAGCCTCGATTTGGACGCGGACAAAGACAAGACTTGGAACAACGGTCGCTGGGGCGTCGTGCCGGTACAGATCAAAGAACTTGCCGGCGTCACTGTAGAACATGTCAAGAAGAAACGTAACGTAGAAATTAATATTTTGAAGTAAGTATTTCATTAATAATATATCATTTTCGATGTTCATAAATAGAAGTTAATTTACGGGTGGACTGTCGCCAATCGCTCTTGACACAAATTATTTGTCAAGGAATAATAACAATATGGGACAACATCCACACAAAGGTCCTCAGGTCCCAAACTAGGCAAAGAATACAATTATACTTACTGTGAAATTCCGTACGTTACTTGCTTTCGTTTTTAGACGTCGTTCGCCTTTATAGCATTGATTCTGAAACTTCAAAATGGATTGCTTTGGCCAATAAGGCTTAGATGAAGGTTTATATCGAATTATTAATAGTGCTTAGTGTTCATACAGAATACTTTTTTCGCTTGGTCTCTCGCCAACGTTCATACCACGTTGAAAACACCGGTTCTCGTCCGATCACCGAAGTTAAGCAACGTCGGGCGCGGTCAGTACTTGGATGGGTGACCGCCTGGGAACACCGCGTAATGTTGGCTTTTTGCTGTGGATTTTTTCTAGCTATGATTTTAGTAGATTTTTGACGTTTGGCTATTTTTAACAAATGTGTGACGTCACAATATGAAAATTGTATGTATTTTTAAAGTTCTCTTTCGCCAACGTTCATACCACGTTGAAAACACCGGTTCTCGTCCGATCACCGAAGTTAAGCAACGTCGGGCGCGGTCAGTACTTGGATGGGTGACCGCCTGGGAACACCGCGTAATGTTGGCTTTTTGCTGTGGTTTTTGTTCTAGCTATGATTTGAGTACATTTTTGATGTTTGGCTATTTTTGGCAAATGTGTGACGTCACAATATGAAAAATGTATGTATTTTTAGAGTTCTCTCTCGCCAACGTTCATACCACGTTGAAAACACCGGTTCTCGTCCGATCACCGAAGTTAAGCAACGTCGGGCGCGGTCAGTACTTGGATGGGTGACCGCCTGGGAACACCGCGTAATGTTGGTTTTTCTTGCTCATAGAACAATACCAACTTTAAATTTGGTATTTTTTTTACAGAAATTGCCGCCACCCGAACATAATCCTTTTGATGGGGTTGTATCCAGACGTTAACAACAATGTGCATATCATTTGTGAAAGATGCGTGGATTCTCTATTCGGTGTACTTCATGTTCAGGTAAAAAGATATGTTTGAGAAATGTTTGGCGCTCCGGCCAGTGTACATGATATCATAAATGCGTATTAGGGATTATTAGTCGTTAATCTATTAACCAAAATAAAAAAAACTTAATGTACTAAATTATATTCTAACCACGGGCAAAATGTCATTTGTGCATTTTTGTTGTGTCAGACTTGACATTTGTAGCGGGCGGTACAATACATAGACCTATGTGACCATTGGAGTCAACCTAGGATGCATAAATCTTTCAGAGATGTCATAATTGCACTACAATTTACAGAATTTAGACTCAATGAAAGAGGCGAAAATGCAGGTTTCATTAATACACCATATTAGCCACATATTTATTTTATTTTAATTAATTTTATGAATTTTTTTGGTTAACTGTACAATCTGTTATACACACTCGTACTGTATCTACAACCTAGTTTTATTTTAATTGCTTACCTTATGACTTGTAAAATATTATTTACCGATAAATTATGATTATGATTATTTTGGTAGATGTACACCGTCCTGACCAAATATGAAACAATCCTTACAAATGTACTTATTCCGCAGATAACAATGATAACATTGTTTAGAATACAGTCCCTCGCATTTAATTTTTATTTAGATCTACTTAAAGTGTTAAATATGAGAATGGTATCTATGGAGAATAAAAACGCCTTTATTCAACTACACACCGCACCGTATGAGTGGGGTCACATCCATGGGGGTGATTTAATGTCATACTACTTTACTATTTTATATAATAATAATGAGCCACTTGAATTAATTAGTAATGTCAGGTAATTAAAATTTAAAGTATTATAATGTCATGTGTATTATAAGATTATGTCAAGGTTTCTGTCTGTGCAGTTGTCGCCTCTTTGGCGTTGGAGAATGGTATCTAGACTTTATTAAATGTACAAAACTCGAAATTTGTTATGTTTTAAGTGTTAAGAATAGAAGCTTTTTGTGTTCGTAAATCGTTTCTTTATCACATAGCAGTGGTATTATCCACAAAATGATAATCTGTGATAGCAAAATAAGAAAACCTATTAAAACCTACTTAACAATACAATACAATACTAATTCTTTATTGTCACCACAAAAGTAAAACACAAAAAGAATAAAAAATGAATAAATAACATATTGTTTAAGAAAACGGGTTGTCACGCGTACCTGACTGTTGGAAAGGTCCAACTATAGTTTCGTTCACATTCGTTAAACTTCATCAGGGATGAAATGAGCCTTTCGTGACTTCAACGGTGACTAGTCTCGCAGACACGAGACGTGTCATCGTCGAAGACTAGTCTCGTATCAAACACGCGTTAGTTTTCGAAATAAAATAAATAACATGGCACAAAAGAGGGTCTTATCCCTAAAAAGCGACCTCTTCCAGACAACCTTTATAGGAATGAAATATAACAATTAAATTTTGCGTAGACGGTAGTGCAAAACAGAAAGGAAACAAAAATATATAAATAAAAATAGTAATGAACACAACAACAACAATAAATAAATATAGAAAAGGTAACACAAATTTAATGGCGACCTTATCGCTTAAAACAATCTCTTGCATAAATTAAAATTATGTAGGTAGAATTCTATAGGTGATATAAGATGCTAAGACCATAGTCTTTTTATGTTTTTACTTAAGCTTGTTATGTGAGCATGAAAAGCACGAAATGACTCATATTTATTTACAGGGCCGAATGATAACAGTGCAAACAGCTGTCCAATACACGTTAGACATAGCCAATGCTATGGTCTTCCTACTGATGCAGGGCTACATACACACAGGGCTCAGCAGTATGGCGATCATGGTCACCAGCCACGATACTGCCAAGTTAGCCGATTTAGGACCTTGTGTCAAGGTTAATAAGGGCGAGAAACGATTAAAAGCAATTGATAAGGGCTACGAAGTGTATTCGCCGGAACCGCAGTATGTGAACATTGACGGTGAGTCATTTCGTTCTTATTATCGGCACAATAAAGATTAATTTGTATACTTATGAGTAGCTTTATATTCCGTATAAGATAAGATTCTATATAATCTTCGTATGGAAATTATTATTCAAGTAACTGTTCGCCAACGTTCATACCACGTTGAAAACACCGGTTCTCGTCCGATCACCGAAGTTAAGCAACGTCGGGCGCGGTCAGTACTTGGATGGGTGACCGCCTGGGAACACCGCGTAATGTTGGTTTTTTGCTGTGGATTTTGTTCCAGCTATGATTTGAGTAGATTTTTGATTTTTGTTTTTTTTTAGCAAACGTGTGACGTCACAATATTATGAAAATTGTATGTATTTTTAGAGTTCTCTTTCGCCAACGTTCATATTACGTTGAAAACACCGGTTCTCGTCCGATCACCGAAGTTAAGCAACGTCGGGCGCGGTCAGTACTTGGATGGGTGACCGCCTGGGAACACCGCGTAATGTTGGCTTTTTACTCATTTTAATGTTTTTTTTACAGACGCTCGCGAGTCTAAATCTTCTGATAACGAGCCATTATTATCCACCAATCCTTCAGAGGTATATTTGAAATCGAATGCAGTGGCGAAACGTTATGAAAGCTTTCAGAACAGCGAATTGTACCGATGGCAGGCGCCCGAGTTATTTACTCCTGGGGAAGATGGAATGGTGCATCCTTGCTCTAAAAGCGATGTTTATTCACTCTGCTTGATACTGTGGGAGGCGTGTAATGGTAAGCGCTTAAAATAATACAAGCTGCGCCCTGCGTTGTTGAAATCCTGCTGACGCATAATGACCAATAAATCTAGTCTATTAACGCATATCGACGCATTTGTAGAATGATACATCAGCATAGTAATCAATTCGCAAATTGACATATCAGTATTTAGACGGATTTGAAAAATGATTAATACATGCTGATTCGCAAAACGACGCATGCGTACAACGTAATAAAATGTTGCAAGTCTAAGTTAAAAGATTTGTTTAACCTTCTTTCAAACTATGTCAATGTCCTAGTTTAAGCTTTATCGGTATACTAAATTTCAATTATATTCGTCCAGGGCTGTATTCACTATGAACATTTGAACACGTAAGGTGGGCGCGTTATTTTAAGCGCGTTGAATTGATTTGATACGGCATTCTCTCAAATTCAGCCAGTGTCAAATTTATACAGTACCTTACCACAGAACGCGCTCGTTTTGCGGAAACTTAAGAACCAACTATATTTCTTCAATATTCATACACCTATGAGTTAATCGCTCATGTGCATGATATTATAATTAATTTACCGCTTGCTTGAACGGCTGATAAAAACACCTTGAGGAAACTTGCTTGTCGGAGAAACTATATAGATTGTAAGAATAGTAACTACCATACCCATACCCAGTAATGGAACATTATGGGTTAAAGCTATATGTATTTGATATGCATAATAAGTGTACATAATTCAATTATTTCTTTCTTAGCTTCCATACCTTGGAAACTACTCACATATGAAGCTCTAAAAGAGCACTATACTCTATGGCAGACTGGAATTCCTCTGCCACAAGACGGCACCTATCCAGGAAGCTTGCTGTCCTTACTACAATCCGGACTTAGACTGGACCGAAGCATCAGGATAGACCTGAATACCTTCCAGCAAACCCTACAAATTGTGAAGGTAGGTGTTCTCGGTTAATTGTTATAATAGCGCCATCTAGTTCTTCTGTAGCGAACTGTTGTGACGAGCTAGAACTTGGACTTAGGCTAATAATAGCGCCACCTAGGTTTTCTGTAGCGAACTGTTGTGACTGAATAGCGAGTTATAACTAGGACTAGGCTCACCTCACTTTTCAATATCTAACTATAATAAAAGATTTTTTTATTATATTTAGAATTTACTGTATGTAACAAGCAATTATTAAAATTCACTTGAATTGTACACGGCAAAGGCGAACAAGTGATATTATGAAATTTAAAACAATATAATTATAGCGCTATTTAGTGTTTTAGTATAGTAACATAATGACAAGTTGGCCCAAGCCAAGTCTTTAGTTTAAAAAAAACCTATCTGGACCTCCTATATTGTATTGGAAACTGAAATAGGTAGTAAAGTAAATCAATTATGTAATCTAGTTAATCTTGAACTAAATAACATTAATAAAGGTTGAATTAGCTATTTTTGAGACATACATCGCCAACGTTCATACCACGTTGAAAACACCGGTTCTCGTCCGATCACCGAAGTTAAGCAACGTCGGGCGCGGTCAGTACTTGGATGGGTGACCGCCTGGGAACACCGCGTAATGTTGGCTTTTTGCTGCTGACTTCCACTAAAATTACAGATAATTTTTAATTTCCAAGTAATTAGTAAGGTGTTATGCAAGTCTATTTGAGATTTTCAGTGAATATCCTTTAATTTTTTATTGTAAATATTATCTTGTCCTGTGTCTAACACGAAACTGACGATATGACAGATTTTTAGAGTTTGGGGTCTAGTGACTTTATGAAATTTATTTGAAACAGAAAAGAGGTAAAACTAACATAAAACAAATATGATTAAAACTATTTTTATCTCTATATATCTGGTCTAGCAAAAACCATAATACTGGCTGAAACAAGCAGTGTTGATCTTCCGTTGGGACCGGGATTCTTAATTGCATAGTTAACAATGATGAAGCATTATTCGGTCTAGAACGAGCTTGTAAAATTAAAATAGGAGAAACCCTCGTTAAATATTCATTTTGTAAATTATTTTCAATTGTTCATATCACATATTGTGGCTAATTTGTGTCGTTTCCTCAGTTCGCTAGGTGTTAGCCCACTAGAGCTCAATCAATCGTGTGCAGATTTATATACATTCATAATAACTAGAAAATCTATTCCATTTTCAGGGCAACCTGGACAAAATCGGTTACATCATAATCCCAGCTCGGCGGCCTTCCAAGAAATCTAACTTCAGCACAGCCGGTTGGGACACCACCTCGCCGACCGACTCCGATTGCCAAAGCCCGCGACACGAACAGCACAAAGCTGTAATCCACAAAACAAAGGAAACCGAGAGTTCCTCCGACACCAGCGAGAAAGAAAACAGTAAAAGTGACAACGTCTACGAATCTATAAAGAAGTCATACGTTAACACCACCTATTCTTACGCACAAAAATGCTTTATTGATAATGAGAATGTCGATGTGTCCTTGTCGAAATACCAGCTGTTACCAGAGAAAGGCTTCTCAAGCGCCTGCTCGACTCCAATAGCAAAGATAAAGACGCGCATCAAAGACATTGATACCCCAGGCGCCTTGCATAGGAGCGATTCTACAGAGTACTGCAGCATTCTGAGCCCGAACCGCACAAACAATTTTACACTCAACGACGATAGCCACAAGGATCAAAGTAGCGTAGAACGACCCACAGCAAAGCTAAGCAGGAGCTTCACACCGAAATCTTACAAGCCGTTGCACATTAAAGTGCCGGAATGCAATTTGGACTCTATTAAGCCGTTGCTAAAGGACCAGAGTGGCACGGAGCGGTCGTCGTATAATTTTGATATAAAGAACTATAGCTTACCGAGTACGCCAATAGCTCGTAGTAATAAGCTGAGGAAGAATGCTTGGCTTTCTGGAGAAGTTACGAAATCGGAAACTTGTGGGACTAAAATTCACGCAGAAATGTATCCTACGAAACCGTCAAGCAACGAAGGTAACACACAAAATAGCTATAGTTGCTAATATTCTTAAATCGACAAATACAGAGTTTTCTCTACTGATATTAACTTTAATACGATGTGTGCAACCAACACTAACAAACTGTTGCATATGTTTTAGTGTTTGAAATTTGCGGTTATGAGATGTCTATACTTTTTTATACCATTTCGTAATGTATGCCATTCCTGTCCAATAGTTCTATAGACGAAGACAGGCGACATTCTAAACTTTAAAGCTGAAAAACGTAAGCTTCCTTGATCTTGATTGGATAAAACATGCTCTTTGGTTTTTAAGCCAACTGACGGCATAATTATGGCCACCATTTTGGCAGTATCAGTTTGAGGTCCGAAGTCACTCATCTCATTATATAGAACGATCATTGTTCTTTATCTAAAATTGATCGTACTTATAAATTTACGTATTCATTTTGTGGTTGTTGCTTCTATGACCGCAATATTGATCAGATTTTTTTAATTGCACTTTCGCCAACGTTCATACCACGTTGAAAACACCGGTTCTCGTCCGATCACCGAAGTTAAGCAACGTCGGGCGCGGTCAGTACTTGGATGGGTGACCGCCTGGGAACACCGCGTAATGTTGGTTTTTTGCTGTGGATTTTATTCTAGCTATGATTTGAGTAGATTTTTGATGTTTGGTCATTTTTAGCAAAAACGTGTGACGTCACAACATTATGAAAATTTTATGTATTTTAAGAGATTTCTTTCGCCAACGTTCATACCACGTTGAAAACACCGGTTCTCGTCCGATCACCGAAGTTAAGCAACGTCGGGCGCGGTCAGTACTTGGATGGGTGACCGCCTGGGAACACCGCGTAACGTTGGCTTTTTGCTGCGGGTCTTATTACACTTTACTATTTGATTAGATTTTTGTAATGTTAATATTATTTGCATGTTGCTTGACGTCATGTTTTTAATTATTTTTAGCACTTCCTGACGTTTAATTTAGGTACAATATCTATGAGCCAAGTAATGTAACTTATTTTGCTCTTAGAGCGTTTCATAGATAAGTATTTTTGCAGATAGCTTGAAAGTCCAGTCCGTAATGAGACGTGCCGAGAGTCCCGAAACCATTCCAAAGTCGACGAGTTGTTCGCCCGAGATACGAGCCAGTTCTGAGTTTATTGCAGCGTCTCAAGACGGCAGTGTGGAGCCATCGCACGAGAGCGTTGATACCGTGAGGGATGGTGTTGTTGGACCGAATACGTAAGATAACTAAGTTTTATGCAGATTTTTAACCGTTTTCATGTATTAAGGAGGTTAAGGAGGAATTCGTCGGGTTTTTTAAGGAAGTGTTTCCCCGATTTCTTAACGCTTCGTCTCCAATGACGCCTGATAACGTTGACAGTCGTAAGCTCGGGCGCTGTCATGGCGGCGCGATCAATTATTTACCGATGTTTAGAAAAATGCCGATTACTCTAAAACTAACTAACATTTTTACTTGATATAAAATGAAAACAGGTATATGATAATGCCGTGTTGGTTTATTCTTAGAATATAACATGATTACCATCTTAATCAAACTCAATATCTAGTCAAAAACCCAAATATGTATGAAAATGATGACTTTATAAATAAAAATATTTTTATGTAAATTTCAGTCGAGTTTGGCAAACTGTCGTATGTATTTTATAATCTTGGATATATTGTAAAACTAATGTGTAATTAGGTTTTTGTATGTGAGGTGACAAAACTATGATAATATCGCAAAAATTTACTGGTCCTTATATATCAGTCGCCATAACAACTGGAAATTCGTACGGTCTAATAGTCAACAATCATTTGCTAAATTTAAGAAAAAGCTAGTTATTTGAGAAGAAAATATATTAATTTTGTGATAATATACATTTTATTGCATAAATATTCAACAAATAAATTTACACAATGTCGGTGCACTGAGACAAAAACAATATGGCACTGTTATTATACACCAAAATGAAGAAGACATATTTCTGTTTTTCATGAACAAACCATAAGCCTACAGGTACAAATAGGCCCACAACAACGAACTTTCTAAATTGGTAGTGTAAACGTACACATGTGTACGCGTTCCGAGCCGAAGAGTTAAGTTGCTGTTAGTAGGTAGGTTGGTAATGTAAAGGGTTCAACATAAAAAAAAAAAAACAATTTACACTAATGACGATTCATTACACAAAACACTCAGAAACTAGCATAGGTACAAAAACTGTACCAAACACTTACTCAAAATCACACCGAACTGAGCACTGCAATTCACACTTGAACTGTTTGCGGTTATATTTTCCATAGAACTGACTCCCCGGGCTCACAGTCGTTCCCTTTATATACCTCAGTGTCGTAATTCCGGACTAATTAAGAATATTCAAATTTTTCTGGTAATTGCTTTCGAGAGAGCTCCCTTTTCTTCTATGCGCGATAAACGAAGACGAATATCTTATTCTGTGTTCGGAGAAGCCAGTAAACTAACTACTGCATATTCCGTGAGGCACAGGGCACGGTCGAAAGAGTCGTTTGGTTTATAAATAAAAATAACTGAAAAACTTAAATATTATGTAGTGATTCATAATTAAACCTTCAACAATTGTCTGTTCGTAAATACACACCCATCAGAAATATTATTTCAAAACATAATATTGTTGCCTCACAAGCGAGGGGGCGCGGGTTCAAATCCAGGTTGTGCCACCTCTGAGTTTTTCACTCCTGTGCATATAAAAGCCACAAGCTTTAACGGTGATGGATAATATCGTGAGGAAACCTGCTTTGCAGAGAAGGTTTCGAAGGTAAGTGAAGTTAACTTAACCCGCAATTTTACTAGTGTAGTGAATGATGGCCTACACCCCCTTAATAGGGGAGACCCGAGTCTTGCAGTAGGATGTTATGGGTTGTTACGTATATCTCCAGTTAGCAACAAGTAATATAAATCAACTGTCGTCTCTCTAACGCCTTATTTCCCTCCAGGCTAGGCTTGACTCCTGACACAGACGACACCCACGTCCGAGAGTCGTGGTCCCTCAAGTCCCTGGACCGCGGCCCGCGCAGGAGTCAAGTGGACGAGGAGCTGCTGGCCAACGTCAATGTGAAGCCACTGGTGGCTATTCACGAGAGGTGGATCTACGAAGCTAATAGGAAGGCTGGACGGTCCATGTCGCTGCCGGAGGAAAACAGGTACGTAAAGTAAAGTAAAGTAAAGTAATATTTATTGACCTTTAAATAACGTTCGTTACAGGCAAGTCTTATTACATTTGAATTAATAATTACTTAAAAAATTTAACTTACAAATCTCATTCATATACGATTACTTAATATTAGTTCTTAGTTTAACAGTTCTCTTGACAAATATTTACATTATGATTGCTTTGTTTAGTTATTAGTGATATTTTATTATGGTTGTTCGTTACACAAGAACGATGATTCTACAAGCTGCATTGACATATATTCGTTGAGTTTATAAAAAGGATTGCTTTCAAAAAAATACTTCAATTTTTGTTTGAATGTAATAAAATTGAGATCCATTACACTATTAGGTAATTTATTATACATCAGTATTTTGGTATAAAGCCCCTGCTTCTTACATTTAGCTAATCTATTTATTGGTAGGATTCGCCCTTTTTTATTATTGCGTGAAATTCTTTTTTCCGGTATTTCCCTATCCTCGTGTACTTCTAATAAACAACTATAAATATAAAGTGATATAACTGTCATTATTTTATCTTTTTTAAAGTGTTTTCTCGCAGGACTACGTTTTTTCAAACCGTTAATTGTTCTTATAGACTGTTTTTGAAATTTTAAGACTTTTATGATATCTTTAGCATTTCCCCAAACAGTAATAGCGTATCTTATAATAGAATGCACGTAGGCATAATAGACAGAGATGAGCGACTTTTTATCTAGTAATGGCTTAAGTTTAAATAAAGCATAATTACCACTTGCCATTTTCTTGCAAATTTTATCGATGTGCGCATTATGGCTAATTGTATTATCTATTGTATAACCAAGAAATACATTTGTTTTACTAATGGAATTCCCGAAAATACCTAACTTTGACTGATACTGCATAGAGATGGTTTTATCAGAGTTAAGAACAATTCCATTTGCATCAAACCATTCCTTTAACAATTCCATAACAATACTAACTTTATTTTCTAAATTATGTATACATTTGTCTCTGATACCTACATGTGTGTCATCTGCGAATAAATTTATGTGAGCCCAACTTGGCAATGCATTGGTAATATCATTAATATATATCAAAAATAAGACTGGGCCTAAAATAGAGCCCTGTGGTACTCCAATTGACATCCTACCTTCTGTAGAAATTTGTTCATTAATCGAGACAATTTGACTACGGTTCTGTAAGTAAGTTATCATCATATTTAATTCATGACCTTGAAATCCGTAATATTGCATTTTTAAAATCAATATATCGTGCCTCAAACAATCAAAAGCTTTTGAAAGATCACAAAAGATACTTGCACATTTATTTGACGTATCTAAGGATTCTAGAATGTAATATACTACTTTTCTTATAGCCATTTCTGTTGAGCGGCCTTTTCTGAATCCAAACTGTGACATTGTAAATAAATTATTTTCTTCAAAGTATTTAACGATTCTCGATTTAATAATAGCTTCTAAAATTTTTGATAAAGTTGGCAAAATGCAAACGGGTCTATAATTACTAATATCCTCAGTATCCCCTTTTTTAAAAAGTGGGATTACCCTACCCGGTTTCAATACGTCGGGAAATATTCCATCAGTTAAACATGAGTTTAAGACAATTAATATTAATTCAAATAAATTATCGTTATTTATTATTAGGTTCCGTAAAGTCTTAGTACTCATATCATAAATATCTAACGTAGGTTTTTGCTTCATGTTAACTACTACCTTTTTGAGCTCAGTATAATCTACTGGTCCGAATGAAATAGATGTCAACGGTTTACTACAGTAATCTAAATACTTTTTGCAATCATCCGCGTCAATTTCTAGATTACAAGTTAACGTATGAGCTATGTTGCGAAAAAAAATATTAAATAGAGTAGCAATTTTTTTAGATTCTGTAATACTTGCTCCGCTTTCGGTTTTTACTGATTTTATTCTATTACTTGTATTGCGTCGCGTATTTTGACCTGACTGTTCGTTTATAATTTTCCAAGATTCTTTAATTTTATTTTTTGATTTTTTAATTCTATCTCTATACTGTATTTTTTTTGCTACGACCATTGTTTTACGTAATATTTTTCTATACCTTTTAATGTTTAATTTTCTTGTTCCGCTAGGGTCAACCTCTTGAAGGATTTCCATTTTGGCTAAATTTTTCTTACTAGTTTCTATACCTAAAGTTGACCATTTTTTCTGAACATTTATTACTTGTTTTTTTAATTTTGGAAAAGCTATGTTATAGTAGTAAATCAAATCATCGTGTAAAATCCTCGTTCTTGCGTTCGCGTCACTAGTCATTAGTATTTCTGTTTTTATTGACATATAATTTTTGTTAAACAAATAGTTAAAATAATTAAGGTTATTTTTTGAAAAATTTCGAGCCATATAGGCTGTATTTTTACTATTAACATTTTTGGTATTGAACAATTCTAATTTAATTACATTATGGTCTGACAGCTTACATCCTAAAACTGATCCTCTACAACCACTAAAATTTACAATAAAGTTATCAATGCATGTGGAACTGGTTTGGTTCCTTTTATTTGTCTCAGTTCTAGTAGGTTCATTTAACAACCATTTACAATCAAATTTCTTTAGTATGCCGTCAAGTTTCTTAATATTTTTATCTACTTTTAATACATTTAAATTGAAATATACATCCATTCTTGTAAGGGAAGATACAACGGGCCCAATGTAGGGCGGGAGGTCTTAGAGATACCACGCTTAGTCACAGTATAGAAATCTTTGGTCACAGTGAAAGGAGGGGTTAGGTTTTCGTCACATATCAATACGCTGTAAGTTAAGTATTTTGATAAGTAATTTAAAACTCTTCCGCTAACTACTTTTATACGGATTCCGGCAAATAACTTGGATCATCTTTACGCTGCGGAGTAACGATTCAGATCTCTTGTGGTAATGCGGGACAGTGTTTTCATTGCAACGTGGCCATTAATTTTTTTTTAATTTAATAATGGGCGCGTAGAATACAACGGTACAGAGGACTTCCAACTAAAAATAATGTGGTACTTAAAACGAAATGAAATGTTACGCGACAAAGGTAATTTAATATTAAATGTGCAAGTGGGAGGCTCTGCTCTGCTCTGAGGGATTCGTTCATCATGAGTGCACATGCGAGGAAAAACTACCCACTTACACGCTTTTAGTGTAAAAATAATTGCCAGCATAATGTTTATCTGAATGTTATCTTAACTCGCTCACAAGTCGTATTTTCGAAGTAATCCCAACGAGACTTGATAAACAGGTTCAAGTTTTAAATAAGAATTTATCAGGTAAAGGATGCATGATACTGAAAATGTCACTTACAACTGAGCGCTACCGTATGACTTACGACACGTTTATAAGGTTCTCGTCGTTTCACAAACGTGCACGATAGTCTGACATGCTCTAAATTATTTAACGAAATATGTGATGTCATACAAGTCAATCTTAATGAAATGATTATTTTTCAATAAAATTGCCGCCAACGTTCATACCACGTTGAAAACACCGGTTCTCGTCCGATCACCGAAGTTAAGCAACGTCGAGCGCGGTCAGTACTTGGATGGGTGACCGCCTGGGAACACCGCGTAATGTTGGTTTTTTGCTGTCGATTTTATTCTAGATTTGAGTAGATTTTTGATGTTTGGTCATTTTTAGCAAAAACGTGTGACGTCACAACATTATGAAAATTTTATGTATTTTTCGAGATTTCTTTCGCCAACGTTCATACCACGTTGAAAACACCGGTTCTCGTCCGATCACCGAAGTTAAGCAACGTCGGGCGCGGTCAGTACTTGGATGGGTGACCGCCTGGGAACACCGCGTAATGTTGGTTTTTTGCTGTGGATTTTATTCTAGCTATGATTTGAGTAGATTCTTCATGTTTGGTCATTTTTAGCAAAAACGTGTGACGTCACAACATTATGAAAATTTTATGTATTTTTCGAGATTTCTTTCGCCAACGTTCATACCACGTTGAAAACACCGGTTCTCGTCCGATCACCGAAATTAAGCAACGTCGGGCGCGGTCAGTACTTGGATGGGTGACCGCCTGGGAACACCGCGTAATGTTGGTTTTTTGCTGTGGATTTTATTCTAGCTATGATTTGAGTAGATTTTTGATGTTTGGTCATTTTTAGCAAAAACGTGTGACGTCACAACATTTTGAAAATTTTATGTATTTTTCGAGATTTCTTTCGCCAACGTTCATACCACGTTGAAAACACCGGTTCTCGTCCGATCACCGAAGTTAAGCAACGTCGGGCGCGGTCAGTACTTGGATGGGTGACCGCCTGGGAACACCGCGTAATGTTGGCTTTTTGTGCTATACAAATTATTTTATTATTATACTAGCATTTGTCCCAAGGTTTGATTACTTTTTAGTTTGAATTTCTTAGAATGTTGTAATTATTGATAAATGTTGTTTTTGATTTGATTAAGGATCGCGTACGGGATGCTCTTAAAACACAATATATTAAAATAATACGTATTATATTGTAATCAAATCAAAATTAATATCTCATTATGTTTACATACTGTAAACATAATTAATATTCAATTTGTGTGTTTTAATTACGCCATCTACATATTGATATACGAACTAATAAACCCTGTAAAATAATAACGCTCGTAATTCACTTCACGAGGGGGCAAATGGATAACATAAGACCTACAGCTTGATTCAGCAAGCCTTGATTCGAAGATTTGCTTCGAAAAGTCTTCCGTCTTCGTAAAGAATACGAATATGGAACTTTCATACATCGAATCGGATCTAAATTCGAAACAACAGTTGAATATTCTCGGAAAATTATTCCGGCAGCTAATTGCTCGCGGTTAATGCTACGGGACCCCATGGTATAAATGTTTTGACTGGCACTTATTTTACTATTTCGTAAAGATACAATAATAATGTAAAACGAATGTATTATAATTTGACAGTTTCAGATGTCAAATGTCTGCTGTGAAGCCGGCGTCACACTGCGTGGATACGCTCCAGCACTCTCTGCCGCAGCTGAATGCCAAGATACCGACCATTCGCACCTCGCCTAATAACAACAACAACGGTAATTTAACACTTAAGTCGACCTGAAGAAAGTGTATTTTGGCATATTCACAAATCAATAAGCACGAAATATTAACTGAAATGAATTGGCATGACAATTATATTGGTTAGTTGGTTCAAAAGCGTTTTATCAATTTTAGTGTTGTTAATATATTTTACGTACTTTACTTAAGTTTCATTATTAATCGACTACAGAATCATTGATTATAAAATGTTAATTTCCTTAATCCTAACTAATATTATAAATGCGAAAGTAACTCTGTCTGTCAGTCTCGCTTTCACGCCAAAGCCACTCAACCGATCTGGATGAAATTTTGATACACGGGTAGACTGGACATCGGGAAAGGACATAGGATTCTTTTTAAATGACTTCAAAAAAAAGTAGTTTCTCATTGGATTATCTCGATAGTAAAATGGGGAGCATGAGCTTGAATATAATAATGATTATCTATCAATTACAGAATTGAACTCTATTGTCATTTGCTTAAAAGTTTTACTAGTTGATGATTATGTATTCGACGACGGGTCATAACAGGGGCAGATCCAGGATATACAGATTATATAGATACAGGAGATACAGATTGACAGATGTCAATGGCTCATATTATTTATCATCAAGAATTATTTGTTCTCTAATGATTTACTGTTACTAATAAGTAATCACAAATCTTTGTGGCCGTGGCGTTTTAGGACTTGTTTTAAAATTTTATTAACAATTTTATTGTATATTTAAGTGAGCAGAAATAAACATGACATTTTGTAATGTTACTAACACGCATGTTGCTTTTTTATTCACTAGCCATCGTTAACACTGTGTGTGGTACACTGAGGTAAGTTTGATATCGTTATGTTAAAACCAACTGTTTAGATAACTTTTAAAATCTATTGTAGCTTTAATGTTCAAACTATAGCACACGGCAAACAAATTGACCTTGCGCGAGACGTGTTGTACTGTTCGCACTTACCAAACTACCCGTGTGAGTGAAAGGGACTCCTACTTGCCTAGTGGCTTGTTTTAGAAATCATGGTGGCTAGGCCCCAAGCTCTTAGTGCGGCTTCCGTGATCATTGCACAACGTTGGTTTTACCAGAGATTTTGATTTTCTAGTAAAACTTCTATGGTTTTACTAAGGAGCCTAGTGAGGCTCTAGGCGTTAAGCAAGTCGCCTGTCTGTGCGCTTGCAGCCTTACTTATCTTATTTTAAGAATTCTTGTAATTTTCATCGAAAGGCAATTTAACTTTGACATAATTATATATTAAAAGTGTTTTATTCAGATATATGATAACTCGAGCATGTCAAAATTAAAATTAAATAATTATAACACCTAAAACTATGTTAGTATTGCATAATATAGTAAAAAATCTTAACCTATATCAGCCCCTCGTTCAAACGTCCCCATACGACTAGCGGCATTACCACGCTGAATCGCTTATAAATTATTTTATAACTTATATAGTTATCTACTACTACTCAAAATTTAATAATTACCTTCCACATAATTATTATAACCCCGATTCGGGCAGGCCAATCTTACTAAACTTACCTAATTAAACAGTTCTAAAACTGTCACCTCTCTTTTTGTTTCCACAAGTGAGAAAAGGATGGATATAATTTTAGTAACTTCGTTTAGTCAGCGTGACTGGCCGAATTAGGTTCAATGTATACCTATGTATATTAAAAGGTCTGGAAAATTTTGACAAAGTTACTAATAGGCGCAATTCGTGATTATAAGCCTGTGCTTTATCTAAATAACTCCCAAATCAAAATTGTATCATATTTATTATTAATTAGTTACACGTCATTTACCACTTTCATTTATATTGTATAAGACTAGTTTCTCCTATCCTAGTTAAACAGAGAACCTATAAATACCCTGCGGTATTGCAGAAAGGTATTTGTGGACAAAATGTCCAAAAATCGCCCTAGGAAATACCGCAGGGGTTTTCTGGACAAAAAATCTAGAAATCCCCTGTGCAGGGTATTGTCTAAGGCGATTTGTAGAATAAGCCATTTCTTTGAATACATACTTTTCTTAGGTTCATAAAGTAACAGTAAAAAATATTTATTAATTATCAAAAAACAACCTATTAATATATATGTCCAAAAAATCACGTTTATAGCTTTTTAAATATTGTCCGTGTTACAGGCGGACAGTGGGAGCAGTTCTGCCAGGCCCGGGACAACATATCGAGGGGCCTCAACTTCGCAGCCGGCAGCCCCGAACGATGCCATACCTTAAAACTAAGCAATGATAAGGGGTGAGTGAAAGAGAAAACAATTGATACAAGTCACAGATTAAAGCGAGACAAAGCTAATCTAGCTTCATTTTGTGCGTCGTTATGTAGATATTGGTGGCGTTGTTTGATTCGTCTGTTGCCAACGTTCATACTACGTTGAAAACACCGGTTCTCGTCCGATCACCGAAGTTAAGCAACGTCGGGCGCGGTCAGTACTTGGATGGGTGACCGCCTGGGAACACCGCGTAATGTTGGCTTTTTGCTGTGGATTTTATTCTAGCTATGATTTGAGTAGATTTTTGATGTTTGGTCATTTTTAGCAACGTGTGACGTCACAATATTATGAAAATTGTATGTATTTTTAGAGTTTTCTTTCGCCAACGTTCATACCACGTTGAAAACACCGGTTCTCGTCCTATCACCGAAGTTAAGCAACGTCGGGCGCGGTCAGTACTTGGATGGGTGACCGCCTGGGAACACCGCGTAATGTTGGCTTTTTGCGTCGGATTTTCACACTGCTTCCCTATTTTATTGGAATGTATTATATATTACGTGTATGTAGTAAATAAATTGAATTAATTAAGTTGCGTTTTCTTTATTTCAGTATCGTAACTGAAGATAGAACAGAACCAAAAACGGACCAATGCACCGATACCAGTGGCATAGAAGACTTTATTCGCGATCTAATCAGGAAAGAATTCCAGCATCTCATCCACGAGATAGGCGACGATATTTCCTCCACAGCTACACACAAAAACGAAGATATTCTAACCAAAGGAGTATCCAATATCATAGAATCTCTAACTAACGACGACACGGAAAAAACCCTTCGAAAAGACCCAGTAAGATCATTTTCCCGTGTCAAAATAAACGGAAATAACAAGCCGTTGTTGCAAATAACGTTCAACAGATCAGGGGAAAATAGTCTGCAAGTGTTGGATAATTGTGTGAATGTCACCATTTGTGATAATCCTGGTAAAGAGAAGATTAATTTGTCCATGGAAGAAACATTGACGGAGGATGTGCATATCGGTGGTCTGAAGAGATGCCAGGCTTTCAACGCTATTCAGGTAATTGTCCTTTGTATGTACGGATATGCTTTTACTAAAAGCATATCCGTACAGAAAAATATTCAATTTATGATTATAACTTTATTGCAAAACCGAACAAATATTAGGTAAAAGTAAAAACAAAGATTTAGAATGTCATTTGTATTTTACTAACGTTTGTCGACGTTATGACTGATCCTTAATACTTATTAGTTTCTACAAAGATCGAAAATTTCATATTTATAATTTTTTGTAATTGTATTAAATACAATATGTAGTCCTAAATATTAGTGCATTTATATGTTTAAATAATAAAATAATAGAGATGCCCTTTAGTCTTTTTAACATTTAACATTTTTCAAGGAAATTCTGATATACTTCCTTGAATTGACAATTGTACAAACTCCTTTTATGAACGGTTGAATCTCCCATCGCAGGAAGCCAGAAGCACCGAAGATCTCTACATAGACGACGATCTCTCCACACAAATGCAAGAAAACTTCGGCGGTAGAGTGAAACTAATCCCATTACACGGTTCCCTCCACGAGATACTCTGCGAGAAGGAAGACGACTGCTGCCTTATTAAAGTGAAGCAAGAAAATGGATGCGACACTATTTACTTCAGATGCGATAACTCTGACACAGAATCCAAGGACGCGATCGACGGCTGTGAACTGTCACAAGACACTGTTGTCTTCAAAAGGAGCATATCGTTGATCGAAGAGAGGATCCAACGCGTTGTTCCCAAAGAAAAACGACCTCAAGCCCCTGTCAAAAAGAAAAATAACGTCAAAATCAGACCCAAATCGGAGATTTTCGCCCCGATTCAAAGAGAAAGTAGAGTTCTAAGCAACAGCAGCCCGTCTTTAGTCATGACGGGCAGAGACGAAGTGCAAGTGAACATTGAAAATGTCATGTGTTACCAGGATTCGTCATCGGATGAATGTCTCAAGTGTCAAAGTGATAATGACGATTTTGAGCTACTCGAGAAGGAGATTGAAGAAGATATTATAGCGACAAATAAAAGTCACACGTCGAGTTTAGGATGCGGCTGTTTGGGTAAGATTTCGGAGGAAAATCTGTCGGCTATTAACGAAGACGAGAAGGAAAACAATTAAAATTTTTGTTCTTCAGATGTGAAAGTTTGGTACAATTGCAATTACTTACCTCGTGTCATTTATCACAGAAAAGCATTTCGTTACTATTATTGGCATAACATTTTCATAAATACGCAAAAATACCGCGATTTAATGCGTCGCAAGTCCTATGTTTTCAATTTATTAAATTTCCATAAAAGCGCTGGCGCAAATTCTATACTTACGCCAGTTAATTATAATTGCGAAGCTTATTAGTTTATGTGATTTCGAAAGTTACTCAATTTATTGCATATTAATAGTCTTATCTGAATCAATATTATAAGATAAATATAAGGAGAGCGATTATCTTATGAACATAACTTTTGATTACCAACAGAAACAAATAGCTTCTGTTGATACACAAAAGTTATGTTTAATTGTTACCATAGTTGATATTTTTTTATTTGTACCATGTTTCTGGAACTACAATCAACTTTAGATAAGCTTTCCTTGGTGAGTCATTTTAATTAATTACTACTTCTTATATAAATAGCATTTAATGTGTACTTGGTTTTACAAAGAAAACTCATTTGACACATCATATTGTATTTATTACTTATAGAATACTTCTTCATTCATACACTTTTTTTTCCAAGGCATTTGTTACAGGGTTCTGTTTTTATGACCCAAGAAACAGTTCTTTGGACGTTAATTTATATGAGATCGCATCAACCCATAACGTCCTACTGCTGGGCACGGGTCTCGCTTATGAAAAGGAAGTAGGCCATGTTCAATCACGCTGGCCAAATTGCGGGTTGTGGACTTCACTTTCAAAGCTATTAATGATGTTTTCCTTAACAAGAATTATTTAGAACATAGATCTGAAAAAACACTAGTTGTTACGAAACATATATTTGTAAGTTGTTTGCAGTTCCCGAAACTAGTTTTAATTATTACTCAATAGGTCATTGAAAGAATTATTATATTTCGTTTTACGCAATCAAAACTAATTACGTTACTTGCCATAATTAACGACTACCGTCCAATTTGTCCTCGCATTTATATTTTAGAAAACCCAAAGATACTTTCGTAGGTTTTCGTACACATGTTTTTAGATTAGTAACTTTTTAATTTTGTATAAGAATTTAGTGGTTTATTAAAAGACTATGTGATTTTTAGACTAAGTGGCACCGAAACATTCCACAGTATGTGATTTTTCTAGCTTAGATAGCACCTTTTAAAGGTTTTTATTTAATTGTCACACTATTAAATGATCAGTGCAGAACAGTGTTGTTTTTATAAGAATATAGTTAAAAACCAAAGTATTATTTCATTTATTTGGTACATTTTTAAAGATTGTTTTGCAATAATGTATTGTCTGTTTGATTTTTACTAGTATTATGCTCGTTTAGATTGTCACGATTTTAAACATTGTTGAGGTGTTGAGGTGTGATCTTTGAAGATTAATGTTGAAATAAAAGTACTTAATTTTGAAACATTTTTTATTTAATTAGTAAGTATTAGCAAAAAAACAATAAACGACATTTATAAAAAAATCTAATATTTTATATTACAATAATGATGTAAACTCGCGAGTTGCGAAGAATGTATTCGTAAAAGTCAACATTAATTTAGTAAATTGGTTCTCTTACTAAATTCACTATTTCAAAGACTCAAAGCCTTTAACAAAATGCTTATAATTTTTTTGTTCCAAATCTTACTAACTTACCCTATACTTACAATATAGTTTTCAAATTTTAATCAGTGTTCCTTACTTCATGGTCTCAACTGCATTGGAATCTCTTGCGACATATTCGGTTTATTCATCATCTTTTTTTATTTCTCCGGTAACTGACTCTACAAAACTGGCTGAAGGGCACCAAACCTCATTCTTGAGCGCCACTCTGTTCTTTTTCTTTTCTTCCAACAGCAACCGCTTCAACGTCGCTAATTTGTCCCTCAGCTGCTGATTCGAGGCCCTCAAGCGTTCTACGTCTATATTTTCTTGTGTTGTCATTCCCTTCTTCTTCAATTTCTTTAATAAAATAGTCAGTGAGCTCAGTTTGCTCTTCAACCTATTGTTCAATCTCTGCACTCTTGTGATAGTTAGTCTAGATTCTATTAGTTTAGTTTTGAGGTCTTTGATTTTTCTATTCAGTGCATTTTGCATGTCGAGATAGTCTTTTGTCGATACGATGTCTTTCTTTGTTTTTGTGTGAGGTTCGTCTTCTGTTACGCTGGTATCACTGTTATCGGGTTTAGCTGAAGTCGACGGCTCGTCAGAATTGGTGTTAATCTGAAATTTTTCATACTTTGTTTAGTAATAATATCGTAAAACCAAGTGATCACGCCAAAGTAAGTAATTTAATTATTTCGAGTGGACTGTATTTTTGAATATGGTTATATTCTGGTGCATTCAAATTAGACGGGAGAGGAACAAAAGGATGCAGTACTCACATGGGCAGCTCCTGGATTGTTGAAGGTCCGCCGGCGGCACAGCTCCTTGTCTTATATCCTGAGAGTCCGTGGTACATACACCAAAATTGATGTATAATGACGCGATCACGTATATTATGGGTTTTTGTATTTTTAGTATTGCACACGCGATGAAACCTTGCTTGACACATCGGTTAACAACACACGCGAGCTAACCGTCCGTAACGTATCGGTTTTTCGTATATGAGTACACAAATATGTCTGTTCAGGATAACAGTTCAATTGTCACTGAAGCGCGGGTTATCCGCGCATCATGGTAGCAAGTACTGCTTAAGGTGAGGGTAGGAGAAAAAAGGGAAGCACCAAAACAATTAAAATATGAAGGTAAGCTATTTGGCGTAACCATCCACCCGCCCTTAAAGGGTCACCTTTAAGAAAATTATCATAGTACAATATTAGCACTACTTCACGAGAGAGACACTAATGATATGTGTCTTAACAGGGTAGTTTTATGAGATCCGTAGAATCACGGAGAAAATAAGTATAGTGAAAGTTATATAATATATGTACAATATAGTATGTATATAGTGTGTATAAATTTAATTAATTATTTTATGTTATAGTACGAAGCGATATTCGCTATTTTATTGCGTTCGAAGAGGGCATAAACGAACGACCGGACGGAGGTAAGTTCTCCCGGCGAGTCTCACAGTCGCAACGCGTATTACACCGTCTTTCGAAGGATGCACTTTCTCCACAACTGCTAAAGGCCAAGCTAGCGACGGCACGTTATCGTTAATCACTACAACGACAGTTCCCGGAATTATAGGAGCGGACGGAGTGTTCCATTTTTGCCTAACTTGTAAACTGTGCAGATATTCCATCCTCCATAGATTCCAGAAGGACTGGACTATTTTATCCATGAGCGAGTGCCTATCAAGTAAACTCATATTGTCGGAGCTTACATCAGGCGCAGGCAAGGAAAGTAGAGGCGCAGTATGTAAGAAATGACCCGGCGTAAGTGCTTGAGGGTCTGACGGACACGAGCTGAGGACCGTGAGTTTATGTACTGTGTCTGACGATTCGACGTACAGACAATATCGAATATATTTGCTGAACCAACGACATCAATAACTCGGGTCTAGCATGTAAATATTTGACGTGAAAATAATCGATGATCATATTGATCAGATGGTCATTGCGAGGCAATATGACCGGGTGGATCTTTTCACAGTCAAGATCGGAATTGACGAGGCGACTGTCTAAGCAGGTCAGTCCATCGTCATCGATAAAAGGTCTCAAGCGATTAAACGAAGGAGAACAAGATTTATTTTTACGAATATTTGCGTATTCCTCTGCAAAATGCTGGTTTTGCAAGGCGCAAAGTAATTTAATTTCAGCGAAATTTAAGCCATTAGCAGTCACTGCAATAGCGCTGTTAAGTAGCAATAAATGCACAGTGCGTAGTAACATCGAAAACAAAATGCCACCTAACAACTGATGTCGCGCAATGGAATTCAGTTGCCAAAGAATTTTAGTTAATATTTTGGCGTACACGACTGTGGGAGCAACGAAGCTCATTATGTCCCACAGACGAGCGACAGTGGACAGAATGGACCGCTTAGTGCATGTCACATTGTCCGGAAGCAAAGTTTTAAAATAGAAAGCATCGTCTTCAGTAGACCAATGCAAGCCCAGTGTTTTATACTGCGTGGTTTTATCAAACTCCACCTCAGTGGGAAGTTTGTGTAAAGCAGGAAGATTATCTAAGACCGCGCGAGAATTGCTATTCCACTTAACGAGGTCCCACTGTTCACCTTTGAAAAGGTCAATCATCTGTTGTGACGCAGTGACAGCTGTTTGTTCGCTAGGAAGCGTAAACGCGATGTCGTCCATATATAGCGCAGGTATACTACTCGCGAGCGGATATTTTGCGCCGTCATCATTGACGAGCTGTCTAACCGTGCGCAATGCATGGTACGGACTCGACGATAAACCGAAACATACACGATTGAACTGGTATAACACGAGGGGATCACGTAAGTTAAAGCGATATAAGAAGCACTGATAACGACGATCGGCTTCGCGCATAATTATTTGCAAAAACTGCTGGCGACAGTCTGCTGTCATTGCTACTGCGTGCAGACGAAAATTTAATATAATTTTAAACAAATCACCTTGCAGATTCGGGCCTGAATGTAGAATATCATTCAGCGACCGTCCAGTAGTAGAACGGCTACTAGCATCCAGAACTACGCGAAGTTTAGTCGAAGTTTTATCCTCACGAATGACTCCATGGTGCGGGATCACGTAGATGGGGTCTCTAGGATCGTATGGAGGCGCGGGCGAAACGTAATCTTTCGCAAGATAATCTTTTATGACGTCATCATATGCCGACCTCAATTTAGGCGAAGCTTCGAGCTTTCTTTCAAGGCACATGAATCTTTTGCGAGCTGAGTCTATTGAGTTCCCTAAGGAATAAACATCCTCCTTAAATGGCAGGCCGACAACGTATCTACCACTAATAGGATCGCGAGTTGTAGTTGAAGTATAAAAATCTTCACATTCAATGTCAGCGGGATGCTGAACGGAAGCAGTAGGAAGCTCTTCGAGCTCCCAAAAACGCCTGACTAATGAGTCAATAGCAGTAGGTTCTTGAACGAGGCAACATGTCAAGAACGAGCGAGTATTTATTGTAGGTATCGTAGGCGCATTACCTAATAACACAATACCTAAAACCGTGCGCAATGCAGCGGGTACCGACGGGTCGCGAGACGTATGGACGTCGTCGGGGAGAAGTAAGTGGGGGAACAGGGAAGCTCCTATCAAAGCATCAATTTTATTAGGCACACCGAAGCTTTCGTCAGCGAGCTGCATGCCTTTCAGGTGTGGTAAGACCGACGTATTTACCACAGCCGTAGGTAACAAATCCGTAATCTTGTCAACAACAAGAGGCGAAATATCAAAACATATGTTATCGTCGAAGCGAGAATGAAATTTTAAATCAATCGATTTCGTTTGAATTATTTTCTCAGAACCACCGAACCCCTTAACAATAGTACGTTCAGTATTTTTAATCTGTAAACCTAATCGATCGCAACATTCCGACGAAATAAAATGGCTTTGTGAAGCAGAATCCAACAATACCCGAATGATATGTCGTTTACCGTTACAAGCGTATACAGCGATCTGCGCGGTTGACAACAAAACCGTCGACTGTTTGTTTTGTATAGTTGCATCGTGCACTGATAACGCAATGTTATCTATGTTCGTAGCACATAACGCGACACCTGACCAGCCGGCTACGGCGAGCGATGGCTCGGGAGCGCTGGCGCTGGATGACTCATTATCGCGAGGCACCGGTGGCGGCAAGACGTATGGTGCAGTAGGCTGGGACGCACGACTGACTTGGTCCGTGCGCTCAAAATGCAATTTTGTATGATGCGAGGTTCCTGAACATATACCGCACTTAATATTATTATTTGAACAAGACGCGTACTTGTGATTTAACGCAAGGCAGGACACACAAGCATTTTTATCTTTAACGCATTTAAAACGTTCAACAGGGCTCATTTTATTAAAGCTAGAACATTTATATAGATGTGAATGAAGTACGTTCGCACATAAACATTTCAAAGCAGGCTTATCAGTTGTGCTTACATAACTTTGAACCTTCGGTGCATTACCATAAGGCTTTTTATTTTTATTTTGTTGCATATGCGATGTATTACCGCTTATCGAAGATGTACTTGTACGTTCGAATACTTTCGCACGAGATTCAATAACTACAACGAATTCGTCGAAAGTAGGTATTTTATTACCAATTTTATTCTCAAATGCACGTACTGTATCTGAGTCTAATTTTTGTAAGGCGATATGCAATAGGATGGCATCGGCTAAATTATCTAAATGCAAGTTCTTAAGGGCGCTTACGGCACTTGCATAATTATCAATAAAGTAATCGAAGTTCGCAGCTGACGCCGATTTAAAAGAACGAGTATCCATTATCTGCTTTAAGTAAGCGGATATAAGCATTCTTTTGTCTTCGAACTTGTTGACTAAAGTCTGCAATATTAGCGAGTAATTTTCCGCATATGGTGAAATACCAGAAACCGCGACCTTTGCCCTACCAGTAAGTTTAGGTAAAAGATAGAACAACCGGTCCGCATCGGTTAACGACGGATTATCATGAACAATGGATTTAAAAGTCATATAAAACATTCGCCATGATTTAATATCACCATCAAATTCAGATATTTCGATTGGAGGTAATTTAGGCTTAGCCTTTAATAGCGTAGAGTTATGCATATCTGTTGACTGTAAACATTTCGAATTTACACGTTTAATTTTACTACATAAAGTTTCTAAAGCGTACAAACTTTTATAGTCAGGTTTCGCAACTGGGTTTATTTGTAATAACCGAGTATTATATTCGTCAACTACTTGTTCGTATTTATTATATAATGAGTCAATCTGTGACGAGTGGTCGAGAAACTGTTCCATCCGATCATTATTCGTATAAATAGTTGTGTCTGAAGTTAAATCGTAAATCATCTGAATATGTTCGAATATTGCTTCGCGTTTAGATATTAAGATATTTAATCTAGGATCTTCCGAAACATCGACATAATCAGAATCCTTTTTAGGAGGCATTTTAATGATTTATTGCTGATAACAAATAGTCAATTATAATACGAATAAATAGGGTGGTATAAAATAAGTCGACACGAATAATAACGTATACCGCGCAGAACTAACAAGTATGTGCGGGTTACAATTTAGTTCGAATAAATAAATAAAATAAATATCAATATATGTATATAAGATATCGAGAGTATTAAATAAAATAAATATCAATATATGTATATAAGCAGATAAATAGTATATCTAGCTATAAAGGGGAAACTTGTAGCTCAATGCAACAAGCCTTTGTACCAAAAAAATATGGCAAGTATGGTGGGTAGGATAACCTATGATGACGCAATGTCATACGAGATTAAAGAATATTCGCAATGAATATATTCCACTTATTAAAGTCTGTAATAGTATTTTAATAAGGGAAAAAACTGGATGTAATCCACTAAGAAACCAGATTTCGCAATGAAATCCAGGCACTTAAGGGTCAAATATCCGGTTCGTAAGGGCCAAACTATGATCACGCCAAAGTAAGTAATTTAATTATTTCGAGTGGACTGTATTTTTGAATATGGTTATATTCTGGTGCATTCAAATTAGACGGGAGAGGAACAAAAGGATGCAGTACTCACATGGGCAGCTCCTGGATTGTTGAAGGTCCGCCGGCGGCACAGCTCCTTGTCTTATATCCTGAGAGTCCGTGGTACATACACCAAAATTGATGTATAATGACGCGATCACGTATATTATGGGTTTTTGTATTTTTAGTATTGCACACGCGATGAAACCTTGCTTGACACATCGGTTAACAACACACGCGAGCTAACCGTCCGTAACGTATCGGTTTTTCGTATATGAGTACACAAATATGTCTGTTCAGGATAACAGTTCAATTGTCACTGAAGCGCGGGTTATCCGCGCATCATGGTAGCAAGTACTGCTTAAGGTGAGGGTAGGAGAAAAAAGGGAAGCACCAAAACAATTAAAATATGAAGGTAAGCTATTTGGCGTAACCACCAAGCGTACTTTGTAAAACGAAATTACTTTGCGATGTTGCGATAAAACGTAACAGAGGGACAGGACAAATTAAAACAAAAAAAATCTAAATATACCATAATATTCGCCTGCTTGTAATGGCAACCATCTTTGATTTTTGTCATTTACCACAGTGTATGTGTGTAATTATAATATAATTATATTATAGTGTTCTAATAATGAAGCCTTTTCATTTGATACTCATTATTGGGAGTTGTATAAAATAGGTCATTCCTCATTTTGCGGCGGCGGCGGCCATCTAGAACCGATTTTCGTCAAATCGGAGCTAAAATTACTTTCGACTAATTAATCTTTCAAACAAAGAAAAAAAAACAAAATTGGTTCATCCGTTTGGAACCCAAGATCCAGACAATGAAACTAGTGAAAATAATAATGGATAATAGTGAAAGATATTTTGAGTGGCCGATATATACTTATATTTTACTTTATTTGTGTCTATATTAGACGTCTGAGATTATCGAGTATGGTCCTAAATACAATTGAAAAATAATCTATAGGAAGGCAATTATTCGTATTTACAAAGTAATGCTCAGTTCGACCACTGCAGAGCTCGACCTAACTTGCCTATTTATTTATGAGACGCTTAGAAAGCATTATCATGAACTATTTGAAGTACCTGAAGACGAGGGATAGCAGTTTTAATTATTTTAAGCCTTCCGTTTTTCGTAGTGTATATTTCATCTGGTGTAAAGTGGTCGGAACACACACGGCAAAATTTATTCCAAGTCCATTCTTCGTCGCGTCGCGCTGCTCTTATTTTGCACAACCATTTTCTACGCATGGCAACGTCACTTGGGAATCTATAATACAGATACTTACAGGGTAAGTGAAACTTTTGTACCTACCTATTTTATTACTTTAAGCGGCAATTTAATGTTCTACTACTTTCTCTTTCGCACTAAGCGCAATACTATATTTCTTATTCGTGTCGTCAGGCAACAAAATGGAAGACCTTAGACATTAATGAAATATACAACGTGGCGATAAAATACAGCACTTACGAGTGAAATGTTATACCCGAGCGTTTATTTTGATTTTTTGTTGTGTTCTTACATTTTGGAAATGCGCAAGAAGGCATTTTGCCAGTTATTTATTTAGAACCTATAGAAAGTTCACGTACGTGTCACACTTACTGCGGCCTGAGAACTACTGACGCATAATGAGAGCCAGCGCTTATGCGGCAAAATTGAATGCTTTGGTCCCGTCCATTCTCTTTCAAGTCTATGATTTATTCGCATTTTACACACTTTATAATGTAGATGGATATTTCTCTTTTGAGTCATGTAATTTGTAGCGTAAAATAACAGTAGCCAAGTGAAGATCAAATGCGAAGTGTGGCGAGCGATATTGTAAAATTACGTGTATTACAATTTCATATGTGTGATCATTCAAATGTAACTTAGATTATACATCTATATATTTTTAATTCAAAATATAAGAAATAAGTATAGTCTTACTAGATGAGGCAAGAGTAGCGTAGGTACTGCGGAAGTGTAAAGCCTTCGCCTTCGCCCTTTCATTTGTTCAAAGCAATCTGCCGTGAAGTGTCTCGAACATACAACACTGTAAGTCGTCGGAGACCAGTCTTCTCTCTTAGTGGCAGCTATCCATGCTGCTTTTGTTTTTGATTTCTTCGGAAACCTGGTCGTCAATGGAAGGATATTATTGTCTCTTAACCCTACCAGAGAATATTTACTTAATCATATTTATCTAGCAAGGTACGCGTGATGAATTCAGGTCATAGCAGGAAATTTACAGGCGCTGAATAGTAAATGGATTAATCTCGGGAACTAGAAAGAACCAACCAACAGTAACTGTGATTCACTAAACCAAACAGGCACGAAATGTTTTTTTGCCTACGGAATAATAATTTCCCGTAAATAAATCATTATGAAGTTATTTTAATTGCCAATTCTACGAGTACTGTAGATAACTATACTGAAAGGGAATTTTGCAATTGGTAGAATATGATAATTATCTTGTTTAGATACATCTAAGTTATTTTTATAGTAATATCATGATGCATTAAGTAGGTAAAGATTCACCAAAGCTCGAGAAAACCCCATGAAACTTACCTATGAAAAGTTATGCCATCTGTCTGATAATTAGACATTTTACTGTTTTTCCCACACCATTTTATGGAGCAGGAAGACATTACACGTTCAAATGAAAACTTCGAACCAAAGAAGACGTGCTTAGGGGTGTGATTGCTGTACGATACTAAAGTAGGAATTGGAAAGGATAGGCAAGTAGGTTCGTAATGTTGGTATGCGCAGGATAAGGCGCAGAATCGTTTATGTGATGTTTCACTGACTTATTGACTGGCTTAGAATCGTTTATTGTACGTCCATCGAACATCGCAGATGTTGGCGTAGTTAACTTTAATAATGTTGTTCACCACTATTTGAAGAGCACAGTACTCTTACGAAAGCAAAGAAGATAGAATAATACTAAACGCAAGTCTACATATTTTTGGCAGGCGTCTCACAGCATTTTTACCACGTACCTAGGTACATATGATGCTAAGTTAAGCTAATTGTATTTACCTACATTGAAACTGCTATTTCATTTATTCATATGACAAAATGATTAAAAAAATACTGGTTAAAAAAAAATATTTCCTTGAAACTAGAAACGTATACTTAACGTATACATATAGCAGATGTTAAGGTGCATGCACAAAATGTTTAATAATTGAATTGGAAAGTAATTAATTCCGTTCAAATATCATCACGTCATTGATGGAGTAGGTTTAAAAGTACTCGGACATATGCAATATGATAGATCAGCTGCAATTTCCACCCCAGAACATGTCACTAACCACAGCAGTTACGCGCGTACAAACCATGAAATTATCATTCATGGTGTACCTCTAATAACTAGTGTGAATCTTAGCCAATTTTCACCAACTAGTCACAAAAGCCAGGCTTAGGTAATTGTTATGGGAAAATCAACACCTGACCTTAAATTCCATACCTATGCGATATTTTGTCACGCTAACAAGAACTTGGTGGATAATATTTAAATTTATGTTGATTGAGGTAAGCGCTATCAAAAATTTTATTGTACTCAAAGATAGTGTGGGCGGATTCCGAACCGTGAATTTGAAAAATACAATGTTTGTTTTTATTTTTTATGAAAGACAAAGATAAAATCCTTTTAGTTAGTAATTAGTTAAATCTAATCCTTTAACATTCTTAATATATATTTATAATTCTAAATAAGTACATTACATATTGAATTTATATACATATTGGTATAGTAATATGACTGATTATTTTTGAACCGTTCTAGGTATGAAGATAATAATATATAACCGCAGCTGGGTCCTTAGGATTTGCCTGAATCTACTGCGATGGACCGGTTTCTTGGTACCGGAAGAACTCACTGGCTTCTATAAAGTTTTAGGCATTATCTATTTAATTTTCTGGGTTACTTTTATTGTTGGTAATTGACTTTCTACACATGAATTTGACCCTGTTCTCGTATAGAAACTACCTAGGTACTACATTATCTAGGGATCAACGAATAAGTCGCTTGAAGTCTCGATTACGCAGGTGACCACATTTTCAGGCTGTCTACTTTGTTGTTTATTTTGTAATTATTTTAGTATGGATATCCTAGTCGGTATATTACAAATTAAAAAGTTAATAATTTTTTAATGATGAATAATCAATATTCATATAATATTACCTATTGGAAAGAACTAGGTTTCTTTGCCCAGCATCGGATAACACAAACAAAAAATAATTAGGAATATATTGTCCTATTTATTTGACTAGTACCTAGGTTTTTGGATTTGTCTTTTTGTACCTTACCCTGGTATACATATACCTACTTACGAAAATTATACTTATTACAGTGATTTGTGTCCAGGTTTCATTATCTCTCAAACGATAGCTCTGATCCAGGGCTGGGGTGATGTGAGTACAATGACCGGAATAGCTTTTTTGCTGTTCACAAATTGTGCGTTCGCTATAAAGTTGTTCAACGTGAAGTCTAAGAGACAGGCTGTTCAGGCTATTGTCGATGATGGAGACTATGTGCTGAGCACCGAGGATAGAGAAGAGGGCCAGTGCATTATCACTAAGTAAGGCTTAAGGATAATACCTTTATATTTATGTACATTTAAAATCTGTCCTGTCGAATATTCCATTCATAGGTAAGCAAGCTTTCGACATATGATGGTTACAAAACTATTACAAAAGCACCAATTAAATAAGAGGAAAAAACCAAATAGTAGCCATTCACACAGATCGAAAATAATAAGTTCGTATAAATTTTGCCTGCGGGCTGCGTTAAGTTAACTTTTTCCAAGGAACAGCCTATTTTGGGAAAAGCTCGTCAATAATGAACACAACTATATACTTTTTTTCCGGTATATCTTAAAGTGCCGCTTTACAAATATAAATTTCAAATTTAAACAAATCGTACATCTTTCCAGGATGAATAAAGAAACAATCCGCTTTCTCATTCTGTACATGATCGATGCGTCTGTCACTTTGTTCGGATGGCTGGCCAGCGCGGAGGAACACGAGCTGCCATTCCGCGCTTGGTAAATATTAATTTAAAAAAAGGAGACGTTTATTGAAAAACACATTATACTAGAACAATAATAACCAAGATAAAACAAATCATCAAATCACTTCACATAACATGAAAGGAAGCACTGCTTTCATTACTTAATTAATAATCGTGTATAAAACCTTAGCATAATAATATCTTGTTTAGTTAATCCGCGCTGCGCCGAAACTATTACCTACCTAAGAGACCGTCAAATGTGAGACGTTTAGCATACAAAACAGATACAGTTCTTCAGGCTTAGCGCCCAGTGATCCTAAGTTGAATGTGATATAAGTATACGGAAAAACACCTTTACCTATTTAAATACCCATATTTTATTAGGCTATTTTAGAACCACAAAGTAGTAGCTAGTTAAAAGTAAGTAAGTATATGACAGTGTAAGTAAGTATATGATATCAAAACAACATATCCTACCTATATAACCTAGATATCTATTGTATTACTTTTTCACAGGTATCCTTACGACACTTCTAAAGTTCCAGCATTCCAGCTGACTTTCTTGTTTCAGGTAACAAAAGTTAAAAGAAGGTACCTACATGTTTATATTGCTTGAAAATCCGTTGCAAATCTCATTTGGCATAGATAAAGATAGCGGATGCGCTGAAACGAAGTTGATAGTTTCTTACTCATTTTTTATTCATGTGTAGATAGAAACTGTTCACTGTAATCCTCTCGATAGAGAGTATCATATTCTTTGCTGTAATCATTTTCATAGGTTGACAAAATGTTCAAGAAATTGTTTATGTTTTTACTATATAAGTCAAATAATAATAAGTAATAAATAAGGTCAGAAGCTTTAACCGAATCGCTTTGAGCACTACGTCAAACTACACTCTATGAATCCGATAATCATTCTCAAAATATAATTTAGTTAAAAATAACTGTGTTGTTTGCATAGCTTGCAGGAGTGATATTCGTGGCTTCGATGAACGTCAGTCTAGACCAGGTGGTGACTACTTTGACTGCAGTCTGCCGCTGCAGGCTCCAGCTACTGAACTTGTCTCTGAGGACGCTCTGCAGGGGCATCATCATCACTGATAAGGTATGATTTATACTTAATCTAGTTTACCGGTTAAATTCCGCTGATGGGACGGCCATCCACAGGCAATATTATTAAATGTGTTACATCGGCGAGGCGACATCTGAGCTCAGAATTTTTGTTTAGACTTTGGTTTACTTTATTTATAATGTCTTAATTACAATTTTTTTTTTCATTACATTATGAGAGCATGTGTTTTGGTTTCGTTATGTGATCTGTATTGTTTGTGGTTATTTCTATTTCCCTATTAGGTACTTGTTATTATTCGTGTTGCCCTCTAACTGGCTCTCTATTTCTATTTATGTACCTATTAGTATAAGTATAGCTGTTGGGCAACCTATTAGTAAATAAATAAATAAATAAAAAAAGAATTATGAATGAAGTACCTACATTAAATTAACCAGTAACATCCAGTTTGATGCTTACCAAACAGGAAAAAGCCTCACAAAGTCGGATTCGTCAACAATTTATTGAGTGAAATAACTGCTCAACATAAAGAATAAGAAGTAAGAAATTCGAACGTCACATCATTTCTACCGACCGTACACTATCTATCAAAAAAGAAGAGATACTGCTGAAATCTACTGTTTTTTTGAAATGTTTGTTACCTGATTACTCGGAGACGGGTGGACCGATTTCAAAAATAGTTTTTTAGTTTGACAGGCTTCTCATGACGTCCCATTACAATTTTATCAAAAATGTTCAAACGGTTTGATTTTAAATTAAACTATAACTGAAATAAACTATCGGCGCCTGCAATAATGGAGGTCGGTAATCACTTTTTTAATTTGAGCCCCATATTTATGAGAACAACTAAACTTCTCCCATTTGTAATGGGTAATCGTTACTAGAGATACACTTATTTACTCTGTGCCGCAGCTACTGAGCCCAGAAGAGGAAAAAGTAGTGAAGTCCCGGGCCCATGAGTGCATCCTACAACACCAGGCAGCGCTGCACTCGGCAGCTCAGATCCAGGAATGCTTCACCACACCCATCCTGACGCAGTTCACAGTCTCCAGCGTCATTATATGTGTTACTGCGTATCAACTAGCAGAGGTATTCAACAGTGTGACGATTGGGGGTCTTACTCGTTAGGAATAACATTAAAAGTATTCCCAACGAGTAACAGTGTAACTGATTGGTTTTTTTTTTATGTTTTGGGGTAAGTACCCTTATAGTGGCCACATTGACTGAAACTCTTAGACTTGGCGCATACTATGTAACAATGCTTCATGAATTCGGTTTTTTGTAATACGAAAAAATACTTTTAATTTCAGGAAACTAACGAAAATAATTTGCTCTGGTTGATATCAATGATAGCCTATTTCCTGGGGATGGTGATGCAAGTTTATTTCTATTGCAACGAAGCGCATAAACTTTCTGAGGAGGTATTGACTTATGATCATTACAACTAGTTAGTAGTTAGAAATAACTTGAAAAAAAAAACCGATTGCAAAAACTTTTGTCTATTACCACCTCTGTAGATAGATAGATAGATTTATTTTTATTATCTGTAGATAAAGGCTAATGTCTAAGGTCATTTCTCATATCAAAATCGGTCAACCGGTTTTATTTAAACTTTAGTGTCGCTGACTTCCGTGGTCGTGCGAGCTCGCACGCAAGCCTAGCTGTGTTGGATAAAGAAGAGGGTCACTAAAACTTAGACGTTTGTTTGAACAAATATAAATAACATACACTCGAAAAATATTTATACCATTTTTGGGCAGTCGGGTAAAAACAAATAATTAACATTACCTCAAAATATAAGTTAAGTGATCATGTAGGTATTCCCTTGAATATATCTACTGGCTGGTGATGATGATGAAACTTCATTTTCTTTTTAATATTTTTTATAATATTATAGAGTTTGTTAGTGGCCGACGCAGTATACGAGTGTCCGTGGTACGTGAGCTCTATTTCGCTCAGACGCTCGTTACTCGTGATGATGCTTCGCTCACGGAGAGTGACGGTGATCACGGCGGGCGGGTTCGCAACGCTCTCGCTCTCTTGCTTTGTATCGGTAAGTCCGTTTTTAAACAGTTTACGCTCGCTTCGCTTTTTGGTCATGATTTATAACAGTTCGCTCGCATCATGACTAGAAAGTATAATTTTATTTCTCTTCTGTGTTCCTTTACAGATCATTCGAGCTTCGTATAGCTTCTTTACAGTTTTGAATCAAATGGATAATTAAAGTAAAACAATGTGCCCGAAGACGTTTCTTGAATGTTTTAGTTGTCAAATCAATACATTCTATTATCTTAGACATGTATATCGTTTAATTAAAACAAAACATTTGAAAATATAGATGTTTATTAAAAACGAGAACATAAATGAATAAAAACTATTAGCACAGAAAATAAATGTGAATGATTATACACATAAGTGCGGCGAATTAAGTAAGTATGGCAAGTAAAATATTACTTTACACGGTGGAAGACAATTTTGCTTAGCATATGGCGATACTCTTATCATTTTATACCTAAAAATAGTGCTTATAGCTTTACTTATTCTATATATATATATCTAAGTACTTACGAGCTCATTAAATATATGCACAATATAATAGAGTATTTTATTAAAAATTTTATATTGCATTAACCTTTTTTTGGTCTTATTATTTTACATGGCATTCTTATTGATTAACTTGTGCACATTAAAATAAAGAATATTGCAAATTTTGTGCCTTTAATAGTTCAATCGATGTCACTAAATAAATTATGCAGGAGTATTTTTATCAGTAAAAAATAGTTATGTAACAACTTTTTGTAGAATTGTGCGACAGTAACTCACTCGTACTATTACATCGAGACTTACTTTATCAAATAGAATATACAAAAATATCACTACAGTTTAAAAACAAAAATGTTTTATTTGAAATTTATTAAAGTTCTTGCTTTACTATAGTTCCTGTAGCCACATTCATAATCTATCATAATCATATCATAATCTATCTCAGTACATAATCTAGTTTTTTAAATTGATTTCAAAATAAAACAAGTTTAATTTATTTTACTGTAGTAATAAAATAAAAAGATACGTCTATTAGTTCTTATCTGTGAGTTTGACGATTTTTGCAGCCAATAATAATATATAAATATAAAAGGTTAATATTTATATTCAATTCGAAAAAATATATTTGACTCTTGATTGTGACTTTTTTTGGAGTTATAATGTATAAAGTGATACCTATCTCATTAAGAGTTCTTGTCAGTAAGTTTGACGACGACCGCCTTGACTTCAGTATAGTTCCTGCAGCCGTACGCTCCGTTCTCTCGCCCGATGCCGGACTGCTTGAACCCGCCGAACGGTATCTGGTTACCGAACACGTTGTAATCGTTCACCCACACTGTGCCGGCGCGGATACGCTGCGAAACGAAAAAAGATACTTTAACATAAATTAAAGTTATTTAATTTTTTTTTATTACGAATATCATTTCGGCAGGCGATTTTGATGAAATTTAAATCGAACCACTTTGTTGTGTTCAGAGCTAGAGCTAGCTCTTTCGGACAAAAAGTATGAGAGCAAAACGAACAGTCGTCAATCAAAAAAATAAATTGTCAGATTGGTCCAGGTGTCGAGGCCGAAAGCTCAGTTTCAAGTGCGTGCATATAATTATGTTTACGATGATGTCATAGCTAGCTGAACCACCTAAAAGTTCCCGCCCAGATGGCGTTGTTATCAAGTGCAGGTACCTGTATTAAATAGTTGGCCTTGTCCAAGTCCTTGGTGTGAATGGCGGCCGCCAGACCGTATACAGTATTGTTAGCACGCGACACCACCTCGTCCAGATCCGAGAACTTAATGATCTGCTGCACGGGACCGAAGATCTATAAAAAACACAATATATTTTTTATTGCGCCATACGTTTAGTCAGCGTCAAGTAAATACTACTAAATACTGGTTATGGGAAGTAGAGAAAATAACCATTCCCGGTATATTGGTGAAACAGGTGCAATAGTAGAGGTGTGGTCATTCTTCTTAAAGTACTACAATCAAAGTTGTACCTCCAAAATTAGCTAATGAATAGTAGCTCGTTTCAAACCTGATTATTCCAACAGGTGACATTCATTGATAAAGGTTTTAGTGTTCGTAAAATCGCACTGATAAATAGGTCCCCGTGGCGCTCACCTCCCGCTACACACTTAGCTCCTTGCTTCTTGTATGTAAGAATCTATAGTTACCTCAGTAGTAGCGATGTCCATGGTGTCGGTGACGTCACTGAACACGGTGGGTTGCACGAAGTACCCTCGGTCCCCGTGGCGCGCACCTCCCGCTACACATTTGGCTCCTTGCTTCTTGCCGCTCTCAATCAGGCTCAAGATTTTGCCGTGTTGCTCTGCGTCGACCTGACAAAACAAGGTAATAGTTATAATTTTTTTAACCCATCTGTTTTTGTAAGAAATGTACTCTACTCTACTAGTCAAATCCTTTCATATGATAAACATATTGAAAAGGTTGTGAAAAAATATGTAACCCGTTTTGTAGCAATGTATTAAATCAGTCAATCTAATGGTGTGTACCAAGTATCAGATCAATCTGTCACCAGAAAGGGATATATATATATATATATATTTCAAACACAAACCTGTGGTCCTGACTCTACGTCAAGCCTGAAGGGGTCGCCCACGACGCGTTTCTTGGCGCGTTCCGCTGATAGTTCCACAAATTTATCGTAGATTTTGTCCTCTACGAATGTACGGGATCCTACAACAAAAACAAAAACAAAGTCATGAAAGAACTAAGAAACGATTGATGCTGAATTTTAATGTCTTGTGTATTGTGTACTAATGCGAGCAAGTTATATCAAGGCGAAATAACATGATATTCTTGTTCTTGTTTATAAGTTTTCTAGTATATTTTCCACCACTTTGCTACGGTGTGTGACGTGACAATGACTTGGAATATTTAATAGGCTATTATATTTTTTCTATCCCGCTATAGACTGGGTCATAAAGTATGGAAACGGTGCAGCGAGTATTTTACTCTCTCACACGCTAACAAGTCTGGTCTAACTCTTCTATTATGTAGCTGTATCTATTGGTCAGATATGAGCGCCTTACTAGCTCTAGGTCCATATTGGACGCATTGCTGCCTATCTGATCCACGTGGACGATACGTTGTTAGAGATGACGCAACTCACCCGCAGTACGAAACTTCAAACCTAAATTGTAATAACGAATGACTTGCCTAATGTAACATATGTAGTTATAAGGCCAATAAACAATTTCTATTTCTATTTCAACACTGGTGTATCCTAAAAGATCGCGTCGTAAGCCTCCTCCATGGCCAACTCTAGGTCCTCATTGAGCCAATAGCTGTCCCACTGTAAGCGTGTGTGTTCAGGTGTGGATCAACTAGTCTGCAGGTGAGCTAGCGAATGATGACAACAACTCACCCGCAGTGCAACACTGGCCCATGTTGTAAAAGAGCGCGTTATGTGCCGCCTCCACAGCTGTTTCCAAGTCGACGTCAGCGAGGACGATGTTAGGCGACTTGCCGCCGAGCTCCAGTGTGATACGTTTCAGCGTAGACGCCGCGTTGCGCTGGATCAGTTTGCCAACTTCCGTCGAACCTGGGGAAACGTAATATTATGTATTATCTGAAGACCGCCGTGGTCAAGTGGCTAGAATGATAGCATCGAGATCGGATGGTCCCGGGTTCGATTCCCGAATAGAGGTTTGAGTATCTGTCTTTTGGTCTCGGTATGTTGTGCGTGTGTTGTTTATGTTGCATGGCATCTCCGTCGCAGGAGAAATTCTAGTGGGGAGCTAAGAGTGTGATACGTTATTTATCGACAGAGCAAGCAAAGCGTCTCTGCTTCGAGTCTGGCAAACTGTTCGTTTGTCTGTCAGTCTGTACGTATTGATGTTTGTCCGCAAGAAATTTCTTACTCGCGTACAGGTCGTAGTTTCCATCCAATCTCGACGAAATTTGTGTATGGGTTATCCGAATTTGAAAGTCATCAGACATTTTTGATTGAGATATTTTTCTCCTAAAAAAGGGGAAGTTTCGTTTGAAAATGCAAAAACTTTGACAAATCTATAGATTTTGTTACCCTTCGAACATGGTCCAAAATTCTGTGACCATCGAATCGAACAAATTAAAAACACGAATCGAAGATGTTTGGTATAACCGCGGCAACGGGTGAGGAAGTTATGTCGGTTGGTAATTGTAATATGGTAATGAAATGGTTATAAATTGACATAGTTTGCGTGAGGTTATTTTTAAAACTCCCATAGCTCTATCTCTTAGTTGCAATTGTTAAATCAACATACTTACTTCAGTCTGACTAAAAGGAACGAATGATCAACCATACAGCTTCATATTTTTACGTAGGCAGGCTATCAGATACCCTGACGACTGGCAAGTAAGCTAACAGCTCATAGATTTCTTCCGGCATCCAACAAAATCACTTAACAGGCAACGAGCTACTGACCAGTGAATGCGATCTTGTCTACGTCGGGATGGTTGACGAGCTCCGCACCCGCGTCTCCGTACCCGGGCAGCATGTTCACCACGCCAGGCGGGAACCCTGCCTCCTGTATCACCATACAACAACCAACTAGTTAGCATTTTACAACAGCATAGCACTACGGGATAGAATATAGCCTAGGGAAAACCTATCCACTAAAAAACTAACGTGTGTTGGAAGAAAGTATATTAATCTTAAAAGAAACTCCTTTTTTTTACCCGTTAGTCTCAACATGTGTTTGATTCATCCTGTTTTATAATACGGGTTTTCGCACGTATCTCTGCCTCGAAAGTGCTAACCGCAGCAAGGCTGGCAATCGACAAAGAAAATAGCAAGGATCAAGGCGCACGCAGTCTACAATTAGGTACAGTCAGATTAGATCAGACAGCGATTGTATTGTGTCATTGATTCCAAAACAGTTTAAATAACAGACTTAGGTCTCTGGTATTCCATGGATGAGCAATAACCATCACCTATTAGGCCATATTTATTACCGGTATAACTTTGAAGTTGAAATCAGCAAAGTCTGGCGAACATGATAATTATATCTTAAAAATAATTTTAATACCAATTTGATGTTTTGGAATACATTAATCCGAAGGGTCCCAAGAGTTTACCTTGATAAGTTGCGCGATGTACAAGGCAGTAAGCGGCGTCTGCTCAGCTGGTTTCATCACGATTGTGCAGCCCGTTGCCAGCGCCGGACCTAGCTTCCATGCCGCCATCAACAGGGGGAAGTTCCATGGGATTATCTGACCGCACACACCTAAAACACAAAAAAAAACTAACTAACTTATGGTTGTATTATGTGTTAAAAGTGTTGTACACACACATAAAGAGAACTGTATCTAGGTTTAAAGACATCTATTCTCATTCAAGATGTAAATCTTATCACTTATATGAGAACATAGGTTTATTATAATAGAGACGTTTGTCAACCTAAATAATTTGAGGCTTAGTACGAAATAGTAGTAAGAACACTATGTCCAAGTAAACTTGGACATAGTGTTCTTACTACTGATACTTACTTTTGATAAATCAAAATTTGTGGTAGGTATAGTAAGCAACAAGCAACAGATAAATTTATCGCTTTAGTCCAGTGTACTACTAATGTTTTGTTTTGTCTGCATTTTATTGTTTATATATATTTATTTAGTATGATTTATAATATAAAAATGAATCGATGAATGTGAATGATGAATTCCTTGAAGTACGAGGTTGGTTCTTACGTAGGGAAAAATTTTAAAAATTGCCTGAACAGGTCCAAAAATTTCACTTTTCTATACTCCCATACAATCGATTCGTAATAATTAATACTTAAAAATCAATTCGAACTTTAATACCATGTGGAGGAGTTCCGGGAAGGTAAAACAATTGAGTGATGTTAGTATCGTCGATGATAATATTACTCTAAAGAATGGAATGTTAGACGGTTCGAAATTCGCCGGGTCAGCTAGTAATAAATAAAGATTGAATTGTATCGTAACGCTTTGAAGCTGCCATTATTGTGGGCACTGCCAGCAAATTCCTGAGGGCTTGAAAAGATCCCGATAAGTATAGTGACCCTTAGTGGTCCCAATTCGGCATGTTTCACTAGCTGAACCAACAGTCGTTAAAATTAAATCCGTAATTTTCCTATTTATGAACACCAAATAAGAGGCGGCAAAATTATAACAATCAATTAATTTTAAGTAGGTAAGTCTGGTGTTACCGAATGTGTGAAAATCTGTGTCTTTTTAAGTCGCTAGTGGAACGGTTTGTCCTGAGCCAACGTAAGCGCAAGGAATCGGCGCCAACCGGCTTCAGCTGATGTGGATGATGCTAATCAAATAAATGAGGCTAACAAGTTCGTATCGACATGTATATACTGGGTACTCTACTAAAATAGGTACCTACCCTACAATAATATTACTATACCAAAGATTGCAGAGGTTAAACGTTTAGACAATAACAATTATATACATTTTCATTCTATTACTACCTACTATAAAGCCACATCCCATAGCGATAAAAAAAATATCACTGCTTACAAGTATATTATATGTATTTACAGAGTCATTTCCGTAGATTACCATTGCCGATACGATATGGCCTTATCGGGAAATTTTCTGCATATTTTGCTCAGGTATAAAGTAGTCCACGTTACGTAATACAAAATGTACTTAGATTGCAAACAGTTCATTAACAATGTATACAGCTAGTTTTGCTATTATACATGAAATTCTAAACTTATAATCTGACAGAATAAGCGATTACCTTTTTTCTTAAATTAACTGGACGAACGTTGATTTTAAGTTTTAAAATGAACCATGAACTTTTTTTAAGCTACTCTTTATTTATTTTTTTAACAATCTACGATAAATCTATTTTTTTTTTTGGCGTTACTTAAAAAGGAACCATTATCAAGAATACGCGAATAAAGGAAAAATGGTTGGTAATCGACAAGAAAAATGCCATTCATAGTTTAATATCATAACATACAAAGCAGTCTGTAATGTTCGAAAACTTACGAGCTATAGATATATATAGATATCATCATAATCATGTGCGGTCCTTTCGCTACACTGATGATTTGTAATTTTATTAGAACGGGTGGTACGAGAATGTTCTGTTCGAAGTACATAAGTTTACTAAGCATATATGTACTTATACTTTATAACTAGCTATGTAAAGAGTGACAGTTGTTATTCAGATCGCAATTTATAAATGAACATGACGTTAGGTAAATTATTGAATAGAACAAGCAAAAAAGTTGTCCACTATTTTTGGTTACTTAGTAAGAATATGAATCCATACTGATATTATAAACGGGAAAGTTTGTATGTATGTCGTTCCTCTTTTTACGCTGAAGCGGATGAACAGATGACAGAGGTTTGACACTGGATTAGCACATTTTTTTATCATGTATTAACGCGGTTAACACTGCGGAGGCAGCCAGTCATATATATTTACATATACCTAATCTTTACATAAAGTTCTGTGACCTAAAACTTTGTTCTTCTATTTAATCCAGTCACATACAACTATTCCTATTTTTACATAACTTCCAGAAGACTCAGCGATTAGCAAATTTTTATCGTATATTTACTAACATTCATACATACTCGCTTAGCTACTGATAATAAAACTGTAACCGGTCGAAATCATCTTTTCGAATCGCGTTAGTAACTTTGTGCCGTTTGTTGTTGTTAGGTAAAAGCAGTATAATTGTACAACTTTCGGGACAGAGGGACAGGCATGCGAGGTATTGGGAAACGGAAAAAGGATAAAGGGGGACAGGAACGGGGGGGCAGTAGACAGTAAAACAGTATATAGGAGATAGGGAAAAGGGAATTTTATCCCCTGGGACAGGGGTGTAGGCAGACAGTGGGAAAGGAAATATGAAAGAAATCGGTCGTCAGATTGAATTTTTAAATAGGTAGCATAATTATAGTGATCGCGAGATCAACAGTTCACAGAACAACAAATATTTACAGAAAACGTAATAGTCTCGGTTACAGGTAGTTGATAAAATACAATAATTTGTGATTTATAATGTTGTGTTACAAATTAAAATAGTGTTTGGACTATTAATTTTACGGTTGATTTTTGCTTGAATGTTTATAATATAATTCACATGTTCGAGTATAAATACGACCTTGAATCGCCGGGTGCCATACTGGCCGGCGGTGAAGTAACACGTTTCTTTAAAAATAAACACATAAGTAAGTAGTAGGATCTGGTATTTGAAATGTAGGTACAAAACATTGTTCACTTAACAGGAGATAAGTGCCGCGATGTATCAGCAGAATTTATGCATGTCATCTATTACAAAGTATGAAATACCTAGTATGTGATAATGAGCGAAGTATATTCATTTATGATTTTCCACTCCATTAAAGTCGGATTTAGATAATAAGACATGAAAAGCGTGCAAAAGGTACCTACTACAAATTTATAGACTCTAAAATAGATTTGATGTCACACGCAGAAAAGACTACCTATTGAATGTTACGAAAAACTCTAGCCTCTTTGAAATATAAAACTCTCTTTGAAATATTACTAGCAGAAATATACATATCATACACTTAAAGGTTATCTATACGGAATAGATCGCTATTAGCCAAAATGTTGTCACTTGTTACAGAATAAGTACCTACCTATCTTTTTATATTTATTTTTTTCAACCTTTACACTCCCACTCCAGGACAAAGGTTTCCCCCAAAGCCTTTCACATTTCTCTGTTTTCTGCTACTTCCCGCGAAAGTTTGTAAAAGACGTGTGTGTTTGTTACTCCTTCACACTTAAACGGCTTGACGGATTTGGATACAATTTAGCATTAGGATAGCTAATGTCCTGGATTAGCACTTAGGCTACTTTTGAACCAGGAACAATGCAGTCATTCCGCGTGCTAATCGCACAATCTTGGAGACGGCGACCTCAATCGAATCTCCGCGGTAAGCAGCTAGTAATTATTATAAAGCCGTAGTCGGTGCATAAGTCCTAACAAATTCCGCATAACATTCTACACAATAATTATCAAACCTTATACGATAAACGGTTACATATAAGCACTTATGCAATACCTAACAGTAGATACTGTTAGGTTAGGTTCTTTACTGGCCAATATCAAAGAATATTTGGCAGAAACAGCCTGTATTCTGAACACGAAAAGTTTCAATCAAGTGTTGTAGTTTTTTTAGTAAAGTCTTTAAAAATATGTGGTCGCGATGAACATTAGAACACCAACATTTTAAGCACTATTGCCCAGTGATTGATAAACTAAGGAGGTTACATTCGTCGGGTCTTCGAAACAGGCGCAAATGTATTATAATATATACATATATAATATATACATTTGCGCACATTCAACCAAATGACGCCCGTCATTTGGTTGAACTAAAAGCCTAGACTGCGTTGGGCAGGGCCCATCTAAAGAGAATAGATGATCGAAATATCGGAGAAGCATATCTTGGTATTCCAAGCGGGCCGGCGATCCGTCCGCGTCGCGTCGGTCATACTAGATTTCGATGCTAGGTGCCGTAAAATCAAAACCTAGGCTAGCTGCAATCGACATTAATAGTTTTGTTAAATGTTTGCATATATTAATGTACTCATAATTGTATGTAAAGGATTGTTGTTTATGTGTTATATATATAAACTATCTTATCTAACTCACCCACGGGCTCGTGCCGTGTGTAGGCGAAGTATTTTCCATCAGCGGGCACGACTTGCCCGTGGTTCTTGTCCGCCCAGCCAGCATAGTACCTCAGGTTGTTGATGGAAGCGACCAAGTCGCCGTAGTAAGACGCCGTGTATGGCTTGCCGTTGTCGAGGGTTTCTAGACTCTGTGACGAAAATTATAAGGATGGTTCTAGATTAACGCGATAATGTAGAGAAGGCACATCTAGTGTTTTGTATCCCAATGTTGCGCAATGCAAAACAAATATAAACTGACATATAGTAAATTTTTATGAGTGTAGCTAGTAATAGGTATATTATAGTTTATAAAAGACTAGTTACTAGTTTTAAGACGTCACATAAATGTTGTCAATTATTATGATTTCCATATATTATTAGGTACATAATTTACATATAGTAACATGCTATTCAAAACAAGATAATGGTTATCTAATTTTCCAAGTCAGGGTCAAACATGCATGCCTATCTGTACCATAATACATATCTTCTGTGATGTTATCGTTCATTACATAAACCCGACTCAATAACATATACGGTGTTATTAATAAGCGCTTCTTAACTTTAAACGACTTTTGTCTTGTTTTGACGCGTGACATTCTCAATGGGATAAAACAAGACAAGAAATGTTTAAAGTTAATACTCGTTTATTAATAAGAGCGATAAAACATAGTCACTACAAATTGGCTATTGCCCCAGCTAAATCAAATCTGCCTTTATGCAAGGAGCTTTCAAATAGTTAGGTTCATTTATTTTAAGTATCCATAATCTATATTTATAAAAAAGTAAGTCCTGACTGACTTATAATTTGCAAAGAATCAACATAGAGCCACTGGATCTAGAGACATGAAATTTGTAGTGTGTATGTATTATAGCGTGTAGGGTAGGGGTGTAAAGGATTTTTGGAGAGGGATAAAATGGGAGTTCAATGTGTGAAACTTCTCTATAGTCCATTTTATGCTGCAGGCAACCCTGCAGGTTGTTATATACTAAAATGTTTATGGTAAAACCTCATAAAAAAATTAAAATAATTAGCTAACACTGTGAATGCCTCGGCACAAACTGCAAAATATTTTACCCTATACAACCACACGCTATTGCAGTAGAAAACATTGCGAAGTTGCACCCGTGCGACAAAACATAAATGCCTTGCGTAAAAGAGTTTGCTACAGTAAGGGCCAAGGGCTATCTACTCTATAGAAACCCTATGTTATACTCATCGTTTAAGACATATTTTACTGTAATATTAACCAGGTGGTGAACCAGCAGTATCGTATGAAATTTTAATTAGCTATAATATATTATAATAAAAGATGACTAAAAAAATTTTAAACAAAACCTTACCGCCAAATAAACCCTATCGCGTTCAATAAGATCAGCTAGCTTGTTGATCAACCTTCCCCTTTCTGAGGCATCCATTGACCTCCAGGGAGACCCCAGCCTGCAAGGAAATCTCACATTTTCACTGTTCACATAGGATAACTAAATTTCTGTGGTTATAACCACAGGGTACAGCTAGTTAGTATTAATTTAGATTTGTCTATATATCTCATATGGCTTATGGTACTAGGTTAATATTTTTCACTATGTATAAGTATATGTGTTTACAATAGTTATAAAATCCAAAAACTGACTTGAAAGCATCTTTGGCTGCTTGCACAGCTTTTTCGACATCAGCTTTGCCAGATTGTTGAACCTCAGTTATGACTTCCTCATTAGTAGGGTTTACTGTCTTGAAGGTCTTGCCGTCTGATGACTTTACCCACTCATTGTTTATGAATAGCTGTAAAGATTTGAATACCCTAGTAATAAATATAGCTATGATAAAAACATTATAATGCAGTGACTTTCTTAGAAATTCAATGTGAACTTCATATACATACTGAAGGTTTTAACAAACATAAGTAACCTAACTAAAAGGATAACTTTTTACTAGATGAAAACAAGAAAAACCAACACTTCTGCCTCATCTCCTACACAGATTCCATGCATCTATGTTCGCAAAGGATGCATGTTGAACAAGTAAGTTTACCTACTTGACTATGTTAACAAAATATTCATAGTATTTGTACATTACAAAGATATGGCTTTAAACGATAGCTAAGCCTATGACAGACTTATAATAAGTACTACTGTATCATTGAGTAAGCATATCAGGATTATTAAATAGAAAAATAATTGTAGACCAGTATTGCAGGTAGATCATAAATACTTACTCCAGTGTACAAAACCTCCGGTTTACTTTGCGGTGCCGGTACGGTAGCAAACCTCGCCTTTTGCAGCTGAACCACTTTATTCAAGTTTCTAAGCATTTTGTGAACTGTTGCTATTTAAATCACAAGTCAATAAAAGCGATAACCTTACAGAACCGGCAAAACTAGTCCTAATGGACTCAATAAATAAACAAATATTTTTTTAAAGATTGGCTTATCCAGTCGCGGATTACTAATTTAATGTAACTCAAAAACCGCTTCAAAATAAATATATTTCTTAATTTACAAATACGTACATCTACTTCCACGTCTGATGGAATTTTGAAGTTTTTTGTTGTTTGATTTTGGTTGTGCTGTCAAATACTGTCAATGTCAAAGAACTTTTTTTACACTGTCAATCATTGAAGATACGCAGTGGAAAATAAATATTTTATTCGTATGGCGCTGTATTAAAAAAAATTCAATTACACAAAGTGTCAATTTTGATTGTGACAACTAATTGACAATTGATTGACACACACACATTGACTACAGTTTTTATTTCAAACCAAAAAATTATCCGTGGTATGTAACTATGTGATAAGAAAATATTATTTTACCTTTGTAACAGACTAAAACGTTTTAAAAGTGAAATCTATCACAGTTTATGTAAATCACGGTAACAAAATCTTATCAATTAAAGCAAAATGAGTAAGAAGGATAAGACTCAGAAACTACTAATTTCTCTGAGTGACCAAGTCAATAATAAATATAGCGCGTTTATGAACTACAATGATCGTCTTATAACCCGCAATCTACGTGAAGACAGGATAATAACAAGGTAAAATAGTGCCGACCATTTCAATGATTCATTGACATGCGTAATTCACTGTATTCAAATAACAGTACCGGCTTGACCTTTGGCCGCATAAAACGACTTCGGAGCTTATCGGAAAAGTGTGCATTAAAAAACTATGAAGACTTGAACCATAGATATGCTGTGTGTCTCTAAACAGCTCTATTTATTACATATATCTTATTTATTTACAGAGAGGCAAGCAGCAATGGACTTTGGTGTTGTATTATTTTACCAGCAGTTCTCCTGTTCTACAACCTCACATGTTCTGTATCACCTGTGTACAGTATTGTAACATACACTTCGCTGGGATTGCTGTTTTACTGTATCCTGTTCTTAGCATTCCTTACAGTATCCTCACTGGTACTTAGAGAACAAGTTTTAGGAGGATGTATAGCATCCAGTCTTGTATCTGCACTGCTTGTGTATGGATTTGTGATAAAAGGTTAGTAACCTTATCCTCTTCTAGTAAAAATAATTTAAATAGGTAGCAATTCTCATAATCTGACATATTTTGAGAGCACAAAACTTGTATGAAAAAAATATGGTAAGAGTAAGGTAAAATTATTGTTGATTAGAACAAATAAAAATGGATTTTTATTTGTTCTAATCAACTCGACCTTTTGCGATTTTGTGTTTAGCAAATTAACCCACAGTAATAAATATCAATCTTATTTCAGCTTAGAATTATCTGTATAAATTTTAAATTTTGTCTATTTCCAGATCTGACAAAGTCAATAATTATTACTGCACCAGCTGTATTTGCCTTCAGCAATATACTGAGGATCAGTTTAGTACAGTTCCCCAAAACATTTACCATCGGGGAAGCAATGATTGTAGTGCAAAGCATTGTATTATATGCAGTCATGACAGTGGCAAGACTGTTTTACAACAGTGCTGACGAAGAACTAGAACTGATCACTGCAGTTGTTAATGTAAGTAATCTTTCTTTATTGTTACCAATAATTATAGTCATTTTGCTATCATTGTAAGGAAAGGCTCATTCAGAAGTACCTATAACTAGTGTGTATATATAGAAGTAGAAGAAGCAAATATGGTGGATTTGGATCGTAACAGGTTGACAGATGTCATTTCTGCCTGAATAAGTGAGAATTAGGCATGACTTTCCTTATGCTATCCTTGTATTAAAACTTACTGATGGCTATGGAGGGGAACCTCTAAGTCACTTCACAGTAGCATGATTTTTAATGTATAAAGTGTACATTATCACATGGACAACCTACCATGTGATAATGTACACTTTATACATTAAAAATCATGCTACTGTGAAGTGACTCAAGTTTGTACTGAATTGTACAAAAGATTCACCATCAGGATAACAGGATAAATGTAGTTATATAGATATGTTAATACAGGATAAAAGTAGCCTATATGAACATATAGATAGATATGTCCTATGGAGATAGCTAAAACCCTAGATTATAAATTGTCTTAGCTATCTCCATACAAAATTTCATCCAAATTGGTTTAGGAGTTTTTGTGTCTGAATGAGTAATAAACACATCCATTCTTACAAACTTTCGCGTTTATATGAACCTAAAAATATATAAAGTAATCCTATTAGTGAAGGCTGGTTATTTATCTTAAGTGATCAATCTGTCATAAGATCGTTGGCCCTACCCAATGACTTTTCTGTAGAGGTAGACTGGTGCTAACTTCAAATTTGAAAAACATGAGCATTGTTTTATCCCGATTTAATAAATCATACTCTTTGGTTACAAAACCTACTAACAGTCTAACTGTGATGGCCATCACACTTTTGTAGGATCAGTTTTAGATCAGAAGTCACTCATCTGCCTGTATAAAATATCATTGGTGTTGCCTTTTTTTAACATTAGCAATATTTGTTTGGTGCCTATTTTCAGACAGTGTTATCAACAGTGGGTATAATTGTTACAGCATTGATTCTAATCCCTGACGCTCAGAGGAACCTAAAGAATTTGATAAAGATTGTGACAGCTGCAGTAGTGTTTGGATTGGTCATGGCCCACTGCTCGGTGGGTATCAATTGTATACCTAAAGTATTGGGATATGTTTTCGGAAGTACGAAGAGAGTAAGTGAATATTTTTGGTTTAAACAGCTGTTCATCATAATACCACTTATTAAAGATGCGAAAGTATGTTTATTGGCTTTTTAGTCCTTTTAGCTAAGCGCGTTTACACAAATCTGGGTTATGCGAAGCCGCGTGTCGTCGCCGTGATCTAGTTTCGCACCGGGGCGGCGCCGCGGCTACTAACCCTAAGAGTCCATGAGTTTCGCGTTCACTTAACATGACTTCAATTGAAGTTTTCTAAATATTCTTGTACTAAAGTGGGTTAAACAAAAAAACACGGGTATTTTAGTTTTCAATATTCTTTCAGTATGCTAAATATATCCACTCATGCACTTAATTTAGAATCACCTGTATTAATATATACTGCTAGGTCCGGGTAATGCCATAGACTGTTTATTTTTAAAGCGAGAATATTGTAACTGCCAATGTATGTGTTTGGTTGTTTATAACTCCTTTACAGTGGCTAAATGGGTCACTATAATAGAAAATAAATATCAAAACTTCTATTAACCTACATTGCTATCCTCCCTGCAGTCTAGATACTAAAAAGAAGCCATAATTCAAACCTTGTCTTATTATGACATTTCAGATTCAACTGTTCATATTTTGGATAGCTATCGTCCTAACAGCAGTGGCTGTGCTTCTACTTCGTACGCGTCTCGCTGTGAAAGCTAATACAGTAACTAGGAAAACTTTCCATATACTAGCGTCTGCTGTGTTCTTGTCAGGCGTACTGTGTGACCGACTACTGATGACGCTGGCTGCCGGCGTCGGACTTGGATTGCTTGTGCTGGTTGAAGTAAGCTCCACTAAATAATATTATTCCTCTACACAATTTTGTATCGTTACATTTTTTTCTCACGATAGAAAGTTATAGGAGATGCTAATTGAATATTAGCTGTTTATTATATTGTTAAAAATAGTCCTTTTGCAATTGACAACATTTCATTTTTACAAAGTGATGGAAATTTGAATACCAATTAGAAATAATGTAACGAAGAGTTTATACTAAAAGTACCACATGTTTATTTCACTTTATTTCGATTTATTTACAAAAAAATCTCGTATTTATTTATTAAGACCGTCATATGCCACCAATAAAATATTATTGTATTTATCATCTGTGAACCATTAAAGTAGTAACAAACACATTATTTACATAATTTTTTTACGAGCTTTTGACGAGAAAGACATGACGCTTAACTTTTCTTATATTTTCAAAAGTCTCTAAAAACGTAATTATTACTTTCTGATTTGAAAAAAATACGTTACTTTTCTTTTATCTCTTCATTATAGTAATAAAAATGGGGGAATAAAAAATTTGAAATGTTGACGATTAATTAAAATTTTCATACACGATAGAAAGTAAAGAAAGTGCTAATTCAATATTAGCTGCATAATATTTTATAAAAAATAATCCTGTTGCAGTTTAAATACTTTATTATAAGATTAATTCGCACTGTACAAAACTACTCGAAATACGGTTTGGTTGTGGTTTCAACTTACTACTGGCAGTTATTAGCCAGCGATTATTAAATTGCATTAATCTAACGAAATTCTTAACTTAAATGTTACGTCACATTGTAAAAAAAATGATTAAATTGCAACAAAAATCGTTTCGTAAAAATAACACTTGAAACTAAACCCGTCAGTCAAATAATGTTCACCAATTTCTACCTGAACCAAACTGATGTTTCTGATAACGATTAAGTAAGCCTTAATAAGTTTTTATTTTTTGTACTCATAACGAGTGTTTAATATTTCAGAGTCTTAGGAAATCCGGCATCGAACCTATATCATCGGCGCTGCAATCCGCTTTCCTTGTTTACAGCGATGAAAAGGTAAGATAGAATAAATACTTTCTAGATATATTGGTGTACAAGTATTGCGAATGGCACAAACAAAACACTTTCTACGCACAGGAACCGAAAGTCTGAAGCTGTATTACGAATTTTAGTTGTGTTGTCTGAACTGTATTGATGAAATATGTAATGAATATTATATAGTTATATATGTATGAAAAATAATATTGTACCAAAAATCGAAAACTCGACAGATTTTTCGTACTCAGAAAATCATAATCCAACAATGAGCTTGATTTAAGTAAAGTAACTAGCAGTATAATTTGAAGTTTAACTGACATCTTACAATCAACGTAAAGCTTTTTTTTATCCTACACAGTTAGGCATTTGACCACAAGTTCGCACGACCACGGAAGTCAGCAATACTGTAGCCCTAGATGGAGCACGCCTAGTCTGGAATACACTGGCTCTCAAGGAAGGCTGCTGGAACACACCGTAAGGTGTTTTGCGACAAAATTTACAACTTGATGGTGGTAGCTAGCTAGCCAGGCGAGCGATAGGAAACGCGCTACCACCAAGCTATGGTTTCCTTACGATGTTTTCCTACACCGGTAGCTCAGGCTCTTTTTGCATGATTCGTGGGATCGATACTCGTACCTTTTGCACGGCAATCGACTCCACTAACCACTCGACCATCATCGCTACAAGAGCTTAAACTACTGAACCTAGAGACATGAAATTTGGAGGGTGTATGTATTCATTATAGTGTGTAGAATAAGAATAAGACATATTTATTGGCCTTTAAATAACGTTCGTTACAGGGAAGTCTTTTTACATTTGAATTATTAATTACTTAAAAAAATTTAACTTAAAAAACTTATTTTATATTAAACAACTGTACCGTAATTCGAAACCTAATTTATACATGAGAGTAGCGTGCTTGACTTTCGTTCCGTACTAGTCGTGCTATGATTGGTCCGCCCCTTCGCGCCGTCCAATCAGCGTTGACTCCGCCCCTTCCGCTCCCCTCTAGCGCCCCCCGTACCATCACCACTGCAGGCAGGGCGCTCTGCGCAACTTAGCTTCATTGGCGTTTGGATTTTCATCCAAAGCGGTCGTAAGTAAATACTTTGCGACCAAAGTCGTGCAATTTATTTATAATATTTGAAATTACTGGTAAACAATTCCTTTTGAATTTTATTTTATTATTGGTTTATAACAGTTTTACTGTTCGATTTACTAAATATATAAAAATTTCAGTTTATATTTTAATGGACGATAAAAGTGGTCCAGCCCCAACGATGGAAGTGGCGGAGGAAAGGACACGTGATCAGCCAGGAAGGAAGAGGAAGTTACGTGAACGTTTGAGCTCAACATCAAGTGCGGACTCTTCGTCAACCCAAAGTTCATCATCAGATAGTTTCGCACCAACTAAAAAACGCAGGAAGAATAAAAACAAAAAGAAGAAAAATCGTAAGTTAGACAAGTTAATTTCAGTTGTGGCTGATATACAAACCCAGTTAAATAACGCAAGTACTAATTACCAGCACTCTGAGACAAACTGGGATGATGACTACCTTAGCATTTGTGTAGACCCAAACATTTGTAGTGATATCTGCGAAGAAGATTCCAATACTACACTGACTGATAAAACTAATGAATTATTAAATGAACAGCAATTTAAACTTTCAATTAAAACGAAAACAAAAGAACCAGTAATCCCACACGCCTCTGCAGCCCATTTAGAACAGCTGAAAGAGCTTCAGCGCTTTGGAGAACTGGACTGGAACAGTGTACGCTACTCTGAAACTCAGAAACACTACCTCCATTCCCCCGGATTTACAACCCTAGATGCAAATGAAGAGGTAAAGCGATATGATAATACCAAGTTTTCAGCAAAAATGGAAAACGCATTTGCAGGATTGACATATGCTTTGCTCAAACAGAACGAAGCCCTTCAAACGGATTTAGGTCAATTTTTACGTGACGCACAACAGCAAACTGGATGTGCAGCTGGAATTGGGTCAAAATTGAATGAAATTATTTCAAACGGTGAGTTCGCAAAAGTTACAAGAGATATATTTCAAATAGTATGCGGACACAGAGCAGAGCTTATCCAGAGCAGGCGAGAATCGACACTTACCGCAGTAAAAGTTCCGTATTTCAAAAATGTATTTAGAAAAATTCCACCTTCTTGCGCTACTCTATTTGAAAGTGAAAAATTTTGCTCGACATTGGAGAAAGCCGGCGGATTGAAAAACATTTTTTCACCGCACACTACTGACAAAGAACGAGCTTCTGAACCACAGTATGCACCCGGAACGTCAAAGACATCGTTCAACCAACCCAGAAAACTTCAGGGCAAACCAGAACCTCGGCCGAAACAGAATAATACTAAGAAATTTGTCTCGAACGACAACTTTCGAGGGCGAGGTGGTAAACAGCAAAGGCGACACAATGAGCAGCCGTTTAAACGACAAAATTCCCCCTCATCCCACCGGGATAGGAGAGGAAATAAACGGAGATTCTGACTCAAGGTCATTCCGTGCCGGTCAACTAGTAGAATACTACGCTCGTTGGAGAATGCTCAGGGCTCCGCCTTACATTCTCAAAATCATAAATGGCTACCGTATACCATTCAAAATAAAACCACCTTTACATATGCCAAACAAGCGTACCACGAGAATACCACGTTCACTAGAAATGACGAAAATTATTCACAATATGCACACCCAAGGTGTCATAAATATTGCGAAACACTCCCCAAGTTTTGTGTCATCAATGTTTCTCAGACCAAAAAGCGACGGCTCAATGAGACCAATTTTCAATTTAAAGAAACTGAACGAATATGTCGCCATCGACAAACTCAGGTTAATAAATCATCATCGTGTGCCAGACTTCCTCCAAGAGAAAGACTGGATGGTCAAAATAGACCTTCACCAGGCCTATTTCCACCTCTCAGTATCTCCGAACCATCGACGCTTTCTACGTCTCATTTACGAAGACCAAATGTACGAAATGACATGCTTACCGTTCGGGCTCAGCTCGGCTCCAAGAACATTTGCTTCAGTAAGCAATTGGATAGCTCAAAAGTTACGAGAACAAGGCCTACGAATAATAGTGTATCTGGACGACTACATTCTGGCTCACCAAAACCCGCAAACACTTCAAGACCATACTATGACTACTGTGAGACTGCTAGAGTACCTGGGCTGGAAGATAAACAAGGAGAAATCGGTATTAATACCACGACAAGAAATAGAGTATCTAGGTGTAATTTGGGACCCGTGGAACAATGTAAAAATGTTACCAAAAAGATTACTGAACAGACTAGAAACAGCACTGGTCAACAGATTAAATTCAAAATCGACGAATTTAAAAGACTTTCAGAAACTCATAGGCATATTAAACTTCGCAAGTTTTGTGGTTCCAAGAGGACGACTGAATTATCGAGCCCTACAGGTACAAGCAAACAGCCTAATAAATTCACATGGCCTGGCGGTTCCGCTGAATCTAAAGTCATTACAGGAATTGCAATGGTGGATGGAAAATTACACAACAAGCTCTCGCTTACACAATCCCCAACCAGAGCAATACCTCACCACAGATGCAAGCGACTTAGGATGGGGTGCCAAATTAAACAACCAAGACTTTCAGGGAACTTGGTCTCCGGCAGAACAAAAACTACACTGCAACCAAAAAGAAATGATTGCTATTCTAAAAATTTTACAAAATCAATACCACTACCTTCAGTCGAGTACACTACTAATTCAATGCGACAACAAGACAGTAGTGTCATATCTTCGCAACGAAGGAGGTACGAAATCACAGGCATTAGTGAACCTAGCCAAACAAGTGTTCTCTGTTCTAGACAAATACAACATTCACATGACGATTTATCATATACCCGGCAATTACAACACAGATGCAGACCATTTGTCTCGCCAGAAACCTCGTCCAGAGTGGCACCTTCTTCCGAAAATAACGAATATAGTTTTCAAGAAATGGGGAGAACCCGAAATCAATCTCTTTGCCTCTCGCCAAGCTCATGTGGTCCCCAGTTACTGCACAATCGACAGGAACGACATTCAAGCTCAATCTTACGATGCACTAGGAATGACTTGGAACTTCAAACTAGCTTGGGTATTTCCTTCCCCATTCCTAATACCCAAAGTGTTGAATCACTTAAACAAGTCAGAGGGAGTTTACCTGATAGTTGTTCCACGGTGGGAGAAAGTGTATTGGAGGCCAGACTTGAAGAACAGAGCCCTAAGTCCTCCATTCACGATCAGAAATCTACCAGACGTTTTAGTAGATGCAACGACCGGTCAGCCTCCACCGAAAGCCATCGAAATGACACTGGAAGTATGGAGATGTGGGGGTGGGATCAAAGTTTAACTGATTGGACTAACGAACAGAAAGCTCTTTTATCTTCCGCCTGCAGAAAGTCTACTCTGAACACATACAGGTCAGCTTGGAAAAGATGGCTCTCCTGGTGCGCAAAGAACCTGGTTAGCACACGAAATCCCGACGGATCACAGTTGGCAAAATTCTTAACTGATTGTCACCTAGAAGAAAAACTGTCATTGAGTAGTATCTTACTACATAAATCAGTGGTATCTACATTTACCAACTTAAATGATTTTAATAAGTTAAGTTCGCACACATTAGTTAAACAAGTTATCAAGGCGATTTAACTAGCTAATCCAAAACCGCTTCAGGCACCTATATGGAACGTTGATACTTTGATTCATCATCTTAGTCAGAAACCCACCGAGAAAATGAGCTTCTATGCAACCTCAGGACACACGGCTGTTATCCTGCTTTTATGTTCAGGACGAAGAATACATGATTTGACACTTCTAAGAACTTCACCAGAACACTGTCAAATCTCTCAGGACAACATCATTTTATGGCCTACATTTGGATCTAAAACGGATACAGTAAGCCATCGACAATCAGGTTGGAAATTTTCACGGAATAATGAGAATAAAAATTTGGACCCAGTCTACTGGATAACAGAACTAATACAACTGTCAAAACAAAGACGAGAATCTGTCAACTCTAACTGCCTTTTCATTAGCACGTACGGCAAACCTAGACCAGCCACGCGAACCATGATTGCAGGATGGGTGAAAAACATTCTCAAATCAGCAAAAATAGAAGCCACTCCGGGTAGCTTCAGATCAGCCGTTGCATCAAAAAATTGGATCGATAATTTCCAACTCGACGATATACTAGCAAAAGGAAATTGGAAATCAGCCAACACTTTTAAAAAATTCTATCGCAGGGAAATTATACCCTCTAATCTAGAATCAAGGTCAATTACAACTTGTTTTGAGCCTATAAATTAAAATAAAATCATTATTGATTTATTAAATTGATTGTGTCAGTGATTCAACTATTGTATGTTAATCATCTTGTTATTTGGTATAAGTAAATAAACGCATGTGTTAAATTAAATGAATTTTATACTTAAATATTCAGTGCCTATCATAGAATACACATCACATTGGCGTTACCATCACCACCAGGCGATAACAAACACGTCTCTCATGTACAAATTAGGTTTCGAATTACGGTACAGTTGTTTAATAGCGATGTTTTACCTGCAAATAAAACATTTATTAAACATACTTACCTCATTCGAAACCTAATACTTTCTATCTCTGCCTGGTGGCCATACATAAGAATACCAATGAAGCTAAGTTGCGCAGAGCGCCCTGCCTGCAGTGGTGATGGTACGGGGGGCGCTAGAGGGGAGCGGAAGGGGCGGAGTCAACGCTGATTGGACGGCGCGAAGGGGCGGACCAATCATAGCACGACTAGTACGGAACGAAAGTCAAGCACGCTACTCTCATGTATAAATTAGGTTTCGAATGAGGTAAGTATGTTTAATAAATGTTTTATTTGCAGGTAAAACATCGCTAGTAAAGTAATATTTATTGACCTTTAAATAACGTTCGTTACAGGCAAGTCTTTTTACATTGGTTTATTAATTACTTAAAAAAAATTAACTTAAGTAACTTATTTTAAAGTAAAGTAATATTTATTGACCTTTTAATAACGTTCGTTACAGGGAAGTCTTTTTATATTGGTTTATTAATTACTTAAAAAAAATTAACTTAAAAAACTTATTTTAAAGTAAAGTAATATTTATTGACCTTTTAATAACGTTTGTTACAGGGAAGTCTTTTTACATTGGTTTATTAATTACTTAAAAAAATTTAACTTAAGAAACTTATTTTAAAGTAATATTTATTGACCTTTTAATAACGTTCGTTACAGGGAAGTCTTTTTATATTGGTTTATTAATTACTTAAAAAAAATTAACTTAAAAAACTTATTTTAAAGTAAAGTAATATTTATTGACCTTTTAATAACGTTTGTTACAGGGAAGTCTTTTTACATTGGTTTATTAATTACTTAAAAAAATTTAACTTAAGAAACTTATTTTAAAGTAAAGTAATATTTATTGACCTTTTAATAACGTTCGTTACAGGGAAGTCTTTTTATATTGGTTTATTAATTACTTAAAAAAAATTAACTTAAAAAACTTATTTTAAAGTAAAGTAATATTTATTGACCTTTTAATAACGTTTGTTACAGGGAAGTCTTTTTACATTGGTTTATTAATTACTTAAAAAAATTTAACTTAAGAAACTTATTTTAAAGTAATATTTATTGACCTTTTAATAACGTTCGTTACAGGGAAGTCTTTTTATATTGGTTTATTAATTACTTTAAAAAAATTAACTTAAAAAACTTATTTTAAAGTAAAGTAATATTTATTGATGTTTAAATAATGTTCGTTACAGGCAAGTCTTATTACATTTGAATTATTAATTACTTTAAAAAATGAACTTATAAATCTCATTTATATAAGATTACTTAATAATATTATGATATAGTTATTAGTAATATTTTATTATGATTGTTCGTTACACAAGAACAATGATCCACAAGCTGCATTGACATATATTCGCTGAGTTTATAAAATAATGAGTGATAAAAAGGATTGCTTTCAAAAACACACTTAAATTTTTGTTTGAATGTAATAAAAATAAAATTGTGATCCATTATACTATTAGGTAATTTATTGTACATCAGTATTTTGGTATAAAGCCTCTGCTTCTTACATTTAGGCTAATCTATTTAATGGTAGGATTTTGCTATAGGGTGTAGGGGTGTACTAATAAAGGATATTTATAAATTCAGTCTCTGCTAGTGTTGTAACATGTGCCTCTTTGTTTCTAGGACAGCGGAGCATTCGCAATGACTCCACTATACCTGTACTGCGGGCTCGCGTGTCCCCTACTACTGGTGCCACTGGAGTCCTCCTCGCCGCTGGAGCTGGCTGCCGGCGTGCTCTGCACCGGGGTAGGGGACACGGCCGCCAGCTGGATAGGATCGCAATACGGACGGAACAAGTGGACGGGTAAGGGACTCACTGCCTACAATTATGTGTAAAATAATTTGAATCGTAGTTTTTATAACGATGGGTTGTAGGATAGTTTAACAAATAGAGTACTATGTTGTAATGTGTTGTCGGAACCCGAACACAACTCGGTATAAATGCTAACTGCAGCTGGTGCGATGTCGTGCTATATGGAAATGTAGATTACAAATTTCACAATGTAGACTTGTGCGATTCGAGGACGCTTGCGTGCAGTCCGCGGTACGGTTTTTTAATTTTCTCATCTGATACAATTGTTTTTGTATTGTAGATATTTATAGGTATTTGATTTGTTTTAGAATTATTATTGCATTGTGTCAAAATGGCCGTTTTGATAGAAAAAAAACTTAGTCGACTGGCGCTGCTAAGTGTAACGTAAGAACTTGAGAACTGGCACAATACACACAGTGCGGTGGCCAATCAAGTAAGAATAAAAAAAAAATGAGTAACGTCTATTTTTTCTTGTTAATTTTTGTTAATGTCATCAGTGGTTGACAATTGTATACCTGTAACCCTATATTTTCTGGTTGTTGGTTGGGGCGTGTCCTGCACTGACGTCCCGCTGAGATGTATTTTGCATTTCTTCCCTCCATCCTAACGCAATCAGCCGTGCTCATTTAAATGACGGAGCACTGGCGGTAAAATCTGTTATTTGAATTGCTTCAGAAAATTGTGGATTGTGCGAAAATGGCCGTTTTGACGTAGAATAGGCCGCAGTTAGTATTAAACAAAACATAATTTTTAATACTAACTCTGATCTATTCTATGTCGAAACGGCTATTTTACCACAATGCAATTTTAGTTCTGAGACAATTCAAATAACAGACTCGACTAACTAATCTTTGTCGCTGGCACAACAGTTCTACTCCTATTGCGTCAGGTGTAAACCCTGTAATGTATATACAGGGTTATCGGTTAGAGGTGTACTAAGCTGAAAAGTGGTCACTATACTCAGCCTAAGGAAAAACTCTGACTATGAGGACCAAATCTGAATTCGAGAATAAAAAACAGCTGTAACATTGCAAAAGTTGATCGGTCGTCGACAAAATGTATGGAATTGTAAATATTTTTTTTGCAATTTTTTGTTGGTCCCATAGTGAATGTTGTTTCTTAGGATGAGTATAGTGTCCCCCTTTCGGCTTAGTACACCCCTAACCAATAACCCCATATGTGGTTAAAAATATTATTTAAAAAGTATGTTTAAAAAAAAAAAACTTTAGTGTAGTGGTAAATAATATTGACGTGGTTGCAGGGAACACCAACAAATCTATAGAGGGCACAGCTTTCAATATTGTATCGCAGATGGCAACTGTATACATATTGCAAGTGTTTGGTGAGTATTATAATCTATATACAGAGTTGTATGTATGTAGGTCTGTCGTTGTGATAGACAACAATTACTATTGGACTAACTCGGAATATGTAAAATCATTTTTATCCCACGTTCGCTGAAAAAAAATGGCGTCTTTGTCTGTGTATTTATTGCAAATCTAGTGATTCTGCAAACTTTAATGTGTAATATTGGTGGATTATTAACCATTTATGTCTTGTTTATGTGCACAAGTGTGGGCAAGCGATATATTGACGGAATGGCGTGGTTTTCGTGTTCGCGGGAAATCTACATAGAAACCCTGGTAAAGTCTCCACCGCTTTAAGAGAGTACATGATGTGACTTTAACTTGACCACGATGACTTATTACATAATATTTGACTTAACTTTATTGATTAATAACTCGAAAATTGATAAACTTGAAGCTGGCAAATATACAAACCGTATGGCGCCATTAAACAAAAAAAAAGAAAAATAATAACAAGCAAAAAAGTTCCCGTCGAATTGAGTATCTATATTTTTGTGAGTAGATAAAATCCTCTTGAATCGATTTGTAACATATTTTTATTTGAAAGGGTAGTCGCCAAGTGGTTGCCTATAAAATCTATCAAAATAGGTAGTCATATTTCACATAATTATTAGTAGCCGAGCGAGTGAAACGTGTTTGCTTCGTGTGTGGCACTTATTACCCGACTGCGAAGAAAAGAGGGTTATGTTTTTCGAGTGTATCTATGTATTCTTTGTATATTTCTTTGGAACGTCCTAGAGCTTAAACAGCTTGTCGTATTTCTATGTGAATGGTGTCAATAGATTCGTCTTCACCTGCAGATGGTCATAGGCTTCACTAGTTGCATCCCGCGATTCTACTTGTTAAGATACGCGAGTCTAAAATTCTTAATCGGGTTTATTGAAGTAACTTTTATCGAGTTGTTCCTTTCGTCTGTCAGTTTGTCTGTAAATGTTGTATGTAGTTAAATAACGTATTGTTTCAGATGCAATAGAGGCAAACAACGCGTTGATCCGAACAGCTGTAGCGGCGACCGTGTCTAGTGTGGTAGAGGCGCTCACAGTGCAGGTCGATAACTTGGTGTTACCGATACTCACTCTGATCGCATTTCAACTCACCTGGCCGTTGAGATAGATCGACAATACTCACCAATAACCCCTCTATACAAGGATATGCTGGCCCGAAGGTCCGAATAATGTTATTCTCGTCAAAAGCACGTAAAAAAATTATGTTTTTAATTATTATTATGTGTATTTGTGTTGTTTTAGTGCGGCCTACATCATTTTTTTTACGAGCTTTTGACGAGAATAACAGCATTCGGAACTTTTCTTAGATTTTCGAAAATCTTCAAATTAAACGTTATTATTAAATTCTGAGTAAAATTAAATAAAATAGGTACCTATACGTTATTTTTCGTGTATCTTTTCATTATCGTAAATAGTCCATTGAAATGTTACATTTTTTAGGCCTTACCTTGCGTTTTTTAGAGGACGCAATTTTATTTTTTTGATGTGTAGGGTGTACACTTACCCCGTAAAGCTAAAATCAAGTTTGTGGGGTCGCCACCCTTGTCCCACGGCCGCCATCTTGAAAATAGGGGTTGAAACGGTTTTTACGATATATCTCTTAAACTATTTATCTGATAAAAAAATTTTTTAACGTTTTTTGTTGCAAATTAAATTCTCTATAACTTTGGTCCAGTATTTTTTTGTCGTAAAACTATAAATAAAAAAGTTATAAGTGAAAATGTTCAGAAATTCGAGAAACAAAATTATATTTTTCGATATAACTTTTTTTTTATCATTTTACGAAAAAACGATATCAGACCATTTTTGTAGATCGTTTTTTAAGGAACAACTTTTATATGCAACATTTTTTAATTAAGTCAATAGCTAAGGTTTTACAGCGCTCCGAAGTGAGTACTATTTTTCAGTACTCTTAACTATACAGTAAAATGGGGCGACTTTCAAATTACGAGGTGACTTTGATGATTACTTTTTTTATTTACATTTTCACTAATATATTTGAATTTACTGAACGCATCCTTTTGTTTTTTTTTTGTATAGCAACTCTGATATTGTCGGCCATTTTTTCTCGCGGCGTGAGCGCAGAGGAGTGTGTGCATCAATTGTAAAAAAATAATTTGGGCAGGCATTAAAAACATGCCCAAAATCATATGGTGAAAACTTCTGTGGTGCAAACGTGAGTATTGTTATTACATTGTTACTGATTTGGTAGGCTCATTGTAAGATTCAGTGTGATTCCGAGCGTTTATAGAGTGTTTGTTGGGGGCCATGTTTTTTCACTTTTTAGACTATGAATATAATATGGGGCTTATTTGATGGACTGCATGAGGTGACTTTGATAGCTATCAAAGTTACCCTTGAGCCTAACTGATTATCGTTTTTTAACTAAATGTGCTGGTTATCAAAGTGACCCCTTTCTTTGATTTTTTAGGTTAAGAATGGTACGAGATTATAAGAAACCGGCGGGTAGTCGCAATTACAGGAACTATACGGAAGATTCCCTCGAAGAAGCATTAGAAAAGGTTACAAATGGTGGCTTGAGCATTAATGCAGCTTATTTAAGTTATAAAATACCATTTGGAACATTATATAATAAATATAAGGGCCTACATGGTTCGACTCTTGGAGGGCAACCCATTTTTGTGAGTACATTTAATGAGTAGGTACGTAAGTTAGTTTGATCTCTGTCATAATAAGTTGTTTCCTAATAAGTAAGTTAAAATTACATTTGTATAACATGTGTACTGTGTAGTATAAGGTTGATCTCGTAAATAATAATTTGTTGCCAAATAAATAAGTTCAAATTACATTTGTATAACATGTGTAGTATAAGGTTGATCTCGTATATAATAAATAAGTCTGATTACCTTTAAAAAGAGAAAACTGTAATTGTTTCTTTAATAGTTAGTTTTTTATAAATATATATGGTTTAATTAAAATAAAAAGTGTTTTAAAACTGGTGATCAAATTAACCCCCTTGTTCAAAGTCGCCCCTAAAAATTTTAGAGACGCGTAATTTTTTTATTTATGGTTGGAATTTTGTTTTTGTTTTTTTGATCTATTCCTTTACGGGGCGGCTTCGCTTATACGTCGAAAAAACAGTGTCTATCAAAGCGACCCCGTTCCAAGTATAGAGTTGATAGGCTACAATTTATTTTTTTTCTCAGAAAGTAATGATAAAAAATTTTTTTTATTGCAGTTAACGAAAGTGTAAGCCAAGTCGTCGATGTTGTATTTTTTTGTATATTTCAATGTCGTAAAATGAAGGAGTTATTTCAATTTAAATTTTAAAATTAATCAAAGTAACCCAATTTTACGTACATATTTTATACGTGGGGGTACTAATAATGTGACATCAGTTATTTTTTTATTTTTTTATTTTGTTATTATAATTCTTTTAATTAGTAATTTCGCAATGTTATTAATAATTAATTATTGACTCTTTTCCACTCCATTACAGAATTTTACATAATGAAGCTACAAAATGTATGAAACTATATATGTATAGTGACCACTTTTCCACTTAGTACTCTAAACAACAATTTTATAGGGAGCTACGTAACTTCGGACTCAAAACTGATCCTACGAAATGTGCCGGCCGTCACAGTTGAACCGTCAGTTGGCATAGAAACGAATTTAACTATTGTTGATATGCCCATTTAGAGATGCGCGGTTAAAGTTTCGTATATTTTGTACGAAGAGTGCAAATAATACATACAAGATAAACATGTTCGAGCAACTTGCCACCTGCAGTTCTGACGACCCACTTCCTAGACTGAATACTTTCTGTTAAGTGTTATAACATTCCATGTAACACAGGTTACGCTACTAGTGGAACTATCCCTCAGGGTCTATAGTAGAGTGTATTTTATTTACCAAAGGGTTATTTTGTTAATTATGATATTTTTATAATACATTATTCTTTATAAATTATTGTGTTTGTTTTGCAAGTTATTTTTAATATTGAATCACATATTAAATTCTATAGATTACCAGTTTCGCTTATGAATAGTCACTGCCCTATATTTGAATAGTGGTGTATGGCATTGCTTAGCCTTTCATATCATACAATCTAGTAATCCCAACTACGTATATCATGGACATACGCACTATAATTTGTGTTTCCTACGCATTTTAATATCGAAGATCTAGAATCCTCCTACTAAGGAAAGGGTTGCCATGTTACATTACTAGAATATTTTATAACTTTCGTCTTTAATTTAATGCACCATTGATGTAGGAGCCACTTCGATAAATCTCGTAGCTTGATTTAAAACTGAGATCCAGTGTTACATGATGTAATGATGGTCATTCAGGATGTATACCTGGATTTCTGATTTGTAACAAAGTAGGTACTTAAATGTGTTAGCCATAGAATTATGAATCCCTACTATACCTACTATGGTACGTATCTAGTAGACCATAAATTCTATCAAAAACGTCTATAATTGGGTATGTATCATAAAGTTAACCTACTTAATCTGATTCCAAAACCTTTTGATTTTCATATTTTCCTATCGTCTCAATAAGTAACACTACATCAAGCCGCAAGGTAGGAGGTAGACAGAGAAAGAAATAGACGACGGGCACATGCCATCTCAGTCACACTGCAACAAGGAAGGAGATATACAATGTCAAATGAAATAGACAGAGCGACCGATTTCTTGTTCCGTAGCGTATGGCCGGTTATTACATTGTTTAGCAAATCAAGTGCTAAACAAACTCTGAGGTTAAATCATTTATTTGATGTAAAATCACTTTTTTAATATTAGGGATAATTTGTGTAAAGATCTGAAGAAACTTTTTGTAGAGAATCGTACGATGTAGTTTTAGTGGCTGTAACAATATAAGCGAAGTATATTTACAATATTCACCATAGCAACCATAGCTAATAGTGATAGTTACTATTGAATTTACTGACTTTTTTGCCGACACGTTTGGAATGACTCTATTTACTGAACTGTAGGAGATATACAATGATTACAATTTACATTGAAATGAAAGAGACAGAGCAACTTTTTTTTGTTTAGTAGAGAATGAGTGTATTACTGAACCCGTGGATTCCCGTAATTTTATTGTTATGTCATTGTCAGTTTAGTTGTAAAACTGACGTCAATTAATTTTTTTCTTTTTACATATGTTAGTTACCATTGGGCCGTAGACAGAGAAAGATCTAGCAGATACATGCCAGTCTGTCACACTATAACAAGGATAGAGTTATACAATGTGATATAAAAGAGAAAGAGCGATCGATTATTTGTTCCGTAGCGTATGGCCGATTTTTACATTGTTTTGCACATCGTGTACTGAATAAACCTTGAGTTAATATGTTTATAATAAGGTTTTAAGGGCTATAACAGTAAAAGTAAAGAATAATTTCGCCCATAGCTGCTGCAGCAGTTACTATTGTCACCATAGCAGCTAGTAGTAGGTATTAGTAACTATTAAATCTACTGTATTAAGAATACTGTACTCAGTGATTTAGCTGGCGATATGAAGTCATCGTGTTTCAAATTTAAAAAAAGAAATACTTAGCATAATTCCAAAAATATGTGATCTCATTCTTAAAATGGCGTAATCTTAAAATACCGATAAAAATTAAACATACCGTATTGTATGAATTAGGTTCATTGCTTCTATTTACAAGTGTTAAACCACACTATTATTTATGATATTTAAGTATAATAAATACTTAGTGTGGTTTAACATAGTTTATTATAGATATATTTTCTTATAAGTATATGGTTCGCTGGCTGTCAAATGAAAAATGATTTTTACATCTCATTGGTGCTATAATAGTTACTATTGTCGCCATTGCACTACTGTCCTTTTCGTAGACTCTGTGAGTTTCTGTATAATTTTATATTTTTTAATCTTCACGCTTTGCTTACATTACAATGTGATGATTTTGTTCACGGACAGGTTTTTTATTTTGTAATTTTTGTATATTTTAAACTAGTTAAAAGTATGCTATAAAATGGCCAATAAAGATGAATCGTTACATACTCAAGGAGACGCGACAACTTCGCTAACGCAATCTGAAGATTCCGACTGTTCGCGTGACTCTCACTGCAGTTCGGATTCGATGACGTACACTCAAGGAACGAAACATACAGGAGACATAGCGGATCTTCTCGCAGTGTTTGTGACTGAAGAGTCATCAGAATCATTGGTACTTGATAAATGTGATTTGAAATCTACAGATGCAAATTCTATGAAACGACGGAAACCAGTGCACACTGGACAAAAGGCGTATGAATCTTCAACGGATCCTCTATCAGTGTCTGTGTCACAAGATTCGTCAGAATCTTTTCAAGATGATAGAAAGGGTTTTCTACTTACAAATGCACTAAAGTCCTTGAAACGACGCATATTAACACATTCTGGAGAAAAACCATACAAATGTAATACATGTGAATACAAATGTCTTAAAGAAAAAACTTTGAAAAAACACATTGAAACCAAACACTTTGGATTAAAACCATTTGAATGTGATATGTGTGATTATAAAGGTACCGAAAAAAGAAATTTAATAAGACATAAAGAAATCAGACACTTCAATGTTGGGAAATATCAGTGCGATATATGTAAATTTAAATGTGGACATCCGAGTGCTTTGAAACAACATATAAAAATGCACACTGGAGACAAAGCACACAGGTGTCATATGTGTGATTATGCATCTGTAAGCAAAACTAATTTGAGAAGGCACATACTAACACATACAGGAGAGAAAGATTACGAGTGTGAGGTATGTCATTTCAAGACGGCTACTCCATTAGGCTTGAAGCGACACAGGATGATACATACTGGTGAGAAACCATATTTATGTGACATGTGTAACTATGTCAGCGCAAACTCAAGTGGTTTAATAAAACATAAGTTAGTACACACACAAGAGAAGCCCTATGAATGTGATGTTTGTAGTTACAGAACCAAACAGCTGAGTAATTTGAAACGGCATATGAAGACTCATACTGGAGAAAAAACATTTTCCTGTGAGATCTGTCAACGTAAATTTGCAGATTCAACTGTTATGAAACGTCATGTTCAGACGCATTCTACAGATAAACCATATAAATGTGAGGAATGTAGTTATGAGACTGCAGACCCAAATAATTTGAAAAGTCACCTATTCAAACACTCTGGCGAGAAACCTTATAAGTGTGATGTGTGTGATAATTCATTTGCAAAACAGTGTTATTTGAAGAGGCACATGAAAAGGCATGGGGCAAAACATAAAAAAATTATGATCAAAAATGAAAAGTCAGTAGTTTATAATGAGATATTAATACCATAAGTAAGCTAACTATAATGTAACATTATGATATAAGTTTGCATAATTGATCATTACATTTCGAGGTGGTTAGGACGCTGAGGCTGTTCTGATTAATGAATGTATTATGAGTATAATACCAACTTTAATTAAACTATTTTCATCTGAGTAAAAACGAATGCTCGTAATTGATTAAGAAACAGCTTCTTTTAGTAAAAAATCTGTTTTTGTGCAAATGAAGTAAAGTGAAAAGAGTGAACATGCATAATGGCATATTAAGAGACTAAAAGTGATGCATTATAAAGAATTACGAGGAAGTGTGTTGGAAAAAATATTGTAAATAACTTCAAAAGATTCACATTCATATATTTATTAGAATATCATTAATAATTAAATCAGTTAATTTTAAAGATAATGCCTCAATTTATATTTTACTGTAGCTGATACTATGGCGCATCCAGCAGTGGGTTAGATGGATTAATTATAACAATTTTATTTTTTACATACATAAATAATAATACATACAGCTGCCATATCCTTAATTGAAAAAATATTTTAGGTAGGATGCTAGGATGTGCAACTTGTGATGATAAAACAATTTTTAAGATAGCCCATTATAAACATATGCATTAAAATTTAAGGCAGCAGAAATAAGCTCATATACAGCCTACATTATACACTACTTTTTTGAATAGTTATACAAAAGCCTATGTTATTAGTATTTTGGAAAATTGATATATTCTTTATTTAGTTTCTTGAAACTTTTGACTAAATTTCTCTATACAGGTGAGCCAATAATTTTTTTGCTGGTTTTATTACTAACAATAGGATAATGTTAACTTGTTAGACTTTGGCGATTATTACAGTATGTAAAGAACTATGTTTGTCGTTCCTAGGCATAGTAAATATGTTTTGTATGAACCTTAAGCTTGCTGCTTATACTCGTAGAGGTACACATGCATCATTATTACACATAGTGGTATGTAAATAATTGGCTTCTGCAACATCAAAGCAGCTTGCAACATCTATATTATTATACTAAGGTATATATAATATAAATATGTAAGAGTTTGTTTTTAGTAAGTAATCTCTTGAACTGAACCAGTTTATAAAATTATTTGTCCAGTATAATGCTTTTATTTCTGAGCTTAGGTGTCAGTCTTTATATATATTATATTTTTATTTGAAATTATAATGTGATAAAACATGTAATAAAAATTTATTTTACACTATTATATTTTAACATGAAATAACGATAATTGATTGTGTCTTTTAATTTATGGGAGCAACACCGCGGGCGATGTTATTAAAATTAATACTTAGAGATACCATGTTTATTTAATTTACCAAAGGGCTATTGTATTATAAATAAAAGATTTTTAAAATTGAATCATTATTTTATTACTTAATTGGCGGGTTATATATGTAACTTAAAATTAGTGCAATGACCTGTTTACATTTTCACTTAAGAATACTCACTTTACAAATCTGGTCAACAGTGCATAGATTCTTCAGTAGGTAGTTAATTAAATTAAAATATGTCATATCATTGACAAAAGTCATTTAAAATTGTTTGATAACAAATGTATTTACAAAAAACTTGATGAATCACGAAATATTAGTTTACGTGTTGAAATTATTTGAAATTAGAATTTTGTATTGCAGGTGGTAAATTTAATATCTGTAAAACGATTATTTTACTCCAAAGAAATCAACATCAAGAATTGCAATAAGGTACGTCATAGCTTGCGAGAACGAGATGCTATAATTATGTTTTACTAGTGAAAAAGAGAAAGAGATACTGATGTAACGTCCTTATCACCTCTCGAATCTGACAGAAGTTTGTCAAACAAATCGAGGCTGACTGATGACTTAATATTTTTAACTCCCAAATCTCCATCTTGTCAGAGGCAGTGGGATCGACCGATCTGTGAGTTAGACAAGTCAATAGTAATAAATAAGTTACGTAGTGGGTGTTCTGAATTTCTGAACTCATAAGAGGCATTCACTGATTTCATCCACCTTTTTTGGGAGAGTTTCCCAATATAACATACATAAGTGTCTTATGTGCGGTCACGCTATGTCTCATTCTTAGATAAATGAGAAAAAATACAGGGCCTGAATTGATAAAAAATATTGCAGCACTAAATCATATCTTATCCATTATAGTTTTAATGCAATACTTTTGTAAGAACGAGAAGCACTATAGTGACGCGTTACGTATCTAGTAGTAAAATATCTTTGTTTCACTCTCATAAAACTTGCATGCATGCAGCATGTTTTAAATTTTAATAGGTCACATTTTCATGCACCGCCTAAATTGCAGCATCTAAACGTCTAATTATTCAATTTTTCAAGTCCTACATTGGTTTTTCAAATGAATGTTTGGTAGCAAATAGTTGAGTACTTTTATATAACTTTTTTTTTCGTGAATCGGAAAGGCTTGAGCTAGTTTTCAGCGTTTCTTGGCCGCCAGAATTCTTAATTCTTTGTTCCGTATAGGACAGATTCGTGGAAAGTACAGAAGTACAGTAGATGGCCGGCACTATGAAATATTTATTTCGCTAGACTTATACTTAGACATAGACTTAGACAGTGTACGTAATATAAGGGTTTCAAAATATAGATATAATGTTCTGTCTACGTTGCCATTAATAGGCATGCGAAATTAGATTAGGCCAAGACATAAGCCTTCTATTATAAGTTTAGGACAAACGACTGAAATACAACTTACATTTAACATATACATTTATTATAAAATTAAAACGTAGATTCTGGCAACTCATCTACACCATAGTAATAGTCAGTTATAAATGCTTTTCCAGTCACACATCCAAGAGCTGACCGAGCTTAAGTTGCATAATGAATGTATTTGTCTTCTCGCTCGTATGTTTTCACTATTTCATTAAGTACTTGTCAAGTTTTAAACTGATTTGATAAAAATATGGCGTTGACTGATAGAGACAATGACAATAACATAGCAGATTATTTACAATATATTTATTATATATAAAAAGTAAAATAACTATATATACACAGTACCTATTTAATGTCGTATGATTATTATGTACTTAGGAAACCTTATTTAAAATTATATTTTGGTTAAAAACTGTTATATTCTCAACATAATCATCATTACAACAAAAAATCAGGAATTGACAAATATTAATAATACAGTTCGTAAATGCGAGTGAGAGTGCGTTTACTTCAATGTATAAGCCTATTAATTAAAATATTATGATGATCGATTCAGTGTAGAATTAATTAGTAGCGCTTGTAGCACAGTTGGCTGAGGCTGGCAAGGCACAGGTGCCTTGTTGAGCGTCTAGAACTTGGTGGCTTGCATTCCTAGGAAACATGGTGGTTAGGCGCCAAGCTCGCAGTGTGTACGGCCGCGAATGTACAACCTTGGTTTCACTAAGCGCTAGGCGCCGCGAATATTGTACAACATTGGTCTCACTAAGCGCTAGGCGCCGCGAATATTGTACAACATTGGTCTCTCTAAGCGCTAGGTGCCGCGAATATTGTACAACATTGGTCTCACTAAGCGCTAGGCGCCGCGAATATTGTACAGCCTTGGTCTCACTAAGCGCTAGGCGCTAAGCAAGCCGCCTGTTCTGTTTAAGTCTAAGTTAACTCTGCTCCGAGCGCTACAATTTATTTATTTATTTTAGGGTTGTCATTGAAAACAATTCAATCGAATATAAATTAATCGTACACAAAACAAATAAAAAGAAAAAACAATAAATGCAGACAAACTAAAACATTGCCAGTACACTAGGCGGTCTAATCTATGGCCTAAAGAAAACTTCTTCCAGGCAAACTTTGGGTGGATCGAACTTATAGAGGAAAGTCACGTCGGTGGTGTTTAAATTTTTAACACATTTTATATTCCGGTTTGTTTGAATATTGTATAATTGTAAATGTAAGTTAAGTAAGGGAGGTCTTTCGTATATTAGGCACAATAGTACTTTATCGGTTTCACATAGGAATATATTTAATTATTTTTGAAACACCGGTTTAGTGAGAATCACACTGTTTCATATTTCTCATTATTTTTCACTAAAGTATCCTGATGACGTATATCGGTTATATCTGTTTCTTGACTTACATTCAAACTTTCATTGTTTGTAACAACTATCTCACTTGGAATTATATTATTGATGTTATTTTCTTCTTTCACTTCCAGTTTTATCACTGACTTATTATCTGTTTTAAATGCTGTATTTGTATTTGCAGACTTGTTTCGTTTATTTTTTACGTGATGTTGTTCAAATATTTCAGATATGTTTCCGCTATTTCGTTTACTTTTGATGAGAGTACGTTTTTTCTTCACCCCCTTGCATTTTGTTTTGTATATTTTCTCTAAAGTTAGCACGTCTCGTCGGTTGATCGTCCAATCGATGATGGCCGTTTCGGCTCTTGTGGTTGGGTTATCTTCGGCATTGTAGTTTGGTATATCTATGTTCAGTATGTTCATTACTTTTTCTAAGATATCGTCGACGTAATAGTTAATAACTAGATCCGCTTTATTGTCCTGCAAAGAAAAAACAGAAATTGTTAGCTTTTAAGATGTCATAGTCCTTCCGTAATTCCCTAGAAATCAACGCAGAGTCTAAACCACTGAACCTAGATACATGAAATTTGGAGGGTGTATCCATTATAGTATTGGTGTCATATAAAAGGATTTTGGGAAATTCAACCCTTATCGGTCAAACGGGGGTTAGTAGTTTGAAATTTATTTATAGCTACTCCATTTTATGTACATAATAAGTTCCAGTATGTCCATATACAGGGTCACTGGTAATCAACAAGCATCTTCTTTCAGGTAGCTTATGATGACCATAAACAACAACTTTTGGACTTTTGAAAATTCGCTTTTCCATCCAATTCACTTTTCCATGCAAAAAAAAATATTGACGCGCGGCCAAATTTATGGGATTCTGTATGACAATGTATGAATTTCCAAAAATCTTACCATAAAAGTTGTTGGTTATCATCAGGAGAAAAAGAATGCAAAAGAGAAGAATTAAAAAGATGCTAGTTGATTAGCAGTGACCCTGTATATGTACCTACTAGCTGTGCCCCGCGGTATTACCCGCTGTAACTTAACTATCCCACGAGATCATTAAAAGTATGTCATTAATAAATTTATATATTAATAAATTTCTAAGCTACCTTCTCACCAATTTTGAGCCAAATCAGTTCCGCCGTTCTTTAGTTATAAATAGTGTAACTAACTCGATTTTCTTTTATATATATAATATAGATATGTATGTATACATATACTTAATCGAAATGCCCTAGTTGCAGACTCATAAACAACGGACATGACGGGACTGTTAGGGCGAGCCAAGAGCACCGATATAGTAAGATATTTACTAAACCACTCAATAGAGCGGGCGTGAAAACACTATAAAAATCTGTTGTTTGTTTAAGTCGTTAGCAAATATCTGGCGCACGTGGCCACTCGGCCACTGCCAAGGTTACTGATCTGCTAAAAATAGTATATTTTTTCGGACTTTTCAATTAATATTTGCATTGGAGCCAAAATCAATACAGTTGGAGCTTTACGGAAATCTTCTAAATATATTTTTGATTAACTGTTTTCTAACCAAAACTCAAGTTTCCCCTCTTTCTTGAATTGGGTATCAAAATGTAATTCGATTATATTTATGTCTCCTAGAAATGTTATACTACGACCAAAGTTTCAAACCAATCTTGACGAAATTTGGTAAATGGGTTCTACAAATTTTTAGATCTTATTATTTTGCGGATTATTTATCTTAAAAAAGAGGGGAAAACGCTATTTCGCCATTAACTGGACGTTTTCAATGCGGAACACAACATCAATAAGAATTGTAGATAGAAAAGTGTTTCTAGTGGTTGTAGATTTTTTTAAAGTCGTAATAAATATTGTGGTCTCGAGGTCGACTGTTCGCGGAACTACTAGTATATATTTGTCTCTATTTTTGACTTCCTCGACACGTGTTTCGCCTCAGCAGCATACGGTGTCTTCGTGAGCTAGCCTGGATTTAACATTAGGCAGAGTAGGCACGAGCCCAACACAGGCTAGGAGGAAGGCGCTAAAACATTTTTGAATGAAAAATGTTCATAGAGTAGAAAGATTGGCTTTTGTTGTCAGTGGATGAAAAAGTTAACAATTACCTACAGAATATGGGTCCCAAAACTTGCATTACTTAGGGGCATCCCTAAGTAATGGGGTCCCGACGATGGGGTCTACTTTTGGCTCATCATCGCTTGTAGCACAGATTGTCCAGGTGTAACTAATCGATCAAACGCTGATAATTAATTATAATAATTATCAAAATAAGTGTATAAACACTAGATACACTTTATTGTAGGTCAATCAACTTTCAGTATTTGATTTGCATAGCGATTTTATAAACATCAATATTTATGGCGCTTTCTTACTCAAAAATAGAGAAAACATTAGTTCTTAATAGAGAACTCATTTCCACGTTAACACAACACATAATATTTTTGCATTTTTGAATAGGTCACGGTAAATAAAATGCAATAAATTAAACCCTATTTCAATTGCAAAGCTGATTTGGAGTTAAAAGACGGACGGTTAACAACACTTAAAGGAACTTTATAGGGGTCATTTTGGTATCGTAAAAACCAAACATACCGCACGCGGAAAAATGTGGTGGCGAGGTATGTATAACGATATAGAAGCAACATGTGTCTACATGCAATAAAATGCCCTCCTCCTTGTTTGATGTCGGTTAAAATGCATCTTGTCTCGTCTCGGCTTTGGTAAACTCAGTTAGTTCGGTTCTGTCCAAATATTTTTCTGTATTGCTGCACGTACCGTTTTTAGTGATTTTAAAAAGTCTAACCATAATGGTTGATTCTTCTGGTTGATGGTCTTGGTTTTACATGTATGTGTCCTCCTCCAAGAATTTTGATTATTACACCAATCACTATTGCTATGACGACGAATGTCCCGAACACACATAAACATTTTATACAACAGTTCTGGCGTCGAACCACCACAACTCCTCCTCCTGACTCTACTCTGTTTTGGGCGTCCATGTTGAAATGACACTTGAACTTTTAACACGATTATAATTATATATTAATATTCCCGGTTCATGGATACTATTGAGAGCATCTGATATATTTGATTTTTTGTTAATTTTTAAGTTCGCGGAGACGTCTTCGGCTGTTGATTATTCTAACGAAAAGACCGCGTCGGCAGCAACACTCGCAATTTATATTTGAATCACTATAATTTCAGAATTTCTATCCATCGTGTGGGACACACGCACTAATAGCAGATTTTTTAATTTTTATTATTAGCTCTGGTAATAATATATTACGCAATCGTGTAAGAACTGGGCCTAAGGTTATTTTTGCATGCTAAGAATTCCGGCGAGTGAAAGTGTATTCTAATAGTGTTATCTGCGAGATAACTAAAAATGTATGAAAATAATAATTAATATATAAAAAATCCCGATCACTTATAACCCAAGAACAGCTAAACCGTACTATATTAGTCTCCGCCTGGAATAGCAAAATAACTATCGGAAAATTTAACGGACAAAATATTTACAGAAAATGAAATACTAGTAGTTTTCTTGTTTTGAACGAGGTTGTGGAATTAGCTGCCGGCAGTGTAACCACCTTGGTGACTTTGTCACTAGATCTGGTGATTTTTCACAGTTTCTAGCGACATTTATTCATCATTTTTTTATCGTTTTGGTGGTTTTTATTTTACTGGTGTATTCTGGCGACTTTCCTGTAATTAGACAAACTGACAGCCGAAAGAAAACATCCGTGTAAGCAAAAACGCTTCGCTCGCGCCTGCTTCGTGTAGTCAATAAAAAAAAACAAATTACCGGTTACGTTGTCATCTTCTACAGTTTATGTATCAGTGTTGATTCCCTTTCGCGGCGACCTCTGCTCCCGAGCGGATTAAGGCTTTTAAGAGAGCTGCCCCTAGGAATAGGAACAAGCCCACAACAATTCGTACACAACAGGTAGAACTTTTCTTTGCAGGCTCTGAAGGTTCAGGCATGGGCGGCGGCTGAGATAGAGGTGACACGAGCACCGCGCGCATTTCTACGGGAACCGTGTTTCCGTTCTCCATGCTTATATTTTACCACTTCTCTATAATATACAACACACTTCACTTCACTATAATTTTACACTACTGACTAAATAATTTATGGAATTATCCGATTAGAACTTGTAACTAACCTGCCACGTATATTTTTATTACTGATCAGTGATCGTATGAAATCTAACATTAAAAATAAAGTAAAAAAACAAAAGTTCGATCAATGGACTCGAAACGTGTATTGTTTTTAATTTGATTTAAATATTGTACAGGGTTCATAGTCTAATTGCAAATTGGCCATAGTCAATATGCAGTATTCAAAATACTAGACTATGTCCAAAATAACATCAAGATATACAAATTTTGAATAAAAATATATACGCGATAGATCCGTTATTGTCTACACCAATATTTTTAAGAGCACTATGTTGATTGAATTTACTCAAAATATATTTTTTTATGCGGATGCGTAGGTTCCGGTTGATTATTTCAACGAAAATGTTGATTTGGCGTGATATCTGGTACCTACTTTACATACCTACTTGGTTATACGTGAGTAGTTTTTTTCATACAAGTATTTGTCTGAACTGATGACCTCTTATCGTCTATTCAAGATAATGTATTAGGGCACGTCAACACTGGCGGTGCCTTGCTAAGCACCTAGAGTTTCGTTAGGCTCCTTAGTAATTCTAACGTTATACAATGTTCGAGGACGGCCGCACTGAGAGCTTGGCGCCTATCCACCATGTTTCCTAGAAATGCAAGCCAGTAGGCAAGTAGGAAGCCGCTTGAGTGTGCGTTTCCAGCCTAACGCTTTTATTAAATTAAATATGCTTATCGGGAGTGTGGTGCGTCTAGCGCGATTGTGTACACGCGCCGCGATATAATCTCATTTGACCGTGAACCGTATCCTGCTACTCTACTCTGCACAGATACGAGGCGTGATCGGAATTGACAAGATAATAAAATTATGACCCCCAGTTTTTATGACGATAATGGACAAATGAAAAAATAACGTACTCCTATTCTTTTATGTTATAATCAAATTTTTAGAGATTTTTGAAAATATAAGATAAGTTCAGCACAATGTTATTCTCGTCAAAAGCTCGTATGTTATTAATTATTACATATATACATGTTTTGATATGGTTCACAGATGACAGACACAATCTTAGTTTTTATTGGTTGCATATGGTCTTAACATAAATACGAGAATTTATGTCATCACTTTTTTGTAAATAAATCGGAAGAAAGTGGAAATAAAAATCTGGAATTTTTAGTATGAACTCTTCATTACATTACTTTGAATTATCTCCTATCTTGTATGCCCAAATCTTACAGTATAATTAATATATTTTCAGCAACGGTTTTTGAGCGAATGAGAGGCAGCGCCCTACTCAGTAACGAGTAGTTTAGCAAGTTGTAGATCTGACGAGATTTCGTGCTTTAATATGAAAATACAAATCCTTCCTAGTTATAATATTACTAAGTATATATAGATTGAAATCGGCTATGAAAAAATCAGTCAAGAGGTTGTCTTCTATTTAAGTTGCAAAATTGTTCTACTATACAGGGTTATCGGTTAGGGGTGTACTAAGCCGAAAGGGGGTCACTATACTCATCCTAAGGAACAACTTTCACAATAGGATATACCAACTGAATGAAAAACTACAAGTTATACCTAGGTACTTGTAAAAAAGTGTTATCCGACTTCCATACGGCACGCAACACTTACGATACTTATAATGTCTTCTAGGAAAAATAAAAGTTATGTTGATTAAAAATACTACTGGATTTTGATAAAATTTATATGGGATGTACATAATTGTGTACATGTTTGTACCATACAATGTATGAGCCATGACAAATATATATTATTGAAATCGACTATTAAATGGCACAGAAGGGAACGTCTATCTTATTGGTAGAAATACCCCCGACGACAAAATCAATAAAGTTAAGTCAAATATCATGTAATAGGTCCTCGTGGTCAAGTCACATCATGTACTCTCTTAAAGCGGTGGAGACTTTACCAGGGTTTCTATGTAGATTTCCCGTGAACACGAAAACCACGCCATTCCGCCCACTTGCCCACACTTGTGCACATAAACAAGACATAAATGGTTAATAATCCACCAATATTACACATTGAATCTTGCAGAATCACTAGATTTGCAATAAATACACAGACAAAGACGCCATTTTTTTCAGCGAACCCGGGAAAACTCCCATGCCACCCATAAAAATATTATTATAACTGTCATCTGTGAATCATACGAAAACAAACAAAAATACAGATAACTAATGACATATTTTTTTTACGAGCTATTGACGCGAATAACATTATGCCGAACTTTCCTTATATTTTCAACATCTCTAATTACATTTTGGATAAAACAATAACCTTGGTGTATGTAATTTTTCATTTGTCTCTCTATTATCTTTCCTCTATAGAAATAAAAATGGGGTTAATAATTTGAAATGTTGTCAATTCAAATTTAAAAGAACAATTTAAAAATTTTAGAATAATAAGTAATAACTCACATGCTTGGTAGGCTGCAAGTTGCAGAGGACCAGCTTCCCTCCGTACTTGGCAGTCTCCAGCGGCAGGTTCCCGCTTGGGATGATTTGAAGAGTTGTCCCTAAACATATGCTCAGGTCGGCAATGCTGAAAGTCAGGGAAAAACAAATTAGACAATTCAATACAATAATTCTTTATTGTCACCACAAAAATACAACATAAAATAATAAAAACCAAACAATATGGCACAAAAGGCGGTTTTGATCGCTTACAGGGATCTCTTCCAAACAACCTTTATAGGAATGGAATAATTAAATATATTAATAAATTACACAAAAAATGCTCTATAAATAGTTCCGTTTCCCGGCGGAACATAAACAATAAACCCAAGAAGTTGCGAGATATCATTTAAGCCGGGAAAGGTTTCTTAGACAAGTAATAGTTGAAATAAGTGAAAACTGACTTTGACTCGATAGGCAAAACTTGTTTCAAAACATAATGTCTTCTATGTATAGTCAAAGAATATAAAAAGATATATTCGTTATAAAAAGTACCGGACCACTTTTTATATTCGGCCAATTAAGTATAAAAAGTATATAGAGATGGGATATCGACCCCACAAGGTCGCGACCACTTTAGGAATCCCTCATATAAAGGAATGTTTCAGGCAAGCGGGTGTATGTATAGTACCTAGTAATTTTCTGAGACTAAAAGCGAAGCAGTGGAGGTATTTCTTCGCATGGGCACTTCTGATAGAAATCGAAAAATCGTCACTGCGCAGCGCTTCCAAGAACATTAGTTCAACTTGTATGCCGGGAGCCGTACCTACCTAGAATGCCATTCCGCCATGAGCAGGTCATTCTCAGGCAGACTATGCTCCCAGTCCAGCACTCCATCGTAGAGACGACCGCGGCACGGGCGGCCGGTCACGTGCTCCGCGCCGCAAGGCACTCCGCTGCACTTCTTGCCTACAGTCTCTACGGGGCTGCTGCGGATAAACTGCCTGGAATTGTTTGTAATTTTTTATCATTAAGTACTATAGCGCTATAATAGTATAAAGTACTATAATTTCATGCGCGACTTCTCGCTCCTTTGTCGCTTTTATCCTGGATTAACACATAAGCAATTTGTTCCAGAAAAAAGTAGTGCTCCCGTGGAATAGTAGCATTATAGGTAGATGATTAGGTAACAGTGTGGGGCGGGTAAATTAGTTAGTAAGTATAGTCGATCGAGCGAGATGTCTTCTGAAATTTCGTTGTCGCGTATAGGTCGTAGTTTCCAACCAATCAAGTGCATAAGTTCTATTACTTCTTAGAAGTATTTAGAAGTGAGTGATATTTGATTGGGGTATTTATCACTCACATCATTTGGTACAAATAAGCGAAAACACAACATTTATTATGATTCCTGAATGAGAAAAAATTGGTCAAATTGTAGTTGTTTTTTTATTAGTCGCCAAAACTTATCGAGATACCGAGGTCGACAGTTTGCGAAATTACTAGTAGGTAATAATTTGATTGCGTTTGCTTTTATGTTCCTCACTTCTTACCTTTTACAAACACTGCATTCATCCACAAACATGTTTCCATGCAACTCTGACAAGTATTTCCTTGGTAATCCTGACTTCAAATGCAACCCATCAATGTTTTGACTGACAATGTAATGTACTTTGTTACACTCCACCAGTTTCTTCAGAATCATGTGGGTTTTTGTTGGCAGAGCTGCAGCAAATGATATATTTGTTGTAGGTTTTTTGCCCTGCTTTTCCAATGTCCAGACTCCATTAGGACCCCTGGAAATTTTGAGTTACAATTTCATGCATAAGCTAATAAGGTTGTCAGATAATTCCCAGGCTAGGCTGCATCTCTGAGTTTTTCACTTAGGTGCAAATCAGAATTAATTACTAATTGGTTTTTCAGTGAAGGTAAACATTGTAACAAAACATGCCTAGTATAGAATTTTTCCTGCATGGTGGACTAAAGCATAATATGGGTTGATGCAACTTATTACTTGTCATTATACTTATCATTTAACTAACTTAATATGGTTCTATAGTATACCAGTATTGAGTATACTGCGGAACACTACTACTATAGAACCTTTAAGGCCATGAGGTTGTTAATAAATTTGTCAAATGCATGTTAAGACTCATGCATAGTTTTAGCAGTATTAATTCATTGCAATTTATAAAAATTATAGAGAGTGAGCTGAAGAAAAATAGAAAAAGAGGTCAAGACTGTATATATTAAGATGTAGCGCCACAAGAAGAAAGGTATGTTAAAACAACCCATACAGAGTTCCATAGCAGTATAATCAAGATTCATTCATTAAAAATTAAATAAAAGTTCAAGCCTTCAATTTACTATGTAAAAGCCATTGGTCAAATCTAGCCTTAATACAACAGGTTGTAACGCACCTGAAATCTGGGATTCCAGCAGAAGTGCTGATGCCAGCACCCGTATGCACCACCACATGTTTGCTCTCACATATCATCTGAGCTAGAATCTCGCACTTCTCTTTAAATTTATCAGTTGGTTCAAATTTCTGCAATATGAATTAAGATTTGACTATGTTTGAAATATCTCTAAAAATCAAGAATAGCAAATAATATTAACCTAGCGAAGGCCGAGATAAATGCAATAACTTACCTCAGGAATACCAAGAACACCTTTATGCTCGTATGGTGAAAGACCTTCAGCATAGTTGCAAGACATGATCAGTAACACGAAGTAAGTAGTTTTCCTTTTAATAACTTCTATATTCTGACTAAAACTCCAAATTTCACTAAACTCTTAGCTCAAGTTTTCTGTTTGTTTGTTTGTTTACATTTTTTTTTCTTAAATAGTTATTATGGGTCAGGTAAGGCTTCTTACGTTTGGAAGATGAAGCCATGAATGTCATTATCAAGCTTTATATTATGTCACGAAAAAGATCAGTAGTTATAGTTTCTGGTGCTTACCACCAGCTTGTCTACTCAAACTCGTCTGAATAATGAAGATGACGAATTAAACAGTTTTAAAACGACTAAATATTCACGATTAATTATTATTATTAAATCTTTATTTCAGATCAGAAATCCATTCAGGTTGACATTTAGAACACACTAAATCACAAACTTAAATAATAATATTCACAATAGAGCATTTCTTAATTAAATAATAGTGTTGACCCAATGTTGCAGTATAGGACAATCGTATTTATCGGCTAAAATTAAGATGCTGTTGTGGCTGCTTCGCACCCTACTTAGTAGCGAAAAAAAACTTTTTCGTATTACGGCATGAAAACCATCCACGCGGGATTCAAACATACCAGATGCACTGTAGACACGTAGAGCGCTGATGGATCTCTGATTATAATGAACCCATAGGTTGCTAGTGTAAAATCACTGACAATATGCTCGAAACAGAGTGATTTTTACTTCTACCGTGTAAACTACCATTAAAGTGCATGAGAAAGGGAAAGTAAAGTAGGTACGTACAAATACCGTTTGCGTCTGGTCGAAGACGGTAGGGCCTTAATAGCGATAGCTTAACTGCTGGGCAAATAAATAAAACAATTAAAGTCAAATTATTGGCGCCAAAACAACCAAAATAATTACACAAACACATTTTGATACAAGTAAATACTTCGGTAGTTTATTTTCCATACATAAACCTTTTTATTTTTAGTTTTTACTACATACTTCTTTGAATTTTACTTGGAAAGTGGTTTTTTAGTCTTTCTTATTCATATTGCAAGTATCTTCAAAATGACTATGCGAAACGTAGAAATCAAAGCCAGGATCCAGGACTATGATGTTATTTGTTCAATAGCTGCAAAACTTAGCAACGGTCCACCAACAATAATCCAGCAGGATGATACTTTTTATTCTGTGAATAGCGGCCGCCTGAAAATGAGGTTATACGCGGATAAAGCGGCCACTTTGGTCCGGTACGACAGAGAAGATGAAGGTGGCCCGAAACTTTCTAATTACGAACTATTACAGTTTTCATCAGAAGAACAAAATAAATCAAAACTTTTGGATGAAATCCTAAGGAAGTGCTTAGGAATAAGAGGGCGAGTTGTTAAGGAACGGTAAGAAAAAGTGTAACTTAGTAGTTCTTCATTCCTACACTTGAATACACTCTGTGCCATAAGATGTCTATAAACTAGGCAAAAAATATTTCATGTGCACCTCAATGTACATAATAGCCAGGTTACAGGTACAGGTACAAATAACCACTGCTAGGATCTGTCCCAAACTTAGTTTTTATTTTCAAAATCTTTGGCTTATACTTAATAAATTACTTACTTTATTTGTTACTGTTTCCCTTATAAGAACAATTCATATTCGAAATTAATAAATATAACAATAATCCATGTTTCAGTAAGCTATACATGGTAGGCCAGACTCGGGTCCACATAGATACTGTGCAGGGCTTGGGAAACTTCATGGAACTTGAAGTGGTTCTAACTACAGAACAGACCCTTGAAGAAGGACAAAAAATTGCTAAAGAATTGCAAACAAAGCTTCAAGTTGATGACGACGATCTCATTGAATGTGCATATGTTGATCTATTAGACAAGGTTTCTGGATAAGGGTGACTAAACAGTCAATCAATTATTGCAGTGATGTACCTGTAGTATAAACAATAATTAATGTGTATATTTCTGGGAAAATATTTGATTTGTTTACTATATAACATTGAAGCTTAAAATAAATAAAATACTTTTATTGCAATCCTTAGTACAAAAACATTTTAATAGAATGTAAGAAATCTAGAGCTAGATAGTAAGTAACCTTGCATCAGAGATAATAAAAACATTTTTTATTATTCATTCTCGATTATATTGTAGTTACCAATAAAATTGGTAGTTACCTAAACTTCTAGAAGATAATGTAAAACATTTTGGGAAAGGTAGATCACTTCCAAAAATAAGGAGGTACTATGTTCGTCTGTATGTATTTTTTTGTGCATGTTCATCAATATTCAAAATAAATACTTCATTAGTTACTAAAAATATTTTTTTCGTGTTTCCTTTATTAATAAAAGTATTTAATTTGTATAATGCTGAGATGGTCCTTTATAAGTTTTATCACAATCGGTCAAGGATTTTTTTTTTCATGTACTTAATAATATCTTAATTTTTTAAGAGGACATTATAAATAATTTAAGTATAGCGTGCCGAATGGAAGTAACTTTTTTAAAGTGGGTATGACTTGTATTAAAATAAGTTTAGTCTATAACCTAAGGAGACTGTCGTGCAAAGTCATAAAAAAGTTTGACAGCAATTATTACAATAAATGGCAACACCTTTCTAATAAGTCCATTTTTTTGGGAAGCAAACTTATTTATTAAATCGTGCACCACTAGTATAGTGATTGATTGACAGCGCAGCAAGCTTGTTTGTTTGAATATTTCCGAACGAACAAAACACAGTAAGCTGTAGCCGTAATTGCATTTGTGGCAACAAACAAGTATTGTGGTTTATGTAGGGAATTTTCTCTAATTATTAACAAAAGTTCAAGCTGGAACCTGTTACTATGAACCGGAGGAGGGGTCATGATGATGACGAAGGCTACGGTATGGAAATTGGAGATTATGTTTTGTAGGTTATGTTCCAAAATGAATATTTACCAGTTTTAATCTAATTTCAGAACGTTTGCATCGAAAGAGACGTCGTGTATCAGAAAATCAGGAGATCGAGGATAGATTGGAGTCCTTAATTTTGAGAGTAGGCGAGAAAAGCAGTTCTAGTTTGGAGAGCAATCTCGAAGGCTTGGCTAGTGTATTGGAAGCTGACTTGAGCACCTTTCGGGTCAAAATCCTACGTATTCTGACAGATTGTGCAATACGTATGCCCGAGAAGTGTACTATCTACGCAACATTAGTTGGCCTACTCAATGCAAAAAACTATAACTTTGGTGGTGAATTTGTTGAGTACATTGTGAAAACTTTCAAAGATAACTTGAAAGCTGGGAAATGGAATGCTGCTAGATACTGCCTGAGGTTCATAGCTGATTTGGTCAATTGCCATGTTTTAGCTGCATCATCTTTGTTGACACTACTGGAAACTTTGGTAGACTGTGCCAATGAAGATAGTGTGCCACAAGTGAGACGAGATTGGTTTGTTTTTGCTGTACTGTCAGCACTGCCTTGGGTGGGCCGTGAGTTGTATGAGAAGAAAGAATCACAATTAGACCACTTGCTTGTTACTATTGAGGTATTTTTGAATAAGCGTAGTAAGAAGCACTGGCATGCACTGAAAGTATGGTCTGCAGATACCCCACACTTGCAAGAGGAGTATTTAGATTGTCTCTGGGCACAGATAAAGAAGTTGAAAACTGACAATTGGTCAGAGAAGCATATTCCTAGACCTTACCTTGCCTTTGATTCAATACTTTGTGAGGCTTTGCAGCATACTCTTCCTACCATACAGGTATATTTTTTGTTTGAATTTATACATTTTTGTCCATTTCAGTGAAGCTGCAAAATGTTTGAAACAACAGATTCAGTATTCAAAATAAAACAAAAATATACAAGCCATAGTCCAATGGCCAGCATGCTTGTTTCAAGACCCTTGTCATACATTTTTGGGGTTTTTATCATTTTTAGTCTTCTTTTAACTCATAATTAATTTTATTATCATTTCAGCCTCCACCTCACAATGACAATGACACATACCCCATGCCACGGGTCATATTCCGTATGTTTGACTACACAGACTGTCCTGATGGGCCGGTCCTGCCTGGAGCACATTCCATCGAAAGATTCCTCATAGAGGAACATCTTCACAATATCCTTGAAGCCCACCACTTGGAGAGAAAAGAATGTGCTGCGCAACTCCTCTGCTTTCCGTACAAGGCAAAAATACCTTTGGAGTATTGCATTGTAGAGGTTATATTTGCAGAACTGTTTAACTTACCTCGACCTAGGTACTTGGAGATTTGTTACGGGTCTATATTGATTGAGCTGTGTAAGCTACAGCCATCTACGATGCCTCAAGTGCTGGCCCAAGCTACGGAGATTCTGTTCATGAGGATTGATACTATGAATGTTGCTTGCTTTGATAGGTATGACTGAAACTGATTTTATCTGTTACACTTATATGATTTGTCTACATATGTGAGCAAAACAATTTATTTTTTAATCACCCCCATATCAAGATCATACACAATTACTATTACTGGTGGAGCAGAGGCTGGCGTCCTTGTGTCAGAGTTTCTGAACTGTCTGAAATCATTAGATTATGGTTTGCTCTAAACATATTGAAGTAACATCATGCTCATTTATTTTTCAAAACAATACTGTCATTCAGTTTATTAAACACTTTTTTATATTTTCTATACAAATCCTTTCACTTGCTATCCATATCATGGAAGCGCATAAATAATGACTAGCCAACTTCTGTCCAACAGTCTGTCATGTTGTATTTAGAATGACACACTGCTAACCATGCATTGTCCTTCAAATACACATGCAGAGTTTCATGTCAATTTGGTTGAGAATATAAACTGCTTTTAACTGCAGTAGTAAGATTTAACCCCAACATACTTATAAACATTACAATTAAAATAGAGGCTTGTAAGATATATTTTTTATAATGTTGTTTCCAGGTTTGTAAACTGGTTTTCTTACCATCTGAGCAACTTCCAGTACCGCTGGTCGTGGGAAGACTGGGAGGGATGCACACAGCTCGACGCGGACCATCCCAAGCCCAGGTTTATAAAGGAGGTCCTCGGAAAGTGTCTCAGGTAAGTAGAATGTTTTGCATAGCATGAATTTGATCTATAACACTGTAGCTTTCTTTGTAAAAATCTCTGCCTATAGTTTAAGTACTCCAGCTACATTGTCGTGAAATAAAGAAAACAACAAACAAATTTGGCAGGTGTCCAAAATATTTCACAAAAAGATAAAAACAAAATCAATACATTATTACTGTATGTGTATAGTGAGGTTTGGCTGTAAGTTTGGGCACTGGATACTGGGCTATGAATATGAAAGAAAATGCTCATACTGGCTGACCTTGGCTCGCGCTCAGGCTCGATTTTGACTAGGGAGCAGTGCAACCAAAGCCATTTTGAAAACTCACGGGGCTTGCAGGACTCTGATGATCTGCAATTACCTTTATGGACATATAAGTGAGTGTAAGCGTTCAACCAGTCACTCAGTTTGTGAGATTAAAAGAGACTTCTGTACTTGTAGGTTGTCCTACCATCAACGTATCAAGGATATCACACCGGAGTCATTCTCATCCTTCGTGCCTCTGAAACCAGAGCCTATCTACAAATACTCCATGGAAGGCGCAGGTAAGTCAGTGTGTTCCGTTATCATCGCTTGAGAGTCTGGCAGTCATTAAGTCAGCTCCCCTTACATATAACCATTTAAAAAAATGATGGCTCCTTGATAACTAGAGGCTCGAAATTTACAAACAGATCTACAATGCTAATAACTATTACTAGTAAAAATGCAGATATTTTACATGTTGATGCATTTACGAGTGGTAATGTTGGTGACATAATTTCGCTAGTTTGTTTTCTTTACCAAAAGCTATTGTGGGAATTATAATTGGATGTGTGTGTGCGTCATAAAAACAAACAAACATCTTTAATATTAAAAATAATTTATTAGTTATAAACATAATTATGTCTTAACCTAAACTTACTAAACGTAGAAATATTTACACACGAATGCCGCTTTTGAAACTGAGATGTGCGCATTGCAACAAGCCACCTGGCGTAAATTAAATGCTTCCTTTTAACTTTGTATTTGAACCTCACGCTTACAAATAAGAAATCTTGTCTATTGGACGAGATCATTACGAGTATATTCGGAATGAATTCAAGCTGCTATTTTGAGAAATTATACTACCAAAACAACTCAATTTCAACAAGGTCCTAATATGTGTAGCCATATTGCAGTTATCTGAGCCCTAACTTTATAGCAAGTAAAACAATACTTAGTGTTGGCTCCCTGCATATCCCACCTTTCTGTAATTGGATGGTGGAGTAGGGATGCAATGTGTATCGAATTGAAAAAAAAGAAAGAAAAAGATGTATGCTGAAATTCGAAATATAAAACTCTAGGGTGCATGGGCTTCTGAAATTTATATGATGCTTATAAGGACCTCGTTAAACAATGAGTTAAAGAATAAGTCAGTCTATTCCATGGCCATAAGTTCTAAAAAGCTGTACGGGCGATCTTGGTATTCTTCGTATGATGAATCTGGGTCAGCACTTCTTGCGAATTTATTTTCTTCATCGTTGTTGAATGGGGAGTTCTCTGTTTCATCTTTCTCACTATCATCATATTCTTCATCCTCATTTGTATCTTTCTTTTCGTTAATAGAATGAAGGAACTCTTCCAGGTCTTCGTCATTATCCACGTACTTAGAGTCTGTCTGGTTGCCGTCCGTTTCGTTCTGATCTACAGTGAAACCAAATATTTGGTTAAAAAAATCAGCCGTCGATAGTTTGGCTGTTGTAGTTTCTATAGGAGCTACTGACATTTCGTCTTCAGTTACGACGGTTTTTGGCGTTTGATTAATCGCTGGAGTGTTTTTCTTCTTTTTACACTTCGTTTTATTTTTAGCAACGGAATGTAGTGATGTGACTATTGTGTCTGTGGTTGTAGCATTGTCTTGTTCGAGTTCATTCGATTTGTCATTGGTGCTGGAGCTATGGGAGTCAGAAGTCGGAATTTCGAATATAAACTCGTTTTCGTCTTTGGATTCCTGATTGTCATCAACATTTGAGTTTTCCTGTTCTGAGTCATCATCGTCCTCGTCTTCCGGGTCTTCAGTTCCGTCGGCATCTTCGAAATCATTTTGATCCTCATTTTCTTCGATAGCGATTTGTGTCGTTGCAGGCGTTATTGTAACAATAGTCTCAGTTGTGGGCTGTGGCTTGAGGCTAAGTACATTCAGTTTAGGGTTAAATACGTGGTCTACGTGATCTTCTCTGTTGCGTTCTTCTTCAATAGAGCGTTGAGTTGACGAAATGTATCCCTGGAAATTGGAACCTTTTCTTCTTGGAAATTTGCCAGATGGCACCAATAGTTTTGGTTTGTCCAGGTTTGTTCTATTCTTTTCCATTATTAAAGGCGAATTCCATTTGTCGTGTTTGACAGAAGTGCCTTTGATCAACAGTGTTGATTGTCTGAAACGATTGTTCTTTAGTAGTTGAGTTGAGACTGTCGTGCTTTTTTCTGTTGTCGTGGTCGGTGCTACTGTAGTTACGGAGGAAATTATTCTTTGCTTTGTTGTAGTTGGAGCTCTGTAGGTGGTAGGAACAATATTTGCAGCTGTTGTGGTTTCGAGAGTCGTAGCAGAGCCCGTTGCTTCGTTTGCGGATATTGGCGTTGTCATAACAGTGTCGTTTTGAATCTTACCAAGAGCAGGGTGCCAGTTGGTTTTTGAAGAGCCCGAGGATGCGGAGCTGGCTTGCGGTGTCAAGTCTTGTGATGGTCGTTTATGGTGCGGTTTCTCTGTAGTCGTCGTGGTCGTCGAAGTAGTCGTAGTAGAAGTGACTCGCTTGTGCTTCTTTGTCTTTTCTGGTTTCGTAAACTTAGGCGGAGGTCGCGTGCGCTTGGGTTTGCGAGATGTGGTAGATTTTGCTTCGGTAGTGCTCTGTATCGACTCTACAGTTGTCGTAGATGAAACCGTAGTCGACGGTATAGACGTCGTCGTTTCGCTGATGTTCATTTTGTGCGACACCATAGGCGTAGTTTTAGAAAACGCTCCCAAATAACTCGCCCAGTCCATGTCGCCTAAAACGTCGCTTTGTGCGGTGATTATTTCGGGTGCGCTCGTCGTGTGTCGGTGCGATTTGATGTTGTCGTGCTTTTTCGGAGGTTTCGATTTTCTGATGGGTTTGCGTTTTTCGCCGTCAGCTTGTTCGCTAGAATCTGTGGCGTTATCTCGTCCATAGTTCATCGCTATCGGTCGGAAAGCGTCTGCCAGAGGGTCGGACAGAGGATCAGAAAATTGAACGTCGAGGACTTGCGGGCTCGGCCTAAAGTCTATCGGCTTGTGCTTATTCTGTTTGAAAGAATGCATGTATTTGAGCGGTGGCATAGGCTTGAATGGCTTTTTATCCATAGTAACGAAAACTCCAGGTGGTGCGTTGAACACCGGTGGTCGAACGTGCTCCGGGAAATAACTCATTTTCGTCGGTGGAGGTTTGGGCTTGGAGTACATTGTAAAACCCGTTATTATATCGGGATCTCTAGTAGAAGGAACTGTAGTGGTTGTCTCGGTTACGTTTAAACTGTGAGACAGGTCCATTGTAATATTTAGCGGTGCATATGATATCGGAGGGGTCGGCAATACTGCAGGTTTGGTAGTCTTGATTATGTTTGAGGACAAATATTTGATTTCCGGTGGCGGCGGCGGCGTAAACTGGTTAGAATTTCGAATCGCATCTAAATCCGTGTAATGTTGTTGGGAGTGAGAGTGCGACTGAGTATAAGGTGTAATCCCGAGAGGAGGTCTAACCGGCGGTTCTAGCGGAGGACGGGAGTACTTGTAACTAGGTATGCTTTGAGGAGGTTTGTAGGGGTACGGCGCCTGGCCATGCTTCTGATGATACTGCTCCGTCGGTGCTCCTACATGTCCTACTTTAGAACGCTGGGGGTATGTTGGTGGTACATAAGACACTTGCTTGTAACGTTTCGGGGGCTCGTCGTCTAAAAACCAAGAGGAAAACAGGCGGTCCAAGCTGTCTTCTTGTTTGCTCTGCCGTGTAGGGACAATGTTTTTATGGACCCATACCGCTCTCTGTGGGCGATGTATATTAATAGGCTCTCTAGGACGATACTGCGGCTTTTCCACCGGTGTTCCTTCCCGAACCGTAAAAGTTCTCACTGGATTTTCGTATGGCTTCTTTTGCTTCTTCGGCATCTGGGAGCTAACCGAGAATGTCAACTCGTAATGATACTTCCCCGGCGCGGTCTCTGCGTCTCTCTGCCTCACACGTTTCACGGACCAATAAGCCTTTATACCTTCGTTGCACTTCTCCTCGTTGCACTTCTCTGCAGACATTTCGTCTTCGGTAAATCTCAAGCCGTTCTTGTCTTCTAAAAGGCGGCCTTTTGACATGATTGTAATATCGCCCAAAATGGCCGGTTCTTCAACGTTCAGTCTATCGAACGGTGCCGTTTTGATTTTTTGCCATAGGTCGTGGTCAACGTCTTTTTGGGTATGTTCGGGTCTGCCTTCGGCGGATCCTTTGGCGATGAGTTGATCGATTTTGTCTCTGACTAATGTGAGGTAGACGCTGTGTCGGAGCGCATCTTCCCAGTAGTGGGCGGGCACGGCGGCGGTGGCGGGCGGCGCGTCAGTCGCGATGATATCCTGCAGGGTGCCGGCTGCTGCGCCTGCACTGGAGGTCGCTTGCGTGCTGCCATCCCACTCGCCCAATGGAATTGGTGTCGGCTTGAAGTCTTCATCCGCTAAACTTCCTTCTTTGTGAACCTGTAAACAAAAATTGTACCAAGTTTCACTTCTGACTCTTTGGTAAAATTCGTGGTGTGTAGAATTTTGTTTGCATTAAAGGATTGCAAGATTATGTATGTTGCATGGACTCGTACGTTTTTATTGAGATAAGTACATCTCTACAGATTTGAAAGTATAGTAAAATGTAATGAATAAGTACCTAAACGGCGATATTTGTGTGCATTGGAAAAAAATAATAAATTGGGTAACTAACTACAAACACATATATATCTTGATGATCAAATAGAGGACTCTCGAAACATATGTCGTTCAGTTAATAAATTAGCTCGTGGTCGCAGTTGTCGTTAAAATATGTGGATATATTAGTATGCGTTTGAAAGTAAAACAGTGATAGCGACGGGAAAGTGCGGCGGATGGCGTGCTAACGTCGCGTGCCGCGCGCCGCCCGCTACCGAGACCAGAGTTTCCAATCGAATAATTGTATCGATATTTTTCAGCTTCAGCTATATTGGTGACTTTTCTTTTGTAGTTTTGTCGTAAGAGGAGGATTTGTGTTTCCGATTTCGAAAAACGTGATTTAACTTAACTAAAATAAAATAGTAACCATACTCTATTGATCGCTTTATGTCAGATGAGTTGAGGTCAAACGTATAATTTTGTTACAAAACAAGTTGATAATTTTTTTGATAGTCAATTAATATTTTTCTTTTAAATGTTTTTCATGACGATCTTTCTTTGTATACTCCTATAAGACTTTGTATCTCTGTACATACAGTTATGTACACACTAAATAAGAAAATTTTATTTGTCTTTTGAAATCTCTAACATCCCATTCTTTCTGTTATCTAGAAATCTGCTATAATTGTTCCAAACTTTTCGACCGCGTATTTTAACAATTGAAGGTCGGCTACTATTGAGATATTAATCTAGTGATAAGCGGACATCTCACAATTTGACCAATATCTTTGTGTGTTACAACAATAACATGAGATAGATGGATGACGCCTGTATCTAGCCGGGTTTGATCTAGACCTATATGTGAAAACACCGTGGCGGACCATAAGTGTATCGCTTGTAATATCTTGCAAAGATAATGGAAATTGTTTAAGATGATCACTCTCACTTTCTGGATAGTCCACTCGTATTTTTGTTGTCGAAGACACGATATATTATGAAAAACAGTAATATACAAGAAAGAATGAAAAAATTAAGTGATATGCATCTAGCCCTATTGTTTCATATGCTATTACGTATCTGAAAAGAAAAAATAACCCTTATAGCATAACTTTGTTGTCCGTCTGATGTCTGTCTGTCAAGATTCTTTTAGAACCCATAATCATTTTTGGCACTAAGTATTTGTTTCAACGATCTCTTTTAGAACAAAAAAATCAAACTTGTAAGTCAACGTGTCAAAAGATTTGACTGTTATCGCATCTTGTCGCATATTTCGGAATTACCTATTGGTTAGGTACCGCCAGTTATAGTTGACCTAGAATTATGACTTTTGCAACGTTTTAGGACATGAAATCGAATAAATCTGGAAACTTCTAGTATCGAGATTATAAACAAACAATTTTATCATTACAAACTCGTTATTTGCAGTTGTAACAATAACCTTGTCTAGGAATGAAATGGCACAGTAAATTTTTATGTTATTAGATACGGGATCGCGATTACCCGCGACTCCCGCCTTATGTGAGTTTAAAAATAATATTTTATCTCGTGTTACCTCTATTGTACGTTATAATCGCACACGTATCCGGAGGATTACACCAGTTCATACATAATGAGTTAATCGATGGCAAACTGAACAATTCCGTCCTAATCCCAGACATCCCAAGCGTTACAACCGCGGTTACTGATATTCTATTCTATCTGCATACTAATGTTGCATTATTTCTTTTGGTTTTTCACGCAACATCGGCTGCACTCAGGGTTGGCAATATTTATTTTAATTTAAAAATATTTACCAATAAATTGTTGAATGAGATTTATGTAACTCTAAATATTTATTTTTAAATTCATTAAATCTAGTATAGTAGTGACTGTATTTTTGCCTAAGTAACTAAGTACCACGGCCCATTATTTATCATCCTAAGGCACAATTTTTCATTGCTAAAAATTTTGAGTTCATCAACGAATAAATTTATTGCCCTATATTATCTAGCTTATTAATGAGTTTTTTTGCTTGTAAGAGCGACATGGTAATTTTTTGACAATCGCCAGGTAAACATGTCATTATTAATTTTCGACAGATTGAGGTTCCCAACATCAAGCTGTCAAAGAGTAGGAGAAGAATAAGAAATATTTATTGGCCTTTAAATAACGTTCGCTACACAACATTTGAATTATTTAATTAGGTACTTAAAAATATAAACTTAAAAAACTTATTATAATACTTTTATAGTTCTTATGACATGTATTTGTTATGTTATATATTTACATTGTGATTTATTTCTCTAGTTATTTTAATATTTGGTAATAGGTAAGTAATATAACTTTTATTATACAATAATGTCAATAAAAAAGAAGTTTGTTACAAACAAAATAGAAATACGCGTCTTTTGACAGAAGTCTAGACATAACAGCTTTTATCTGCATCGATAAGACTATCGTATAATAGAGCTATTGCTCTGGTAGAACAAATTATGGATTCATAAATATTATTAAATGATGGATAAATTGTAAATATTGTTAACAATACAACAAATGCTATTTATTTGACTATTAAAAAATCGCGTCTAAGACAAAAAAATAACCCTTTATGTTATCATGTATCTATTTAATTACAGGGCGATGTGGCCGTTCAGAGACAAAGCTCTTTAATTAAACTCAAAAAATATCTATTCATTACTTACTTACTTTTCCACTTTGTACACTTTATTTGTTGTTATTGTGAGTATATTGTTATCGCTCAGTTGCAATGAACGAAAAGTGAAATAATGGAGCTTTAATTGCCGCTTCATTGACCCAAGGAATCAAAGTAGTAAATACCAATTTTGACATATTATATGTCAGTGTTGAGGCAATTATCGACTAAGCGGTGCTATGTTCACATTTTACAATGCACATAAATAAAATCGCATCTGTCCCAGTGCTTAAAGATATGGGACAGATCTTGAAGTAGAGAGGAATTAACCATACTTAGGGCTAAAAGTTGAAATTTTAGAAACACCCATCACTGTCAACGCCTACTAGGTATTCAACAAGCAACCCTAAAATTATTTCATAGCTTGTGCCTATCGCTCCACTTGGTTCGCACATGGGAAAATCTCATCGTGAAACAATAGTGATGAATGAAACAAGGTCACTGTACCTGTTGATTATTACGAATTAATGTTATTGTTGTAAATAACATTACTGTTCGGTGCACATATGGATGCGCCTTGAAATTACAACGCATGGGAATTTTGGGAATGTTATCAAGTTAGACAAAAATATGTGAGCTTTTTTTTTGAAAGTGCTGAAATTTGGTTACTGTATGACTTATTTATTTAAACGCAATTATAAGTTGGTCTATTTAGATAAATAGATAAAGAATAGGAAGTAAATTTGTTGAATTTGTCAAAAATATTGTTAAAAAGTTTTGAAATGATTAGCTTGCTATATATGGTGATAAAAATATAAATACGATGAAAAGTTATAATTCTAATAAGTCATAGCAATGACGTTTCATTTGAGCGTAACTTTATTTAGTGTTTGTAAAGAAATTAAGTGTTAGAATTAAATTAACATCCATTACTTATATTATGTTTCTAAAAACTACACTCACTACTATTACCAAAAACAAAATGACTAACTACAACAACAACAAAACGATATAGCAGAAAGATTACTTATAGACCATTTAAGATCTAAAATCTAATCTAATAAATACTAATCCAATTGCTCCAACCCACCACCAGAGGGCAGCGTGTCCAGTTTTATTTTATGGTTTTAATTTAAAAAGCACAGGCACCAAAAATTCTCTTTTCCTAACTCAAGCTTAATCATTTACAAATACAACCTATAGATCTTTAAACAACAGTAAAAAAATCTACATAACAAAAGTAATAGCAACTTACAATTAACGCAAAGAATACGCATAGCAACGCGGATCTCATTTTTAACACTACCACGACACTTCACACGATCAGTTTATTCAGCCACTGGTTTTAGAAAATAAATGGTTTTTTTTTTACTGTGACGCGTCCGTTCTTACTGCATCGTGATGGGTGTACTGACTGGGAAATGTGGAAACTGCTGCCACCCCCACGGCTTCTTCGGGTGGGTCACAGTTACAGTTCGAGGAAATGCGCTGCAACTGCAGTGCGAGTGATGTTGCGACTGTCAGTTTTAAATTATGATTGTTTTGATGGTAATGCGTGTGTTTGGGGCATATAGCTTAGGTGCTTGTTACTAAAATTGGTGATATCGGAATGTAGCTGTCACTTGGTGTTGATCAGAGTACTTGGACTACCTTTTACCACCCTAATGCCTATGTTCTTACTTGATTTGGTGGATGATTTGAAGATCGTCTGCAAGGAATCGCTCTAGGCTTAAAGGCCGGCTAATATCTAACAACATCAAACAATTTAATAGTCCGTATAAAAGTTTTGTGACTTATACCATAAATAAATTATCACGTTAGATTTAGAGACACGTCCCGAAATAATAGTTATTTTTATAAACAGGTATACTTAACATAAAATAGGTACTCCTTAAATTTAGTCACTGTCTGTCGGTTAGATACAAACTGTTTAAATTTATAATCGAATAACTATCTAATGAAATCTATCTTATGTTTTTACTATATATCAATACGCCACTTACTTAATAAAGCTGTAATTATGAATACATTATTATACTAATAAGTGGTAAATTAAAATTATCCAACGCACGTAATATTCCATGTTACATTATAACTTGTAAGTACATATTAGTGTGTGTAATATCGTCGACCCGGCAGTTATTACAATATAGTAAAAGAAAGCATTGGTTTTTGCGCTCTGTGACACTGAATAATCTAATATTTGTATTTTATCACGCTACACAGTTTCTATTTAGTAGCACGCTACAAAAATCTAAATTATATAAAATATCGGTGATCTGCTGGTTAGACCGTGTAGAGCAAAATGAAATAAAGTCATATATACTATGAGCTAAACCAACAGCGGGAATCTAAAAAGTCGTCAGGGCCAGACGGCAGTGTTAGTCAATTCGACATGTTCACTAAATGTACTGAAAATAAAAACTATAATTTTTCTCACATTTGGAAATAAAGTGAGCGGTGTCAATTTAAGAACTGTCAAATTAGGTTAGTAGCAGTTTCTCTTAGCATATAATTGTATTTTCTGTCAGGCAGGAAACAAGTTTTTCTGCCTTGGATATCTAATTATGACCTGCGTGCTATTCTTTGCTGTTTATTCACGGTAGGGCGGTCTTTTGGAGCTTTTTTGGCCTATGTTCTACACTACACTCACTATGACTCGCCGTGTCTTAGAATAAATGGTAGTGCTTATTCAATATTATAAGACTTTTGTACTAAGTACTCATTTCGGTCTGTATTTTTCCTAAAGTGTAATTGGTGACAATGCAACTCTTAAAAATGTCTTAGTCAAATTGTTAAAACATGTTTAACATTTTCAACGCTAAGTCATAAACAATGCAACTGCACTGCATAGTACGTTCTTAGGATAGAGTTTACGCAACATCAACATCCCTATATGACTAACGAGTTTTTAAATGTGATTATGTTGTGTTGTCTATGATCAAATGTTTTCTTTACTATGTAATGCAAATAAATTGTTATTTACAATACAATAAAAGCAGCCAGTTTATATCTTAACTGATGTCGTCTTAGGAAAGGTAGGAAGTGACACGAGGTAATTTTAACTAGGTATTATTGGATAGAGACAAAACATCTGTAAGTGGTCTGAATCGATACTCCATCTCCAGTTCATATTTGAATCTGTTACACTACTGTTTTTACACTAGCTATGCATATTATTTTACAATTATCTTTGTTGATACTTAACTGTCTATAAGTATATTTATCTACTTTTTTATGAGATTTTTATTTCTTGACGACGAAACGGACTTAAAATAAACTTCTGTGGCTATAAAAATTACCCCTAACAAATATTAACTCGCTAAAGATCAAAGATCGTAAAATACATATAGATGCTGGTGTTACCGTATATCGCACCACATTTTTTTATTCTCCGTATACATACATACATATATGTATATATATATATTTTATATACCCCGCCCCCGATTCACTATGAGATTACTCTCGGATCCGAAAATTTTGGAACATGAATTAAACGAAGCTCGATACAATATAAAAAAAAAATAACAACTCTAAAATCGATTCTCAATGTCTAACAAGCTTTGTGTAGTTTTCGAATTCGATCGGAAACTCATTGTGGATCTGTTTGATGAATATAGAGCGGTATGTATCGTTAACGACGGACGTATTCGTGTTCTTCTTAAAGGCGATCTTAAAGGCGGAGTAGGGTTGCCAACTATACTGTTTTCAACAGTATTATACTGTTTTTCACTAAATTATGTTTTTTACTGTTGAACAAAAATAAAGTACACAAGATACTGTTTTTAGCATGCTAACATATTATTATGTTTTTTACTGTTGAACAAAAATAAAGTACACAAGATACTGTTTTTAGCATGCTAACATATTATTTTGTGTTAGACTTAAAATGAATGCTAAGTAAGGTGGGAGGATAGAAATAGAGGCTCTATTAATCAAATAATAGTAAGTTGTGCCAGAAGTTCTTCAAAATATGTAGGTATTTAAAACAATACATAAATAAAATACTGTTCATTTTTCTAAAATACTGTTTAATATTCTTCACAGACCTGAATATACTATATTTCTTGTAAAAAAAAATTGACAAGCCTAAGGCGGAGTATCAATGTGTAAAGGTTTCTTTAGCCTTCGACGAAAAGTAGCAAGTTCAATAATAAGTAATAAGTACTTTATCGATAAATAATGATACGTACCGCAGCCGTTCATTAGATAAATATGATGTCCGTCGCAAAAACATTCTCTTCCACGGCCTGCGATCCAATGAAATTTCAAGATCGCGTGCGCACTTTCCATCTCGTGGCCGGTTCTTACCACCACACGGCGGTCCTGCACACGAATTAACTTACCAAGTAGGCTTTAGTTTAGGAACTACAAATCGTATAAAAGTAGCATAGAAGATTAAGAAATAAAACATCATGCTTTATTTTTATTTAATTGACGTTATATTTATCTAATTTTACAATGAATGAAACAAGTTCAAAAGTTGTTGAATTTTAGAACGTGGCTTGTTACCTATTTGATAAAAAGCTGTCATTAGTTTGTGAAGAAATAACATTTTTACATTGAAGTAGGTACCTAAAATCAAAACTTGTATTGTTTAATAGTTATTTGTTATACAAGAGTGCAAAGTTGCTTTTTAACCGCGTGCTCACTTGATGACGGAGCAAGCGAAGGATTCAAAAATTAGATTCCTGAGCGTTACCTAAGGAATTAAAAGAGCTCAAGGTGAAAAATCTTTGCATTAGAGTGCAACACGTAACTTTTCATCCCACCTCAGCGAGGAAATGACAAAAACTTATTTTAGTTTTTTTGCTTATTTTTAACATAAGGTTATATTATACAATATGACTTTATATAACGTGAAAAGATAATGACGCGCGCAAAACAAATTAAAAAAAAAGTACAGCAAAAAGGTTCCGAGTCTAAGTTTTTAACAAAATAGAAAAGGTTGTATGATGAATTCGGCACCATAGAGGTAGTAGTTAATATGTTGAATAATGTTTTTAATTCACAAACTTAGCGCACACGATATTCTAAATTCAAATTTACTTTATCCTCTAGCGGATAAAAACGGCTTTTGCACTCAGATATCGAATAGCAAAAATACTCTTTCCTAGATGGTGGGATGGAAATAATATTTTTCCCCTGAGCACACTAAAATCTTAGCCATCATCCCTTTTAACCAAACACAGCAAGACCAAATTTCACATCTTCATAAAGTTTAAAGCTTAGCTACGCACAATTACTTACGATTATAATTTTATTTTCATTTGCAATCAGAAAAAAATAATATTATTTTTTTGTTAAAAGTGTTGCGAATAACTTGTACAAGATCGTTATTAAAACTGGCCTTTTTGCGAGATCCCAGTAAATTCTAAACCATTAGCTCTCCGACTTAGTCATTCCCAACTTCCAACACGCACTTCGTACTGTGCGACACGACTAATATTGTCATTAGGCATTCAAATGACATGTATCGATGTTGATTTATTCCAATATTCGCCGCATTGGATGTATATTGGAAGGCGTATTCCACTTAGGGCACTGATTCACATTGCATCCGTGATATTTACGTACCTCAAAAAAAGTCATATTGTTGTCAATAAAACTTAATGATTATAGCAGGGCTATTTTTTAATGCCAAGTAATGCTGTACATACCAAAGAGCGTTGGAACTCTGTAAACGAAACTTCTTTCTTTTGCAATCTCAGGTAGGTACTTACAATATTTTATTCCCGCTTCCGGTTTAAGGGCATATCGAGATCTTACGACTAATATGTACCTATTTCAGGTCAGCGAGAACAGATAAACACTGTCTTTTATTAGTCAGAGATGTTAGCTCTGCTAAATTTAAATTAAATTTCGGCTTTTCCACAAATCCCCTTAGGCAATCCCCTGCGCTAGGGATTTCTAGAATTTTTTCCATAACTCCCCTGCGGCGGACTGAACTAAAACTTTTATTGGTGAAATATTGTTAGAGCACAAATCACGGGTGTCTAAATAATCGTTGTCCAAAATGCACTTGTATTGCAGGCATTATTAACATTAGCATTTCAATATTCCTTCACTGTCCGCGTCGTCGCCGTCGCGCGAAACATTTACTTATTTGGAGAATGCTTCACGCTTCGCCGAATGGGGAATTTATCCGCTTTCCTTGCATTTTCTTTTGATTCACGTAATATTTATTCGTTGAATCTTGTTGCATATTTATAACTTTTTAGTTTTTACTTATTCGTTACCATTAATTTATTAATAGGTAGGTGAATACACAAAATACAAAATTATCTAGTGATAATTACTTTTTAGTAAGAAAATAACTCACCTGTGTGATTCACGCATAAACAATACTTTGAATATGTGAAAAGCCGACTTCCATTCGACAGACAATTTTTCTCAGTTATTTTCATAGAACTTACTATAGTGATATAACATAAACCAAGGCAATGAAGCGATATTGATAATATTTATATGAGATCAACTATGCCTAGGACAAGCGGGTGGTGTCGGAATATCCGACCTAAAATTTCACTGTGTTTCTTCCTTACGCCAGTTAACAGGGCTACGAGTACACATTTGTACATGACCGTGGCCCTATTGGCGTTGTCCTAGGACCCATCCGTGCAAATGGTAGAGTTGTAGAATCCCCACCCCATGTTCCTAGAGGGGCAAGCGGAAAGCTCGCGTGAGGCGCCTCGGGTCTACTCGTATTAGGCCATACACCCCCCGAGTATATGACCCAAACTGTTTAAACTCTCTATCAACTTAATAAACAATTAACCATAATTTAGTGCAAGTCGTATTGACTGAATTCCGCATATATATTATGATCGATTTGCTTTTCAGTGTACATGTCAAAATAAACTGATAATTCTAAAATAGGTCATTTGATAAGTCCGTGTAAAAAATAATCAGTATGTCTAAAAGATTTGCTCATACAGTGTGCAAATGGTAGCTCATTCTCAAGAAGCTTGGCGCAACCGCTCCGGTATTGTTTCATTGAATAAAATTATCTCTGTCAGAATCTGCGCTAATTACACCATTTTATTTCTACTATTTAACGCCTCGCGTACAAGACTGACTGCTTGATAAATGATCGCTACATCATTTATGAAGCAGTGTTTTGTTTGACTTGATTTGATTCCGAAATGTAGTAACACTGGTATTTAAGTACATAAAATATTTGGCCAAGCAAGAGATGCGCTTATGCTTCAAGTTTAGACTTTCATCTACCATTATGTATGAACGTTGGTACTTCCGTGCAAGTCTTAGATGGTTGACAGATTGATAGAAACTCCAACTCTGCTATAGAGTACACCGTATTTTTTTTTTGTATTTGTAAATACTACTGCGCTCTTCGGTGTTACTCGCGGATCTTTAATTCAGTGATGATATAGCTTTTTAACGGCAAAAGAGTTATGAGATTGGTCCAGTGGCTTTTAAGTTAATTCGTTACATACTCGTACATAAATATATTTTTTTCCTCTTTAAAATATTAGTGTAGATAACAAGTTCGATAGTTTAGGTTTTTAATCTGGCTGAACTAGACTTCCATAAAACAAAAGAATTTTCAGCCACAAATTTCCTGTAAGTAATTATATTTTACTTTCAGCATCTCTCCCCGGCACGGAAGCGGCACACCAACTCGTCGTCTGCGTCCGCAACAAGTGTACCCCTGAGGAAGCGCTGAACGTTCTCCGCGACCTGCCCAACCCCCTCCGTGAGGGAGACCCGCCGGCTGCGGCCCACGCAGCCCCCCACAACCCTCTGAAGATCGACGTTTTCGTACAAACTCTGCTAAACCTTGGAAGCAAGAGTATCTCTCACAGTTTTGCTGCTATTTCCAAGTTCCACTATGTATTCAAGGTCAGTTGGGTTTGCGGGTTATATACTCGTACTTACTGTTGGTTGTATAGTGCTCGGCAAACATCTTGTACAAAAAGTGACATAGTGGAGCAATTGCGCGTATGTGCACTCCTTATTGACTAAATTCAGGCTTCTAATTGCAGGGATTTCGTCAAGACACGAGTGGTGAACTCGTGTCTTTACGAAATCCCTGCCTCGCATTCTGCCCGCGCCAAAGAGACCTAGAAATTTTCATTCCGGAGTCAAGGTCACTGGTTCACGTTGTTTGCCGTTTGCCGAAGATTGTATTACTTGCGAGTTGTGAATGGGCTTCGCTTCCCACTAAATAAAATTCTTCTGTAAGTAGGTAACTAAAGCATTATTTTGCTAATGCTTATTCAAATAATATGTATTAAAATCAGTAGATATCAGTAGAATTTTGAATATAAAGTTGTCCTTGAGCTTTCTTTACTTTGTGAAATAGACTTTGATTTCTTACAACAGTCAAAATGTTAAGAAATTATTAGATTTGAGCAACCACTATCAAAAACCTTAAAATATAAAATGTGAAAAAGAAATAGCTCCAGCTAAATCGTTTCCAAGTCAACATGCAAGTGTTCATAATTTTCCCAGTAAAATAGTTTAAAAAAAAATTTACTAGTCTATACTCTACTAAGTTGTCGTCTCGCTATGAATCATGAAAGTACTTATACTTAGATGGCGCAACGACCCAATTTGTGTCTTTATATCTGATACCAAAAAGCGTCTTCACTTTGGTAGACGGCAATTTATTACAGTTTTATTATTTATATATTTTGATAAATATAATATGAGACCAACTCAAAATTTTACTCTTCTAAAGAAAACATATCTAAATCGTTTTAGTTGTCCCGGAGATACCAGTAAACATAAATAAAACAGGCAAAAAAATATTCTGATGAGATTAGAACCCCTTTTTTATAGTCTATATTAACTCTTTTTAGATTCTCGCCGAATCCGAAGAAGCTCAGATCTGTATTCTCCGCAACGTGTGGGAGCTATGGCAGCGACATCCGCAAATGGTGTGCGTTCTAGTAGACAAAATGCTCAAGACTCAGATAGTGGAGTGCAATGCTGTAGCCACTTGGCTGTTCTCTAAGGAAATGTCCCCGTATTTCACCAGCGGATATCTATGGGAGCTACTCCATTTGACCATAGACAAGATGAACAAGCACGTCTCTAAACTCAGTGAGTTATAGTCTATGATATTTTAATGTCGCGTATGTCGTTATTGTCACCTGGCCTCATAAGGAGATGTTCTAGTAGTTTCTTAGCCAGAATTATCTGCTGATTTGACGATAGACAAGAAGAATAAATACTCTGCGAGAACATCTCCTAAGTGAAGTGTCTATGGTTGTAGTAAAAATTCTAGGTATAAATAGCGCAGTGAAATGCTGTAGCGAACAACGTGGTTGTTCTGTAAGAATATGTTCCTGTTCTTTACTAGCGGCTGTCTATAGAAAGCAGGTCCTAGTACTTATTATCTTTGATATTTCTTTTAGTTGTAATTCAGATTGCAATGTTATTGTTCACTTATATCTAAAGGAATATTCCTTTATTTTACTCACGAATATTGCCTGTTACATTGGATCATAGACTTGATTATCGGGTTTTAAATATTGGGATTTGGTGCACTTCGCAAAAGGACACTTTTTTAAGATTAGCGGAGATTTGGAAAATGTATAATTTCAACATGTATTAAATACTATCTTCAGGCGCTGAGTTACAAGAGGCGAGAGAGGCGTTAGCGAGAGCTGATTCCAGCAGTTCAGATTCTGAGGACGACACCAACAGTAAGAAGAAGAAAGACCAAGATAAGCCTACTGAAGAGGTAAGAAATCACTAATATGAACATCTTTTCGGATAATGATTGTAGTTTTAAAGTCAAAAAGCTCTAAATGATTACAGATGGACGGTGACAATCAGTTTAAGAATATGGCGGGAAAAAAGATCAAATGTTGTACATACTTGTTTAATATTTTAATAAATTGAGATGTATATAACTTAAAGACAAAAGAATAAAAATACGATAATTTTGTTCGCTGTTAAAGCATTTTCGTACGACGACGTCATATTTAAAAAATAAACCTTTACAATCGGATGTTATGTACGTTGCAGGCAGTGGAGCGCATGGAAGAACGTCTAGAGGCGGCGCACATGGATCAGAAGCGACTCTTCCTGATCGTATTCCAGCGATTCATAATGATCCTGTCTGAGCATTTAGTACGCGCCGACACGGACGCGCGGGACCCCGACACGCACTGGTACACCGCCACCGTGGCTCGACTGCGGCAAGTGTTCCTACTGGTGAGTAATGACCCTGTCTGAGCATTTAGTACGCGCCGACACGGACGCGCGGGACCCCGACACGCACTGGTACACCGCCACCGTGGCTCGACTGCGGCAAGTGTTCCTACTGGTGAGTAATGACCCTGTCTGAGCATTTAGTACGCGCTCACACGGACGCGCGGGACCCCGACACGCACTGGTACACCGCCACCGTGGCTCGACTGCGGCAAGTGTTCCTACTGGTGAGTAATGACCCTGTCTGAGCATTTAGTACGCGCTCACACGGACGCGCGGGACCCCGACACGCACTGGTACACCGCCACCGTGGCTCTACTGCGGCAAGTGTTCCTACTGGTGAGTAATGACCCTGTCTGAGCATTTAGTACGCGCTCACACGGACGCGCGGGACCCCGACACGCACTGGTACACCGCCACCGTGGCTCTACTGCGGCAAGTGTTCCTACTGGTGAGTAATGACCCTGTCTGAGCATTTAGTACGCGCCGACACGGACGCGCGGGACCCCGACACGCACTGGTACAACGCCACCGTGGCTTGACTGCGGCAAGTGTTCCTACTGGTGAGTAATGACCCTGTCTGAGCATTTAGTACGCGCCGACACGGACGCGCGGGACCCCGACACGCACTGGTACACCGCCACCGTGGCTCGACTGCGGCAAGTGTTCCTACTGGTGAGTAATGACCCTGTCTGAGCATTTAGTACGCGCCGACACGGACGCGCGGGACCCCGACACGCACTGGTACACCGCCACCGTGGCTCGACTGCGGCAAGTGTTCCTACTGGTGAGTAATGACCCTGTCTGAGCATTTAGTACGCGCCGACACGGACGCGCGGGACCCCGACACGCACTGGTACACCGCCACCGTGGCTCGACTGCGGCAAGTGTCTTGATGAGCTTGATTTTATAAACGCCGCGGGTCTAACCCACAACGGGAGGGAGATTCGCCTCTTAGGAAAAGGGCCCTAATTCTGACCTATTCTATGTCTAAACGACCGTAATGACACAGTGCAGTAATTTTGCAACAAGTCAAATATAGGAAACAGCTCGTGTCAAATTTTTTCGGCCATGATCTCATACAAAATAAAAAAAAAATAGATTAAGATGAAGAAGAAAAATAAGATTTCCCCACTGGGTGTTAGAAAATAATATGACAGAAATCGATCTTTCTCACTCTAACGTGTAGACGTTGTTCATGCTCTCTCCCTCTGACGTTTTGTTATAATTAATAACAACAGGTTCTTTGTTTATACTGTTGGATAATATGAATTTTATACTTCATACAAGTAGTAGTTAGTTTCCGCGAGACAGAGACAGTAGAGAGCACTCACACCTCTCCTGCTATTTCATAATATCGATAATAAATGATAATTTAATTGAAACCGATAAACAACGTTGACAATTGACTTCCATAAACCTAACACTCGGATGCTATATACAGATGTTGAAACTCATCGTTCATCAACACTTGCCCCGACCGGAAATCGAACCCGGGATCGTCGTTAAGCTACTAGTGTTGATACACTCGTAGTATATTTCAACGTTTCATGTTGTTGCAGCACCACGAGCAAGTGCAGAAGTACAGCAGCACGCTGGAGACGCTGCTGTTCACACAGGACCTGGACCCGCACATCCTCGACGTGTTCCACCAGTTTGTGGCTCTCACTGCGTAATCATACCACATTGTAGAATATAAAAGTTTCTTAGAGGCACTGATTAATCTATACTTAGAGTAACATGTGATCTGTTTTGCAGAAGGCAATAAAATGAAATTTTCACACCAAATTATTTTAGAAAAACTTACTATTAATTAAGTCTTTTTTTCCTTTATATTCTTTGAACAGGCCTTACCACCTCAAGAAAATTCTTCAAAGCAATCTTTGAATGATACGATCTATGTAAGAATAGTGACGTCTGTAGTACATATACGAATAAAAAATAACACATTGGCGATAACAATATTGGGCATAACTAAATTTGTTGACGGCTTATGATGTCGTAAGTAATATGAAAGCAAACAAATATATAATATGTTCAATAAAATAAACTAGGCGTCATCTTGGTTAGACTGTACAAAACAAAAAGATTATTTGAAATCTCTTCTCACTTTTCTATTTCATAAAAATCTATAACTACGATGTTTTTTAGGTTCCACGTAACATATTTCTCTGTTGTTCTTTCTTTGAGCGCATCGTCCATTTACATCAGGTATATTGCGGTACACCCAAGGCTATTTTATGTACAGGAAGGCACTTTTGATTTGTTTATTTGTTTTTATAATACTATCCTCTAGCTGATAAACTGACTTTTAATGTAACGTTACGAAAGTCTTTTTAATGTAACGTTACGAAAGTACTTTTAATGTAACGTTACGAAAGTCTTTTTAATGTAACGTTACGAAAGTACTTTTAATGTAACGTTACGAAAGTACTTTTAATGTAACGTTACGAAAGTACTTTTAATGTAACGTTACGAAAGTCTTTTTAATGTAACGTTACGAAAGTACTTTTAATGTAACGTTACGAAAGTACTTTTAATGTAACGTTACGAAAGTACTTTTAATGTAACGTTACGAAAGTACTTTTAATGTAACGTTACGAAAGTACTTTTAATGTAACGTTACGAAAGTACTTTTAATGTAAAGTTACGAAAGTACTTTTAATGTAACGTTACGAAAGTACTTTTAATGTAACGTTACGAAAGTACTTTTAATGTAACGTTACGAAAGTACGTCGAAAACACTGGTAGTATTAGTAAATACATAGTGCTATGCCGTCAGTGTATATAACAGTAAGGATATTCGCTAGAAATCAACTGGGAGTCTAAATCGCTGAACCTAGAGACATACAATTTTCGAGGATGAAATATTATATTGTAAAGAGGTGCACTTAGTAAGTCCCAGCGTTTTCTTGGAAATTCAACTCCCTAGGTGTCCATTTGAACACCTAGGGAGTTGAATTTCCAAGGGTTCAAAGTTGGAAACTTCTTTAAATTACATTTTATATTACGTCCGGGTGACAGTTACTAGTTCTTATTAAACGCGAAGTGTGTTCTTTCTACCTCGTATGTAGGTACTATTTATAAAATGCAAAAAAATGTCACAGAAATATACAATTACAAAACTAACAATTGTGACAAACAAACGTAACTTTTTAAACATAATTGTATGAAAACTTGATTTAATTTATATTTAATAACCGCTTAGTGGCTTTGAAGAATATTCCTAATTATAAGTAAATTATATTTATGCCAAGACTGTACGTTTCAGTATGACAAAATTAATTTTATTTGACTTACGAAGCGTGTTATATGAATTAAGAATACTTTTTCATGTAAATATATGAGGTCATGTTTATATTATTGTTTTACTACCCATTTTTTAACAAACGAAACGATGTGATGATAAGAAAGGTTAAAAACAACGTCTTATCGGACTAGAAGTCAGAAGCCGGACTTTATTTATAACAACAACTTTTTAAAACTTATATATAACAGTCAACGATTGTAATTTCAGCCTTATAACATTAGATATAACGCTCATTTTAGGTATGTTAAAAGTTCGGCGACGTCTTTCTTGGAGCCGAGGTAGCAAGGTGCCCGCTGGTGGATGCTCGACGGTACGATGTCCAGGATGTCTATTTTCCCGTTAGTCGCCAAACCACCCGCCTCCGTCACTATGAAAGCCATGGGGTTGCACTCGTACAGAAGGCGCAGCTGAAACAGGCACATTATTTATTTATTTAATAACAGGCGAGCAGCTTCAAGCTGATGTGCCTATATCATATTGTGTTGAATTCATTAATTGTCTAATGCATTGCACGAATTGTCCTTAAAGGTTTGCTAGAGACAAGATTATAAGCTACTAACTATTTATGAGGGTTCCGTACCCAAAGGGTAAAAACGTGACCCTATTATTAAGACATAGCTGTCCGTCCGCCCGTCTGTCTGTCAACAAGTTGGTAGGCGTGCACGTGATAGCTAGAAAGTGACAGATAATGTATTTCTGTTGTCGCTGTAACAACAAATGCTAAAAACAATAAAATAAATATTTAAGTGGGCTCCCATACAACAATAGTAATTTTATTGCCGTTTTTTATTCATCTATACTTATAATAAAACTGTAACAGGACAAATTCTGTACATTGAATATATTTTAAAAATTTCTTTCGTGGGGGGAGTTATTAACGATACAGACCCCAAATCTATATTTTTTTTCGTTTTTGTGTTCTGTCTGTTTCTGGACTTTCCATAACTCTGGAACTGCTATATAGATTCTGATGAAACTTGGTATGCTTAAGGTTCATATCATATCTTAACAATTTTTTATCCCGAAAATCCCAAGGGCTTCCGTGGGAGAGGGGATGAAAGTCGTATTTAATTATAACTCAGTAACGCGTGCTTTGATTTGAATGATTCTTTTTTTGCTGGAATGGTCAAACTGAAATGAAATCCCGGAAATTAGTGAGGATTCCCGTGGGAGGGGGGATGAAAGTCGTATTTAATTATAACGCGTGTTTTAATTTGTATTTTTTTTTGGATGTGTAAGACTGTACGATTATGAACATAGCGTCCGCAATTTTTTGTAGCGATGGTGACCGAGTAGCTAAAGTGGGTAGATTGCCGTGCGAGAAGTACGAGGTTCAATCCTACGTAATACGCAAGGAGAGCTTCAGCGTCCGTTGAAGGAAAACATAGTGGGGAAACAAAAGTATGATGGCAGGGCATTTTTAACACTTGCCTGGCTAGCTAGGTACCACCCTCAAATTGAAAAATCTGTCGCCAAGCACCTAACGGTATGTTGCGGCGGCCTTCTTTGAGAGACTATAGACTTATTCTAGACTAGGCATGCTCGGCATAGTGTCGCTGACTTCTGTGATCGTGCTGGTTCTCAAATGCCTGCCTGTCTTGAATAAAAAATAAATGGGCAATCGGGATAAATACATTAGCAAAAAATTAACTATGGGTTAAAATAAGTGGTGAATTTGCAAAATGAAATAGGCGTTAATGCTATGCAGAATCTTTAGTTCTTAAAAATTGTCCACTCATGGTGAACATAATTGTACAAACTTCTGTATTACTGTAATTAATCAAATATACAGTTCAAAACACTGCTATCGTATTGTATCTTTTACAATGATAAGACTTTCAAAAGGTCCACTGATAAGATAAGACAATTCTTTATTAAAAACCAGCTCATACACCATTTAAAAATAAAAACAATACAAAAAACATGCTAGATTTCTAATGGCGGCCTTATCGCTTCAAGCAATCTCTTCCAGGCAACCATGCACGTACAAGATATTACAAAAACTAGAGCATACATACATTTTCAATTTTTTTTAGTCCCACTGTTACTCGTATATTTATGCAAGGTTAGCAACCGCGAACGAAGTCGCGGGTCCAGCTAGTTATTAATAATATTGTAGGTATACATGATGACACTGAATACTTGCGCAAGTCCGACTCGCACTTGGCCGATTTTTTAACATTTGATAGCTTATATGTGTATAATGTTATATTCTTACAGTTGTGTGAATATCTGTCGCTACGAGTTGAATTCTATGTTATATTCCTTTGTTAAATGTAAACCGATGTGTGAAATTACGCAAGATATATTTGTTTTTTTTTTTGCCTTGAATGACCTTCGAGAGTTGAAACCCACCGACCGGTTTTAAGTTTCAAAAAGTTTATATGCTCGTTTTTTTAATTCGATACTTCAGATTTCAAGGGACCAACTAGGTTATCATAAGCGTAATAAGTAATAATTATCTACATAATATTTAACCAAATATTTACGCTGCGGCTATTATTGTGTGCCACAGTGTAAATATTATATAAGACAGTTAAATATTTATAACTTGTCATATAAAACTGCTTAATTTATTCAATCATATAAAAATCATCTCAATTTCAAGCTACGTTTTTTTGAAAATGACCGGTTACTTATAAAATTGATTTTGCAAACAAATAACCGCCACGACAGGTGCTGCCACGGGTAAGTAATTACCCGACTGCGTAAGAAGGAAGGTTATGTTTTTTGAGTATATGTATGTATATTTCTTTAGCACGCCCTAGAGCCTTAACGGCTTGTCGTATTTTTATGTGAGTGGTGTCAATAGATTCGTCTTAGTCGTGAGAGTGACACAGTACCCAGTGTCACTATAAAAAAAAAGAAATAAATTAAGGATGATACACAGGACTAACAATTTAGCAGTCGGGCTTTTTCGAACTCGTTTCTAACCACTTGTTTATTTGTATAGATATGATAGGTACAAGTTAAATTAAGTCTCCGTCACATATTAAACAACTGTACCGTAATTCGAAACCTAATTTATACATGAGAGAGTAGCGTGCTTGACTTTCGTTCCGTACTAGTCGTGCTATGATTGGTCCGCCCATTCGCGCCGTCCAATCAGCGTTGACTCCGCCCCTTCCGCTCCCCTCTAGCGCCCCCCGTACCATCACCACTGCAGGCAGGGCGCTCTGCGCAACTTAGCTTCATTGGCGTTTGGATTTTCATCCAAAGCGGTCGTAAGTAAATACTTTGCGACCTAAGTCGTGCGATTTATTTATAACATTTGAAATTACTGGTAAACAATTCCTTTTGAATTTTATTTTATTATTGGTTTATAACAGTTTTACTGTTCGATTTACTAAATATATAAAAATTTCAGTTTATATTTTAATGGACGATAAAAGTGGTCCAGCCCCAACGATGGAAGTGGCGGAGGAAAGGACACGTGATCAGCCAGGAAGGAAGAGGAAGTTACGTGAACGTTTGAGCTCAACATCAAGTGCGGACTCTTCGTCAACCCAAAGTTCATCATCAGATAGTTTCGCACCAACTAAAAAACGCAGGAAGAATAAAAACAAAAAGAAGAAAAATCGTAAGTTAGACAAGTTAATTTCAGTTGTGGCTGATATACAAACCCAGTTAAATAACGCAAGTACTAATTACCAGCACTCTGAGGCAAACTGCGATGATGACTACCTTAGCATTTGTGCAGACCCAAACATTTGTAGTGATATCTGCGAAGAAGATTCCAATACTACACTGACTGATAAAACTAATGAATTATTAAATGAACAGCAATTTAATCTTTCAATTAAAACGAAAACAAAAGAACCAGTAATCCCACACGCCTCTGCAGCCCATTTAGAACAGCTAAAAGAGCTTCAGCGCTTTGGAGAACTGGACTGGAACAGTGTACGCTACTCTGAAACTCAGAAACACTACCTCCATTCCCCCGGATTTACAACCCTAGATTCAAATGAAGAGGTAAAGCGATATGATAATACCAAGTTTTCAGCAAAAATGGAAAACGCATTTGCAGGATTGACATATGCTTTGCTCAAACAGAACGAAGCCCTTCAAACGGATTTGGGTCAATTTTTACGTGACGCACAACAGCAAACTGGTTGTGCAGTTGGAATTGGGTCAAAATTGAACGAAATAATTCAAACGGTGAGTTCGCAAAAGTTACAAGAGATATATTTCAAATAGTATGCGGACACAGAGCAGAGCTTATCCAGAGCAGGCGAGAATCGATACTTACCGCAGTAAAAGATCCTTATTTCAAAAATGCATTTAGAAAAATTCCACCTTCTTGCGCTACTCTATTTGAAAGTGAAAAATTTTGCTCGACATTGGAGAAAGCCGGCGGATTGAAAAACATTTTTTCACCGCACACTACTGACAAAGAACGAGCTTCTGAACCACAGTATTCACCCGGAACGTCAAAGACATCGTTCAACCAACCCAGAAAACTTCAGGGCAAACCAGAACCTCGGCCGAAACAGAATAATACTAAGAAATTTGTCTCGAACGACAACTTTCGAGGGCGAGGTGGTAAACAGCAAAGGCGACACAATGAGCAGCCGTTTAAACGACAAAATTCCCCCTCATCCCACCGGGATAGGAGAGGAAATAAACGGAGATTCTGACTCAAGGTCATTCCGTGCCGGTCAACTAGTAGAATACTACGCTCGTTGGAGAATGCTCAGGGCTCCGCCTTACATTCTCAAAATCATAAATGGCTACCGTATACCATTCAAAATAAAACCACCTTTACATATGCCAAACAAGCGTACCACGAGAATACCACGTTCACTAGAAATGACGAAAATTATTCACAATATGCACACCCAAGGTGTCATAAATATTGCGAAACACTCTCCAAGTTTTGTGTCATCAATGTTTCTCAGACCAAAAAGCGACGGCTCAATGAGACCAATTTCCAATTTAAAGAACCTGAACGAATATGTCGCCATCGACAAACTCAGGTTAATAAATCATCATCGTGTGCCAGACTTCCTCCAAGAGAAAGACTGGATGGTCAAAATAGAAGGTCTATTTCCACCTCTCAGTATCTCCGAACCATCGACGCTTTCTACGTCTCATTTACGAAGACCAAATGTACGAAATGACATGCTTACCGTTCGGGCTCAGCTCGGCTCCAAGAACATTTGCTTCAGTAAGCAATTGGATAGCTCAAAAGTTACGAGAACAAGGCCTACGAATAATAGTGTTATCTGGACGACTACATTCTGGCTCACCAAATCCTGCAAACACTTCAAGACCATACTATGACTACTGTGAGACTGCTAGAGTACCTGGGCTGGAAGATAAACAAGGAGAAATCGGTATTAATACCACGACAAGAAATAGAGTATCTAGGTGTAATTTGGCACCCGTGGAACAATGTAAAAATGTTACCAAAAAGATTACTGAACAGACTAGAAACAGCACTGGTCAACAGATTAAATTCAAAATCGACGAATTTAAAAGACTTTCAGAAACTCATAGGCATATTAAACTTCGCAAGTTTTGTGGTTCCAAGAGGACGACTGAATTATCGAGCCCTACAGGTACAAGCAAACAGCCTAATAAATTCACATGGCCTGGCGGTTCCGCTGAATCTAAAGTCATTACAGGAATTGCAATGGTGGATGGAAAATTACACAACAAGCTCTCGCTTACACAATCCCCAACCAGAGCAATACCTCACCACAGATGCAAGCGACTTAGGATGGGGTGCCAAATTAAACAACCAAGACTTTCAGGGAACTTGGTCTCCGGCAGAACAAAAACTACACTGCAACCAAAAAGAAATGATTGCTATTCTAAAAATTTTACAAAATCAATACCTCTACCTTCAGTCGAGTACACTACTAATTCAATGCGACAACAAGACAGTAGTGTCATATCTTCGCAACGAAGGAGGTACGAAATCACAGGCATTAGTGAACCTAGCCAAACAAGTATTCTCTGTTCTAGACAAATACAACATTCACATGACGATTTATCATATACCCGGCAATTACAACACAGATGCAGACCATTTGTCTCGCCAGAAACCTCGTCCAGAGTGGCACCTTCTTCCGAAAATAACGAATATAGTTTTCAAGAAATGGGGAGAACCCGAAATCGATCTCTTTGCCTCTCGCCAAGCTCATGTGGTCCCCAGTTACTGCACAATCGACAGGAACGACATTCAAGCTCAATCTTACAATGCACTAGGAATGACTTGGAACTTCAAACTAGCTTGGGTATTTCCTCCCCCATTCGTAATACCCAAAGTGTTGAATCACTTAAACAAGTCAGAGGGAGTTTACCTGATAGTCGTTCCACGGTGGGAGAAAGTGTATTGGAGGCCAGACTTGAAGAACAGAGCCCTAAGTCCTCCATTCACGATCAGAAATCTACCAGACGTTTTAGTAGATGCAACGACCGGTCAGCCTCCACCGAAAGCCAACGAAATGACACTGGAAGTATGGAGATGTGGGGGTGGGATCAAAGTTTAACTGATTGGACTAACGAACAGAAAGCTCTTTTATCTTCTGCCTGGAGAAAGTCTACTCTGAACACATACAGGTCAGCTTGGAAAAGATGGCTCTCCTGGTGCGCAAAGAACCTGGTTAGCACACGAAATCCCGACGGATCACAGTTGGCAAAATTCTTAACTGATTGTCATCTAGAAGAAAAACTGTCATTGAGTAGTATCTTACTACATAAATCAGTGGTATCTACATTTACCAACTTAAATGATTTTAATAAGTTAAGTTCGCACACATTAGTTAAACAAGTTATCAAGGCGATTTCACTAGCTAATCCAAAACCGCTTCAGGCACCTATATGGAACGTTGATACTTTGATTCATCATCTTAGTCAGAAACCCACCGAGAAAATGAGCTTCTATGCAACCTCAGGACACACGGCTGTTATCCTGCTTTTATGTTCAGGACGAAGAATACATGATTTGACACTTCTAAGAACTTCACCAGAACACTGTCAAATCTCTCATGACAACATCATTTTATGGCCTACATTTGGATCTAAAACGGATACAGTAAGCCATCGACAATCAGGTTGGAAATTTTCACGGAATAATGAGAATAAAAATTTGGACCCAGTCTACTGGATAACAGAACTAATACAACTGTCAAAACAAAGACGAGAATCTGTCAACTCTAACTGCCTTTTCATTAGTACGTACGGCAAACCTAGACCAGCCACGCGAACCATGATTGCAGGATGGGTGAAAAACATTCTTAAATCAGCAAAAATAGAAGCCACTCCGGGTAGCTTCAGATCAGCCGTTGCATCAAAAAATTGGGTCGATAATTTCCAACTCGACGATATACGAAATTGGAAATCAGCCAACACTTTTAAAAAATTCTATCGCAGGGAAATTATACCCTCTAATCTAGAATCAAGGTCAATTACAACTTATTTTGAGCCTATAAATTAAAATAAAATCATTATTGATTTATTACATTGATTGTGTCAGTGATTCAACTATTGTATGTTAATCATCTTGTTATTTGGTATAAGTAAATAAACGCATGTGTTAAATTAAATGAATTTTATACTTAAATATTCAGTGCCTATCATAGAATACACATCACATTGGCGTTACCATCACCACCAGGCGATAACAAACACGTCTCTCATGTATAAATTAGGTTTCGAATTACGGTACAGTTGTTTAATAGCGATGTTTTACCTGCAAATAAAACATTTATTAAACATACTTACCTCATTCGAAACCTAATACTTTCTATCTCTGCCTGGTGGCCATACATAAGAATACCAATGAAGCTAAGTTGCGCAGAGCGCCCTGCCTGCAGTGGTGATGGTACGGGGGGCGCTAGAGGGGAGCGGAAGGGGCGGAGTCAACGCTGATTGGACGGCGCGAATGGGCGGACCAATCATAGCACGACTAGTACGGAACGAAAGTCAAGCACGCTACTCTCTCATGTATAAATTAGGTTTCGAATGAGGTAAGTATGTTTAATAAATGTTTTATTTGCAGGTAAAACATCGCTATTAATTTACATTAGTTACCCATATTCAGGGAGTTGAAAATAAATATAATCCGCCATTTTGTGGCGGCGGCCATCTTGTATCGATTTTTATTAAACATAGCTAACTTCCGATTAATTCACCTTTAAAAAAATTTGTTCGCTCGTTCGAGAGCTACAATGCCAGATTCAGAAACACATAAAACTAATAACGCAACGTCGTTTTTGTTTAATAGTTTAGAGACATTGCGCACCTTAATAATTTAGTCTTTCTGGCTTACAAATACTACTTTTATTTTTCATACATATTCGATAAGATAATGCTATTGATATGTGACCTTGACTTTAGATACCATTTATATATATTTGCGTCTTAAATAAAAAATCAAAGTCTAAAAAACATTGTAGATTTAGATTTCATTACAAGGCATTGACTTACTTTTATCTGATTTGCAATTGTTGATTTGATAACATCTGTATAAAAGAGTTATCTAATCCAGCATTAGGTACACAAGATATTACTAATAAAACCGGTAAAAACCAAGTAGCTATAGTAAGATTTACGCTATTAGACTAATATTGCTCAATAGTTTATATTTTATTTTAAAAATATTAAAAATCACTCCATAGTCAAATAGGATAAATCGTAGTGGGGAGCAATGAGTGTGAAACATGCTACTGTTGTGCACAATATACCGACCCCCTTTCGGCCTAGTACACCCATAACCGATAACCCTGTATATTAAATTGAAATTGGTTCTACTCAAGAGGATCACCGACCCTTCACTGTTTTCGTGTTTCTGATACAATTGTCGTTCCGGGGTCTACCTCTTTTCACCACCTAAATTGTAACGTAATTATTTGTTATATATGTGTCAATATCTTTACTATGATATATTTTTTTATAGGAGATAGGCTGATATTGAATTCTGCATAATAAATTCTTTAAAAAGGCATCGTATCAACGCAAAAATATGACTGCTTAGGAAGTTTGTAACCTTAAAGTGATATATAAAAGACAGAAAAAAGTAAAACGGTAAAGGCTTGTAAATAATGTGTTAGCTATGTGAAAAAAAACCACTGGAATCGGACAACAATAGAAGGTAGAAAAGAGCTATATCTTATTATATGGACAAGTCAGCCGTCTATATCCGTCTTAAGTATTTCCTACCAAGTACTACCTACCTAGTTTGATTTCAGTGGGAAACGTTACGAGTAGTTCTGCTTACCTTTCCATTGGGCGAAGACTTGGTAGCCGGGTACATGAAGATCCCTCCATATTTGATGGTTCTATGTACATCCGCCACCATGGATCCCACATAGCGCGCGCCGTACGCCTTCCCGGTCTTAGGCCGCTTCTTGTCTTCTATATACTGCACTAAGCCTTGCTCCCATTCTGCCGCGTATCCTGTTAGGTTATAAGAAAATATATTATTATACGCTATTATTGTAATAGAGCAAATCATATAATTAAGTCAGATGGCTTTTCAATTTATTTAACTTCCAAATAAAGAAGACTCTGAAATTCGTCATAGCTTTTTTTATGTATGTTCCCAAATTTCTTGGATTCTCAGAAACTCTTGGATCTATTAGAATACATATTATTATTTGAAACCAACTGGATAATTTACCTTCATTTACATTGGCCCCATTTAAATGTTTCCAAAATCGGTCACAAAAATTGGAGTCGTTTTTCTTTCTTTTTATATCTATTTCTATGTATACTTCGTAACGTGAAGGAATCGCAGTTCATGATTTGCCGATAATTTGATCATTCGAGGATTTGATAATCTGTTTCACGCGATATGCCTATATTTGATCTGTCAGTCATATAGAGGTCGTGTTATGTTTTAGTTACCAAATATGTAGCTATGCATTTGGTCGCTGGTTACCATACTAAGAGTCTCAAAGTACATAATAATTATGTGTTTGCTATAAAAATGTGTGTAGTTTTTGTATAATTAGCAACTGGAAACTGTTGTTTATTTGGCACGGCAAGACGACTTTCAATGTCCTTACAATATTAAAAACATGTATTTTAAAGCTGTTTTAAATGAGACCAAGTTCGAATGAATGCGGAAAAATATATATAGAAGCTGAATTTTTGTTATCGTTTGTCATTGTTATTGGTAGCAAATGACGCTGGTCTGTAAGCCGTAAAACAAACTTTTAGTGTAGTGTAAGTAGTTAATCTTTTTATACTGAACTGGGCTTTTGACAACACTGTAAAACCTCAACAATTTAAACGGTCAAGTTCTATAAAGTGATAACTGCACGTTAGCCTTAGAAAAAGCATATTTTCTTGTTCTCTTATCACTAAGAGTAGGTATAGATTCTCGTACATGCTGGCAAGGAAGTAACTCTCTTGCCTGCGATGTGCTGTTTTGATGCTATGAATAATGGAGTTTAAAACACAACAACTCTTCCGGTTTATTTTGTGAAATAAGGATTTGACAACATACCGCCAAACTCGAGGATGTTACAAATTGAACATAAGGGATAACGAATGTATGTTAGGTATTGATACAGTATTGATTACAAACATATTACTGCTACTTACAGCACAACGCTAAAGTGATAGCGCGACCTTACCTTCATTGATAGAGAAGATTTTCCCCTTCTCCGGTATAGTCATATTCGGGTCGGTGAGAATGAATTCTCCTATGGAAGGGTCGTACATGAACCCGTTGACCCCCTTGCCTTTGCCCAGGGATATGACAAGCATGGTGGCTGAGCCGTAGAGCGCGTACCCGGCCGCTACCAGTTCACGACCCGGCTGGAGCGCGTCAGATTCCACCGGCTCGCCGTCAGACTTCTTTCTGGAATTACAAAAAAATTTAGATGATGATAATCAAATCCTATTAGGCGGGGTGATGGCGGTGGAGTATCTAGAAGCTTTGACGGAATGGTTAATAATTGAAAGCAAATGCCCTGTAGGTACATAGACCACCAGCTATACTATGAGCCAACGGCATCAGGTCATATACCATCACATGGTTAATGTGGTTGGTTAGCCCAAACACTAATGGCAAAAGGCAGGGGAGGCACGAAGACAATGATGAAGATTAGAAGAAAAACTTCATGTGGACAATTGCATATGTCCTTATGCACCTGGAAAGAGAGTAGATATCGTGATTTGTGGTGGTCTGCAAGTGTTTGTTGTGATATTTTCGTTCATTTCCTCCTGAGTTTCGGTGCGTAGTATTATTACATTCTCTCTGGTTTCGATACTTACTTGAAAATGGCAAATATGGATCCGACAGACACGAGACAGTCGATGTTGGACGAGCCGTCAAGAGGATCGAAACATACGATGTACTTTCCGCGCCTCTCTGTCTCCACCTAATGCGATAACATAGTTTTAACACACTTCACAAGAGGATTTTGTTGGAATCTTTTCTTATTTTTATAATTATGTTTTTATGCTCTTGCCCAAAAGCGTGTATCAAGAAATCTGGCTACGGCCAATACCATTGGCTATTTTTGTGGGATTCAAATAATATCCCGCTGGCTAGTAAATTGAATGTGTTGAGCGAAAAATTACAACATGCCATGGATCTTATCAGACGTTACTTAATATTTGACTCCATTTAATCGTGACCTAAGTACTCTTATATGCGTAAAAATGTATTGATAACCTTTAATCGTATAGGTGTACAGGTTAATTAGATAAATATTTCAGAAGCGATTACTCGGTTAGGTTGGCTAAGTAGTTGGTACCTAAAAATACTTCTTCAGGGCTTCATCTGCATTAGGTATACTTGAATGAATAGAGGTCAGTGATATAAGAGTTATAGATATTCATATTTCTTTATATAATTATGCCTTAAATTGGTGTTATTTCTTTTCGATCATACATGTACCATATTATATCATTATGTACTTATAGTACAGTGTATACCTACCTAGATAGTAAGTAAACATTCCTAAAGTTATTCCAAGTAAAACAGTGGAGGCTTAAAAAAGGAGTGCACAAATCTAAAACAAATATGTTTTTTATAAGGAATCATTTTAAATCCGTCCAAATTCACTGATTTTTACTTTACACTTTTCGTATCTCACACGATCGTATGCGATGCTCGCCTAAAGAGATTTCTTTCAAGCAACCTTTGCATGGATGCCAGTATCTACCACTGATTTACACAGAATCGCGTATTAAGTACTCGTACAATATTTTTTTTTTTTATATTTTTGTTTGAGCACTGACCTTAGTTTCGGAAATTTTGTATGGAGACCAAAGACATAAAAGCTAAAAATAGTTTGATAGCTGAGTGCGTGCTATCACCGTGCAAAGTACATGTTATATGCGTACTTGAATAGCGGTGGGGTTCTCCTCGGAGACCAGCATGCAGGTGGTGAAGGATGACTCCAGCATGTTGATGAAGAGGTCATTAGACAGCACATCTAGTTTCTTCACCTCCTCGCCTTGCACGTTCGTCTCGCCAGAGATGCCGTGCCTGGAGGTAACGAGTGCTGTTTAGTAAGAAGCTATCGCGGTTTTAGCTATGCTGATGATAAAGTGAAATATCATGATAGAAGATAAAAAAATATTGTCATGGTTAATAGGAATTGTGGTTAAGGAAAACAGCGTCAGGAAAATCTCCTTGCAGAAGGTACCTCTTTTAAACATACTTAGGTAAATTTTCGACAATTTAGCTGGCACGGTAGGCTAGCCTCGTTTTAAGGGACGCCTGTGTGGCGTGCAGTGCAGTGCAGATGCATACGTGGTGATAAGGAGCACAAAACGAAAATACTGACACAGATATATATTATAGATCTTTTCGAATAAAATAATAGTTTTCTTTCATAATGGATGCGTTTTGCTATCGCTCCGTTTCGTGAAATGAATTTTACAAACGTAATTTTAGAATTAAGGGCTATAGTACATAAGTATTGTTGTCATTTATGCCTACACTACATGTAGTTGGAAGAGTAATTAATAATAATTTAGACTGTGGATACCTACCTACGTTCATAATTGTGTACTTAGGTACATCATTCATTGATTAAATATTAAGAAGTTTAGCTAAATATCTAGTTATTTCTAGTAGATTCCATTAAGTTAGAAACTGGCTGGACAGGAATGAAATATCAAAACTACTGGCCGATGTAGACCAACGCTCACTTACGAATATAATATGATAATGAGTTCAGTATACGAGTACCTATATGATAATTCATTTACACACAATAAAAAGTGTATTTAGTTAGTAAATACCATATCAAATACCAACAGTTTAGCGATGCCGGCTTTCCTGACAGCCGATTGGATGGCCTTCACAGCTGTTTGGATGGAGTTCAGCAATTGTGTGAGGTCTCCCGTAGCGGTAGGAGCCGTGCGCTGCTGAGCCAGCACCCAGCGCGTCAGCGTCATCGCGTTCACGTCGAACGCCGGCCCTTGCTGAGACATCTCTACTTATTATTTGAGCACGAGCTAACAAGAACACGACCGCTGGCGACGGATGTCGACTCACTACTGCTAAATAAACTAGTTTCAAAGGAAAGTTGTTGGGTTGGAGGCGCGACACGCCGCCCGAAGGTCATACGCGTCTGATTTTATCGCTGTTATTTGGTTGGATCGTGGTGATGTAATCAAATGTAAATTTTTCTAGTGTCGATTGTGGCGTAGATGCGTAAATAACTTTGTAGATAAGCGAGTCGAATACAAAGATATAGGATTTGAACAAGATAGACATGTTGATATTATAATGGTAGATTATGATGTCTTGTACCTATAGGTATGTCCTCAACTGCCTAGCTTTGTAACATTTAATTAACATCTAATATCCTAAGATCATCCATGTTCAGGTTAGTACAGTCACGCCACCAGTGATCACTCCACACTTCCATGCAGGAAGTGGCACTTAACTGAGCGCTACCGTGGGTCGCATGACACGTGAAATTGATACAGATAGAAGCTTGTTGGGAGTCGGGAGATAACTAATGGTAAGAAATGCAAAGGCCTTCGAGTAGCTTATGAACCTCCTGTTTGGGCAACCCACTCTTAACTTATTATAAGATTTTTTAAAATAAAATAAACTAGTGGGTTTATTCTTTTTTATGAGTATTTCGGGTTAAAAGAACAACGATATTGCCACAGATTAGTAGGGCGGATGTTGCAAAATTATAAAATGGGCAGGGCATTTTAAAAAATAACGCTCGTTTAAAGTTGCCAAAGGACTTAGGTATTTCATTTTCGGCTAGGACGGTGCACGTCTGCCAAAAAATTCATAAAGTTGTAGATAATATTGTGTATTAATAAAGCCTGCATTAGTCAACTCCTTCATTGTGTACAAAAATATCTAAATTTCATAAAATTGTAGTGCAAATATGGCATCCCTTGAAGATTAATGTATCCTAAATTGATTCCAATGGTCACATTGGTCTATGAATTGTACCGCCTGCCACAAATGTCAAGTTAACAAGAGAACAAAACACATATATCGCCTTTTTACCCAAATTATATAACGTGGAAATATTTTGATTCGAAATTCATTTTGTACACTGCGATAACTTACATTATTTTAAATTTGGTTGATAGAATAAAGATTAATAATTCCTAACGTATTTATGGTATCAGTTACTCTGTCCTAGCCGGAGCGCCATACATTTTCTCAAGTGAATGGGATTTAATGGGAAAGTACGTTTGTTATTCCCGCATTTTTCTTTTTTTTAAATTATATCTTGCCAACTGGATACAAAGTTCTTAATAGTCAATAACCCGCCATTATTACACATTAAAACTAGAAGACTTTTGCAATAAAAACCTAGACGAAGGTGCCATTTCATCAGCGAACGCTTAGTAAAACCCACGCATTTTAGTATCTGGTTCAGATTTGCCAGTTACTAACAATTAGTATAATCGACTTTGATTTCGAGTCGATTGCTTATTTGTACATCACTAGTTGACTATTTTATAGAAAACTGTTCTGTCAATGTCACTGTCATGTCAGTTGCCGACACTACCCGCCATTTTGTCGCTTACGCTATGTAAATAAAAATAAATATTGATATTGTAAATATGGCACCGAAACTAAAGTTTGCCGACGGTAATTATCGATTATTTGATCTGAATAAAAAGATAATGTTGTGCTCAGGTTCTTAAGTGCAACTATTTTTCTATTTGCAATCTCTAACTCTCATATTGTTTCATTCCAGGTGAAAAAGTGTTGTGTTTTCACGGTCCCCTCATTTACGAGGCAAAATGTCTCAAAAGTAATGTTACTAAGGAAAAACACATCCGCTACTTGATACATTATGCCGGATGGAATAAGAAGTGAGACTTCAGTCATAAATATGCATATTCTACTGTTTCTCTGGATGTAAATTTTATCTGTAAAATTTATATTTTACAGTTGGGACGAGTGGGTACCAGAAAGTCGTGTTCTCAAATATAACGAAGCTAATGTCCAGCGACAGAAAGAAGTCCAAAGGGCGCACACTGCACAACCGGCAAAGAGTAAAAAAAGTAAATATTGGCTCCTTTTTTTACCTAATACAGAAGGTGGCAATAAATTCCACAAACTGGCAGATAGCACATTGAAAGTAGACACCATGAGTTTCATACGAGTATGTGGAGCCTCAAACATGGTGATGGCAGTCCATATCTCTAGCTTTTGACTTAAATTCCATCTTTAGACAAAGATGGAATTTAACACAAAAGATGTTTGAGTTGTTTTCAAATTTGGTTCATCCATCCACACATATAATTTTACTTTTACATAAGCAGTTGTATATTAACTAACTTACCAAAAAAAGTAATGTTTCTACAGCCTAAACTGGTAGACCAATTTCATGTGTGAGCTGTCATTGGATTTGTCGTCATCTGTAGATGGCTATGGGTTTAACTTGTTTCACATGTTAAGATACAGTGGCTTTAAATGTTTGCAGTTGGGTCATTTTGAAGTAGCTTTTAACCATTTGTTATAATCTATACAGCTCCTGCAAAAGGTAGAAAGTCCGAGGCAGCTGCTGCATCGGCCACCACTACTCCGGTCCGTGAGGAGTCACGAGCATCCACTCCATCTGGTTAGTACACACCATTATTATAATTATGACCACCTCATTTATGTAAGCACTACTAAAAGCAATTAAGTTATAAAATTAAAACCTACCATACTCAAAAATGCTAAAGTATTAGTTACATAGATCAATTCTTTATTGCAGACGAATAAAAAAAAAATTATATAAGCAAGGTAAACAATAATACATACAGCAGACAACTAATGATCACACAGATGACAGATAAAACTTTATCATCTTATCCTCGAAGCTAGTCAATGATGGGGCTTTTCTTATATCCAGAGGTAAAGCATTCCCAAGCAAGATTGACTGGACGGTAAAAGAGTATATAAAAAATGTTTTGCAGTGCGTTAGCATCTTTAGAGCAAGTTTTTCCGATGACCAAAGAGGCAATGAGTGGGTATTGTGCAAATAAGAGAAACACTTAAATGTTGTGGCGTAGTGGAATTGAATAAGATGATATATACAAGAGAAAGGGTGTGAGCATTCCGAGGCAGGTGAATAGGCAGCCACTTGAGCTTAGTGCGAAACTGAGAGATATGATCATACTTGCGCAAATCAAATATAAATCTGATGCTGAAATTTTTAAGCTGCTCAAGCTTATCTAGCTGGTCCTCCGGAAGATCTACATAGCGGGCTTCAGTGTAGTCTAAGATAGGGAGAAGAAGAGATTGTGCGAGTGCAACCTTAGTAGCAATAGGCAAAAAGAAAAAAGAGAAATGTGGTAGACTTTGGGAGAGACCTTTGTCTAGGAGTGGGACAGTATAGGTTAAAAACAAAAAATAAACTATTCTAACAACAAGTTAGTCATGAAAAAAAGACCATTTTTATGTGAATTTAGAAGAGACAGTCAGAATAAAATAATTATTTCAGTTATTTAGATTTAAAAATCTTAACTTTTGGTTGATTTTTTCCAATTAAAATGGGCCTACATGGAAGATATGCCCCCACAAACTAAAAAAAAATTCAAATTGGTTAATCCCTCTTTGAAAAATCAGGTAACAAAAAAAAACAGTTGAATTGAGTACATCCTCATTTTGGAAGTCTGTAGAAAAATGGTTTATTTTAGTAAGCAACCCACAAAATATAGAGTAGAAACAGGTTGTTGTACAGTTTCTAATGTTGTTGTTTTTGTAATTTCAGGAAAGGAACCTGAACCAACTCCCACCCCAGCCAAGGCAGCAAAAACTCAGAGCAAAGACGCACCCACCGACTCAGGCTCAGATCAACCCAAGTAAGTGCTATTGTAAGAGATCAGTCTAAACTAATAAATTCACCAATGCACTATCCAATATTCATCTACATTTTACTCACATGGTTCATGGTGCAGCTGTTTGCTTAGGCTTTTTCCCTTCATTATTTTATCAAGATTGCTATTTGATGCCCCATATCTTGAGAAAGATTCGCTATTGATTACAGTTAAGTCGCGAAATAAATAATTTCGTGTAGATAAATTTAATTTTGAACATCTTGTAATGGAGACTCGGGTACCTTGGTGTTATGCTCTAAATTTTTGTGATTTTGTTTTGGTTGGTTTGTGTTATATGTTATTTTGAAACCTATGCTTTTTTGCCTTTGTGATGTGAAAAATGTCTTATTTATAAAAATCACTAATATTTCTAACCAACGCCATCTAACGAATACTTAGAAAATCCTTCAATTGACTATAGTTGTACAACTTCTGGTAAAGCAGTGTATGTATAAAAATTAGCAATACACAATGATTGATGAATCATAAGATACAATATATGAAGAAAGTTGTGTTCCTGATTCTATAAATGTACACAATGAAACATACTGTGCAAATAATACAGCTAAGACAGACAGTCTTACCATAAGAAATGATATAGATATAGTTTAAACTATTATTTTGCTAATGCATATCAAATATTTGAACACTCTTCTGACTTCTACTGAAACAAAATACTAGACATTGAATGTGACAATTGTTTGTGGTTTAACGAGTGCATGTAGGTATGTGGTTGTACAAACTTAAAGTTATTTTTAGTTATTTCTAAGCAAGTGAGAGCATGTTCAATTTGTTTGTGGTGACTTACTCATTTACTTGATTGTCAGTGTGTGGCGACTGATTGACTTGTGGTAAGCACTGATGGTATATGGTTGATTTGCCTAAATTTTGGTTGTGGATAAAATCGTGTAAGGTGATGTTTACTTTTTTATATTAACTAATTTTTATTATTTAATGAACATGAGTTAAGCATGCGTAGAATAAATTTGTCTGTTATATAACGATGCATGACATAAATTAACATTGCTTTATAATTTTGCATGTTCAAATGTGTGTGATTTTATTGTTGATTCTTTTGTTTATTGATCTCGCATTTTCGCTAGAAAGTTTATACTTGCCACCCTACCCAAGCTCATCCCATCTCACCAAAGTAATCCTAGCTCACCCAAGGGACTCTTTAATCTTCCAATATTTCATTATTTCTAGTTTGTATAATATTATAGCTAATCATAACAATTTCTCATAATTTAAAGTTTCTGTCCCATATTTTCACAGAAAGAAACGTGGCCGCCTTGACCTGTCAATAGAATCTGAGGAGCAGTATCTAGCAAAAGTCGAAGTCAAGATCAAAATACCTGAAGAGTTAAAAGTGTGGCTGGTGGACGATTGGGACGTCATCACTCGTCAGCAAAAACTAGCTTTACTACCAGCCAAACTCACCGTCAATCAAATCGTAGACAACTATTTGGCTTTTAAAAAATCTAGCAAATCTCACAATCAAGCGAAGGAGTCAGTCTTAGTTGATATAACTGAAGGAATAAAAGAATACTTTAATGCTACGTTAGGTTCTCAGCTGTTGTACAAGTTCGAAAGGCCTCAGTACAGTGAGATGTTGCAAGAGTACCCAGAGACGCCAATGGCCCAGATATACGGGTCCATACATCTTTTGAGGTTGTTTGCCAAAATGGGCGCGATGCTTGCTTACACGGCATTGGATGAAAAATCATTACAACATGTACTTACACATATACAAGACTTTTTAAAGTACATGGTCACCAATAGATCGACGCTTTTCAACTTGCAAGACTATGGTAATGCGACACCTGAGTATCATAGAAAAGTGCAGTAGATTTAGTCTTCTCTTATTTTATAAGATTCAAATTCAGTTGTAAGTCAATAAAATGTTTACAGTTGTGACCTTAATTCCAATGTCTGGTTTTATTTTTAACTTTTATATATCCGGTTGCTTTAGTAGTTACGCTGTGTTGATAAAATGACTACTTTAAACCAGCAGAAATAATATTAGTCGAAATAAATAACTGCAATAAGATCCGCAGCAAAAAGCCAACATTACGCGGTGTTCCCAGGCGGTCACCCATCCAAGTACTGACCGCGCCCGACGTTGCTTAACTTCGGTGATCGGACGAGAACCGGTGTTTTCAACGTGGTATGAACGTTGGCGTAAGAGTGTTAGAAAAATAACAACACTATCATATCACATTGTGACGTCACACATTTACTAGAAAATAAAAAAAGAAAGACTACTTAAATCATAACTGCAACAAGATCCGCAGCAAAAAGCCAACATTACGCGGTGTTCCCAGGCGGTCACCCATCCAAGTACTGACCGCGCCCGACGTTGCTTAACTTCGGTGATCGGACGAGAACCGGTGTTTTCAACGTAGTATGAACGTTGGCGAAAGAGAGTTTGAAAAATAACAACACTATCATATCACAATGTGACGTCACATACTTGCTGAAAGAAACAGAAAATCTACTTATGTAGGCGTAACTAAATAAAATCCGCAGCAGCAAAAAGCCATCATCTATCTTATCTAAAACAAATGGTTTCATTGATGTCACCATTTATATTTGATCCATTTATTTTTACCCGTATAAATTAGTATGAGTAAAACAAGTGTAGCTTGGCCTACCAATCTTGACTTTCTAGCGGAAGGTTACAGGTTGAAATTTAGCCTGCACCTTATAAGAAAACAGAAAAATACTTTAAAAAAACAATAACTGAAATAAAATGTTTACTTTTTATTTCAGTTATTGTTTTTTTAAAGTATTTTTCTGTTTTCTTAGAGACGCTAAAATTAACGAAAAATTCATAGTTACATATTTTTATTATGGCAACTGCTCCTGACAGTGAAGAATATTTTTTTTATAAGGTCTCTTTCCGTAGCAACCATCAGCTGTAACATCTATGGTGGCAATGCCGTTCGAATTCACCCTTCCGATTCAGATAAAAACAATTTTCTTTTTTAGTACCTACACTGTAAACGCTTATACGTAAATAAAATATAAATTTTGATTGTTTCTATAACAAAAACAGGAGGTATTGATTACTGAGAAAAAAATCCTCGTATTACCATTTGTTACAATAAGTTTCTGTAACAAGACTACTCTGTGTGATGAAATTCGAATTGATGCAGACGAGCGTTTGTTTAGACGCAATACGTAGGTATTTGTGAAACGAGCGAAGCATCTGTGCTTAGAGGTACATTTTTATTTTGTCTGTCAGTTGTATGTATGGATGTTTGTTCTCAAGAAATTTCGTAATAGCGTACAGGTTTCCTCCTAAAAAGCGTTTACAGTATAGGTACTATAAAATGTAATTGTTTTTATCTGAATCGGAAGGGTGAATTCGAACGGCATTGCCATCATAGATGTTATAGCTGATGGTTGCTACGGGAAGAGATCTTATAAAAAAAAATATTCTTCACTGTAAGGAGCAGCTGCCATAATAAAAATACCTAACTGTTTACCTATTATTTCAGTTTTTTTTTAAGTTTTTTCTGTTTTCTTAGAGACGTTAAAATTAACGAATAATTAATTTATACAAGTTAGATAAAAATCGGTCAAAATAGTTAGATTTATAAATAAAAATATTCAATAAAAAACAAAACTAAAAAAAGTAAATTGGCGAAATCATCGATGAACGTTTACTTATAAAGATTATAAGAAGTGATATTTTTTGTTTTCGATTCTTCTTATCTCCCATTTGTATATTATCACACTTCTACAAGTAGTGTCAAAATCACGGCAGAGAATGTTTCTAGTAAAACACAATCGCTTATAAGTATGTTATTACGCGCACGCGGTAACTATCCTAGGAAAGAATATTATATATAATTATTCTCACGCTGCACTAGATGAAGTCTGACAAAACGTCGCGCATATTCGCGAAGTGGCAGGGATAAGGCGGGCACGCATGCAACGTCGCATAAAATTAACGCCACCCGCTAGCTAAGCCAAAGTGCCTCATTAAAATATGTGCTAAGTGCCTAGTTAAATATATTAGCAACGTGCTTTTCTAAATGAATACTTTTTAGTAGGCTCTAATAACATTTATCTTTAAAACTTCACTTACCTATCATTCTAAGACAAAAACAATACATTAGCCTGAAGGTGCCAATATTTCGATTAATCTACCTCAACATTACAAAGTAGACATATACCGAAAGAAACATGTTCAAAATAATGAGATAATGAGTTCTTCAAAAATATATTAAAATGGTTTGGTGAGCTAAGATAAGCATTTTGAAACATCATGCTTTAATTGAGTATATGTCTTACATGATGTATTAACTTCCAACATGGCACAGTATACGGTAATGCTAGAAAATGGTAACAAAAACGCATCTATTTGGGGACCATCACCTTAATATGAAAAAAAGTCAAGTAAAAGTTAAGAAAGTTTAAGTATGTTACTCGTTCTTACACTACCGCCTTCTGCGGCATATGTTATGTGAACGAACTGTGTTACTTAAGTATACCTTTTTTAGCACGACCGAAAAGGAATTCTAATATATATATAATATATATACAAAATACATTTCTAATTTGAAGTGACGATATTGAAACTATAAAAGGTTATTCGAAACTATATAATGTCATTATGAGCTGTATCAAAGAAGGAAGAGGTTCTCAATTCAAGTGATACGCATTTATTTTGATGATTAGTTTTTGGTTCAGGGTGGTCCCATTTGAACGCGCTTTCGTTAACTGGTTATGTATATTTATGTAGCGCAATCTTGAAACATGATTTTCACCCGACATCAAAAGACTCGGATTTATATTAATAATAACTTCATAAATTAGAATAGTTTGTCACTATTCAAAACTATATATGTCAAATTATTTGGTTTTCAAGCAGTATGCATGGAGTTGCTTAAGTACCTACATATCAACCCTAAGCGTCCCACTTCAGTTCACGGGTCTTCCAAATGAAGGAGGTGTAGTAGCCCATAGTCTACATGCTGGCAATATTGCGGGTTTGGGACTTCTTTGATCTTCTTCAACAAGGTTTCATCACGATGTTTTCTTTCACCCTTTATGCAAGAGCCGACTAATTCTAACTCAGACAAAATAGTCAAAAAGTTCGATTAAAAAAATTGTTACCGATTTCCATTACAGCAGGCGCCGTTAGAATTTTTTCAGTTATTTTGATTTATATGAATTAAAATTCAAACGTAGGATAAAATTTTAATAAGATCAATTGGTAAGTATATACCCGTCAAACAAAAAAGATTTTTTTATAATCGGTCTAGCCGTCTCCGAGTATCAGGTGGTCAAGTTTGTTATTTGAATCGTCTCAGAATTACAATGGCATTGTGCCAAAATGGCCGTTTTTACATAAAATAGGCCACAGTTAGTATTAAGCAAAACATAAATTTTTAATACTCACTCTGATCTATTCGATATGTCGAAACGGCCATTTTGGCACAATGCAATTGTAATTCTGGGACGATTCAAATAACAGACTTGACCAGCTGGTAACAAACATAAAAAATACCGTCGATTTGAGAAAATTTTCCCATATGGAAAATATGGCTTAAAGTGACACATAGGTAGCACATAATATCGCGTTATCCACGGCCTTCCTGACATATGGAACGGTCAAGTTTTTCCTCGCATACATCTGTGAGTCACCGCCGCAAGTGTGTCAGCGTGTCAAGCGACATTGCCGTCTGCCAGCCAACATTCATTCTCTACTTGCTTAATTAAAAGGACCATTTCAAGGGACTGTCAAGGCAGTTGAGTTGTAGGTACGACAAGTTTTTATTTTATGTGTTTACGCTATTACTATCTATCAGACGTAGAAATGATTCGTACAGCAATTGAAAAATATTGGCAGACGAATTTCTACTTTAACCTATAGTTTTGAAGCCCACAAAACCAAACTAAACGATTTGTTAATGGAACCTTTACCTCTGCCCTTTTCAAAAGGCTAAAGACACACATATGGTTCTTTAAAACATTGATTCAATATAATAGACTTAATATTTTTTATCATAGTTTATTTAATTTTTGTTATGTAGCATGGCAGTAGATTTCTAATTATAATTTAAAAAAAAACACAGTTTTCGTTCTATCACGATCAGTACTTGGCTTTTTGGAGCAGATTTTATTTTTACCGTTTTATTATTTTTAGCAATTGTGTGACGTCACAATGTGATATGATAGTGTTGTTATTTTTCGAACACTCTTTCGCCAACGTTCATACCACGTTGAAAACACCGGTTCTCGTCCGATCACCGAAGTTAAGCAACGTCGGGCGCGGTCAGTACTTGGATGGGTGACCGCCTGGGAACACCGCGTAATGTTGGTTTTTTGCTGTGAATTTTGTTCCAGCTATGATTTGAGTAGATTTTTGATAATTGGCTATTTTCAGCAAATGTGTGACGTAACAATATTATGAAAATTGTATGTATTTTTAGAGTGCTCTTTCGCCAACGTTCATACCACGTTGAAAACACCGGTTCTCGTCCGATCACCGAAGTTAAGCAACGTCGGGCGCGGTCAGTACTTGGATGGGTGACCGCCTGGGAACACCGCGTAATGTTGGCTTTTTGCGTCGGATTTTCGTAGGGGTTATAACATTTTTTACTTCTAGGCATCGATGGTATGGACTAGTTTCGAGAAATAAGTCAATAATATTGTTATTATTTGTCGAATAATCATTCGTAAGCGCTCATAATATTGTACAATAGTTCTTTTTTGCGGCAGAATTCACATGAGTCTATAAATTTTGCGGTCATCATTCATATTTCGATGATTTTTGTTATATTTGTAATGTAGTAAAGGATAATTTATGTCTCATGTGTAGTCATTACCACCTCAATATAAAATAATACCTCAAATTTCTAAGAAATATAGACCAGTAGGAAAATAACTTATGATATTATACATGTAGTAAATTTTTGTATATGTGATTAAAAATAAGTTTACAAATGTTCGAAAAATGCAGCCATGCCTCACGTATTATTTAGGTGTTTACATAAAACTAATGAATAAAATTTTAACTGGAATAATACTATCCAGTTTGAAGGCCAGTTGTGTAAAAATCTTTTACCTACGAGTAGTTAGACAACCAGATTAGATTTAGTAAATTGGGGATTACATATAAGGTACCTCAGTGAAACTTTCCAGCTGCAAGATGAACCAGATGGTACTTATCGCACATTCAAGAGAAAACTAAGTATATCTTCGACACGTACTCATAACGGGTCAAGTGTGGAAATATACAATACCAAATTTGTTCTTGAAAGGCTATTCAAGACCCGACATATGGTTGATACACATGATAGTCTTTTAACTGATCAATCAATCAATCAATCAATGTTTTTAGGAGAAAATGATTATTCGTTTTTAGGGAGAGAATGGTTATCCGTTTTTAGGAAAGAATAATTATAATAATATTCTCTCTTAAAAACGTTGGATTGATATGAAACTCTGCACACGTAGGTATCTAGGATCGATGTCAATGCAATTACTTATCAGTTTGTTATTAGTTTTTGTTTTTTAATATTTATTTAATTATTAAGATACGAGTAACCTTTATGTTTTGTATTATCTAGTGAGATAAATCGATGCTTATTAAATTGTTCAAATTCAACACAACTTAATATTGTTTGTATTGTTTTCCTGACATTTTAAACTGTATCGTTCTCATCATCATATATGGTCACAGTTCAATGTGCCTAAGATCAAATACCTACACGTACAATAGGGTAACACTTAATACCATAGGGTAGATACACTAATCTCAAATTGCTTAGTGTTAATTTTATGATAGTTCGAAAATCACATTTTTATAATTTAATATTAGTTACCTAATAAATTTAATTAAAATGATTTTAAACGCTACATGTAAGTATAATTTATTGTCACATGCATGACTGCAAACACAAATTAGGGTTTATTACTTCATTATACGCAAAAGAAGCTGTCGAAGACTTTAATTCATTACTTATCTGCATTTAGAAAATATAATTTGCGATATTCGCGACGAATTATTATGTGAATTACTTAATACCACGATGGGATCTGGATTCACTAAAGGGAACAATTCCAACTTACCAAAGATAGATTCCTTGATGGTGGTAAACTTTTTTGCAAGAAACAAATAATATTTATTTATGTTCTTCAGAATTCAGGAACGAGAAAATATCTTTGTAAGTACAGTTTTATGTTTCATGTTAAGTATCTATCTACGAATACATAAATAACAGTCAAGTACATACATAATATGAAATAGACAATTTTCTGCTTTTTATAATTATTTAAAAATAAATTTGTGATAAATATAATTCTGGTAAAAATATTAACCGAAACCGAATATTCGGCCGTGGCTTCAGTTTCCGTCGAAACCAAAATGTGGTCAAGTATAAAATTCTTTAAAAACTGAAATTTGGTACATTTTACCCATTACTCCGCTTTAATTAGGACATGAAATGAAAACACAGTATATTAAGTTAAGCGATAACTGATTAAGTTTTGTTGCTACAGAGCTATGCAACGGCGCACGACAATACCTGAACAGGGGCGCCAATCGCCAGGCGCCAGCGTCCACCAAAGCATTGCCGCGAGAAACGAATTTAGACGAGCGTGCACGACAACTTCCGAAATCAGTTTCGGTTTTGGCAAAAGTTTCGGCTGATTTTGGCCGATACCGAAATTGCCGCACTGACTTCATTTTTGGCCGAAACTTGGCCGAAACCGAACTTTCAGTCGGACACTAGTTTGAAATGAAAATATTTAGATACACTATTATAAATTAAAAAAATCTTTAATTTTTAAATTTTACTTGTCACAATGTACTTATGTACAAAAATGCGTCTTCGTTATGGACATAGAAAATTGTAACAGCGTCATTGAGTTTGCGTTTACCTTTTACGATTCATCGACATTGATATTATATTTTGCCTATTTAGGTAAAGCAACAGGAAGATAATTATATTCGTTTATTAAATATATTGAATTATTATGCTAATATGTTGCGTTCTGACATTGCATGAAGAATAATAAACTCTTGTTTTGGTGCATTTACAGTCAATAAATATGGTAAGTCAACAGTAAGCTGGAATAGATTTCTTCCAAACCTTGTAATAATATAGAAAAACGAACGAATAAATAGATAATATATACAGACACACAGAAACAAAACATAACAAATATTTAGTGCGTGTATTTATGTATCATTGCACGTTTATTGCTATTTTGAATTACAATCATGCCTATAAATGCATTATGGAACGTGACTTCAAAATGATCAAATATAGTAAATGTTATTCACCTTCCCAAAAAATTTCTTCAACACTTCAATCATAGCTAGGCTGTAGTATATCTTGTCATGCGCTGTATAACTTCAACTCTCAGTTGCAATGTTTATCAGGGCTTGCCACTGCCTTGTATGGTGTAAATACATCGCGGACGGTAATACCACAGTAAGGTCAGCGGCGCGACGCGGCGTCAGCACACGTCTACCAACCTACGAGAACCAACTTAATAATGCAGGTGGATGAAATCTGAACTAAATATTATTTAGACAACCGAACTCCTTTGTAAAAAAACTTTTTGTTTTTGGTACGTGTGTGATAAATATTAGAACTAAAATGTTCATGTTCTACTGACTATTGACTACTGGCACAGAAGAAAATAATAGTATTACTGGCGACACTGATGCTGATACCAGATAATAATAATATTCTGTTTGTTGGTGGAACTGCAATCAATGCTGTGTAGTTTTGTGGACAGTTGCCAATGATATTGGTTTGTGAGGTCGATACGAAGATATTATTTACTTACTAATATTTTGACAGCAAGATCGCTTTACTAGCTCTAGGTAGTTTTTGTTGACCACTGAAAATTGCTTAAAAGCATTTCCTTATCGTTTGCCACGAGCAACGCAGAAAGCAAATGATTTATAAAAAGACGTCACTATACATAATAATAGTTCTAATATATTATTTCATTCGCCCGTTCACCAACGTTCTTATTATTGTTTCGGGAACTTACGAAACCTTCACGGACAAGCAGGTTTACTATTATTTCTTTTACTATTAAACTCGTAAAGATTTATTTATATCTATCTTATCTGCAGTAAGGACTTATAAGGTGCAGGCTAAATTTCAACCTGTAACCTTCCGCTAGAAAGTCACGCTTGGTAGGCCAAGCTACACTTGTTTTACTCATATTAATTTCTACGGGTAAAAATAAATGGATCAAATATAAATGGTGACGTCAATGAAACCATTTGTTTTAGATAAGATAGATGTAGGCTTTTTGCTGCTGCGGATTTTATTCAGTTACGCCTACATAAGTAGATTTTCTGTTTTTTCAGCAAGTATGTGACGTCACATTGTGATATGATAGTGTTGTTATTTTTCAAACACTCTTTCGCCAACGTTCATACTACGTTGAAAACACCGGTTCTCGTCCGATCACCGAAGTTAAGCAACGTCGGGCGCGGTCAGTACTTGGATGGGTGACCGCCTGGGAACACCGCGTAATGTTGGCTTTTTGCTGCGGATCTTATTGCAGTTATGATTTGAGTAGTCTTTCTGTTTCTATTTTCTAGCAAATGTGTCACGTCACAATGTGATATGATAGCGTTGATCTGTTTCGAGTGTACTTACACCAACGTTCATACATACTGTTTTTTAGCAAATGTGTAACGTCATACTGTGATATGATAGTGTTGTTATTTTTCTAACACTCTTTCGCCAACGTTCATACCACGTTGAAAACACCGGTTCTCGTCCGATCACCGAAGTTAAGCAACGTCGGGCGCGGTCAGTACTTGGATGGGTGACCGCCTGGGAACACCGCGTAATGTTGGTTTTTTTTGCTGCGGCTCTTGTTGCAGTTATGATTTGAGTAGAATTTCTGTTTGCTATTTTTGTTTGCTACAATGTGATATGATAGTGTTGTTATTTTTCGGGAATATTTTCGCCAACGTTATACCACGTCGAAAATACCGGTTCTCGTCTTAAGCAACGTCGGGCGCGGTCAGTACTTGTATGGGTGACCGCCTGAAACACCGCTTAATTCTGATTTTTTTTGCAGATTTTATTTTTAGTGTTCTACTATTATTAACAATTGTGTGACGTCACAATGTGCTATATTTATGAGACAACATGAGTATTTACTCTTCGAAGTGACTTTTGCCAACGTTTATTCTACGATATAAACACCGGCTGTCGACCGATCAGGAGTCTTATTTTTGAGATCGTGTGAATTCAATATTAGCATGCGAAAGAAATCACCGGTGAATTTCATTACGAATGGTACTGTTTGTGCGCATTTTGAATATTTCGAAAGCTGACTTACCAGTTTTTACTGAAATATTTAAAATATAGAAACGATAAATATTTTAATATTTCACACAAATATAGTGCGACGTCTGTATGATGCACATTGCACACACATCACTCGCGATCAGCATTTACTCGGTCATTACCTCGTGCCGTGTAATTCAAATGAGTTCACGATCGGATACAATTACTATCAATTAGGCTTAGTTTTGTGATAAAATATACATCAATTTACTCTTAACTTCGACCTTTTATATATTTGTTATTTTTACAGTTTTACAATAAAGATTTCTTATTTTTATCTTATTTGCGGTCGTCACCGTCATTCATAATCAAGTACTACATTTGACATTTCTCATCGATGTAATAGCGTCGAAAAATAATATCCAGTGATACTAGCAAAAATAATTCAAGCCTGACAGGATTATCTGTATGAACTTTTAAAAAAATCATTTATCATCAAATAAATCGCAAATTGGCTTACATTGCACATTGAAATCAGAATTCAATCAAAATACTCATGTATTAGAACTGCAAGAACTTGATTACTGGCTCATTAGATGACGGTATTAGAATAGGAGAGAATTTAGAGATAGGAAGAAAGAAAAAAATAACACGTTTAGTTTTTAGGGTGTTTGTTATCTATTTAGTACTTAACGGTTGGATGAATTTACGAATGTCATTAGAAATGCTGATATTAAAAAACAAACGGTTTTGAAAAAATATGCGTAACTCTATTTATGTAAATTTCAGTCAGCCGGGTAAAAACGCGCCCGGCGTGCGCAATGTTCAGAAATGAAAATAAACGAACGTAGCAACTTTGACGAAATACGCTATTTCTGGCTTGCGATCGCGAAAATATATACCTGCGTTCAAGAAGCATGGTGGCCCATCAATATTTTTGCGTTATGTAGTTAATTCGTTTGTATGAAATACGTTAGATAATATTCTGTGCATGCGAAACGAGAAATTTAGTTTATCTATATGGATTTATAGTTTTGGTAGATTACTTTAAGCATAGCTCAAGTCCCACTGCATACTGCCAGGTGACATTACCACATTACCAAATCAGAAGAATCGAAAATATGTCTAATAAGAGAGAAATCTCTACATACCTGACTGACTCAACACAGAACCTAATCTGCTGTGCCTAGGGACTTGAAATTTGGCGGGTGTATTTATTTTGCAAATTAAATTAAATGGGTAGTTCAAAATTTGAAACTGTACTACGCCGCGGGTTATAGCATCAGAATCGTACCCAGCTGTGAGATCTGGTTTTGTTGATATGCTTTGACACCAGGAACTACGTAGAAACATTGAACAGAATATTTAAATTACCTGTTGTTAAATGAGAGCCACTTTAGGAATTATTCGGTAGGTCAGGCAGGCAGATCATTTGAAGATAAAGGTATAAAAATTAAATACTAAAATGAAAGCTTTACAATTTTGTTTGCTCAGGTCTAGTAGGCACTAGGTTGGCTGCTCATCCATTAGTACAAAAATTACTACCGATACTAACCTGTGAAAATAAATAAAACGGTGAATAACTCTCGCTTTTGGTTCATTGTATCTTTCGCAATGTGCCAGAAACCTGGCGTCCTTGTGATTCATCTTTAAAATATTTAACATGCACATAATACCATGAGTATTATGTGCATGTTCTATGTACGAGTACATTTTGATTTAACAATAATATAATAGTTCTAAAAATACCAGTCTCCGATCCGCGAGGTCACAAAATAATGGGAAAATATAAAAAATCATCTTATAATCCATTTACTCGGTAAAAGAATTCTTGGAAATGTATCTGACTGAATACTCATTAAGGAATAAATTTAAAAAAATATATTTTCTTATCTTATGCAATACTTAAGTAACTTTGTTATTTTACCGAACACATGCGCAGCTATGTATTATATATATATGCAATTTGACCTTACATCATCATTAATTTTGCTATTATTACTCGTATCTAGACTTATTTCTAATTCTATTATATTCATTTCAAATTTTGCGATCAGTTTTAATTCTTTATTGTTTATCAAAAAATTTGGTTGATTATAATTGTACTTCGGTAACTATTGACTTGCTTAGTGCAAGAAACGCAGGTTATGCGTTGGAACAGATAGTTATGATAGTGTTCCAATTTTTCTACAGGCGGGACAAGAGATGGCGAAATTAGTGCGGTTCCGCTGTTATGATTTCGCAGCTCAGGTGTGCTTAGGCGTTAGAACTCTTATTATTAAAGATGTGTTCATGTTCATGCCAAGATATTATTTAAACCGATAACTGACCCTGTAGCACAGAAATATATACTAGAAAAATATACTATAATAGATATAAAAATCTTGGCCTGTAGCATACTACCTCCTATTTTTAGCAATTTGTCGAATCCTTTCGTCCTTTGGAGTTATTGGATTTTGTTGTGTTACAAGTTCCGTCAAGATTCGTTGAACACATACCTAGTCAAGATTGGGGAACGCGAGAATTGTTTTTTAAAAAGATTAAAAATTATTTAATAATTATTTAATGTCCGATACATTGGCGAGTTGAATTATCACTAACTTAAATCTAACTTAAAACTGAGCAGGAGCATTCTCCTTATCAGCTATGCGTCCGGGACGACCACCGTAAAGCCAGACGTAACTCAGCAGTTCTTACGCCTACGCTGGTATCTGTATAGTTTCGGTACGGGTTCCAGGATGCATAACTCCTCCCATCGCAAGATCGAAATTAGCGGACGGATTAGAAGAATGCTGACTCCGATAATTTCGATTATAACATTTTAACATAAGATAACTAAAAACTATAACTAAAATTACATATAAAATCAATGTTCCGATACTCATACTTTTCACAATTACTGCACTCTCACTATTTTTGACCAAATCACTATCACTTTTTCTTAGCACATTAGCCAGATGTTGCAGGTTAGTCAGGTCCACCCCTTTTAAGCTTACTGGAACTTCGGGATACGCCGTCTTCGATGGGATTACCGCCGGAAGGTTTATTATCGGTAAGTTTGGCAAACTCATTTGTTCATAACTTCTTCGTTGTCTTTTCATGGTAATTTTTATAATTTCTGCAGTACAGTCATCATCAGCTGTTACGATGTAGGTTCCCTGGACATGGTGATAAGTTATGTCGTCCTTACAGTTTTGGGTGAGTATAAGGATGTTTTTAGAGAAAACTATCCACCTGTTGCTCTGTATCTTCTCTACTTTTACGTCTTCCAGATCCACTAGGATTGGGTGGCATTGTGTTATATCTGCGGCAAAGCTGATCAGGTTGGTGACGCAGGCATCGTTGACCAGCGCGGGTGCGTAATCTTCTTCACAAAGGAACAGGGAGTCATCGATTTCCTTGCAGGGACGTAAGAGTGACACTGTTTTCAACCTTTTCGTTAACAGGTAAGGGAATTGGGGTAAAATAATGTGAGTTTGGTTAAGGGTATTGGTGATAGGCAAGGGGAGAATTCTATAATATGTGTATATATCGTCTTCAACTAAGGGTATATCCATGATAAACGTTATTTGATTTTCCTTAGCGTAAGCTTTCATGTCTATACATAGTTCTAACTTTAACAAATTTTCGGAATTTACTGGAAACATAAGTTTATTTTGTAGTTCAATATCCTTCAGTATCAATTCATTAGAGTCTAAAATAGATTGATGTAACATTCCTAGTTTACTAAACGCAACAATGGTTTCAATTTCGTCCAATCTAGTATAAAGAGTTTGGAAGTTGTGTAAGAATAAGTGATAAACGTTAATGATCTTAGAAATTTCTCGAATTTTATTTGGTCCCTGGTCATAAACATCTGAAATTGTTTCATAATTTTGGGAATCTGGCATTTCCAAGTTGTAAGTATAATTTTCGTCATAGTAATCATAATTTTGTTCACAGGCTTGTTCCGGTGAAGCCTCGACAAGTTCGTTGTTAAAAAACATGTTTTCACTACCAGGGGAAGCGTTTAGCATGTTCTGTCTCAACGGGCGGGCTGTGCGCATTGAAACGTCGGTATCCTCAATTGGTTTAGGTCGCTGTACATTTTGGTTCGGGATGCCGAATTTGAATGTTTGTTGGGGTTGCATTAAAGGTAGGGCTGGTCTAGCAAAATTTTGTTTCATTTGGGGTCTGAAGCCTTGACCTTGTTGGTAATTACCAAAATTAAAACCTGGTTGTGGTCGCGGTATACCAAACCTAAAGTTTTGTTGTCCCTGATTTGGGTTAAATCTGAATCCAGTAGGTGGATTTTGGGGCTGATGGCCAAATCTAAAACCTTGCGGTTGGTGCTGTTGTTGCTGCTGTTGTGGTATGCCGAACCTAAAGTTATGACTAGGCATTGCGAATTTATTATGTGCGTTAAAAGAAGAATTTCCAAATTTAAAGTTGTTGTTACCAATATTATTAGCCATTGGAATTTGTGGCTTATGAGGCGCCAGAGCCTGACGTTGCTTATGTTTTGCATTAAATTGAGTTATGAAATTTACTTCTTCTGTCACTATAGCTAAAGCGTTTTCTAACACAGTGCACCCTGTCAGACGCACTATGCGAATTAAGTCCTCACTCAGATTATATAAAAATACATTCAGTGCCATATTGTAGACTATCATTTTTGCGGCCTTTACCCCTTCATCGGTAAGTAAATTGACCTTAGCAAAAAGCGTACTACGCATATGCTGGATGCGATGGCAGAAGTCGATGTAAGACTCACCAGAATTTATTTTCATTTGCTCTAGCTCTATCGCGATACATTCTTCGGAACGTGGGTCACCAAAATGTTGAACTAGAACCTCCTTAAGTGTTATCCACGAGTTAATATCTTCTCGCTCGCTTAGAAGCGCTGCGGCTTTACCATGAAGCCTACTTGTAATTCCGTGAAATGCATATGTTTGTTGCGCCAAGTTATTAGGAGATGCATAGGAGTTATAGATGTACTGTGCTTTCCTAATGAATAAATTTAAAAGGTTTTCTTCACCTTCAAATTTTGGTATTAAACATAAAAGGTCTTTTGGTATTATCCTAATATTTTGCTCCATTGCCATTTCTTATTAATAACTAGTTATTTTTATAATTATCAATTAAATGTACTTAACTTAATAATAGATTTAACACAAAAATTTTACGACGATATTAGTACGTTAAAGGAAATCAAATAACGATTATTTGTCTAACAAACGGAAATAGATGGGAGATTTGTTTTTTAAAAAGATTAAAAATTATTTAATAATTATTTAATGTCCGATACATTGGCGAGTTGAATTATCACTAACTTAAATCTAACTTAAAACTGAGCAGGAGCATTCTCCTTATCAGCTATGCGTCCGGGACGACCACCGTGAAGCCAGACGTAACTCAGCAGTTCTTACGCCTACGCTGGTATCTGTATAGTTTCGTTACGGGTTCCAGGATGCATAACTACCTATACTACCTGTACGCGAGTAACAACATACAAAATGATAAACAAAAGTAAAATTAATATTAACTTGTAGGTTAAAAAAGTAAAGTCAGTTTAATAATGAAAGTAGATGCAGCAAAATCTTAAACTGGCCGGTGTTTTCAACGTGGTATGAATGAACGTTAGCAAGAGTTCGAAAAATATTTATTATAATCACATTGTGACGTCACACATTTACTGGAAAATAAAAAAAGAAAGACTAATCAAATCATAACTGCAATAAGATCCGCAGCAAAAAACCAACATTACGCGGTGTTCCCAGGCGGTCACCCATCCAAGTACTGACCGCGCCCGACGTTGCTTAACTTCGGTGATCGGACGAGAACCGGTGTTTTCAACGTGATATGAACGTTGGCGAAAGAGAGTTCGAAAAATAACAACACTATCATATCACAGTGTGACGTCACACATTTGCTAGAAAATAAAAAAAGAAAGACTACTCAAATCATAACTGCAATAAGATCCGCAGCAAAAAACCAACATTACGCGGTGTTCCCAGGCGGTCACCCATCCAAGTACTGACCGCGCCCGACGTTGCTTAACTTCGGTGATCGGACGAGAACCGGTGTTTTCAACGTGGTATGAACGTTGGCGAAAGAATGTTCGAAAAATAACAAAGCTATCATATCACATTGTGACGTCACACATTTGCTAGAAAATAGAAACAGAAAGACTACTCAAATCATAACTGCAATAACATCCGCAGCAAAAAACCAACATTACGCGGTGTTCCCAGGCGGTCACCCATCCAAGTACTGACCGCGCCCGACGTTGATTAACTTCGGTGATCGGACGAGAACCGGTGTTTTCAACGTGGTATGAACGTTGGCGAAAGAGTGTTAGAAAAATAACAACACTATCATATCACAGTGTGACGTCACATATTTGCTAAAAAAAACAGAAAATCTACTCAAGTCATAACTGAAATAAAATCCGCAACGGCATAAAGCCAACATTGGTGATGAACGTTAGCGAAAGCATCTTCGGTAAATGACTAGTTTTATTCAGATTGTGACGTCGCACTACACTTGCTCAGATAAATAATTGTTTCATTCATTCATAATTTTTAACCGACTCCAAAATGGAGGAGCTTCTTTGGAGACTTTTTAAGTACCTACGGCTAGACCGATTTGTTTTTTTTTAATTTTTGTATGGGGTTCTTCCAATTGCTCCTATATACATTTTATCAAAATCAGTCTAGTGGTTTATCAATAATAGAGTTTTTTAATCAATGTATGTAACTTTCTTTAAATTTTCTTTCAATATATATGTATATATATATGTAAGTATATATGTATATATAAGTATACTTGGATGACATTCTTGTAATGTAAGTATTGCGTGCTTGCTTTTGTCGCCTTTAAAGTTACCACTAGAAAAAGAAACGTCTCGATTTCTTTAATAGTACCCATTATCTAAATAAATAGAAATAGGTTAGTTGGCTATGATAAACATCCTTAGACAATAATCTTATGAAGAACTTCTAACGTAACATTATTACGCGGAGTTACGTAGTAGATTGCGCTTGATGGAATAGCACGATGTGTTTTTGTAAAAGATACGATCGTGGGAAAAACGTATATCTGATATATTTATGGCCAATTAGAGATGTTACCTGGCTTCACTCGCTTGAAGTTCAATATGAATCCTAGTATACGTATCCAGTGACGTTAGGAGGCATTTTTACACGACTGCGAAAGAAGGGCGGTAATGTTTTTCGAGTGCATGTAAGTATGTAGTATGTATATATATTTCTTTGGAACGCCCTAGAGCCTTAACGGCTTATCGTATTTTTATATGAGTGGTGTCAATAAATTCGTTTTGCACTTGCAGATGGCCATAGGATAAAATAGCAGTCGGGTTTTTTGAAGTCACTTGTAACTACTTCTTTGTAATTGTACGTGACTAGTTTCGGACTAATACCTAGAATATTAAAGTCGGACGTTTCAATAAGTTTTTTAATATATTTATTTTATTAATATACAACGTGTAACAGAAAGGTACAATACTTAGTATACGTGTTAGTCTACCCATCAGCGTAAACCCATTGCAGATATTTTTAATTTTAAAATTTCAAAAAAAAAATTGCATATAAAAATTGCTCAAGTAATCGGCCAAGTTGTATGAAGGACGCAATAATTGTATTTGCTACACTGAGTTCTATTTGTTAAATAGTTAAATATTGTCACACCTTTCTGTTATACGTTGTATATCAGTGCTCCGTGATATTCCTGCTAAGCTTTAAGAAAATACACTAGTCACATTCCTAATAAGACAATGAAATTCACGCAATGAAGATAATTTTCCCAGTATAGAAATGACAAATAAATATACTCTACACACAAACTTACACGTACATTTATCTGTATAGCTTCGTATTTTGTGTTGACCCAATTTGTACATTGCTGAGAAGTGGAGTACATGTATTTATTCGTTAGTTAGAGGTGAACTAAGTTCGAAGGAGCTATAACTGTACTTATATTTCAATTAGCTTTTACTATGGGACCAAACAGAATAGAAGATAAAACAACAACTAGGTGATTTTTTTATGCGATTCTGTATATTATGCGACACTTACATACTAATTAAAATTATAAAAATTGTATATTAGTGTAAATACATCCATTGGATTCATTAGGACAAATCTTGATGGAAACTAATGAGATGAAACCGTACTTCACTTTATATGATATACATTTAATTTAATACATTAATTATATTAAGGGGAACTGAGGCTCTCGCGCTTACAACCAGTTTTTCTTATCTTCGATCTAGGTATCTTATATGGCCAGAGTATAGCATGAGCCTAGATAAAGATAGGTTGTTTTGTCTTTCCTTTGCGATGAATCAGCAGCAAGGTCTTTACAATAAATACCACATAAATATGCATTATAAATCAATTTATACTTCATAAACCTTTACTACCAAATATGGTCAGTGTGTTTACTGTCATTTGCCACAATTACTGCCAGGTTTGGTCTGAGTGGTTTGTGTGAGTGACAACAGCTTTAGTTGAATACATACGACACCTGTTATTAAAAATTACAATTAATAGTAAAATTACAAGATTGATAAGAAGTAGTAAGCATGGTAAGCATATTCACGGCTCTTTATCAGAGTAGATAAACCACAGAGCGACTAGTTCCAACCTAAAATAAGAAAGCTCTGGAATTGACCTAAGTACACGCGCAGTGCAAAACATATAGTATTTTAATATTTTTAGAAATAGCCGTGAAGACATAGCGTAGGTATGGAAAATATGATAACCTGGCGCTTTAGCATAAATGATAATTGGGGCATATATAACGTGTAACAAAAAAGTGTGACAATTCTCAAGGTTGTTAGTCTACCAATCAAGGTGAACACAATGTAGATAAAGATTTTGCAAAATTCTAGAAAAAAATATTAGGTTGTCTATACAAAAATAGGTCACGTGATCTGTCAAGTTTTATGGAGGAGCCAATATTTTTTTCTCGAATGTTGCAAAATTTTGTTCTAAACCTAGTGGGTTCACGTTGATGGGTAGACTAACACCCTTAAGACAAGTATTGTCACGCCTTTCTGCTGTCATATCGCTGTAGGTATATGTATGAACAAGTCAGAATTTTCGTCAACACTATTTTAGTTTTGAGTTGCCCTGTGGTAAATTAAAATAATATATTAAATCTAAACTTATTTTAAACTCTGTACATTGAATATATTTTAAAAATTTCATCAGTTAACATCACTTCTGTATTGTTGTAATTAATCAAATTTACAGTTCAAAACACTGCTATCGTATTGTATCTTTTACAATGATAAGACTTTCAAAAGGACCACTGATATATTTATGCAAGGTAACTTCCAGACAAATAAATCATTCATTCATTCATTTATTCATGTAGTCTGTACAAATTGACAACATTTAAAATATTTGACCCTCCATTTTTATTACGATAATGAAGAGAAAAATGAAAAATAACGTATCTGTTTTCTTTATTTTACTCAGAATGTAATAATTATAAAGATTTTTGAAACTCTAAGTAAGTTCCGAATAATGTCATTCTCGTACAAAGCTCGTAATGATGTCATCAATTATATGTATTTTTGTTCTTGGTTTGGTTTTATTTACGAGCTTTGTACGAGAATAACATTTTCGGAACTTTACTTAGATTTTCAAAAACTTCTAAAAACATAATTATTACCTACATTCTGACTAAATAAAAAAAGAGAATACGTTATTTTTACTTGATCTTTCCATTAGGGCAATAAAAATGGGGTGACGATAAATTTGAAATATTGACAATTGCAGAGTAGATACTCGAAGTAAGGTAAAGCGCGGTAAGGCAAGGCAGGGCATAGTGCACACCTTAAACAACCATCTGGGTCAACTGTTTACTTAAATGACACGCACTGTTGAGTCATCGGGACGATGAAGCATTTTATTTCGAAATTAAAATATCGCTCATGTATTTTGCATCACAAGAATGAGACCTTTTTTGGAATGAAGATTCTTCGGAATTCCTTTGACGGTCGGTGGTTTATTAGAACTGTTAGTATGAGAATAATATTGAGGTATTAAAAAAATAAGTTCTTGGTAAAATTATTTGTAATTCATTACAGTAAAGCAACACATATGTATGACTTGCAAGTTATTTTACTACCTACTTTAAGGTTTTTTAACGTACAAAGTATGTAGTATTCATGCCGATTTTCTTTAAAAGAGTTTTAGATAACCTTCTTAATTATTTCAACGTTATTTATAACTCGGCTTTTTTTTCAATAAATTACCAGTTATGGTACATTTCTGTATAATAACTTGATCATAGGTAGGTGTACCTGCTATGTGTAGGTATTCGAAATAATACAATTTTTTTCAAAATTATTCTATACTTGTACCATAGGTACCATAGTGAAAGTTGTTCCTTAAGATGAGAAAAGTGACCCCCTTTCGGCTTAGTACAATCCTAACAGATAACCCTGTATAATTATTTTTTATCAGCCTATATTTACTGCGGAGCAATTGCATCCTTCCCCTCCTTCCAGAAGGCTAGGTCTTCGGCTTTGGTAGCTCATAGTCACACTACAGTGTTTATCTTAAGAATCTAGGTCCTTACACCACCTCTATCCGGGTCAAATTGGAAGTAATCTCACCAATCTTATAACACACGAATATTAAAAAGAATAATCAAGATTCGAAAATCGAAGGATTTTCCGCAAGAGATCGGAGAAGCAGCGGGGCGGGCGCCGGGCGCTCATCTCCTTTCGCGGTCGTAAGGCGACACCGGACGAACTCCGGCGCACCACGCCAGTCGCACCAGAGCTCGCGTCGACTCGACATGTAAGTAACCAAGCTCCCTAGTGCCACCATAGTGTCAGTGATATACTAGTGATATTTTTTTTTTCTGAAGTGAATCTCGGTAAGTTGCGTTCTGAAGTGCAGTGAGGATCGAGGTGATTTTTGACATTATGGATCGATTATTTTGGTCTTATTTTTTTTGATATCGACAGTATTTTGAATTAGAATTCAATGGTCCTCATTAGTGCAGAGCTGATCAAAGTTTGTGTTACGAAAGCTTTTCAATTTAATCTAAACATTATGACGATCAATTTTATTTGCCATGTATTATAGTTAGATTTGTTTACGCTAATTAAATTAATTTTCATTCAAACGGAACACGTTTCGCGTTCGTAATCTCATTCGGATTCTATTTTTGAATATCGCGGTGCTCGGTTTCAGTTTCGTCAGCCAATAGAGAGTATCTATTCTGAAAATTTCTCGCGCTTTTGGCGAGCTGCCAGCGTTTGGCCAATAGAAAGATAGCGCGGGATGCGTGGGCGGATAACGCATGCGCGTGCCGCCTGTCAGATTTTTCATTTTTACAGCGATAAATATAGACTCGGGCATTTCAGTTGCAGCCATCTGGCGAAAACTTTAGAACGAGCTGCATAGGCTCATGCTGAGGTGATATCTAAATGATGACTGCCTAAATAAATATAACAAGGCTTCGTACCTCACCAAAAATTTGCCAAATTAAGCACCTATAGGCATTTTTTTTATATCTAATTGTTTGATAAACTCGATTGTAAGAATCAAGAATACCTGCCTTAGCGACAAAATGCAACCTCAATGCCTAACTTGACGAATAATGTAGATCGATCATTTATTCTAATGAATAGGCACATATACATAGCTATATAGGTAGGTTAGCGTGCTACGTAATTTTTTTCGAATTGGGTGGGAATATGTGTTCAAATATAAGCATATAAAAAACCGTACGTATTAGAAATATTATTTTTTAAAAATAAATATAAATCCCATAGACTATAAATACTTACATTATGATAATTCTACAATAAACCGCGAAACACTTGAAATACCGGAAAATTGAAGCCCACCTTGGAAACGTAACAAGTGTAAAGAAAGCCAAGGTTAAGACGAATTTAAGTAATAAATATGTCTGAAAGTTAATTTAAATTCTTTACTTTATTTGGGTTAACTGATTAATTAACTTGAAGGATAATAAAATGACATGTGATCAATGTGTTTTAGTAAGTAAGGAGTACTTAAATATATAGTAGATATATGTACTTAAATTGAGAAAGAAAAATAAGGAATTAAATATGCCTCAATAATTAAACGTAACTGGGCTAATTGTGACAGCGTTGATATTCTTGTGTTCTAAAACAAGAATGACAGAGCTGAATATATTGATATTAGCTTTGAATCATCGTACAGCCAAAGCCGCTGAAGCAAGAGACATGAAATTTGGACGGTGTATTCATTATGGGGTGTGAACGTGTACCTACTGAGGAGTGGTTTTTGAAAAGTCAACCCCTAATGGGGTCAAGTGTAATTCAATGTTCGAAACTCCTTTACTTTCAATAAAAATCAATGTCGCGGACAACGCCGCGGGTAACAGCTACTAGTATATTATATGAATAGTAACCATTATAATTGTCTGTTGGTCTTGGGACAATGCCAAATACTGATCAATGTGTGGCGTTTGTTTCGTTTTGGAACAATAGTCCAATGATTACCTAATTATTTTGCACACAATGCATAATATTAAATCGTGAATACCGGCAATGGAGCGGTCGAAATACGGATTATCGATTAATGGTAAAGCAGATATTCGTCATCATCATTATTGGCTTACTTCATGCTAGTCTACTGCTTGACGTAGGTTTCCATTCGATGCGATCTAAAGTTGATATTTGTCCGGTAAACGTTGAGAAGCACTTATACGCAATGCTAGTTGTTCGCTAAAGTTTTACATCTGTAGTAGTAGGTTTTCATTATAGTAGGTATTAAACCATTGTGCATTATCTAATGTCTTTAGAAGGGATATACATGGTCCAATCCCAAATATTCCTAAAGAAAAAAATATGAATTGATACATTTTTGTAAATAGTACATACATTTTCGAAAACTCAACCTAATTTGCTCATACTTTGGTGACGGTTTAGTCGGTTAGAGTTATAAAATAAATAAGTTTTTATAAACGATTTTGCTTTTAAATTCTAACGCTAGAAAGACTTTCTAAAATTATGCTTGTTCATAAACTATTAGACACTTTGACGAATGGGATGGAATGTTATGGAATCTTTCTAATTGAAGCTATAGGATCTAATGCAAAAAGACCAATTCATTCCGATTCGTAAAAAACATTGAGTGCCTAATTTACAGTTGAATAAATCACCTCATAATCGTAGTCGAATAAAATAAAAACTGTAAAACACGAACTACGCCTATCTTTTGCTGTTGGTAACTGTTTCATACTGGCAAGATGAAAACAACAGTTGGCTCGTGCAGCGATGGGTGTTGAAATCGGAATACCATCGAGCAGGGTTGTTGTTGCCAACAAACATGGCTGAACTATTCAGCTCAAGACAAATAGTCAGTATGTTACCAGATATATTCTCTCTTCATTAAGAGCGTCATTGGAAATATTTGAATGAAGTCATTATCAATCAATCAATCATTTATCTATTCCGTCATGCCAAATTGACATGTAAACGTGCATTTCAAAGTAACAATTTTATAAAGTAAGTACTAACTTAAATTAAGAAAGATAGCTATGATAATAAGAAACAAGTAGGTCTGTTTTTTTGTAAATTAAAACGCAAATTGCTTGATTGCAAAGAATTTTTATTGCAGTCGCTTTCCTCTCTTCACGTAGTTAATAAATCCCTATTACAAAGTTTAAAATTTTCATAAATTGCGATTTGCTTACAATAGCCAGTTTAGATAGACAAAATATCGTGATCGAGACTAAATATCCGAAACAAGGAGGAAATTCGTAGTAAAAATCACGTTCTTTGTGTAATGAACGTTTACAATGATAACTGGAAATAATAGATAGGCAACAGTCAAATATTTCGTCAAAGTCACGACCTAAGCTTGATAAATGCCTATTTAAGTTTAAAATAGCAGAAAGACAGTATTAAACTTCTGTAAAGTGATGATTTCCATGTCAATATTGACATCGGTGATCATTTTTGCCAATTGTTTTTTTTTGCCCTACGGCTTAACTCGTTACTGAAATTACAATTACTCAAATTGCAATGCAAGAGATGCAACACGGTTTCAGTACTGAATTGCTCTTCAAGCTTTAACAGCCTCATTAATATTTTTCATTATCACCTGACGGTAAAAGTGTGGTACTAAAGGAAGGCTCCCGATAGAAGGAAGAAGCTCAATAAAAATACTTACCTCGAACCACACTGTTCATCTAAAGTTCCGAAGATTAAAATCTTTACAAACATATTTATTAGTTAGTAATACATATTTGAGTATCATCATATTGACATATTATCATGCTATCTCTGTTAGCTACCACAACCGAAAGTTTAATATAGGACACAGTTGGGCGTCTCATCAAAATCAAGCTACTCACGTTTAACTTGATAGTAATCAAGTGCCAAACCTGTTCTAGGGATCCTGGACTATACCTCATGAGCGGTGAGCATGCCTTGAATCTCAAAAATTCATATATTTTAGATAGAAAATTTAACTAAAGTATATTTTTCAGTTCAAATATACTCATATAATTCAATACTACAGATAGCTACAGAGATTACGTACCTTTAGTAAATTAAAAATGCTCGAGGCTCGCGTATACCTACGTACATTTGTTATGCCAGTCAAGTACAAGATCTCGTTTGAGAAACATAACGGAAAACAGCATCCCTATGCACACAAAATCACAATGTTCTTAAGTAAGTAAATGCAAACGTCAAGTGGGGAAAAATTCTTAATGGTTGAACAAGAATTTTTAGCTTAAATACAACTAATATATCGGGCTATTTATTTTGTTTTGTGTAAATCTGTCTTAAATTTTTATTTGTTTCTATTAAGTGCGAAGTTCATTTGATTTTATAATAAAATCCAAAACCAAATTAGTAATCGATCTGTCGCAGGTAAATATGATAACGATTTACAACAAGGGTTTGTATTCTGACAGCAGACTGCATTCGATCTGGGTTTGTAATAAATCTAAGTTGAAATGTGCAGTGAATGTCGGAACGTTGACCGCTCAGATCCTTTGCAAATTATCGCCAATATGAGTCACTGAAGAATGTCCTTTGATTCATCCGCGATGACTTTCAATCTTGAAGGATGGAGTTTTGCTTTTCACTCTCTTTAGACTGGCCTTTCTATACACATGGTTATGTTTGACCAGTCCGAAATGACTAACGTTTCGGTTTGTTAAGTTATGCAAAATAATAAAAAACTACTTATTGCTTGCCCCGTAAGAGAATGTGAATTGCGTACACATTGTAGAGTGTTCAGATACACGACGAAACATATTATATCTATTACTTATGAATAGTCGTTATACTTACTCATATAAATATTTTTATTAGTAATCACAGTTCGTAAAAAATATTTGCATTTATGTAGCCTATACATAACTATTAATATCGTTACAAGCTGGTGAACCGTAACGTTGTCAGTTACTAGATCACGACACTATGCGATAAGCGAGCCTACGCTGATCCTTGAGCTTTGGTTGTAAAGCGAACGATGACCCACTAATGGACATCGTAACTCAAGCTCGAGACAATGATACCTTCGATACGTATCTACTCATACCTACATAATATTCATTTGAAAAGAAGTTCTTTGACTTTCAAGCGCAATAGAGCTTTAGATGTTTAAGAATGTATGTTCTATTATTCTTGCTTTCAAAGTTGCGGATGGTACTTTTTTATTACGAATTGTTCTCAGGCTCAAAATAGACGGTTACCTTGCTGTTGCAATGTTTTCTGAAGTACGTTTTTTATCAGAATATAAGCAAGCAAAATCGAGCACGGGATCATGAAATAATAAAAAAACAGATACGATATTTGGTTGGATAGTCTTTTGTAGGATAGAGAAAGTTAGATTTTATATTTTACTGTTAAATTAAATAGGTTTTTTTTATAGTAAGACTGTATAAATTCAATGTCTTTTAGGTAACTAAGATCCTCACTGCCTTTAGTTACGTAACTCATAGAAATTTAGAATCGACCGCTTGAACCTTCAGCTTCTAAGATCATTGCACCCTCGTTTCCATAAATAGCTGTGCGGCTACTTCGAAAACATTGCTTGACATGTTTATTGTAACGATTTAAAAATTCGGTACATTTTTTGTTTTGACACGATGGTAGAAAAGACTTCAACGAGATTCCACTTTCATCTTGACCTCACGATATAAAAGACATCAACGAGACCCCAATTTTTTTCTTTTTGATACACAAGATTCTTTTTCCAAAGTAGGAAGAGCTACCCATTTCGACTATAAACAGGGTTATCAGTTAGCCAAAATGGGGTCATTGTACTTAAAATGATAAAAAAAGATAACCTCAAACTATAACTTTTACTAAAATCCCGGGTACCCACACAGATTACACTGTAAAGTATACCAGTGACATTTCGTATAGATACCAGTCCAAGCTCACCGCTGCTAACTTCTACGCTGTTCGTCGTCTATTATCTTAACATTTGGTTGCAGATTTTCATCTAGGGCAGTAGACAAAACAAACCAGCCACCATGGACGCGATTAAGAAGAAGATGCAGGCGATGAAGCTGGAGAAGGACAACGCACTGGACCGCGCCGCCCAGTGCGAACAGCAGGCTAAGGACGCCAACCTCCGCGCCGAGAAGGTAACATCACTCGATATTTCTTAATTACTGACACATACATTAGTAAAACTGCTAGTATTCCTGTTTTGATTAAGTTACAATCTAAAGTTTGATATTTTTCTTCGGTTTTTTATAATATCAATAAGTCAATTAAACTAAATATGCAAAGGAAGGCTTGCGCAATGCGTATAGTTATTGCAACGGTCGAGAGAGCATGGCCTTGACCACGGCAGCTACGTTATGTGAAGGCTAAGGACGCCAACCTTTGTAGGTTCTATGCATGTTAGGGGTTTTTAGAATCATGATCGAAAGTAAAACGAAAATGTTAGTATTTTCTCTTGAATCGGTATAATCTTAGAAGTTTATTCTATTTTATAGTATTTAGTGCTTTTTGGGTACAAAGTCTTGAAGAACGCCTCTAGTTTAGCTTAAAATCTAGGTCAGCTAAATAGTAAAATAAAACCTTTTTAAAAACATAAAAAAGAGTAATACTGGTGTCACAAAATACAAATGCATAGTCAATGAAAAGTTTATTAACGGCTTTTTGGTATAGTACTCTAAGATAATAGGTAAGCACGAGGCTTTTATATGACATCGCGTTTATTCATCTTGGTTATGGTTGACCATCAGACCAACTCTATTTTTCATCAGGGAATACCTATAGATTTTCCTAGCAATTGTAAAGTAAGATATAAGTCAATGTATCAATATATACAATCGTTGACTATTCAGATCTAGTAGTGTTGATAATCATTAATACTCACATAGAATATATTAATCAATTATCGTTCCTAAGCTTCGTAACTCTAAAGCATTTCCTGTTTTATCTCGACACGATAAATACAAAAGGCCAGTTCTCCCATCAATTATACTCGAGTCTATCTTTTACATGAGTTAGTAGTACTTATCAATCGACCCCTTTAAAGTATCCACAGAACGCCTGTTGTTAAACCAAACCCCCCAAAAATGAAATGCGAGATGAAGTACACAGGTTCTTTTGTCGTCCGCTAGAGGAATTGTTCAAGTTTGTTTGCACCGTTATTGTACCCGGAGAGTGTAACAGAAACTCTTTGAGATTGCACCAACGAATATTTCTTGTTAGAACTGCGTAAAATTAATGTCTCTAGCTCAATCTCCCCATATTCCAATTTTAAAAACTGTACAAACAAACACAACGTATTCATCCAGGCGGAAGAGGAAGCCAGGCAGCTCCAGAAAAAGATCCAGACCATCGAGAACGACCTTGACCAGACCCAGGAGAGTCTCATGCAGGTCAACGGCAAGCTTGAGGAGAAGGAAAAGGCTCTGCAGAACGTAAGTACATCCTCTTTTATGATACGACACCTCTTTGGTAGATTAAGCTTTCTATTTATCTCTGTTGGGGCTATGGTATAACTTAATCATCTTGGTTCTTCGATGGTGGAGTTTAATAAATGCCTTTACTAAAAGTTAGGGCGCTAACTTTAGCAAAAAAATCAGTTGGATCACCTATTAAACGATACGTAATCCAAATGCTCCTAGCTACAGTACTGTCAGGTAACGTACCAAGTTTTTTTTCCTCGTTGTTGTAGCATGCATGTAATGAATACCTACCGACCACTTTCTTGCCTTTGGGTTAATGCTATAAGGTAGCCTTTATTTGAAGGTGTTTTTAACGAGTATAAGATCTTTTGTTATGTTTATATATGTCGGAAAACAAATATTGTGTCGTGTTGTATCACTTGAACAAACATTGAGTCAACATCTGAGTTCAACAGAGATATGCGAAAACAGCAGTTAATAATATATCAGGCTAACCAAAATTTTATATTTCATAATTTTCATATAATAGTCAATGTGAATTTGTGGCTATCTAAGTATTGGCATTTTAGCGCCTCTTACGTCAACTCATCCCGCCCGAAGTGAATCCAGAAAATTATGAGACAAATTAATAACACGCGAAGACCTACAGAATGTTTTGGCCCAACACTGTGAGGTTCCAAAATCTATAAGGATTAGTTTATTTAACTAGCTGTCAAAATCGAACTGTCCAGTAGTCATAATAATACACGTAAACGTGTGTCCAAGTATATGTTGTAGAATTTCAAAAAATCTGTGTCAGCATGGTGTCAGCACTAAACAATGTTTGTTCGGGCTTCGAGCCAAAGCCTTGGCCTATCGACATCTGGCGACCCACCGCTGTGTCGACAAAATAGAACTAATCAACTCACGAGCAAATTAGTTTGTGAGTAAAATAACCCGAAGACATTAATTATGATTCGGTATTATTTGTTTCACTCTAATAAATCATGCGCGTTATAGTGCTGCTTTTTGTTTGTCAATGCATTAACTTTGGCGCCGGCTGTCGGTATATCTTCATTTATTTTGCGTTTTAATATCGTCTGAAGACAAAAGTTCCGGTACATTAAAAATGTGTAAAAAAAACATTTTAAATTGTCATAAACCATTAGCACTTTCTGATATTTCCATTTCAATTTTGTTTGTTTATATGTGACGTCTGTAGGTAGTTAACAAAGCTCCAAAAGTAAACCCACGTAGAGCGCGGAATGTAACGCTGTAGGGGGCTGCGTTCCCTGTCAGCGGCTATTTCGGGAGCGACACCTAATATGGGCCCGCTGCCCGGTGTTCCGGCAAAAATAGATCCGGGCGCGTCATCAGCTCTGATCCGTACAACCGTTGGGAATTTCCGTTACATGCTTTACATTGTTTTACATCAAATTGTTACGTAGGTATTTGGGATAATATATCATGTATTTGTTTTACTTATTAGGTTAATAATATATTGGTTATATAAATAACTGATTAACAAAAGAATAATATTCAGAACCTAAAAATAATGATATAAAATTTCTCAAATTAATATTGCATGATTGGAATTCAAACTTTCCCGCATTCCTTAAGCTGCGACTCAGTCGGTAAAGCAGAATCGTGAAACAAAGATGGCGGAATCTATGTGCGACTGCAGCGCCGCAGTGTCGTGAGTTTCTGTGACAGTCAGTCAATATGGCCGCCGGCGCTGTGCGGCCGGACGGACCGTGCGGAGTGTAGTAATGTCCGCGTCCGCGCCCCACGCCCACGGGCGCACCCCCGTGCGGCGCAGGGGGCACCAACACCACCCGCGACTGCGGGGCGACCGCCTGCCCGCCCCTAGCGCCCTTCAAAACATAGATCCATCCAAACAACAAGTGACCTTAGACTCTCAGACTGACGATGTTGTGCCTTGTGTCAATAGTGTTAGTGAATCTCAAGAAGTGACAAGGACGAATAGTGACGATGCACTTTCGAATCGAAACACGATCATTGCTAATATAGATGTGGAAATCGAAGATAATAGAATTAAAGATGCGGACTCGGTAGATACCTCAGATGACGATTTCTCGTTTAGAGAAGAGAGATCGGCGGGTGACGGAGCCGAGTTTACAGTGGTACAGTCAGAAAGAAATCCAGACGATGACCCTGAGACTGCAGAGCTGGCCAAGCTCAGATGCACGAGCGAGTGCACGGAGGTCTTGGCGGAGCGGGAGAGCCGTCGGAGAAGGAGGTGCGCCGACTACCCAGGCCTCGCATTCGGCAGCTCCATATTCTCCTCGGACACTATGATGAAATTTGCGTTGATCAAGAACGAGTTGCAGAACATTAAGAACACGGCACTTCGAAGGGTAATGTCCTCTGTTATTCATGCTAGCGTTCGGTCGTGCGAGTACAGCGGGCGTGGACCAAATGCGCACAGAACTATTTATAATCACGTCTCGAGTCGGGATAATGTTTGATGGTGTGGGGCCGATCGCGCGCGTGGCGATCAGCTGAGCCACTGACGGCTGTTTGACATGTTTACTCGCACGATCGCACTCAGGCCCGGCAGATGTCGTTAGCGGCGCGTGCACGTCGCCCTGCCGGCCCTTATCCGTAATCTTAATAAATTGAGTTGGTGTAATTTTATAAACAATACTTACCTTTTAACTGAAGTAAACTAAGTAACTGATAAAACTGACTAAGTTCATTGTAACTTCTAAGTTTAATTTAGTGGTTAACTATATCGTACCAATTTAAAAATAAATTCTATTATCAAAGTAGGCATAGATCTTGAGAGTTGTTATCTCTCGTCTGCTATTCGAAGAATGCAGTTTATCTACCCATTCACAAATAAATGTTGCTTAATAAATAATCGTTCTACACATGACATTTTTTCAATTGACTGTTGCGGTTACCGCAATGCTTATTAGGTGTGTAGATATGCAAGTGGGTATTCTGCGCAACTTTCTAAACTTTTCACAAACAATAGTGACGTGCTGCTGTTTGTGTAGCGTGTAAAGCAACGATGAACTCAACATTGTCGATAACGATGAACCGAATCTCAATGTACTCTTAACCACCAATCATAAAATAATATCTTCGACTTGTAATGAATTATGATTTACTTAAACTGCAAATTTAGATTTTTCACTCAAGGCTTCTTCTTAACAGTAACTAATGATCAAGATATGAATCCATAAAAGCGTAGCGCACAATAATTATTACGCTACAGTAATAATACCAATTATAAAATAATAATAGGTACATGTGTGCTTCTAATAAACATAATAACACGTATACAATATAAGTCTTAAAATTAAATGTGTCTGCGTACGAAATACAAGAACTAAAATAATAAATTCTGTGTTCATCAAAATAGAAACTTCACACGTAACGATTACTCCATATTTAGAAAAGGCAAACGTATCAGTCATTGCTCAACGGCTAGAACACTGCTGGCACTGATATTAAAATGCTGTGTTGTATGATTATCTGCAAAACACGATGTTACGGACATCAATTTTGCTAAACTAGTGATGTAACTAATGCGATGTCTGAACTTCTTTGAGTATTCAGTTATTATTTTTGACGAGTAGTTTTATTAGATGATTAGGTGTTTTTGTGAAATCTGTCTTTCCTCCAATTGCAATTTCTGGAAATCATTATAAATGACGTTCGCCGAATGCGAACGAAACTGTAATTAGACCTTTTATTAGAGAAGATATCATAATAGTACTTATTACGTTTTACAACTATCAGATACTTGTCAAAATCCGTATCATTATACGAAAAATGTATCAAACACACCCAAGTTTATTTAAAGGTTTATTTGATAATACATATACTTAGATATTCAATACTACACACTACTAGAAAGAGGTATTACAAAAATCAGTCAAAAGTGTTGGAGTAATCGGAGAACGAATTGAAAATCTTTACCTATTCTAAAGTCGCTCCAATACTACGAGTGACATAGAAAATTTGCCATCCTTAAAAATATATGAGTAGTGGGTATTGTATTTCAATGAATTGGTGCGAATTTAATATTGACGATGACTCTAATAACCAGTAGACAATGGTCCATAGCAAGCATTAGCAATACTAATATCTTCACTACCGTATGAAATTGATTTGCAAATACTTCGATTGTTCTTTTAAAATGTTAGTCTTGGCTAAGTTGATGTAATGCTTAGTAAATATTACTGCATATGCATTATACAATTCTGTTATATTGCAGCTGTATGCACTCGTAGTAGGTCATTGCAAAAACACCGGAGGCTATCAAGATAGAATATTCCCGCTATACCAATATTCTTAACGCAAACGTAGTATAAGGCGGCAGTGTATTTATTTTTTTAGTCTGTTTAGTACATTAAATATCATCACATCAAATTGTGATATACAATATTGTAATCATATATTTTACTTTATTAGTTATGTACATACGTATTTGGAAATATATATTCTCAACTGATCTTCATGAACTACAAAGGGGACGACAATTAAATTGAAAACTAAAAAAATAGACATGGCGCTCCGTCCACATGACCTATACATAATCTATAGAACACTAATGATGATCTAGAAGCAGTATTATATTGATTTTACCACGTGAAATCTACATTCACTGTGACTGAAGTGTCCTATACTTTAAAAAGAAGCTAAATAAAACTACAAAACATACTTTTTGAAAACTACCGAACTAAAGCTAGAAGAAAATATTTAAAAGATCACGAATCCAATACAAATAATGAAACAAACTGTTAAAATTATAGCATTGTCAGCCGCACTTTAAATAAATTTGACTATTTGAAGAGGGTGAAAATCACATTAAATGATTTCTAAAGACAAATACCTAGCAAACTAATATAAGCGTGTTAATAACTCCTGTGAACAATGTCAAGACATAATATAATTTTATATTATATTAATGCAATTTGCCTCGGACTTTATGAAGTATATCAGTTAGTTCACAAATAAACAAACGCGTCATTCATCGCCAGATGGCCGTGTCCATTAGTCGTGAACATATTTCCAAAGGTGACCACTCATTATCAGCTCCACGGTCGTGACCACTGATAATACTGACATATTATACAAGCATTCGGTCTTACCGTATATGGTAAACCTTTGAACTAACCATATGGTGCAAATATATATCTATGTGCAGAAATACAATGTTGAAAACTTGCAATGAAATGTCTATATTTGGTACTGACACAGTAATGTGTGACGATGTTAAGATTTAGAGTAGGTATACATCAAATTAATTTGAAAATTACGAAAAGCGTAAGCCGTTTGATAAATATAATTAGGAAAGTATATTGTATTTATTTTCTAAAACAATATTAAGTACCGTATATGTTTAATAACATCTATGCTTTACTCGTATATGTAGAAACTACACAAAAGTAGAGAAAAGCATAAATATGGAATCTGACGTGCGAATTACTGAAGTTGAAATTTTCAAGGTTGATAAAATTAGTAAGTACACATTTTTGTCCGCTATGACGTGAAATGAGATGAGTCAACTATTCGAGGTGACTGATCAGATAATGCTGTCTGAAGCGACTGATATAAAAACTACAGAATCCACAAGCAGTCGTCGTAAAAAATTAATTGTAAATATTCCAATGTACATCAATGCTTTGAAGTACATAATTAGATGCTTAGGATTAGGATTGCTTGAGACGTTTTTGAAATAAAATTCAATATTATTGCTACTCTAATGCAGTTAGTTGTATTTTGACGTACGAGTAGATATATATAATGTAATGTGAAACATGTGTAAGACATCAACAAATGCCAACTTACAGTATGGGCTTATTATTGTTACCTCAACAGTAATTTTGAAATTTTACTGTCTTTTCAGCTAGTGCCTAGATTTAAAAATTCATATACCTATCTTTAATTTATTTATTTATTTTTAATATTTTCGATATTAGTTAAATCAATTGCGTCTCAATTGAAATTGCCTAAATTCTCCATTCCAAGTGCTTATTTATATTGTAATTCAAATTATGCGCGTTCTTTTGCTAGTCTGTCAATTAGGTATGTGTAGGTACCTATTAATTCCATTCTCTTTACTTTAGCTGTTCTTTCGTAGCTTGAAGTCTTCTGCTTTACCGACACGTAGAGACTAGGCAAGTTTTTCCTGTCCGTGTAATAAAGCAAATTTTTTAAACAGGTGCTATGCATACTTTCCAAATGACGTCACAATAAATTCGGCAGTTCTTGTAATTCTTGCTCGCCTGTCGACGCGCTTGTGTCGTCAACATACATGCAGACAATACTAGCCAAACGATTTGGAAGTGTCAGACAGTGTAGATAGATGGCGCTGTCATAATTTGGACTTCATAGTATTTTGTGGATTATAATTTCTTCATCTGTTAATTTATCTTTTTTACTAGGTATTCTAATTTATATAATACAAGTTAAATACTTTTCTACTTGCTTGGATATTTTATCAAATAATAATTGGTCCTATTTTGTAATTCTTTAATAGGTTTTGGACACAAGTTCCCATGATTGTTACTCAATGCTCGGTAATAGCCCTTCACTGAATTTAATTCTACTTCCGTAGTTTGTATTGTGTGCGGTCACTCTACCGTTTCGACCATCCCATATTTTGGACTTCTTTCCGAGCATCACTTTTGACCCTACTCACACTACATGACGTAGTTTCGAACGAGTCAGCACAGGTGGAGCCACCGGGCCTGCAGTAGTTCGATTGTGCTTATCGCCGCTGTACGTGTGACGTTTGTGTCGTGTCTCCCTGTCAAAGTCATTGTTATTGCTAAATAGTGTGAAATCATATTTTTAATAATCAGATAATTATTAATATCACCACCCTGATAGTTTCTCTCCTTTCTCATTATTAAAGTCAGTGCAATCAGTGAAAGAATCACAATTGAAGTGGAAGCACTTAAGCTCGGCGGCGGCCATTTTATTTATTCGCCGGCAGTGTTCATTCGTGCCGAGCCCATCTCGGCGATACGGAGTAATAGCGAGCGCGAGCGAGGCACTCAGTTGGCATTTTCGCGACTAGGGCGAAGGTGTCTCTAGTTTTTATAGTTAAGGAAGTCGATTTAAACACAAAAGTGCATCAAAATGACGACAAACATGCAGCAAGGAACGATCTTGGACGTTCTAAAGAAGAAAATGCGCCAGACGAAAGAGGAAATGGAGAAATATAAGGACGAATGCGAGGAGTATCACAAACGATTACAAGTAGAAATTATGCGGAGAGAAGAAGTAAGAAAACGTGTTTTATAATGTGCTGTGTCTTGTGAAATATCAGTTACGTTTGTACCTGTGTACGTTAAAAACGGCTTAAAATATGGGAGTTATCGGTCTAGCACTATGTACCTTTAAGTGAGTAATGTCCGGCCATACTTAGGTGTGCAGGCAACGTACGCATATTCACGTCTCTTTCGGATTCATCTCGGCCTTATCACTTAGAAAGAGACAGCGAACAATAATTATTTTCATTGGGTGCTTTTTTTTTGTCCATTGAATTCAGATTCGTTTCCAAAAACGGGGCCCATGTAAGTAAAATTGTGTGATGCTCGATACGGATGGGTGAAGGATAGGGCGGGTGGTAGCGGGATAGGTAGGTCGCGGCGGCGGTTCGTGTTACACGTAACAGGTTTGGTTGCGTTGGAGGTCGAGTACCGGTCTCTAGTGGCACATGTAGAGTGGCCTGGAGCGGCTCCCTCCTCGCCGTGGTACATTCCTGGCGCGGCCGTCCTCGAGGACCGGCGCGCCGTCACCCGCCGCAAGGCGTGTCCGCTACCGTCACATGACGTAATAACTCCTGCTGTCTGATATGACCCTACTCGACTCGTTCGCATACAATACATGCACATCAAAGACATATCTAAAATAAAAACTTTCATCATTAATGGAATCTGGCATAAACAGTTGATTCATGTTCTCACTAACGTAAAACCTAACTATAATCTTCGCCTTGTATGTGATGATATCTCATCAAACATCGCATGCCTTATCTAGCGTGTATCGGTGGCGATAACGAGTCCTACCTATTGAGGTAGATAATACGAAAGCTACAATGTAATTATGATTTATAGAATGTTAATAATATTGACGGTGACCGTGAAAGGAAATCCAATATTTTGATTAAAAAAATACTCGAGTATCTTTACTTTACTATGTACTAAATGTAAAGAAATAAATGAGATTGTGGGCGTGTATCAACATTAAGAGTCAACATGTTTAAACAGCGATTGTTGAGGTCAACTTTAAACGTGTCATTTATAGTCAAAGGAAACAGTTATCCGCTTGAAGATACTAAATACAAAACGGTAAATGTTTAACTGGAATGCCAACTAATTGGAACAATTTAATGTATCTGCAATTTAGGTACTTCGTAATTGATAGCGTCAGGTGTAACACAATTGAATTAATTCCGAGTCGTTTTATTTTTGTTTTATTTGTACTTTTTTCTGTTGGATTGCAAATATTTAAAGAACTCGTTGAGAGTTTGTATCTTCATTAATTGAAACTATGTTGATGAAATGGGCCATGTACGTTGCAACTATAAAAATTTAGTGAGCCTTTGCGTGACCAGCATTGTATTACTATTTATTGGAATAGCTAGGGTTCGCTTTTGTACACGGCCATTGAGCCGACACAATGAGCTGGCCCTAGCCGGTCCCACAAAAATTAAACAATGTGCACCCACACTCGGCGAAAGTACAGGTGCACAAAGCGCACGAACCTCGAAACGTAAAATCCCCATGAAGGGAGTGAAACACTTTTTGTCAGAACAACGATAAAGGTCTTTGACCTGTCTTAAGAAGCTTAACTCCCAACATCAGAATAGCCTCAAAGATCGGTTTGAATGCTCAAAGCGTTCAAGGTGATTACGGACAGACTCTAATAAATCATACGTCTAAACGAGTTTGGTGACAAAAAACCTCCATTACTATTCTAAATTTAATAACGCGTCACGCTTACGTTAGACATGCTTTTCGTTTTAGCCGTGAGAGTGTTACACTTAGTGGTCGAGTTAATTGCAGCGAATGTGTTTTCAAAGAATTTATCGCGGTTGATGTGATTGGTATCGCGATTCTCGTCACGACTATTATTAGCATCCACGCTCGGTGCCCGATGACGACACAGGATAGAAGGATCTGAAACTGGGGCTATCCAGCGCTTCCTTGCCGCAAGGACGCGTGATGTCAGCCATAGTGTGCACATGTGCACAAAGAATATAAATAGTCAAGCGCAAAACCAAACCATACGGTTAATTCTGCACACGCACACTGATTAACACATTCTGTACAATGGCAAAGCGCTATTTGCGTCGAGCAGCCGATAAACATATAAAGTAAATATCGATAAAAGTAACGGTAGTGTAATGCATTGCGCACATCACTAATTTTCGGTCAAGAGCCTCGCGCCCGCGGCGCGTAGCTGTTGTTACCTGTCAGACATCCGTGTCCTGTAGCTTTTTAACTTCACTATTTATTTACTTTTTTACTCGTAACTACTTCGTGCTAACATATTGCTACAATCTTTGTAGTCTATTGGATAATTACAATACACTCAACGCTTATTAGCTTGGCCGGTACAGTGTTCCTTGTCTTGTTCCCCCATGATTCTTCTACAGACACTTGATACTAGATAGACACTCTACCAATGACAGATTTACGATTTCAATTTTATGCTTACGCTTGCGAGGCCTCTTGACGCCAATTGCGTCTTCTTTTGTGCCAAAATGCCTTAATGCTATGAGTAATTTTTCACGTAAGCTTGTTAACAAGCTAAGCAGTTTTCGGTACCCATTAACAATTCCTATGAACAATGGATCGTATCGAAAGATTTTGGGGTGTAGATATTCAAAACGAGTCTTCGACGCGTGCTCCAATATTTTGTTGTTAGACGTTCGTGTTCATACAAATGAAATACAAATGTTTTTGGTTTATAGCTCAATTGCCTTGTGACTGCATAAAAAAGAAACCTGCTAGATTACTACTGAGTGAAATAGTCTAATATCTGTATGGGATGAAGGCTCTTAGAGGAAAAAATAGAAATGTAATTCCTCGTCACACTTATCTTTTTAATCCTTTGAAACACAGGTGAAATGACGTAATATTGAAACTGGCTCAACAACTTTTTACGATTTGTAAAGTCACTATGTCGTACAAAACACTCAATGCAAGTCTAAAAATGTTGTCCGAACTGAGTTGAAGATATACCAATTTATAAATTCATTAAGGTAAGATTACCAAAATTTGTTTTGACTCAAGGAAAGCCTAACATAAATATCATCCTCCACAGGCCGAGTCTGAAGTCGCTGCTCTCAACAGACGCATCCAACTGTTGGAGGAAGACCTCGAGAGGTCCGAGGAGCGTCTGGCCACAGCCACAGCTAAGCTATCCGAAGCCAGCCAGGCCGCCGATGAGTCCGAACGGTGAGTCCACACCGGTTTATATGGCCCCAACATCAAAAGGGCTGCAACTGACCTTTTAGGTCATTGGGTTGCGCAATCCTGAGTTTGTCAACAGGTCAGCACGCAATAATTCCTTTTGTCAGTCACGATATAAGATTTAATACTCTTTTGAACCTTTAAACAGAAGTTTATCAGTCTTGTTAGCTGTCAATAAGAATATTTGTAATAATATTACAAAGTAATGCCCACGACTTGTTGGATGTCAACGACTTTTGAAAGAAAATTTTCGGAGATAACTTTAAGGGTAATAAGACTTTTTAAGTACGGGTTTATCTTATAACTTGGTAGTTAACATTTTGTAATTTACATGTATTTAATAAATATGCCCTTATACCACCAAAATATTCGTTGCTAAGCCATTAATGCCACGTTGCTTTCCCTTAAGTGGGTGTTAGGAACAAAAAAGGAAAAAATCTCTAATTTTAATACTTTTATTTGTAAGTGACTTCATTTCTTCAAAGAGATAAATAAATGCTATACGCGTACTTAGGTACTTATAGCCAGTTGGTCAAAAACAAATCATACTTGACCAAATATGCAAATTCTATTCAGGAATTCGATGGCTTAACTGTACGCCATATGAATGATAAAATCGAAAATAGCCTATACCCATGCGTTATTACAGAACTGTAACTAGCATTTCTTATTTGGAAAAGAACTTGACTCAAAGGTCAACTCCATTATGGACTAGGCACAGGGCCGAGATGAGTCACATCAAAAAAAACATTGTACTGGTTTTAAAGAATTTGGATGGATATTTGAAGAAACGTATTGTAAAAATCTGTTGTGAGCATTGCAAAAATAAAACGTTGCTTATTTTTAGATTACGTTAATATGCTGCCGAGATTGTTCCATTTAGACCTGACATTGAGACTGTATTACAATATGGCTTCTTCAAAATCTACGCTAAATAGGATTACATCACATCACTTTAAAATATTACGTTTATTATTTATGTTTTTGAATCTATTAACAGTGTGCATGAATGTTTTCCTGTTGATTTATCTGCCCTTAACCACCATATTTTATACCTGATTTTTTTTTTCTGTGTCATATTTAATTCAATTAGTTTACTTGTTAAAATCTTCACCTGTTCTAAATAAAACGCGATGAGAACGTGTCATTAGTTTTATTGGGACACGTGAAAGATTCTCTATGCCAATTTCATTTATACCTAGCCACAATTTATCAAAGATAACGCAAGTCATAGGTCTTCTCAGTTGTTTCGAACGGTGTAGTCTTGTTTGCATCGACAAGTCTGATCGGCCGAGAAAGCTATAAGCAGATTTTGCTAGGCCTCGTTACTGCACACTGTTTTCAAAGCTTTTTATTATCACGTAAGAGACACAGCAATATGACTTATCAAATGTCATTATTCACTATCGACTTTCACTAATGATTAGACATTCGTGTTTAGATGCCTTAAAATTACTTACTCGTACTGACAGTGATGACTAGCGTTATCAAGTGTTTCCTCATTTTATCGATGTTATAACACGCATGTGTTTGGCCCCGCACTAACCAGAATACGGAAGGCGTTGGAGAATAGAACCAATATGGAGGACGACCGCGTTGCCATCTTGGAGGCTCAGCTGTCACAGGCCAAACTCATCGCCGAAGAGTCGGACAAGAAATACGAAGAGGTGACAGCTTGTTTATGACGTCATGTTTAGAATAACGAGACAGAAAGATATGACACACCGAAATGACAGAATAATTTGAAATGTGCTAAAACAAACGTAACAGTAAAAAATTAAGAACATCTTTTACAGAAAATTCCTCGTTCATGTTACAGAAAAGTTAAATTTATACCATACGTATGACCCATATTGGTATTGTACTTGAGTTAACTATTGCAAGTTCTTGATTTCTTTGCAATTCACAACATTAAATTTTTTTCGTTTTCTTTGTGTCATATCAGTCAGGTAAAATGGAAGTGCTGTACCAAGGATTTAGTAGGCATAATGTCACTACATAAAGTTTAACGCCCACAAATAGGTCTATTGTTTGACGGCTTGATAGCGTGCCAATGTGCGCCATGATTATATGGGGGATATTTAACCCCACCTAACCTATACTTCGTACGAGTCACAATCGCTGTCAAGCTTTTGTTTGAACGATAGACAATATTTTAATAGAAGCTATTTACAATTAACAGTAACTGAGGCTTAGATTAAATTGTATATTATGATATCTAGAAATCCTCGACACATCACCGACTTTATGTATGTATTAACGACATCCAAATACTTGATTGTCCATATTTGCTATTAATTAGATTATACTTAAGTTGTTAAAACTGGACTACTAGGTGCTTGTTACATTCTAAAGGTTGCACAAATGCGCATTTTGAGAACGTATGACATAATTTCTTAATGACTCATGATAAAAGATAACCTGTAAAAGTTATGCAATCTTGAGAATGCATTCAAACGACCTCCGTGCTTAAAATCAAATTATATAGGGAGTAGTCCAGTTCCGCTTTTGTTCTTTAAAACACGCATTTGAAACCACCGAAACGCATGACACGAGCCAGTAAATGTTTCGGTGGTATGAAATGCGATTTTCTTCACAGCCGTATCCAGTGGAACGAGTTCGCTTTGTGTGTTCCTTGCGATTGTAGCGTGTCCGTTCCTTGCATGTCTTCTAACTGTGGGTCAGCCTTGACGAAACTAGTTGTGAATTAGGTACTAAAGTGTCATTGTATGGCGCAGCGCCCGCAAGGTGCTCGAGAACAGGTCGCTGGCTGATGAGGAGCGTATGGACGCGCTGGAGAACCAGCTCAAGGAGGCCCGGTTCCTCGCCGAGGAAGCCGACAAGAAATACGACGAGGTCTTTATACTCGAGTGTCCGTGTCGTTTGGTTTGAGCTTTAACCGTAACTCCTTGCCGTGCATTCTCCGTGTTGAACTCGTATTGCCATATCAGCAAGCCCGTTTTGTCGTTTAAAGACTGTAAGAGTAACTACTTTCCCGGTTCGAGTAAAATTTCGAATGTCAATTTCGATCCTTGCGTTTTCTGTCGTAAATTTGTTTGCGCTTTCCTACTGACCAGTAATAATTCTAAAGATACCTTGTTACTTTCAAATACCCGAATTTTTCATCTAAGTTGAGTGATTTTGGAATTCCCACTAATATTTTGACACCTTTTACGATTTCGACGTAATAACCGTCCCCGCGACAAATAACCAGTGTGTGCTTCGAATTCTTAATGAAAGAATCCACTTCGTTGCAGCGACGATTCTCGAATGTTGACGAAGTATTATCGTATCAAGATTAGATATCACTTCATACATGTTTGAAGCGACAATTGTTGCTCATTTACAATAAATAATAATAATAATCTTATGTTCGACACCATATGGTCGGCAGCAGTAATAATGTCCTAATTCCCCTGACATATGACCCTGCGTGGTGAAGGCAGTCGTAAAAGTCAGCGTTCCCAAGAAGGAGCCGCGCCGGGTCCGATGTTGGCTCGTCGGCCTTATAAGGCGGCGTGGTCTCCTTTATGCGTTATATAAGTACGCTGCCTTATATGAAGGGTGTACTCGTGGTTGTACGAAGTTATAGTAACGCGTGTGATGTGTTCAGGTCGCTCGTAAGCTGGCCATGGTCGAGGCTGACTTGGAACGTGCGGAGGAGCGCGCGGAGTCCGGCGAATCGTAGGTGTCAAGCCAGAGGATCGCCGCTCGGATCGCTGTTGACCCTTCTTACTGCGACCGTGTGCCATTAGCTCAGATCGTGAAAGCGTCTCGGTGACGAAGCGACGGTCAATACCGATCCTTCGAGCGGCGGTCCCGAGGCCTCGTTTTGCAAGTTGCCGCCACCGTTCTGCATGGTTGTTCATTTGCATTCTTAACATTACCGCACAGTAACCCGATTTACCTTCGTATAGGTATTTCTAACATAGGTTTCTGCTGGTATTTTGTTTGCATGTCCGAATCTAGGTCGTCGAGCGGAGTTGCTGTTGGAGTTTTAGTTTAATATATTTTTTTGCAATTGCCATTTTATTAATTAAGTATTGTCGTTTCAATTTGTTTTGAATCGGCAATACCTTGTTTATATTGTAAGAACTCAGATTAGCGTCACTTACGATTATATTTTGAGTAAGTTTCGCTACTCTGAGCGACTGCTCTCAGGCTAAAACAAGGGTTGCCCCATCTCATGGATATTTCTTACGTAACTGTTAACTATCGTGTCCATGTTTCATAAACTTCTGTCCTTACTGTGACGTGGCTGTAGCTAGGCTGTCAGGGAATATGTGTGGTATAGGGCAATTTTCGTTTTCAGATATGCACCGCATTACACCAGAACTACTGGCCGTATGCGTGCCGCACATATGCAACCGCACACATCACATAACGAATACGATTCATGCACTAGATAGCACTTAGAATAATAATAATTTTCTTTGCAAACAAAAGTAACTTTTAGAGCTAAATGTTTTGGGACAACCCTCGTTTATATATTTTTAGTTAATGTGAGTTCTGACGCCGCCCTCGACAGCCCTGCTTCGCGACCCTTGAACGAGTTGATGTTTGTGTTTCGTTGCTTTTGCTCGCATTTTGAGATGTGTATTTGAATCCCTTTCATTCGTACCGTCCCGAGCAGTATTCGCGCCTGCACTGAAACTGCGGCGTTATATTGCTCGCATACAAAAGCCTACGTCATCTTTGACTACAAAAGAGCTTTAATAAATACAAACCATCATTCACCACGCTCTTGTAATATAGTTTCAATAGAAGTTATTAATCCTACCTTTTGCCAGTTTCCTGAGTTCCTGTTTACGCCATCATCATATCAGTATTCACTTTCATTATACTTTCGCACATCCCGCACAGTAAGTTCATAGCACGGCGGAAGCGAAGCGAGCGGTCGAGTGCGGCGTGGGAGCGTAGTGTTAGTGTGTGTTGTGTGTGTGTGCGTGTGGGCGTGTACTAACGCTCGGCCGGCGGTAGGTGGCGCGGAAGCTGGTACTCATGGAGCAGGACCTCGAGCGAGCTGAGGAACGGGCAGAGCAGAGCGATTGGTAAGTACCAACACACTTACTTGTAACTGGAGATAATAAATAAGTTAAGCTTAAATAAATCCCAGATCTTTTAACGAAAGAATTGCACGATAAAATCACATACACAAGTGAATGCTGGTGATACGCTTGATGTATTTCTTATACATGCACTTCCTGGATCGAATGAATTCCCCTCAATTTTTTGTTGTTGTTTTAATTACTTATTTGTGCTAAGACTTTCTGTTTTACAAATAAATCGTAATTCTCCAGTTACAAAGTAGTGCAGGATAATACGTAATAGCTGACAATATCCTAATGCTATATTTTCATGATTTTCATCTATTATAAGTACAACGTCACACTCGCAGGCGTGTTATTAAAACACTAGAATGCTTATTACTTAATCGTGATTTCATTTGAAAATGTTAATCTGTTTTTTATGTAGTTCTTGCTAAGACGCTCCTGCAAGCTGTATCTCTATTGCATTGGCAAATATTTAGATAAATAATAGATTCCATCGATGCAGATGTTGAAATTTTCACAATATTTATTTAATAATTATCAAAGCCAGTGACTTTTCATCACATCAAATGTCAGAATGCTTGTCCAAGTAAGTTCTAGAACGTTTGAATAGGACGTTATTTGTATGGGTTTAATAAAGACAATGTGCTAATTAATCGATAAGGTAAATTTTAAACAATTTACATGGGAATGTGTTTCTCTGAATATCTGTCAAGGCAACGTTGCATGTATTTGCTAATACTTGCTATTTATTTTACACAACTGTTTTTCTTATTTGCTGAGCTGTAAAACAAATATGCAATTAGAATTAAGTGCACTTATTTATGTAACAATAACTGGCACTCTCACGATAATTATATGAAGGAAAGCACAATGGAGCGTAAGAACCATTGTTTCAATCTAATATATCTCGGTCGTTCGCTACATTCACCGTTAAATTGATATTTATTGAAAGCCCTTTAGTTTTTTAAATTGAAGTATTCAGTAATGACATTCCAATGTATTGTGTATGTCATGATCACAACATTGGTTTAATGTGATCGCGTAAAATACACGTCCATTTCTAAATATAGGGCAAGAATAAGAAATTTCATTCTGAAAGAGATGTTTAACAAAGACAATGAAATTTTTATTGGAACTCATCTTTAATGTGTTACTGGGTGTCTACTAAATAAAGTAATCTTGTTACAATAAATTCCGAATTGGCCTAAACACATACTTTATTTAAAAACTAAATTCGTAGCACAATTTCATGGTTCAGTAGAAATTGATTGTTTCTTGTATATTTTTCCAGCAAAATCGTCGAGCTTGAGGAAGAGCTCCGCGTTGTCGGCAACAACCTGAAGTCCCTGGAAGTCTCCGAGGAGAAGGTATATTTTACTACCTATTACTTCTAGTCTAATCTTACATTATTTTATTCAGGATATTAGAACAACGTATTGTAAAAGTGTTTAGACCATAAGTTTAGACGCTATTTGATAAAGTGACGAAGAGCGGTATACTAAAAGTCTATGGAAAGTTATAGTACTTTTTAATGAATGCATTGCATCTTTTATTGAAACGAATTGCAATGTAACTCAAAAAAAAAGTATAATTATTACTGTTTTAAGTTATGACTCTTTTTTCGTTTCTTTTAGGTGTTATAAGCCACTGAGTATTTATTTCAACGAAAAAATTTACTATAAAAATGTTAAAAGAAAAAATGATGCACCAACCATTTTGATTGAAATATTCCGAGTTAAGAGTGTATAGACTGCGTAGGATTCATTCCCGTTTGTATCATCATAGACCATAACCAAGTGTGTACCATTTCACCCAGGCCAACCAACGCGAAGAGGAGTACAAAAACCAAATCAAAACCCTCACCACCCGCCTAAAGGAGGTGTGAATTGACGAGATCGGTTTATTGCGAGTGTTGTCGCTTGCCTAACTGCATCCACCGCACTGATATTTTATTCAATCTTTGCCTGATTTACCGCAAACAAACAATGGTAAAAACGGCACAGACAGTAGCGTTCTATAACAATGTTTCCTACCCGATTTATTTTTGTTGTGTTGTTTACCTAATGTAACATAGTTCTCCTAGCAGATCTGTCCGCGATCGTATAACTCGCGGCAGCGCTGTTTTGCATGACTTTTCCGTTTTCGATGTTGTGTTTATTTTTTTATATTTCGTTAACAATACGATCGCAGGCCACACAAAGAGAAGAGACATATGAGGGCCAAGTAAAACTTCTGGACGCACAACTCAGAGAGGTAACTTAGAGAGCGGACGCGGCAGTAGCTAGCTCGGTTACGGTTGTACTTCATGGGTTCATGTCATCGCTATTTTGTTCGGGGGTAGTGTTGTGCCAGGCTGTATCGATTGTAAATAAGTCGATAACTGCATCGAGGGTATGGCTTGTCGTAATTAAACAGTGTACGTCGGTGTAGGTCGTTCAGTCGCTGGCGGGCGGTTGGTGCTTCATCTATGTATCTATGACGTCTCTATCCTATTCTGTACCTGTGTTATATTGTTTCTTTTATATATTATTTGTATTTTGTCGTCTGTGTTGTGACTGTACGCATTGTTATTTTCCTTTTATCGTTTAGTATTAAGAGTTTCCTCAATTACCTACTTGTGCTAGATGTTGCCATCGACGACTGGTTTGTAATTAATTAAATTTATCTATTCTGTCCTCGTTCTAAACAAAATGAATTCTCTTGTATGTTTACAATGACACTTATCTACTCGTATTTGAGCTGGCTTTAAAATATAAAATACTTGATTCCCGTATTAATAAAGCAAGTTTCAGCAGTTAAATTTATTCATGGTTTATATTTTGTTAAACTAAAATGGACTGCTTATCATCAACGTCAGAGAAATTCTCTATATAAACGCCACTCGATTCGTAATAAATATAAATATGTAAAATAATAAGTAACTACATATTTATTACATTTTATGCTCTTTCAATTAATATTTTGGGATTACGCAGTTTGCGTTTTACTACCTCAGAGTCTTAATATCTGTCGTAATTTTTTTCTTTATCGATTAGCTACCACACTTTGTGTATGCTATAAGTTTCTAACATTTGACATTTGAGTATTGCCATATTCTCCAAATTAAAATGAGCAAAGAATGCGTCCATTAAAGCGTACAATCACAACACTAGCGACAGTGCGGCATGTCGCTTGCCGTGAATAATGGCTCTGTGTGGCTAGGCGATGGCGACCCGCGATCACGTCGAGGATAAGATCCACAGTCTCTCCCAGAAACTGACGCAAGTAAGTTGTGCTCACACATATGCACGGGTGCTTTGCTCGATCAAAGGTCCTAATTCAATGGCAAATGTAAATTCATAAGCTACAGGATTATCGGTTAGGGGTGTATTATACCGAAAGGATGTGACTATACTCAGCATTACGAACAACTTTCATTTTGAGGCTAACCCTGAGATCTAGAAAAAAATTGACATTATAGAGAAAGTGTTTTACGGTCCATGCCAATATATTATATGAAAAGCTGTTTTTTTTTCTCGAATTAAGATTTGGTCCCATACGGTTTTTTTTCCGTTAGGGTGTGTATAGTGACCCGCTCTCGGCTTGATACACTCTTAGCTGATAACCCTGTATGTAAGCTATCGTTAAATGATACCATGTTTATAATTTTGTCGAGTGGCTGTTTGAGTCAACGCCATCTATTAGCATCAGCTGATACTGTAACATGTGTAGGCACAAACGCCTTACGGAATACAGCAAGGAAGTATTTTAATACTTTCCTATATCAGTTCTTGACCTTTTGTCGACTTTTCCCCACATATTACTTTAAGTGTGTTTCATTTGTTTATACATAAGAAAGTTGTGAACACTCATCATGGCGCACAACATATTACCCTAATGTCTCCAGTTAAAACAAACTTTAATTGAAAGTCAATAAACAAACATACTTAATGATGCAAGAGCAATAGACGCTATCGATCAAAGCACCCTACATTTGGTCCACCCTCAGTGTAGAATGTGAACTGGTAACTTTAGCCTGGGTAACGGTATTATGTTAGTGTTGTAGTGACGTCACACAGCACTTAGCAGCTTTCGGTGAAGGTAAATTGCATGCGTGTGTCTCGCTTTATTATATAACATAGTTTGGTGTTCGATATCTTAATGATTTTTATAATATTTTGAGATTTACAAGTAAATTTTTATGTTCTCAAAAAGTTGTCAAAGTTTTGGTCTCAGTTTTGAGATTTTCTAATAATATCGAGTGTAAGAGTATAAATGAATTATGCATGTTGATCACGTAAAAACAGCCTATTTTCTGATAAACATATTAAAGGTTAAAAGAAAAATATACTGTTTGTTGACTATGAGTTAATTTGAGAATAATGATTTTGGTGCAGGTAAGTGAAAACCAGGAAATAGGCTGTTTACTGAAGAATATTATTTAAAACTTTTGTTATGAAATTACAGGCTGAGGCGCGCGCCGAATTTGCTGAGCGCTCTGTGCAGAAACTCCAGAAGGAGGTCGACAGGCTTGAAGGTAATATATCTAAAATACATACAAATATAATTCTCATACTTTAAAAAATATATGAGAATTAAGTTAGAATTAGCCAAAATATAGTCAGATATCTTTCTAATAATAATGCTAATTTGTACTGCTAGTTTTCAAGGTCCAGATATTTTACATCCGACGTACAGCAACAATGGTTGAATGTCCAAATATCTCTGAAGTCAAGTATACTATAACAATGTTTGAGAAATAACCAAAGCTTCGCCAGTCGTACAATCATCCAGCCCATCTGAACTGGCTTGAGTTTGATGCTGTACAATACATTTGAAAGCTTACTTTTTCTTGAATTTTCACGCTATCAAAGCTTAACTTTTCTTTATTTCATTGTAACTGTTTTATATGCCTATAGTTGAATATATTCATGTGTTGGCTTACAGAATTGATAGAAGTTATATTTTTATTTATCAAATGTATCTTCTCGTGCAAATAATCAGATATATAATAATAAGAATTTATTTCAATTCTGTAAACTAGCAACAATTTGTTGGCATGTTTTTCTAAATGTGTCCCACTAGATTGCTCGATCCCTCGATGTTTTTACGTTGTTTTAGCATGTGTTTTTTTATGTTTTGCCTGAACCAAACGATGCAAATATTTAAGTAAAAGTGACCTTATCGATATTAAATTTGATTAAAATATTTCATTTTATTAGTATTCATGTTTGATATAAAATACAGTCGGGCATAAATAAACCAAATTAAAAGTAAATACCTACGTATTCCTGTCATTTAGTAGTGTTGGTCACTGACGGAAATATTTGTATCGATCAGTGTTGTGATGTGTGAGACTGACCTCGGCCACGTCCACCCTTGCAGACGATCTGGTGGCCGAGCGCGAAAAGAGCAAACTTCTGCAGGAAGAGATGGAGGCCACTCTCCACGACATCCAGAATATGTGAACATCTCGCCCCACCCTTCCCACACGCTCGCCCGCTCGACTCATCCATATATCGCGCCAAACTATCGATACTGTCACATCACTGGCTACCCGTCTCAATATGACGGGGCTGCTACCCGCAAAAATATATACGGGCCAATATTTATTAATTGACATTTTCATATTTGGTGATTTTATTAATGTGACGAGCGGGCGATTAGATGTTATTAGTTATAGAGTAATTGCCAGCCGCTTTTTTTCTTAATGTAACGTCAATTCGAGTGTTCGTTGACGACACTGCCATGTGCAATTTTTTTTTTGTATTTTGATACTTACACAGTTCTACCTAAATAATATTCTCCTTTTAATTTCGTGAGATGTATTTGTTCTCGGTTATTTTAGTCATATTATTTAACGAGCGTGTCTGTTTATATCAGTTTCTATAGATAAGATGTATGCAGCTTTTATAGCACTTTTTTTAGTTTAGGACAAAATGTCGACATTCCAAGTTGGGGACCAAAATGCTTTAGCATATACACTCAATGTAAAAAGACATTTAGCATTTTAAATATTGCACATATTTATGCATAATTATCAATTCAGATTCCGTGTTACGCTTCAAAGATTTATCATCACGAGATGGATTTACTTTTTGCTTTCGTATCTCACGAACGATTCATTTATTATTATTCGGATGAGCACTATGCAATATTGAACCTTTATTTACTTAATAATTAGAGAGATTAGATATTTTTATTTAATGAGTGATGGCAACAAATAACGATATTTATAAGAATATACTTACTATGAAGTATAAATAATTTCATATTCTATTTTATTTCGAGTACCTACGATTTTTCTCGTGTCATAATTTGAGTTTGTTGTTATTTATTTAAATTAATCGATGAGTAAATGATCACCATTTAAATACAGATGTACATTTAATTTTCACATTGCGTATACAATTATTACTGCTGGCAATTATCGAGTCGTGCGGCACAGTCGAGTGGTACCGTGCGGCACCGGGTGGCGGCCGCACGGCTCCCGCACGGCATGCTCCATGCGTGTGACGATTGTAGTGTGCTTTGCAAACAGACTAACTACTCTATTATGAAAACTAGAACGAATGATGGATTACCGTCTTTACGATGTTGTCGATTAATAAAATGGTAGATAAGTATGTTCGTGAAGAATAAATTAATGATTTTTAAGATTATTCTAACAAGTGTTTATAAAATATAATATTATTATTTTTAACCGGTGTTCTTCATTTACTAATCCGTGTGCTCCCATTCCTGTTTCGCTAACACTCGTCGATTCTATCAGCTATCACGAAAACGACGTACTTGCATATATATCATTTTCATTACTGACCCGAGTTCAATCGTTCGTTGCGTTAATGATTCATCAGAAACATAATTCAAAGCGGCATTCGAATATTGAGAATCGGAATCATATCGCGCGCACTGTACATAACCATCGATGAAGCACGGGGCATGAGAAGGACCCTTGTCAGACCTCCCGTAGAGTAGCCGGCGACAGTGGCGCCGCGTGTTAACGCATGCGGACCGAGGCGAGCGGCGCGTCCCGCCGTGACCCGCCCCGCCTCGCCGTCCTCACCTCGCCGCCGCCCGCAGATGACCTCATCGGAGAGATCGAGAAGTTCAACGACATCGAGTACGACATCGACGACTCGTTCGTGGAGCTGATCCCCGGCGTGGACGCGTCGCAGCGGCAGACGGAGGCCGTGCGCAAAGAGGCCGAGCGGAAGGCGGAGATCAAGCGCAAGGAGGACGAGCGGAAGGCGGAAATCGAGCGCAAGGAGGCCGAAGCAAAGGCGGAGATCGAGCGCAAGGAGGCCGAAGCGAAGGCGGAAATCGAGCGCAAGGAGGCGGAGATCGCGCGCCTGGAGTACGAGAGGCTTCACCCGCGCGAGCCTACACCGCCGCCCAAAGAGCCTACCCCGCCCCCACCCGAACCCACTCCCGCTCCCCCGGCAGAGGGTGCTCCTCCCGCCGAAGGAGCCGCTCCTCCGGCTGACGGCGCAGTGCCATCCGTGGAGGGCGCCCCTGCCGCACCGCCTGCGGAAGGCGTCGTACCTCCGGTTGACGGTGCGACGCCTCCCGTTGACGGCACCGCACCGGCCGCGCCGCCAGCAGAGGGAGCCGCTCCGGCACCTCCCGCCGAGGGTGCGTCTCCTGCGGCTGACGGCGCGGTTCCTGCAGTCGCACCGGCCGAGGGAGCCCCCGCCGTCCCTCCGGCTGCCGCCACAGCACCCGCTCCCGCAGCCCCGGCCGACGCGCCCCTCGCGGCGCCGGCTGAAGCCGCGGCTCCGGCCCCAGAAGCCGCTCCCGCAGCTGAACCCGCTCCCGCTCCCGCCGAAGCGGCACCTCCATCTTAAATCGTCGTAACCTTTCCTCCTTTAAATCAACCGTAACAGGAACGCGTTTAGAACTGAGACTGAACTGACCGGACTGTCGAAACGAGAAATTATACACTTAAAATGTTTTATTTTTTATCTTATAAATAAAGAAAAAACTGCGAAGCATAGCTGATGGAATGGTATTTCAATGAGAACGCGCGTTGAATAATCACGTGGCTAACGGAGTGACGGGGGCATGGTATGAGTGTAGTGAGGGAACGTAGTGACGAGCGCGTTTCCGGCAATCCGCAGACGATCTGATTTCGGGCAAGGAGTTGTTCCACGAGATCGGCGGCGAGCTGAACAGCGCCTTCGAGGACATGGGGCTGCAGGCGCCGCCCGCCGCGCTTCCTCGTGCTTGCGTCCGCTGCACCTGCTGCCACTGATGACGCCCACGCCGGTCGCCAACCTCCCACTCGCACCATTTGCATTTACAATGACTCACAGAGAACCCGTAGCTAGGGAACGACGACGACGCTTTCTAACTGAAATCGCATGCTAAACTAAATTAAACCGAAACGCAATCTTACGACACCCTTACTTTTTCGAACCTAAGCTTAAAGGTAACACGAAGGCGAGGCATGGCTTCAGAATAACAAGGACCGCAACATGTAAGCATTCATTTTATTCTTACTATCACACGACTCAGTGCAGACTCGCTTGCTTGCCGCTCATGTAACGTACGGCTCGTCTGTAACCGACATTACGCTGCAGCAACTAAAAGCTACTTGACTTGAAGGAGAATTATATCCTCTGAATCTTTGAACTTAGGTACATACTGAAAAAATTGCTAGAATTGGAATTGTGTACCGAGTCTCACTTTTACTCATACATACTGACTGAAGACATCATAAAGTTCAGATTGTTTGTGATGTCCGAACCCGTGCTAAATGTAACCCACTGTCCAGACGAGCTGGTCGCCGAGAAGGAGAAGTACAAGGACATCGGAGACGACCTCGACACCGCCTTCGTCGAGCTCATCCTCAAGGAGTAACTTCCTCCGAGGGTCATTCCACCGCCGGCAACCGTGCGATTCACACGCTACTCGAACACGCGTATTATTTACAAATTTATATTTTCACTTAAAGTATTACTATCATAATATAGCTTTATGGCCGTATTTATTATTCTCGAGTAATATAATAAATTAATTTATTTACTACATTTTGTCGTTTTAATTATATCTGCCCAGGACAGGTTTAAGATAAATACCAACAACAAACCATACCAACAAAAATACCAGATGAGTTACAAACATGTGTTAGATTTGCATATGCGAGATAAAAATGCTAGAATGAACAAATAGTATACCTACTTACTCGCCAGTGACAAATCAGGAAACTCTTTGTCTTTGTAATGAAATATACAAAGAGGTTCCTAATGTGTTCTTATAGTACGAGTATATCTACTTTTCACAAAATGTTTTCTATTGGAAGGCGTACCCATAATAGAAACAACATTTTTGTTATACAGAGCCTATAGTAACTAACTTATTAGGGTGTTTTCTAAACCATAAGTAGGTAAGCAAGATTCTAGATGAAATGCCGTAGTACCAACCTAACTAAGTGTAGTAGGCAGGTAATCGTTGCCAAAGACAACGATTCGTTGTCACTACTAAAATATGGAAAATGGCACAAAGCTCTTAAAATAATTTTTATCTTTTAACGTTTATCGAATTTAGAACATATGGGAAGGAAAATTAATTACCTTTTTACACAACAATTTCTATAAAATCTGTTTTATATTAGAGAACATCTATAAATTTGCATTGCTCTAAAATTACTACGAAAAGTTTTTTGGACCTGTTGTTGACCTGCATCATGATTCAGGTAGCGTTTCCGACCCGATCCGAAATCTTTGCTACTAGAGTTAAGCAAAACTTTTTGGATAAATCTAAATTATGACACTGAAAATAGATCCTACATCTTAGAATTTTTTGGTTATACTCATATGGCAAATAGCGATTCGATAACTTTTTCGGAGTCGTCGATCTGCAGCCTATTTCAGATAGCGTTTCCGATTGGATCTAAAACCTTTGCTACTAGAATTACGCAAAGCTTGTTTAAATAATGTAAATTATGACATTAAAACACGATTCTACATCTCAGCTAAAATTATAATCGCTTTATAAAAATATGTTTGGTTATATAACAAGCTTCGTATAATTCGTGCTGTAACGCTTTTGAATCCGATCGGAAACTCATTGTGAATCGAGCTGCTGACATCGAAATAGTCTGCTTGTTACTGCAACCCACCCACTCTCTCCACAAAGCCTTGGCGCATGGCCAAAAGTCTTGGATACGAATCCTGCCGCCTGAGAAGTTTGGATTGTTCTTTGAAGCTACACACTTATTTCACCCAAGCAGTAATCTATAAGAAATGTTTGAAATTTTAATTTCCTCTTACGTCTGCTTGAGACACTGATCTTAGTTGAATATATATTTAACTTGTATCAAAAACCTCAAATACATTGCATAAATTAAGTCTACTACTGATTCAAGAAGTTCCCGCTATAAGAGGCCATATTGAAAACCATAAAGTGATGTGATTTTTTTTTCTAAGTATTTTATATGAATATGTTTCCTAAGTCGGAATTAGTATTAGTGATACACCTACACGCCTGCTATATTTATTTTTGCAATCAGTAGATAGATGCTTTAGACCTTTTTGCCAGCATGTGCACACTATTATTTTATTTGGTGTTTTCGCAGTTTGGCGCGTGATTCTGGACGGAATTACTTAATTAAACCATAAAATATAATTATATAAATATATAGGGTTATCGGCTATGGGACCAACTCTGAATTCGAGAAAAAATAATTAGCTGTTTCATACATTTTGTCGACGTCCGCGTCCGTTCAAGTTTTTGTATGGAACATCTGTTTTTTTTCTCGAATTTGAATTTCAGAGTTGATCCCATAGAGAAAGTGGTCCTTTAGGACAGTGACCCTTATCGGCTTAGTACACACCTAGCAGATAACCTTGTATAATGACTACTGAGAAACATATTTTAAAGCGACTTAGCTAGGCATCTTCATCAAAATAAATGATGATGCGAGAGGCGGTCAAGCGCAATCTTATTTAAAAAAGGACATGTTATGCCATAACCAAAATCTTATAAATTTAAGATAAATAGACCTGCTTGTAGGTGAATATATATGTCGTTCGCCGTAGACTAAATAAGACATTAATTAACATCGTGTTCGAAAAACGAATACCGTTATTATTGTACCTAAGTTTTGTTTCGCAGACAATTAAACAAATAAACATGAAAATTTTGAAAAATCCCAATACATTCGTTATGGTAGCCATCTTGCTTTTGAAATTATTATAGTATTCTACTAGTGAAGCCCTTTCATTCGATACCCATTTTGAGGGATTTGTGAAAAAAATAGTACTGTGCCACTTTGTGGCGGCGGCCATTTTAGATTGATTGTCATCAAAGATAGCTAAGAACAGTACCAACTAATAAAAAAAAAAACAAAATCGGTCCATCCGTTTGGATGCTATTGATTTGGAACGATGCCACAGACTGACACACACACAGACACTTCAAAAATATAACATCCCGTCGTTGTGGAAATTAAAAAGGACCCCTGTTAACGAAACAAAATTTGAGACGAGATTTGCAGATACGTTATTTGTTAAGTTATAAAATAGTTTCTGAGTAAGGGGTGTGTCACTCAAATTACTAACCAACTAACATCCTGGCAGATGAGGTGATGGAGGAGCGCAGTAAATACAAGGCCATTGCGGAAGAAGTGGACCAGACATTCGCAGACCTATCCGGGTACTAACGGAAGTTCGCAGACCGTCGCCATTTTTAAAAGAAAATGGCGGGAAAGTGTGTATGGTCCTGCCAACTGTTGGACGTTGCTTGAAACCTCTTTGCACATAAAGATACAACGCATTTTATTTTTCTTTCTTGTGATATGAAGCAGCCTTTGAATTTTTGTTAGACTGGCTAGTACTGACTTTCAATGTAGGTACTCGAATCAGTACCTACCTTGCCTAGTAGCAGAATTTCACCAATAGGTGGGTATTATGGTATTTACTAAGCTTAGATTATGTAGGTACTCAGCAAATAATCTTCGACCGCCTTTGAAATCAATACACGAAAATTATCCAATATCTAGAATGTTCGTATAACGAAAATGATATTCGTCGTTATACTAAAATAAATTATTTTATTATGCTGTTAACTTCCGTAAAACGCTTTTTTATATCAATTTAGGAACATGAAAATATTTTACCTAAAATATTTTCTGTGGAAAAAAAATATCGTGATGTAAATTGCAAGTGCTTGAGTGTTGTAGGGATGCTCAGTTTACTAGATTTTAATAACATGCTGGGTTGGTAGACATACTTGGTATTTATTAATGATACAAAATACCTGCTGTTTTTGGCCATTCTGATCTAAAAATCTAGTTCCAAAATTAACATGTTTATTACCTACGTACTATAATCTATCGTATTGAAATCTTTCTAACGAAAAGTGCGTAAGTATCTAAGTTTGGATGAAATCATAAATTACTAATTTTAAGCTTTTACATGCGTTTCTGCATTAAGACGGAGTTGGCCCGCCCATGTCCCGCCCAGAGTTTCTAGGCTGCTTGAAGGCCTCTGACAGTCAACAATTGATTACTATACATACTTGGGCTGACTATTATGACCTACATTTTATTATGTTATAGTTGTAATTAGCGCTCAGTTATTAATGCCACTCCACGGTCCCCATCCAAAACTTGACTGGTTTAAATATTGCATAGCATCAGCGATTGTTTAGAAATACTTCAGCTAATTACCTACACGAGTCGTGTTAAAGATATCTTTCAAAATTAAACAGTGTACCTTATTATACTGCTTTTAGTCTTTAATTTTTGAGCTAATAATATACCGAGGTACTTGTCCATACATTGTTGTTGCTATTTGAAAATATGTTTGTGATAAATGTATGAGTGTATATTTTGAGATGTACCTATTATGAATAAAATGTGTCGAAAATTAAATCTAGAACCTAAAACACTCGTCATTTTAGTAAGAAAGAGTATTTATTTCCAAAAAACAAGTATCTAGTCTACTCTATGCTTTTAGTAGGAGAGCCCACGATGCTGAATGGGGATTTACACGAGCGTCATAGAGACGTATTGCGTTGCAAAGCTTGGATGATAGGAAGTAGAAAATATTATAGGTGTTTCCCATTTTAGTGGTGGAGGAAGCATCTGGAAGGATATACAATTTTTTTTCTAAGGAAATCAAAACATGTAAATGTTCGAGCGTGTCAGATTATAATATTTTCTATGCTCCATCATGCTTCTGATAACAAATATATGTTAAACTGACAATGCATGCATGGTGGGGTTGGCCACACAGGTTGAAAATAGTTAAGAAAAAAGAAATCCTCCCACTACCTAACATTCCATTCAAATCATTTAATTATTGACATGCAAACTGTTTAGCTAGTAATAAATCTACCGTATCTTAATCTGACGCATTTGATTATTTCAGGCAAACAAAGTTTTTTTTAATATTTTGCGGGATGCTCTATTAGCTCGGCTCTTTATTGAGAGCTTATATTTGGTAGATACACTCAACAGGACCTAAGGTATCTCCCATGTGTTAGTCTGCCACGCTCGAGTATGTCACAAAATCCCTCTTGGGCTCCCCTACTATTTCAATATTCCCACAAAAAAAATGTGAGAGAAAATTAATTAGCGTATACTGCGTACGCGTCGAGCAAAACAAAAAAAATATACCAATGTATGTATGAATTAAAATCAGACTCTACACAAGCTTCATGTACATTATTATACACTGCCAATTTTATTTGTGCTGATTTAAAAACAATCTTATGAAGATATCTATCGATTAAGTTTCCAATTGTATAAGCTAATTGAATAGGTTAAAATTTGATTACTTACGCAAACTTTTGTACGTATTTTATTAGACTCGTAGAGCGATAGATTTTGTACCTACATTTTAATTACTTACCGTAAGAATTTTATAGTTGTCTACATTTACAGTGCCTTGATTACTTTATGGCGCATCGGAGACAAGTTACTTTGATAACGTGATAGGCGTTGAGAACATTCCACTATTCTAATCTTAGCATTTACTGTTTTATTCTTTCTTTATAAATATAGAAATACTACTTTATTAATTAATATTGTTTGTCCCGATGTGTAAAAATTTGATCTCGAAGCTGTATTTTACAATATGTACCTACATATAAGTAGTCCAACCCTTGCCCTTTATATACAGTATTTCCAAATACCGCTTTACTGACCTGCTTTCCCGGTTACATAAAGCTTTGTGTATTGTTCCACATTCCTGAGAAATAAACTATTTTTATTTAATACAATTGTATTACTGTCTTTGATTTCACTCAACCCGTCAAGTGCATATCTGTAAAATAACATTATTTTCCATAATGATTGTATATGTGAATTTAATTTGTTATAAACTTATTTTACGAGATAATAAGACAGGATACAAAATAAACCTAGTTTTTATCTTAGCTTTTAACTCTAACTTTAGAATTAATTATGTTTATCAAAAAAGCTCCGTTCCTTCAATGAACTCAGACATTCCTCCTAATGATCTAATTATAGTTAATATCACTAACAACTTGCCACCGGACGTAATTAGAAACTCGAGAGAGATTATCTATAATAAATCTGGGATTAAAGACAAACCGGTCAGCTGCAGCGTTAGGGTTAGCTAGATGCACTACAGCTGAATCGGCCGACATTGGCAGGTAGTGTTTTGATATCGTTGGTTGAAAAGTTATCGAAGCGCGCGCGCCGTCATTGCTCCGGGGCGACGCGACGTCGCGAAATGTACGCTCGTTCGGCGCGCGCGCGTGTGAGCGTGACGGGTGGCGATCGTCGTGTTGCGATCGGGATTGGAATCCTGAATTTTTGGCACCGAAAATAGTCGGGCGGGCGGGCGGCTCGGCTCCGAGGGCGGGCGGCGACCAGTGCGTGTCGCTCCGCCGTTCGAACAGCCCGCTCGTGAGGTGAGTCCACCACCCGCGCGACGGACTCGCCAGCTTGGATACTCCACCCCCAGGACCTCAGGACCTGGAGCCACCAGCGGAAGCCGTGCAGTGCTCCCCCTGTGAAGTGCCCTGTGTGTATCCATTACGTGTGGATAAAGTGGAGTATCCAAGCAGCTGGAGCCGCCAGCCGCTTATATGGTGATGTCGTTCTGTGCTTGCGTGTTTAGTGAAAGCGCGACGGGAGATTGATCGATGTTGGTGAGAAAGTGTCGACGTCGGGAGTGAGATCGTGTGGAAGACGTCGCGATCGGGTTTTCTATGGAAGTGACTCGGGTTTCAGCCGTCGCTCGTCCTCGCTGAAAATAGTGGTCGCCCACGCCCCGCGCGCTCCGCTCTCCCGCCCCCTCTCTCGTCCGCTACCTATTTGCGGCATGCCCGAACATCAGTATTTATTTAGCGAGATTAGGAAACTCGTCTCAATTTTTATTTAGACTGAGACGTGGCCCACATCTCGCGTAATTAGGACGTTGCTACGTGGGACGGTAGATGAATGATCGGTTTCACATTACAACAAAACACATTTACACATTCACGGAAAACACAATTCTCAAATAAACTGTTATTATTTAATAGAAGCATTAAGATCTACTACAAAACAAAAACACAATTGAATTACAGTTTACTTTTGTTAATTTACACATTTTATAACCAAATATATTTTACATTAAATATAAAATGATTCAACGCCTTTAAATAAAATTTAAATCTTGAAAGATATTTACTTAAGCATACTTACTACATCGTTTTGTACAATATGTAGAAAAGATGATTTTCTTCTTCCCTGTTATTTTTTACTTCTGCTCTATTGCGAGTAATTCTATTTTTTTTTTGGCAGAGTCTTAAAATTTTGCTTTGTTATTTTCAAATTAATAATTGCTGTAATTTGAGCTTATGATTGAAATTTTAGTAATAAGCTCAGTCAAGTCAAGTTCAATTGAACTCACCTCGTTCCCTAATGTAATAAATCAATAACAATTCTTTTATAATACTTAAACCCTAATTAATCCTAATCGAAGCCTACGAGGTTCCTTAAATTTAATAAATATGTTCACTCATTATTTTAGCACATAACACATATTTGATTAATATAAGCATGAATGTATAAAAAATCATTATAACAGACTTAAACGTTTGCCCTCTAAGTAGATCTGGTCTTGATTAACTTCTAATACGAGTAGGTTCAGACATCTGCTTTCACTGATCGATGACATTGGTAATGGCTGATTGAGGATGTCAATCGAGGCCTAGTTCAAGGTTGATTCTTAGATAGATAGATACTATAACATCTTACAGTTATGGAATCTCAGTGGAGTGCGATGTAACTAACGGAGCAAGTGATAATTTTTTTTGAGTTTTGTGAAGCTTATTTTGGTGTTGCATAATTTTACAGTATTTAAATAAATGCTTAAGTTGTTTAATTTTGATGAGTACCTAATTTGAACGTCAGTATTTAAAAATAAAATGATTTTCGTAAATTCTTTACAAGTTGCTTCTACACAACTTGTTTAGAATCAGAATCGTAAGACGGTAGATAATAACAATGGATGTCTTATTTTAATATTCTCATTTAGAAATATTTATCTTTAGCTCAATGATATAGCTATTAGTAATTATCGCTAAATAATAATCGGATAAAGCTTGATCAGATAAATCAGACGGGAAATCATCAGAAAACTCCATCCTCTATTCATCTTTCAGTCCCGTTAGTTAGCATTATATTTATCGAACTTCTCGAGCAACATCTGTTAGCGAAATGTGTGAAAAGCAGTTTATTTCTGAACAATATATCGGCGAGCGTTGACGAGCCGCCAGAAATACCCGCCTACCTACATACATCGCATCATCTCGCGAACGTTATTTTCGCGGAGCTCGGAAACCACCGGGCTAGTTCATTTTACTGTAGTTTTATAGGTCCAAAGAAAAGCAGTTATGTTTTTATATCTCGTAAAACTTACCCTTTATGGATGGAATAAACAGTAATGATATCATGTTCGCTTGTAGAGCTCGTCTAACCGAAGGAGACCGACGTTATTAGATAAGTTTAAGTGTTTTTTTACGTTCAAACTACACGTGTTGAAGATTATAACCTATTTGCTTAGCGTATAAAAAGTATATACAAAGTACCGAATTATTTTACTTTCCTAGTTTAATTAATTTTAGCCATAATTATGTACCTCTACAGTACAGAGGTATAGGTACTTCTAAGTCGTGATTGTGTTATTAACGTGAATTTTAGGTAGAGGTTGGATCGTATTGGGAAAAACATTAACCTTGAGTCTATGTAAGAGTTCTTAATATACGTAGGAGTAAGATTAAGCACCTAGTGAAGTTGCGTAGCTTCGCGAGCTAAGATGATGTTTTGATGGACTCTAAATTTTTACGCATCTGATATTTATTTATCTCGTTTATTTATATTTAGTATAATGTATAGCGCTTAATAAATACTACTGTATGTAGATACCTAAACAATTATCAAATATTTCCTGCTAAAAATGCGGATACTTTTAATCATAGAAGACAGTTCTTAAAAAAAATGTTCATAAGTATTTAACTTATCAGAGTGTTTAGGCTGCTTAAGGATATCTGACAGACATACAACTCTTATCATACACAAACAGCTGGCACTTACAGTTTTACGTGTTGTCTGTCAGACCTCCAATCAATGTTACTAGGTATGGCTATCTACTTATCCAGACATTGACTGAAATTACTTTCACCTCGATATTTGTAGCTACGAGCCTATGTATGTTGTGAGTGGTGATAACAAGTATACTCGTGTTATACAATGTATCCTATATCCATTGCACTGACGTTCCAAACGTCAGTGCAATGGATATAGATAAACATTAACACCTCTCACAAAAATATCATTCAACAGCTTAAGAATATAACTTCCACATGACTAGGCATATTATTGACATCTAGCTAGAGTTTCGTCCAAAGGTAATATTGTAGATAATTGTAATATCTTATAATAGTACTTAGATCTGGTAATCAGTAGAACTACGGAAATACAAACTTATTTACGAGCTGACGAATACCTTATTGACAACATAGTCTTACAACTAACAGGATTAGTAGGAGAAAAGTTCCCATTACTTCTGTCAACAGAACTACTCCACAGAACAGGTGGGAATAAACGAACCTTTTCACTGACTATGTTCAAATTGAAAATTCTGAACCTGATTTGTCACATACTTTAGCCAAATATACCTATTTATTACTGAAATCTGATGGTAAATAGCGTCGTAGCCAATTTTTCCCTATCTTAGAGGAAAGACTAGGTAAACTACTCGCATTGACATTCACTATGTGAACTGCAAAGAAAATTCCCGATTCCTCTTCTTTTGATATAGAACATTATGTATGATGCCAACGCAAAACTACACATACGTCATATCATGGCCGGACGCTCAATAAATAAACATCTTTTAAATCTAGTTGATGCTCTCATCTTGCTCAGAAAATATTTAAAAATTGCGAACTTGCCAGTATTGAATATACAATTTTTGTTTTTAACCTCTAACGCTAAAATAAGAGTGTTTAACGTGTTTGTCTGTGTATTTGAGTGCCTGACTGTGGCATCATAGCTACAGATGGTTCTTATCTGATCAGCATACACAGTACTATAGTTTTGGTCGTCAGAAATCTCTTTTTTATTTTATTTACGTAAATGTGAATAAAATGAAAAACTCTATACCTATTTTTATAAGGCCGACGTATGTTTGTAAGAGATAAAGTAGTGATTGATTTTTAAATAAATACTTAGGTACAATATACTTAAATATCGCTGAAACATATTGTTACCCCGCTCTTCATGTTCACTTTCATAATCCGAACTGCAAAGGAACAGAACTTCGTACCGCTTGCTCTGTTTTCTGCTATAAATTAATAGCTTTCAAATCTAAGTTCAAAGGATTTCTACGTAACCCATCTTCGATTACACTTTCATTGCTTACCATCAAGGGATAGGTGATAGTTCACCTATCCCTTGATGGTAAGTGATCCCTAGTGGTAATTCCGATCAAGAAGATCCGAAATAAAATTTAGCAAAATCAAATGTAGTCCGAAATAAAAGACACTCAGGAATAATGTAACTTTCTTTAACTGGTGAAAGAGGTTTCAACATTTATTGTAGATATTACCTCATAATAGTAGTCCTCGTAGTCATTAGAGTTTCGGAAGTACAAACTTTTTTACGACTTGACAAATACCTTATACTGATAATGATCATATTGAAGTAGTTCAAGATACTACCTCCCACAAACAAACTTTTACGCTTTGCTTCATTTAGTAAATTAATATTAGTACCAACCTAAATATGAAAAATATTAAATTAATCGTTCATTTGAATGTGAAACAATGTAAAAAAAATATTATAGGTAGTAGTTACTTTTCTATACAACACATAATCATGAAAACGAGATGGCCTAACTTTCTGAGAGCAGAACAAGTGCAAACAATATCTATTCCTAGAGCGAAACAACATTGAACTGACCCGAAAAGTTGTTATTCAATTAAGATAATCCCATTCCCGAAGAAATGGAGATGCCAGCGGGGAATAGCGGCTAATAATCCCGCTCCAAGATCCCGCTTTATAAACTGTTATGATATTCATAGAACTTCTATAATCTCTTAGAAAGGTTGAAACTAATTCTTGAGAGTGGTTTGATTATTGTTCAAAAAAGAGAAATATATCAAGAACAAAACATGACTTTTAAATTAAAAACTAAGACAGTCTGAGACAGTTGAAGTGCTCGACCCGCAATTTAAGGGAGGCTCGTAATTTTTCGGAGCTTTTTTTGTATATGACCGTTCAAAAAGAGTTGTTTCAAAAATGTATGGAGCTCCGGCCGTGACTGTGTACATGATACCATAAATACATTAGAAACAATCTTTGATATATCAAAAAAAAAACGTAACTTATCGCAGTGTACAAAATTATTTTCGAAACCAATTATTTAAATGTTATTAACGCAAAAAGGTGATTTATTTTGTCTATTTTGATATTTATGACGATCGGTATTATTTATAGACCAATGTGACCCTTGGATTTAACCTAGGATACACATATCTTCCGGGGACGCCGTAATTCCACTACATTTTATAGAATTTAGATATTTTGTTACACAATGAAGGAGATCACTGATGCATTTTTAATTAAAAATACAGTATTAACCACATCTATAAGCATTTTTTGGTAGACGTACACCGTCCTGGCCGTAAATGAAACAAGTCCTTTATATATGTATTGAAATTATCATGCCACGTTGTAATAAACTTACGCAGTATTGATAATTAAAATTGACAAAGACAACAAAATAACACATGTACCTATTAGAATGAATCACAATCGCGATGAATTACAACTGCGAGTAACTACATCACTGATACAATAGTGTCAACACTGTGATAATACACAGCGAACGAATGTATCATGTCTCAAACAGAGTCGCCTATAAATCTATTTCTAAAATTAATTGGGTCGAAATAAAGCTAGCTATATGACCCCAGTTATGCGCCCATCTGGCAGTTGGCAGGGAGCCAGTTGACTGTTACTGACTAACGTATGTGCATTAATACTTTCGTACTGTCTAACGTTCTACCTACAGAAGGAATTCCACGCAGAAGCTAAAAAGAAATGGTTGGTAGTTTATAAGTGAAATTAAGCTTCATTTTCACGCCTGCTAAAGACGGTGCTAAACTTTTTCATCGTTTACGGTTCGTTATAATGTTTAGAAGCTCAATAGCTACAATCGACATTTTCATGCTGTAAGGGCTGATTATTATTTCTTTTGTGACCAGATGATTGTAACATTTCAGGAGAAGAGAAACCTATTATTTTACTAACCAAAAACGTTCGAGTGATCAAGTCTGTTATTTGAATTGTTTCAAAATTACAATTGTATTGTGCCAAAATGACCGTTCGACATAGAATAAATAGATCAAAGTAAGTATTAAAAATTATGTTTTGTTTAAATCTAACTGTGGCCTTTCTATGGCCACATATATATATATATATAATTCTATGTCAAAACGGCCATTTTGGCACAATATAATTATAATACTGAAACAATTCAAATGACAAACTTGACCACCTGAACGTTTTGGCCTCTAGTGTGCAAGAATTTCCAATTTATCTAGTATTTACAACGTTTAGTCTCAAATGTGAGTGATGGGTTAGCATAAATATGTAGATAAGACGAAAATAAAATAACAAAAATGACTCACATTATCAAAAATATCAAATAATATTGGAAATAAAGTGGCATCTCCTTATAGTACGTACGTATTACGTTTGTTTTACATACGGATTACGGAGGACGGGTGCGGTTTCATTTAGAAGTTAATGAATGCGGAATGTGTGCAGAAATGGATGTTTGTGGAGTAAGATTAACTCTAGGCTTCTACAGTGCTACGAGTATCATTTACGTAAATAGAAACAGTAGAAAAATACATGGGAGCACTCGAGATGTATGTGCTAGTTAAGGTTAAAACCTACCTAAGGTTTTTGAGATTTTCAACTTTCACTATAGTTTTAATATAGCGAAAGTTGAAAATTTCTGATAGGCCTTCAGTATTCTTTTTATAAATTGATCAAAAATATTTTCATTTCTTTATTTATTCCTTTAATGCAAACAAACATTTTATATAGTAGACCAGCTAGTGCCCGCGGAATCGTCCGCATTATGGTTTTTGTCTTGGAAAAAAAGTAGCTTGTGGCAGTCTCCACACTGAGTCTATCTCTGTGCAAAAAACCAAGACGATATCCGATATCCAAAAACTGAGGAAAAATACAAAAAAGGCACTTCTGTATTTGTTTTTTGAGGCTAAAACGTAGTTAAGTAGTTATTTGTCTTCATTTACAAGCCTAGATATTTAAGAAATGTAATTAAATTCACAAATTATTGTGTAACCTCATAAAAGACACGTACCAAAGCGTCTGTGGAGTGTAAATCCTAATCTTAACTAATATTAAAAATGCAAACGTAACTCTATCTGTCTATCTCGCTTTCACGCCAAAACCCACTGAACGGATCTGGATGAAATTTGGTACACAGGTAGATTGGACACCGGCACATTAGGATACTTTTTAACCGACTTCAAAAAAGTAGGATCCCAATGGATTATCTCGATAATAAAATAGGGAACTACGCGGGTGAAACCGCGGATCACAGCTAGTATAGGTAAATAAAAAAAAGGCTAAAACGTGACATATTTTGTTATCAGGCCGTAAGTGGCGTATTTATTCGACCGGACCGTTAAAGACAAGCCGCCACCATGGACGCGATCAAGAAGAAGATGCAGGCGATGAAGCTGGAGAAGGACAATGCCATGGACAAGGCAGACACCTGCGAGCAACAGGCCAGGGATGCCAACCTCCGCGCCGAGAAGGTAAGCTCTACTGGTTTACAAAAGTTTCTCTTGCATTTTCCCAAAGTGTTAAATAATATATTCATCATGTAACAGAAAGGTGTGCCAATACTTAAGAGTGTTAGTCTATCTATCAATGGGTTCACTTCACTCATTGTAAAACAAAGTTTTGCGAAATTCAGAAAGAAAAAATTAGGTTCTCCATACTAAAATTGGTCACGTGAAGTTGTATGGACGACGCAATTAAAGTATAGAATAATATTATTTTTTTTAAACGATAGTGTCACAATGATTTGTAGACTAACACCCTTAAGTTTTGTCACACTTTTTTATTACACGTTGTATATTCTTACTGATATTAATAATTATATTTGGTGTTTCAATATTTCCTCTTTTAATATGTTTAAGTAAAAAAAAAACAATTATTGGCCTACATTTGTATGTTTGTGCGAAATTTCCGCTGGAACATAGCGAAACTCTCTTATAATTTTTACTTGCTTATTTTAAGAATTTTCTTCCACTCATATTGCGCTCATTGTCTTATTGTCTTGTCCAGACTACCATTAAAAACTAGATCCTCAAATCAAATAGACAATTATCCAAGACAGTTTCTTCTAAGATTCTGACGAATCTAGAAGATCTTCTAACCACTTTATTCATTTCGATAAGGCTTTTTGAACCCTTAGGTATTTCAAGAGATTTAACAATTAATATAATCGTATCCTGATTTCATGAATGTCGTACCCCTTTCCAGGTGAACGAGGAAGTCCGTGAGCTCCAGAAGAAGCTTGCTCAAGTTGAGGAGGACCTGATCCTCAACAAGAACAAGCTGGAGCAGGCCAACAAGGACCTGGAGGAGAGGGAGAAGCAGCTCACCGCCACCGAGGCTGAGGTCGCCTCCATGAACAGGAAGGTATGGTTATTTTCAACTCTTTCGATTTATCAGGCAGGAACATAAATAGTTTATAAGTATGTGTTTTTAGTGACCGTGCAAATTTCTCTAAATATGATCAATCTCAAATTTAAATAAAAGCAACGTGAGGCACAACTCGCTGTTGTCTTTATTGCAGATATTTGTGAGTTATCTTATTATTAATACAGCATGGTTCACAAAACCCAAGCCCACTCCTAAACAAAATCGTATTTTAACACCTTGGTTTAAGCATTAGGGCTTATTTAGTCACAATCCTTGTCATTATTTTGCCAGTTCCCTAAAATGTGTTTTATTATCGTTCACAGGTCCAGCAGATCGAAGAGGACCTCGAAAAATCCGAGGAAAGGTCCGGCACAGCCCAGCAGAAACTGCTCGAGGCTCAGCAGTCTGCTGACGAAAACAACCGGTTAGCCTCATACACTTATTGTTATTCCAAAGGCATGCATTTTTGCTGCTAAAAACAGATAGACGTGAAAGTGATTGTTAAAATGGTCCATGGCGTGGTACGAGTAAAACATTTTGCGCTTTCAGTACGAGCGATTACTACGAGTATAATAGAATCAGTATTTATTTTTGCAATAGTAAACTTATTAGTAAGATAGTCTACGATCTACCTAAGCTCTACCTGGTAGACGATGTGTTACTCGTAATGAAGCACCATTAGAATGAATCAATACATGTACCTGGTTTTCAATTGGTTTTTCAGGGCGCTGTGGTGTCCACTGTAATTTGACATTAATTTATATGTATTTTTATGGAACCTTGTTTACTATATTAAAATTTTTTGTTGCAGTATGTGCAAAGTATTGGAAAACAGGGCACAGCAAGACGAGGAGCGCATGGACCAGCTCACCAACCAGCTGAAGGAAGCGCGTCTGCTCGCTGAGGACGCTGACGGCAAGTCCGACGAGGTAACCATATGTTAACACTATGAGGATGTTAGTTAGCACATGCTATGACGAAAGCCTACATTGGATTTGAAGAAAATATTAGGAGAAGATATATGAAGATAGCGCTCTCGAGCCAAATGACATAATAACGAACGAACGAACAAAATATATATTCTATACCAACAGGTAGAACTTTTTTCGTTATGTACAATCTCTGTTATGCAAATTTCAGATTAAATCACACGTTTTATTTTCTAAATATTTGCTCTTCTGTACTAATAGTAAGTATAATACGAGTACCTTATATATAATAGGTATATGGTTGTGCAGGTATCCCGCAAGCTGGCCTTCGTTGAAGACGAGCTCGAAGTAGCTGAGGACCGTGTCAAATCTGGAGATGCTAAGATCTCAGAACTTGAGGAGGAATTGAAGGTAAAGTATTGCACTTGCATTTAAAAGTGTATAGCGAAATTTTAAGAGTTAGACTTTTTAGCTGAATTCTGGCGGATTTTTCATGTGATAGAATTTCATACTTGTGTGGAAATAAGATTTCATTTCCTTCCACCACCAGGTCGTAGGTAACTCTCTGAAATCCTTGGAAGTATCAGAAGAGAAGGCGAACCAGCGCGTCGAGGAGTTCAAGAAGCAGCTGAAGACCCTTACCAGCAAACTGAAGGAGGCTGAAGCGCGCGCCGAATTCGCCGAGAAGACTGTCAAGAAACTACAGAAGGAAGTCGACAGGCTCGAAGGTACGGTCCAAGAAACTACAATCAAATGATTACTTACATTAATAATATGAAATATAATAAATGCAGCTGTTATCTCACCGCAAGAGAAATTAACTCGGTTGGTTTTCATGTCTTTGCTCATTATCAATATGACAAAAGTAAGAAAATTGCGTGCAGACAAATTATATACAAATAATCTTCACTTACGGTGTTAACAGTGCCTTAAATATTGTGATTTCTTTTTTAAAATAATGCAAATTTAAATTAAAAGCTTACTTATTTGATGATGGTCGTCAGCACTGATTAATTCTGTCACAACTTAGCAAATGATTTCATTATTTATACATTTTTTAAATCATGCCATAGAACAAGTATCGTCTAGATGTTTAAAGTGCACAACCGTCGTCAAATGCATAAAAAAACTTAAGTTTTAAATTAACGATAACATAAACTTCTAAACACAACTTAACAAGAAAGAGAATTTTATAGCTTCTCTCCAGCAAAGCTTTTTAATCAAATTTTAAATCCCGAGCAGTCCGCAGGTTATCTATCTTCGAGAGTTTATTATCTAATGACAACATTTTGCAGACGCATTATTCAACGAGAAGGAGAAATACAAGGCGATATGCGATGACTTGGATGGCACTTTCGCTGAGCTGACAGGATACTAACCTCCCTAGCAGCACCTAGTTTAAGATAAAACCGTCCGTGTCACCATATCCATAAAGTTCATTTTTGTACCTATTCTCCCTAAAGACACGCTCCTGCATCGATCCTGTCATGTCTATCCAGTGTTACTTTACAGTAATATATGGTCAGATCCAAGTGTAATTTATTGTCCATGTCCAAAGTTACAAACGGTCAGAGGTAGCCTCGACGGCTGCTAATCCAAATGCTATAACAAACGTCTACCCTGTACTTCGCTAACGCATTCTAACTTTTTAATGTTTATGGGATTGTCTCTAAAAAGTTGTAGACACTAAGGATGATGTTTATAGACCCAAAGAATAATTTACTTAGAAATCAAATTGCGGTATTACCTTTGGCTGATTCGTAACTTTGACTCCAATTTCTCGGGTCTATGAGTATCAATAAAACTGGCTGACGATCCTTTAGATTTATAAGTCTAAGCCCCGCTTTCTGTGTTGTGATTAACCATCCTTTGCTTTGCTGCTACCGTGGCGGACCAATGCTTCAAGGTACTATTTGTTCTTGGTTAATAATTTACTAGACATACTTTCTTAAATAAGTATTTCTTATAAAGCTATGCTTACGCAATAAACTAAATAAAATTGGCTGAAACATAGGTTGATTCCATAACTAATCAAACTTCTAGTTAGATTAAATTTCCTGAATGAAACTAGTTAGCGTCAATGATTTTTATATAAGTAAATGTACTTCGTTTTTCAATGGTTAATATTACTTTCAAAATTGATTTATGACATAATTTTATTCCTAGAAATGTCATCTGGTGGCTAGATGGTATCCGATGTTTGTATATTAAATAACAGATACAGATAAAAGCCTTACGTCGTAAAATAGTGTGATTGTATATGAGTAGTGCAACTTTGTGCAATTTCCGTTTAAACTTATTAAAGTTCAGAAGTACACGTTTTTTGACATACACATTAGTAAATACCTATATGATTATCTGTCACCATACATAGATTAGCACTTGCTATATTGCTTACACTAACGTGATTCGCGGCTGTTTCACAGACGAGCTCGGAATCAACAAGGACAGATACAAGAGCTTGGCCGACGAGATGGACTCCACATTCGCCGAGCTGGCTGGCTACTAGTCCCGCACTCCCACATTCACACACGTCACACACACCTACACACACGCAGCGAGTCTGCCACAAACACACAAACACTACACACTACGCGAATACGTTTGTACACGTGATGTAATATTTATTAATATTATGTAAATTTATTACGATTTTCAATAAAAAATATTTTATAACAACAGTGGAATTATTTCTTTCTTAGCCTCACATGTCATAAATTAAGAATAATTCTAACCACTGTTTAAATCAGTAAAGTAATTATCCCTTTTAAGCTTTTTTCTTATAATAAGCACCCAATACCCTGTTATTAAGCAATAAATTCTCATACGTTATCTATTTTAACTGTTACTTAATGAAGTTTGTTAAGGATCTATTAAAGTAATATAATTTATTAAAAAAACCATTGTTTGTTTTAGTTATTTCCTATAAGGCATATATATACAAAGTGAGTTTTGGCTAACAAACAAGCTCTTATAAATAAAGATTGACATTTAACGTAACACTGTTACAAGGAAATTACACACGATGCAAAGTCCATTATCCAAATTGTTCGCCATAATTTCCATTAAGGGAGGATCAACATCAAATTAGTCGTCGGAAAATTGAGGCGACTTCATTTGAACGGAAACCGGAAGCGCGTATTAAACCCCGGTTGTCAAATGACGTTCTTCCTCTTACAAAATGGTCGCGAGGTGGTTACGACGCATGCTCGTCGATTAGTTCCACACGCATGCGCGACTACCCTCATCGAATCAATATTGTAATGTAGGTAGAAACAGCCTGTTGGGCTCGCGACGTTTTCTCCTAATTTCGTATAATTTGGAGAATATTTCCCGTGAATCGTAGGAAGCAATCTGCCAAGGTGTCGGTGATCAGCAGCGTACTTCCGGGTGCTATCAGCATGAAGATCCGCACGGCGCCGCAAGAGGGGCCCGATATAGCTCCCGTGGACTCGCGTACGTACCACAACATCCAACCTGTCATGGACCCCAATTACGCACAATTTTGTTTGACTATCAAATCTTGCAAAATTACAATAAATCTTTTCCCAGTAATTCTAACAATAATCTTGTTGTAAAATAGTTTCTAGAAAAAAGCTTGCTTAAGATTTACGAGAGGCTTAATGATGAGATCTCATGTTTTTCTTACCTCTCACACAGACGACATGAAATTTTAACTTGGGAATTAAATTGAGGTACAATACATATGTTTGATCTTTTCTCAGCACATCGGCTTTTGTATGATGCTATCATATACTTCATGGCACGACAGATTTTTAATTTTGAAGCTAAGGGACTATTTATTTTATGCATTTTACAGTAAAAATAAAATTATATGCTATATAAATACCATCATGCTGGTGTAAAGATGATATTAAAAAAAATATTTTCTATTTATAGCATTGCACATGGCACAGATAGTTAATTGAGACATTTATTATTTAAATTTAAATTATTCAGTTAAGACAAAGAAGTTCCATTACTTCTCCATATATTTTTTTAAAGCTTAGAGCTATGTTTAATTTCCGATATCAATTTTACTCACTTAATAAACAAGCTCCTAAATTAGAACAATGAGTGGTCGACATGAGTGGCAATTTTTTTGTATAAATATGTATGGTTTCAAAAAAACCCAATGCTAACTCTAATACTATATATAAACTAATAATAATTTTTGTGTTTTTTTGTTCAAACTAAGTATATATTTCTAGCACAAACTTATAAATCATGATATTTTTTTATTATTGGGTAATGCTTTTGTACATATAGTTTATAACTTTGTATAGTTTTTTTTAAACATTTTATCATGTTTTATATGGTTGTGCAATAAATTGTGTATTATGTATATCGAAAGCAATAATGAACATCTCACAACACAAATTAGCATTTATGGTTTATCGCGTGCCGATAAAAAAATAAAAGCACTTGAGATAATCATTCGAACGACGATCATACCGATCTCGTTAACCGATAGTTACACTCGAGGGCTGGTTTTGACAAGTACAATTATTATTAAGAAGATCAGTTAATTAAATTAAACAATAGTAGATTGTTATTGAAACATAAAATTTCTTAGAAAGCTGCAAAATTTTATAGGGATATTGGAGTAGCACATTGATAAATGTTTTAGCCATTGAGCGGTTTGATTATTAGCGTTTCTTTATTTTGCTAATTTTAAACAAATTTAGTTTTATTCAAACGCAAATGGTTGCCGAATAATTGAAGGCTTCTAGGTCGCCCTCCGACCCGTGGGCGAAAAGACATAGAGATGGAGAGTAATGGAAAGAAATGCTGGGAGACAGTGAGTTATCTCACTGCAGAGCCAGGTGAAGTAAAAAAAAAGATTTCAAACTCACAATTGCTTAAACTAGGTAAATAAAATTAGGCTTTCAGAGTTAAACCATGATCGTCTTAAAGCGTTCATCATTACCGTGATTTCCATACGAACAGTTTCAATTTAGACGAGAACTCTTTTAACAAAAGCTTTCTCAGATATAACTAGTCTTCCATAAAACTATTAACACTTAGCGACTCCTTTAAACATTATAGAACTAAGTGGGAGTGGAATTGTTAAAACGTATTTACTTATTCTTTTAGTTCCATGATAGAACTATTAAAGCAAATGTTGTACCATCATATTTATAGTCATGCACACAACCTGCTGACCTTACTATAAGCTATCTCGCGAGGTTCAACTGCAATATCGATTTGAACTTCACAGGGTGAGTTTAACGACGCTGTAAAGGTCGATGAAGGATATCTATTTCATTACAGTAGAAAAATCAACCATAACCTCTAAGCCCTTCTAGCTATTACCTTTGGCAACAAGGTTTTATATACGGCTAGCTTTATGCTTAGTGACTAAATGAAAGTAAATGATATTACTACTATACTATTATTTTATCATACATTTAGTATAATAAATAGATTAACTGCAAGTAGTTAGTGTAAAAAATATAAAATAGTTACGTGGCCCGTCTATGGAAATGAGTTGATGAGTTTTGTGATAAGCATAAGATTTCCTTCAATATTTATTTTAGATACGAATTAAAAACTTCAGATGTGTTAGTGACTGAAACTACCATATTTTGTATTGTTGTTCCTCCATTTATTTCTCCGACATAGAGTGGGAGATTGTGTAACCTGAACTTGTGCTTAAGCGGTATTATCTTTTAAAGCATAGTAGTAGCATTCCTAGTAGTTTCGATCACAGATGCTTAATCTATGCCAAAGCTAAGCTGATTTCAGCACACGACTGCACGCTACCTTGGAACGAAAAGCACATTTGGTGTAGGTTCTGATTATGTGGACACAAGATCCGGTATGGCTCGCCATCTGCCAGTTCACAGTTTATTTTTTATCTAGAAATATTCGGATTTGATGATTCATCACGATCATGCTACGAGCATTGCAACATATACCCAATCCAGTTAGAGTTATTTTACTTAATATTATAACATTAATGATGACATACATCCTTAGTACATGTTTAGTCAAATTAATTAATCAGTTCGTACTCGTAATTGAATTGAAAAGCGTAATCTTTCTATTCAAATTGGTAATTAACGGTAAATTGTAAAAGTTTTTTTTTCAAAAACCCGCAGTAAATTGTAAAAAAAATAATATTCTTAGTCTAATAACTCAAAATATTTATATCTGAAACGGATCCAGACAACTTTAGTCTCATAATAAAGTACTCAATAGGCAAGCGGAATTTTTCCAAACCAATCAATGCTTAATTCTAATTTCAAATATCTTGTACAGCTTCTACGAAACCCCGTAACACCTTCAAGCTACGAGGCGTAGCACTCGCCTACGCGTTGTTATTTCCAATGATTTTTCCTTTTTGAATATTCGATTTTAAACCAGTCGACAAACGGTGGTTGCCTACATCTTACTCACAGTAACAAAGAAGTATTTTGCTTAAAATTATTCGTAGGTTTTCACTTCGCAAGTTTAATGAGGTACAAATAATAAGAAAAGAAAGGCCGCATTGCAAATCAGTTTACAACAACAAAGAACTTTCTTCATAATAAAATTGTTTTTGCTGTAGTTTTTTGTTTGGTTTATAAATTGTATAGAATGAAATGTATGTTGAAATCTATAGATAAAAAACCGTAACATTTTGACCACTGCATAATATCCGGGGAAACTTTTAGCAGAGATAGTTTAAATTACTCAGAATTATTATAATAGTTAACTTTTCAGTAAACTTTTGTTTTTGTAGCATAATACTAATCAATGTAGCAAATAAAAAGCTAATTGTAAATTAGGGGGAGAGAACTCTGCAGTTTTCCAGAGTCCTAAAACGTAGCAGAAAATCTCAATAGCAAATTTGTAAAATTATTTCTAATTTTTACTTGATAGTAGTCTAGCAATACTGAAGCGTGCAAATAAGCTCAGTCCACGTTGGTAACTAAACTGACCAGTTACTAGGAAATATTATTCTTTCGCTCATTTTGTTATCCAGTTGTGAAAGAAAAATCATTATTCCATTATTCCAGTTTCGTACATCAAATTCATTCCATTTGTGTAACCCGAGATTTTTACGATATCACTTTATGTGACATTATGTAATCCTTATTTTTCTTAGTCGGAAAATATCAACTAAAATTTAATAAAACTGTTGAACATCGAGAAAAACATCATTTGTATATAGGCACATCTTCTGAAGATGGAGGTAAAAATAGTAATATAGCCTCTTAAATATTAGTTACTGATAGTTATTACCTCTTTCAACCTGGGTGAAGCCGCGAAAGAAAATTAGTTATAGAACTTTATTTTGTGACTACTTCGTAATAATTTTTATACATATTTATTTTTTCTTTTTTAAAGCTTGTTCAGTCCATAGTCAGAGTGTGGGATTTAAATCGGCACGTGATTGTCGAGCTTTTAAAATGTCTCCTGGTTTCTGGAAGGTTTTTTTTCAGCCGGTATAAGACGAGGGCTTTACGACAAACTTTTACACAAGTTTCCCATTTTCCCGGCGTTGTCCACACATTGTAGGGAACGTATTACAAGTAGGGCATGACATACTGTGGTTGAAATATACAATACATAAGCTTTACAACTACATATACCTACTTACTTTATCAAACGGTTCGATGGAAAAAACTATGATTGTGTATATGTTTGAATATTTCTATGCGCGCCTGTTGATCGCAAAATTTGTTTGTTTTGGTCGTATAATTGCATATAAACAGGAAAACGCCATTTCATCGAAGACAAAGAAATGTTTGAAAAAAATTTCCTTAGAGTTATGTAAAGCCCTCTTAAAATTATCGTCGAGTAATCTGTCTCCAGAGCAGTAAAGTGCTGTGACACTAGTAAACAATCCAAATGTTGGTATTTTACTACCCTTAATACCTTTATATTTTGATGTCACGAATGACTCCAAATGGCATTACCAATTGAAGTTCGATTTCACATCAAAATTCATGTATTCCGTTCACTTTATTGGCTTCGTCGGGACGATCTTGAAAGGAACACGATTACTTACTTGGTATTTTTTTCTTGAGCTCCATGCGGTAGCCTCTTTCATACAGACATAATTATTAACTTGAACCGTAGTATATATACCTAATTCTTGACGTTGACGGCCTTTCCTACACAAATATGTATCCGGTAAGCAAAAAGGGTCAAGGATAATGTAACTAAATATTGTAATGAGAAGTGAACTATCTGAATGAAAACAAAATATAATATATAGATATATTATCATAAAAGATATAAAAAGAAGTAACTAAATATATTTTTTGTGAAACCTCTTAGTTTTCTGCCTAAATCCGTTCTGATTTAGCGCTTAGATTTCAAACGTTTTTATTTAATACTTAATTGCCTTGCGTAATGGCAATAGAAATAAATTAAAATTGTCTTCGTCATTTTGAAATTTTACGCAAATCAATACCTACACCTACGAATGTACAATAATTTATTGTGTCCTAAGAAGCATATTAAGATCATTTTAAAGAATACCATTGGCAGCAGATATTGTAGGTATGTTCTATATTTAAAGTTGATTATAGTGATGATAACAATAGCTGTCACATATAAATATTAATAAGCGAGGTTCAGCCCGGTAAGACCTTGGCTCGATAATATGTAAATTTTGTAGATCCAATCAATTTAGCAATAAATAGTTTTCAATAGCAACGTGAATTTTGTGCTGTAAGCGCCCGGATAATTTGTCTTAGAATAAACGAATCAGAGGCTATATTGCAGCCTTAAAACTGTGACACCAGGACAAACCGAGTGGTTTGTCCTAATTCAAAGAAGACAAAGTAGAACGACCCTTTTTTGGGTTAAGATACGCGTATGTACAATAAATATTTGAGCTTTTAGACCTCTACAGCGGATTAATTTCGCCAACTTTCCTTCGTAGAGAAAGTTAGAACCGGGTTATTTTTTATGTTAATGAAGTTACTGCGAGTTGGCTCATATATCCATATTTGATGTAATTCTCTTTGAGGTTTTTATTTTTGTGGATGGCTACTTTTACTTGTGTACCTGTTAAATTATTAAGTTTGAGTTTGAACGAAATGAGTGTACCTAGCTCTATTGCTATAGATAACAATTAATCCTAGAAAAAATACTAATTACTAGCTTTAGATATAAATAGCGCAAGGAACATAGAGCCTTATTTAAGTAGATAAGATACCAATTTTTAGTGATTTGGGATTCTCCCCAAAACATATACTCAACCTATATACTCGTATAATCAACCTCAAATCAAATTGGTCTTATTTTAATTTACATCTACACTAATATAATTAAGAGGAAAGATTTTTATTTTTAGATATTTGGATTAATTGGTAATAAATAAACTTAAGTAGTAACATAGGCTATGTTAATGTGCCGCTGAGTTGGATAATTTTGTTAAATGATAACGTTTTTTTCATTTAATTTGTGTATATAAATTCGTACCTAAGATATAATGAAAAGTTTTGGCGCAAATTCAAAAAATATTCGACAATTTGCCCGAATCACCACTACAGATTTTAAATATATATCATTCAAATAGATAGACAAACGTAGATAACATTAAATCGGATTTCCGATTTCGTTTCCCTTACTCCTCTATAGAATGTAACAAAATAAACCTTTATCCCTTTCGGCGGATTATGTCTGACAGACTGAAGCGCGGTTTACCATTATGTACGTACATGGTTTGTTATTTGTGGCGACAATGTTTCGCGAGAGCTTTATTGTGTCAAGTATCTAACTAAGTATGTTTAAGCATATAGATGGATTATGCTTATAAAAAAAAAAATCATGCAAGTTGACTGGTGACATATATTATATATATATATATTTATAAATTTTTGTAGATAAAAAATTAGTAAGGTGTTGTTTTAAGAATATCTAGTGTGGAAAACACTTTAGTTTTGATGACAGCGTGAGAAAACGAAAAATATTTTTGTTTTTATGGTGTGGTTCTTCTTACTACCTCCACACCACTTATTGTTTCTCTTTTTCTCAGGATATGACTACCTCGACACGTGTTTAGCACTAGCAAAAGGCAACCTCAGTAAATGTTGACTCTTTAAGCGCTCGCTCGAATGTCCTTCGAGCAAGCTGATTGTTGCTACATTCGTTTTTTTTGTCAGAAAACTTTATTATACTCATAATTGAGTTCAGCTTTTAAATCTTACGCATATCTTATCTTGATCAAATCTTGAGTTGCATGGACATTTTAGTAGCGTAGGTATATATGTAGGTACCGTGATTAACATACGGCTTCCTCGTGCAAGTTCAGAACAAAAGCTTATATGAGTGTGAACTTAGCACATTGGACAGAGAATGGCTACGAATATACGGCACGAAATGGGGTCAACAAAGCTACGACTCAACTCGGCAAACTTTGATATACTTGACGAGTTTCAATACTAATTTGTGTTGTAGTAATTTATATTGTTTTGAGAAGTCTTAGAAAGGGTTATTTATTTGTGAAAAACTAAGCGAAATTTTTTAATAATTGAGTATCTATTACTATTTATCACAAGTTTGAAGGTAGCTAGCACCAACATTGTACAAATTATAGTTCAAATAATACACAAATATTCACTTATTGGTCTTCTTTTCTATGCTGTAACACGATATATATTTTAAATATAGACTTTTTTCGACAACAGACGGACGAAAAGAAAACAAAATAATCCAATCAAAGCCTCCATTGCTCTCATGTATAGGTTTCATAACCTAAAAGGTTAAAAATAAGTGTTTACATAAAATAATTATTATCTCAATATTTTATGCATAAAAACTCGAAGAGCAAACTTCTAAGTGATAGCACAGCTAAAGAGCTTCTTGTACTAAAAAGTCATTACTTTAACAGCATTACGTATAGAAATTCCACAGAAGTGTTCTGGCTTTTGCCGAATATCGAATATTTAATCTATGATACTCGTAGCTCTCTTGCTAAGGTCGCAGTTGTACAATACTTTAATTACACACAAAAAATCTTATAGATATTTTTTTTTAATTGCATTGCACTCCACGATCATAATAAGTATATTATTCCATTCATTTAAATAATTGGATACAGTACATTTGGAAGTAATATTAATAAAAATACTGGGCAAGTGTATAAAGAAACATGAGATGGCTGACTATAACGAATAATGGATATTTGAAACATATATATATATACATAAAAAATATATGTATATGTATATATATATCTCAATTATCATTTAATAACATAATGGCTATACTCGACATCACTCGTGTATATGCTTTTTTATTATTTGGTAATAGAGTAGTCGACTTGGCCGAATCATATTATTTCTTGTGGCAGAATGACGAAATTTATTCTGATATGTAGCTCTAAAATATTTAAGAAGATAAGGTCACAACAACACAATGCTACAGTAAAAAAAAAAAGGTTTTGTATAAAAAAGACACGACGCCTTTATAGTCCATTGAAATGTTACAATTTAAGGACCTATTATTGCATTTGTTAGAAGACGCAATTTTATTTTTGGGACATGTTTGGGGAGTCAATAGAAGCTTAACCCCAAGTTTGCGGCGTTGCCGTCCTTGTCCCCCGGCCGCCATCTTGGAAAAAGGGGTGCAAACACTTTTTTCGCGATATACAGAAACTATGCGCTCTACAAAAAAATTTCAAAACATTATTTGTAGCAAATAGCTTTGCCTACATATGTATTCATACAACATTATGCCCTAAATTAAAAATTAAAGAAGTAATAGCAAAAAAGTGAGAAAATTTCTATTTAAATATTTTTCTTTGCTCTTTAACTTTTTGTTACTATTCTTTTTTTTATGTAAAATAATAATATCCGTAGCAGGTAGATATTAATTTGTCCCCAAAACTGTTACTCGGACCTTTCTTACCTGCATAAAATTCTCGACAATGATATAAATAATGAAATTTTCGTACATTCCTTTTAGAAACTACAATAAGAAACAATAATTTGGTGCGTTCTATAGTAAGGAAAACAGTTAAGAATGAATAAGTAAACCTGTACGGTTTTAACAAAAAAAAAATACATAAAATTATTTATTATCAGGTGTGTATAACGTTTTACTGAATTCTCATGAGCATTGACGAACCCTGACACCTTTGGAGCACTCGCGGTGTAACAGCGTTCTAAAAAAATTAATAGAGAAATGTTCCTTTTTTTAAGTTTTTCTCAAAATACCATCAACAAGATTGGTCTAAGGATTTATATGAAAAAGGTGTAAAAAAAGGTACAGAGTATAAAAAACAGCAATTTGATTACATCAATTTTCTCACTTTTTTGCTTATAACTTATTAATGAGGTTTAAGTTTAAAATACGCTAGTAAATGACGAAGTAAAAAACTTATGTAAACCTGTTTTGGCGGAAACACTACTCCAAACGAAATACTTAATATACGATGACAAAATGCTTTGAATCTTGTATACCCATTAATCATCAAGAAAATGTCTTCCAGATTAGATTGTAATTAGACGAGTAGCTCGTCCTAGAGTCAAGTGGTGTGAAGGGCAGAGTACAAAGACCCTAACCAGAGATCTAGCCAGAGCTTCTAACGAGTTACGACGAAGGAAGGCTTGTCTGATTCGAAGTACCTAAATGTTTACAGAAATGTTTTAGGTCAGTTGGGGCAAAGTTCGAACTTCTCTAATCTTCTTAATATATATAAATCTCGTGTCACAATGTTTGTCCTCAATGGACTCCTAAACCACTTAACCGATTATAATAAAATTCGCACACCATGTGCAGTTCGATCCAACTTGAGAGATAGGATAGTTTAAATCTCAAATTATAGTCGCAATTTTAATTTATTGCTAATTATTTGTCTGTTATTATTTGACAGTCACAATTATCTGTTAACTCCAAATGATTCTAACAGATGTCGATACCTTTCGACTGGGTTGAGTAAGTAATCAATAGATGGCGCTGCTATGGTAAATCTACGAACGTGTCATATAAGCTACAATTTAACAGCATAATTACCACGTCTTGTTGACGCTATAAAATAGCTACAGCAACGCGTGGCCGGGTCAGCTAGTATTTATATATGTGACATCAAGATATCGTTGTAATACCTATATCAAAATATAACTGTGTATTATGGTACCCGAAGAAATTAATTAAAGGGTTACAAAGTAATGTTATTTATATCTTTATGCATTACAAGACAAAACTATTACCAAAAAAAAAACTCACCTGAAATACGTAAGCGAAACGTACTAGTTCCCATACATGAATAAAACATGCTGCTCAATTGGAAAGCTTTTTCGAGGAAATCGATTATTAAAATATCCGGACCCATTTCGTATCTCAAGATAGCTTTCCCTTTATGTAATAGCCATTGAGAAATTATATCTTGTCGTGATAGAAAATGGAACCGCGACAGGGCGACGCGACGTGTTAACGAGGCGCTCAGATCGAAATAGACTCCACGTAAGCTCCTGTGTTGTGTTTCCTTCGCTGCAGTCGATTTACTTTGTATGGACTAACTAAACGCGTGCTATAGATATTTACGTAATGAATTACAGACTTTTTTTAAAAATTTTATTCATAGTTAATCGAATAAATTAAACATTTCATTCTATATTGCTGGTCTTGGGAAGCCATATTAGAAACGTTCGTATTAATGAAGGTGTACATGTTGATCGATAACAGATTCATAGTCAATATTTAATATAAATATTCTAAAGCTAGTCTATAGTATAATATCAATCGGATTCGTTTCCAATATAAAGAGTCGAGAGGACGAGTCTATTTAACGAGATTTCCACCCCATCACTGGAGGTAAGCTAGCATCAGTTTACCTTCCAAAGAAATACGAAGCAATGTTAACTTTATTTGGTCAGAAATTGAGTTCAAATTTGCTATGTACGAGTATAGTAAACAAAATAGATTTACCCGTTAATCTCGTGTCACCTTGTCTGAAGGTTAGCAATGCCATACAGTATCCATAGGTGCTCGTAAATAAAGGCAGGTAAAATGAAGCCTGTTGCCACAATAATTGGGGTTTTAATCTGGCTACATTTTTAGGGTTCCGTACCTTAGAGTTCCGTACCTTAATCGGTTTGTGAGAGAAAGCAGTTAACTAGAAAGTTAAAGTTAGTTTCAATGTAATTTTATTTAAATAAATAAAATAATAAAATAAAATTAAAGCAAATGCTTTAAGTTGGTTTTAAAGTTTAGTTTTAATTGTTTTGTGATTTACTGTTTTCTATTCCAAATAAATTATATTCTATTCTATCCAAAAGGACAACTTTGTTTCACTTTGTTGTCCATCTACCTATCTATCAGGACTTTTTTTTTAGAAACGCGTGGAGGTATCTAGCTGAAATTCATATCAAATACTTAGGTCTACTGACTCTTGGAGTTCTGAAAAAATCTACCTTCTTAACAAACGCAATCAAAAGATACATGCCGTTTATGCTGCAAACTTTCGACAATCGCAAGGGAATTAAAACCTACAGGGTACTTCCAGTAAACTCAGAATATTGAAATTTGGTTCGAAGCTGCTTCTTATAGCACAGATATATTAATAAGGGAAAAAGAATACATTTTTAGTTACATCACATAATAAAACTGTTTTTAATAAGTAATTTTAAACTTACTACATGTTATGGATTTAAAAAAAGAAATAAAAATACCTTAACTTTTATTTATATACCTACAGATCCACGGTGCGCGAGTCCGACATAGCGTTGTTGACAAAAATGGGGTCATTGCTACTATAGTCTAATCAGAAAAAAAACAACGTTGACGTATAAGCGCAAATTTATCATGTGTATACTTATAGAAAGAAGAAAAACAAAATACAATTTCGACAAACGCGCAAAAACATCGCTGATAGCCGTAGCCGCCTGTATGTATTGAATTATCTAGTGTTAAAGGTCTTCATCGAGTAATATAAAACTGGTATCACCGGTTTTATAATTAGTATTTGTTTTGTGACTTTAAAATAATGAAGTTGGTGATTCTTTTTGCTTTGGCTACAGTAGCCTGTGCCGGTCCACTGGACTGGTTAACGGGTAGATGGCTACCCGTGGTGATGTACCCGAACGTTTTTTTTGATCCACACTGCGACTGGGTTGAAGTGACGAGGAGCGTTGTTATGTGCTCCTGCGGTAACCGTGGCAACGTAGACGTCTTTCAGTTCACCCGCTTCGCAACTCAACCTGTCATCGTCGTCAATAGCGGAGATGAAGTCGCAGACGTCCACGGCCTTAACTGCACTTGTGACGCAGATAAAAGCATCAAGCATCCAGTGGCCGTGCAGCAACTAAACGAATGGGCTTTCGTTTCATACACAAAGCAGGTTATCACGACAATGTCTGGCGAACTGGAACCCAACCTGGCACTAGTCACCGTGAAGACTGTCCCAAAGCTGACTGAGCTGCGCGACCTTATTAGATCAGTGGACTCTCTGAAAAATAGAAAACCGGGTCTCTTGTGTGAACCATCAACATTCAAGAAGGATGATTCTTCATAAAAACTGCAGGCAAAATCCGTACGAGACAATCTTTTCCATTATTTGAATCGTCAAACTATTATTGTTAACAAGTGACTAAATTTGGTTGTATTATTATAAACACTGTTATTTATATATTAAAATGCGTGTCATTCTTATTATAATACCTAAACATCGCTTCCACGTCATGTGCAATAAGTACTAAGGTGACCTGATATCACTTTTATTTCTACTGAAAAAAGACTCAGTTTTACAATACGAATTACTTACCATGGCCGCTCCTCAAACTTGGGACGAGATTAGGAGATCTCAAACCACTCATGTTGTCACAAAAAACTAATTAGTAAAATAGTATTGTGCTCCAGATATTAATTTAGGGTATAAATGCATGACTGAACTATTTAAAAAAAGATATACTTTTCTTGAAGTTATGAATGCATTACTAGCGTAGAAGTGATTTTTCATGACTGTTCGCTTACTTTCTCAATCTCTTAGACACGCAATATTCTCCAGAGACGCGATTAGATACGATAAAACTGCTATGAAATTAAGAGTACGCACGGTATCTAAGCAAAGGTCACAGTAAATAAATGATATAAAACTAGCTTCCATATTTTTATCTCTGTTATTGTAACAGAAACGCGCAAACGCAATGAAGTTCGTTATCTTATTTGGTTGTTTGGTGACATTCACGTGTGCCGGTCAGATAGACTGGTTTATGGGTAGATGGTTACCCGTGGTGGTGTATCCAAACTTGCACCATGAGGCCAGATGCCAATGGTTTGAAGTAACTAGGAGTGATGAAGCGTGCTCCTGCGGTAATCGTGGCAGCGTGGACGTCTTTGAATTCAGGCCTGAGAAATCAGTAGAATCGGATGTACAAGCGATTATCATCGTCAACAACGGAAATGAAGTCCCAGGTGCCCTCGCCCTCAACTGCACGTGTGAAACATTAAAAGTCATCAAAAATCCGACAGCAGTCCTGAAGCTTAGTGATTGGGCCTACGTAACGTATGGAAACTTGTTGTCTGGACAAGAGGTACTTAACATATCAGCAGTTCTTGTGAACAATGTGCCAAAACTAACGGAACTGCGAGACCTTATCAATTCAGAGGATTCTCTGAAGGACAGAAAGCCAGGACTCATGTGTGAACCATCAACATTTGACAATTCTACTAATTTCTAAGTATATATAAATTCCCTGAATCAATATACTTTATACTACTGATATAATAGATTATGTACAATAGAGGCCGATTAAACATAATGTACTTATATATGATGAAGACTTCGTTTGAATTTATTTTTTAACTTCGTTACTCTTAATACAATTTTATCCAAAAAACTAAATCGAAGAAGACAGACTCTGAGCCGGTTGAATACTCGTACGTAGGTCGAAAACCTTTACACAGAGGAAATATTTTTTTACTTGTGTGTATCAACAAATACAATAAGTTAGTTTTTTGTTACTACTAAATAATTATAACAGTGTAACAAAACAAAAGAAACAAGTGCTAAGCATTTTTTTTTTAAATTGCATTTTTATCAGTCCTTGATGAGTGTGCAAAATTTCAAAACAATTAATTATTTCGAAAGATGTGAAAATATCGTTCAAAGATTCTGTTAGTATTAATTCCTTAATGTTGATTTGATTTTGATATTCAGGCCTGATTCTTCATCACTGCATATTTCCTGGATAGCTTATTAAGGCAATAAAGGAAGACGGCTCACCTCCTCAGCCCCACTAGGAAAAGTAAAAGTAACTCAACCAAAATTCGATCACAGTATTGGTTTTTTATCATTATTGTATAAATATAAACTATATGAATTATATATTTCTCTTTTTATATATATCGACAAGGCATGCTTATTGCTTATAAGGTAACAACAACACGGCGATTTTAATGAGGTAAACTGATAAACTTAAAAGTTTTAAATAGGTCAGTAAATAATGCCTTAAGAAACGTATTTTATCCCGTTTTGGCGGAAACACAACTCCAAATGAAATATCCGGCGACAAATTCTTTCAATCTGTATACCATTATTCGTCAACAAAATTACTCCAAGCTTAGATCATAATAAGTTTAAGTGGCTCGCCCTAGAGTCAAGTGGTGTGAAGGGCAGAAGACTAGAGTGTCATCTAGTGAGAGCTTCTAACGATTTACGACGAAGGCTTCTTCTCGGAAGGCTTATCTGATTCGAAGTACCTAAATGTTTTAGGGCATTTGTTTATAATGTTTGGGGTAAAGTTCGAACTTGTCTAATATTTATATATGTGAGACAACGTCATTGTTGTAATATATTAAAATATAAGTACCTGTGTATTATGGTACCCAAAGTGATTAACATATGGGTTTCAAAGTAATGTTTTTTTTATATCTTTATGCATTATAGGGTAAAACACGGTGTAGTAACACTGCTCATTGAAAAGCCTTTTCTAGGATATCTCAAGATAGCTTTCCCTTTATGTTATAGCCATTGAGAAATATACCTTGTCGTGATAGAAAATGGAACCGCGACAGGGTGACGCGACGTATTAACGAGGCGCACAGATAGAAATAGACTCCACGTAAGCCCCCGTATTGTGTTTCCTTCGTCGTAGTGGGTTTGCTTTGTACGGACTAACTAAACATGATCCGCCTGCGTGCTTATTGACCATATAAGTACTTACGCAATGACTTACTAACTTGCTAAAAAGAGCTGCATTGTATCATGCGCATTTTTATTGATAAGACATCGAAGAAACTAAGCATTTCATGCTATTCTCGTATATAAAATAATAGTTAATTTTTTAAATGTTATTTCATCATCAGAACAGCTGATCCGGCCGCTTGCAACCAAGTCTAAAAATAATTTTAGCTTTTGTTCTCCTATTTGTTTCTTCGACATTCACTTGTTGCTGCGATGCTCATTTGTTTCTTTGATGATTCTTTGTACGATTATTATACTGCCCTTGGGAAGCCATATTAGAACAGTTTGTATCAGTGAAGGTGTCTATACATATTGATAAATACCAGATTGCTATTCAATATTTATATACAACATTGTAAAGCTAGGTATCCGTTGTATTATGTCAACCGGATTCGTTTACAATATACTTAAAGAGTCGAGAGGACGAGTCTATTCAACGAGGTTTCCTCCCCATCACTGCATCACTGAGGCAAGCTGGTAAGCTTGCCTCAGTTTACCCTCCAAACAAATACGAGGCAATGTACGCTTTATTCTGTGTGAAATAGGGTTCAAATAACCTATCCTAAAACTTACTAATTAAATATATTTACATTGTTTGAAGGTTAGCAATGCCATACCGTATCCATAGGTAAATAAGACTAGGTAAAAATAAAGTCTGTTCCCAAAGGAATGGTGGACTAGGTACATTTTTTTGTAGCGTTGTTGACAAGAGCAAGTTTCTTTACCACTAAAGTTGAATCGGAACACAACGGCAACGTTCAGTATCTTAATAAGTGCGGATTTATCGTGTATATACTTATAAAATAAAACAAAAAAACTAAATATAATTTCGACAAACGTGCAAAAACATCGCTGATAGCTGTGTAGTAAATTATCTAGTGTTTAAGTTTTTACTAAATTATCTAGTGGTCAAGGTCTTCGTCGATTAATATAAGACTGGTATCACCGGATTGATAGCTAGTATTTGCTTTGGTACTCAAATATGATGAAGTTACTGATTCTATTTGCTTTGTCTGTAGTCGCGTGGGCTTACGTTTCTTACGAAAACAGAGTTATGATGACAATGTCTGGCGAACAGGAACCCAACCTGGCACTAGTCACCGTGAAGACTGTCCCGAAGCTGATTGAGCTTCGCGACCTTATCAGATCAGTGGACTTTCTGAAAAATAGAAAACCGGGTCTCTTGTGTGAACCTTCAATGTTTAATGAGAACAATTCTTCATAAAAACTGCTGGCAAAATTCGTATCCGAAAATTATTATATAAGTATAATTTTTCATCATAGTATTATAAGAACTATTCACTTAAAAAGTTGCTTGTCATTCTTATCCAACACACGTAGCGATAAGGCCAAGGTGAAATAAGGCCTGTTTGAACAAAGTGGAAACTCAAATTCGCCATTTGAATTACCTGCCGTGCCAGGTCATCAAACTTAATCAGTCAGGACAGTTTAGGCTATCCGCGAGTGCTTTAGTTATTAAAGCGGAGTCTTAGGCTGAGTTATAAACTTACACTAAATTATACAAAAATAAAATAGGTACCTACTTCGAATAATAAAAGAAATCATAAAAATAATAAAAGCATACTGAAATAGGTTCGATTATCTCCCTCTCTTCCGAGAGATTGCAAGCCAAGCTTCAGTCCCCTATGGTCAATCATACAAGAAGAATGTATGGATTTTCATAGCTTCATACAAAATTGTTTTTTTGGTAAATATTACTCATTCTTCGACTGGATTTTGAACTGACTTTCTATATACTAAACTGAATAGGAGAACTCTGCAACATTTCATCAATTTCAATTTCAAAGTTTCAAAGATCTGCGACTGCGACCTAAATGTTTGACCCTATAGGTTAAAGGATAGCCACGCAAACGCTAGTTCTAATTATAAAAATCATCAGTGTTTTTCTGAGGAATATTAGTATCCCGTAACTTAGTTACGAGAAAGCATATTTTTTGTTTAATTATGAATGCGTCATGCATTATGCATTATTGGCGTAGCAGACAATAGGTAGCAGTGTTTTCTTTTATCGCTCTCTCTCACACGCAAACCGCTCCGGAGACGCGATTAGATACAATAAACTACTACCATAAAATTGAATAACAACAAAAATATCAGGGAAATGAGTACGCATGATAATTATTTAAGCAAAGGTCATTGTAAATAAATAATATAAAATGTGATAAAATTTTGTTTTATTTTATATCACATTTTATTTTAGTGTTTCTTGTAGTAACATATCGTTACTCGTTATGATTTATGTCCCATAGAGAGCGATGAAATATAATGTAAAGGAAGACTTCGTTCGGTTTTATTTTTTAATTCGATCAATTACTCAACTTATCTAGACTTTTGACTTGTGTCATTTAGCATGTTCGTTTAAATGTGCAATACTTAAAGAATGCTATTTTAACAACTAGTAAGGATTTATAATATGTATATTAATTATCTCGTAGCAAAGGTCTCCGTTAAATGATATAGAATTGGCGTCATCATGAACTATAAAGCCGATAACGCTACTGCAATATTCAGTCTCAATCATACTTGCAAACATAATGAAGTTATTGATCCTCTCTGTTTTAGTGACAGTCGCTTATGGTAGTCAAATTGACTGGTTCTGTGGAAGATGGATGGCCATATTATTTTACCCGAAGCTTCCTTTCAGACCGAAGTGCGAGTGGGCTGAAGTGAGTAGAAGTGCAGATGTGGCATGTTCTTGTGGTGACCGGGGTGATGTAGACGTATTGCAGTACAAATCAGAGACGATCAACTCACGACCTGTCTCGAAACCAATCATAATAGTTAACAGAGGAGATAAACTTGCAAACGTCTTCGCTCTCAACTGCACGTGTGGTACAACGAAAATAATCCACCATCCAATAGCCGTGCAGAAACTGAACGAGTGGGCCTACGCTGCCTACGAAGAGAATACATTCATGAGGAATTTAACAAACGACCAGGAACCCAACCTTGCAGAAGTTATCGTGAACGCAATGCCGAAACTGTCGGAGCTGCAAAACCTCGTCAATTCTGTAGACACTCTGAAGAATAGAGAACCGACTTATTTGTGTGAACCATCAACATTCAAAGATGAAGACTATCCTTAAAAAGTTTCAGTGTAAAAAACAAAAAACAAGAGCATCATGTCAGAAAATAACTAGTTTTCCCAAAGGATATATTGCTTTTTATATAGAATATTCAAAGCTTGATATTTAGGATACTTATAGTGTTCACAAAATAACTCATTTTTATTTGTCGTATTTAGAGTTATGAAAAAATATAAAACGACTTATCCTCAAATTTAATTAAATCATACCATTCCTGATTTTCGGAATTGTAACAAATATGACCATTATTTTAATAAAGAATATTATTATTGTTGTTTACACTTGTGTGTATCAACAAATGCAATAGCTTAGTTTTACGTTACTACTAGAAACACTAAACAATTATAAGAAATTAAAAGAAAAACAAAAGAAAGAAATACAAGCAAACATTTTTTTTAATTGCATTGTCATCAGTACTTGATGAGTGTGGAAAATTTAAAAATAATTAATCGTATGGAAATATGTGAAAATCTCTTTCAAAGATTGTGAGACTCCCCGTGTGGCTCATGCACCACTAGTAAAAGTGCAAGTAACTTACCAAAATTGGGTCACATTATTGTTATTTTACATGGTTTTTTATATTCATTCAAAACACTTGTTTGTATATCTATTGTAGTAAGCCGGGTTAAAACTTCTTGCGCAGAAACTTAGCGTCGAGACCTGAATTTAGGTGCGCTTCAAAATTGTATAAAGGTCCCTATTAAAATGTTTAATAAAAATAAAATGTTTTTAGTGTCTGTTCAACTTCTCGACTAGTTGTTGACTTTAATCCGTCAGATTAAGACATAAAATACCTAAAACGGGATAAAAAAAAAGTGAACATGTCCTGCCTTGAATTGTCTCTTGATAAATATATATTTTAAAATTGTTTGGAGTGATGTATAACGGCTAAATTGCTTCTCCATAAATTGATATCGATATAAGTGACTTGAACAGGTGCCGCTATTTTGCGCGGCTGTTCAAGAAGAAAAGTTTTCAGCGCAGAAATTGTTTGAACTATATTTTCAAAACATCCGCCACGTTGTTTTTTATCGCCTAGCAACCAACCTGACAGTAAATACAAGAGCCCAATAAGAGAGCGGAATCCATCCTAACTATCCAATAACACCGAAGTATATTGATGTTTTGCGCGGTCTGTCTTGCGCGGGTGATTTGTTTGTTTATGATGCGGATGCCTATATTATTTTTGGATGTCAGCTGATTCAGCAGAAGAAGATGTTTTTTACAGCCCGCAAGCCTCCCCTACCAATCTGCCGCTTCCGCCGCCCCAGGGTGGCCAGCGTTGCAGGCGGCAGCTTCCTCTGCCTGACCCGCCGGACCCTCAAAAAACTTCTATTTCTAATTTTGTAACATCCAATGTACAGGATACAGCCACACAGAACCAAATTCACAATTTTCCAGTGGAAAACATGGTACAATGTCAGCAGTGTTCCCAGCCCCGATTTTTTAAAGGACAACGGTATCTCAAAATACACAGTAGTAGAATTCATAGAACCCAAGCACTTTCAAGTATCGATTGTATTACAACAAATTCAACTTTCTGGCTAACTCTTTCAAAATTTAAGAACAATCTTCCTATAATCAAAAGAATCCCACGTGGTGCTCGTGTAAGCGTAGCCAACTGCCTCTTACAGGATATTAAGAACGTTACATTTTCAGATAATACAAAGTTCCTGGAAGCTTGGGAGCATTTGCAGACATTTCCTTACAGGATTTTACATATTCCAAAGGATTCATTTGACCATACTTCTTTAACAAGCCGTATCAAACAAAATTGCTTACAAAATTCGAAGTCTTATCCGATCTTCTCTTGCCCTTTTTCAGGTCCAACGTGTCGTAAAAATTCACCCTCTTTTAATTTGGTCGAGGAGAAAATGGCTGAAGGAGATATGAGAGGATCGGCAAGACTTTTGTTTTCAACGGAATCTATAGCACCAGACACACCCGAAACTCTGCTGGCTCTGAAGGAAAAACACCCATCTTCACCAGCTAATACAATCCTTTCAGATCAACCAAATGTTGATTCTCTTGTAGCCACTACCGACGATATAGTCTATGCTCTAGGCTCCTTCCCTAGCGGCTCTGCCGGCGGACTGGACTCACTCACGCCGCAACACCTGAAAGATTTGACAGGAGCAGGCTGCGGAGAGACGGGAGATGCCCTTACAAAAGAGCTTACGGCTTTGGTAAATATAATGCTTTCGGGAAGGGTACATGATAGCATAACAGACATTTTGTACGGAGCCAACCTATGTGCGCTACTTAAAAAAGACGGAGGCATTCGACCGATTGCCGTAGGTACCGTGTACCGTCGTCTACCTGCCAAAGTATGTTGTAAAAACATTAAAGATGCCCTGTGCTATGAGTTCCAGCCTCTGCAACTGGGGTTCGGATCTCGCGGTAGTTGTGAGGCGGCGGTGCATGCTCTACGGACATATCTTAGTCATCAGTGTGGTGAAGTGCTGGTGAAGGTGGATGTTAAAAATGCTTTTAACTCCGTTGACAGGACCGTCCTTTTGAGCGAAGTTAAAAACAAAGCTCCTCACAATTACAATTTTATCCAACAGTGCTATGGTACACCTTCTAAATTAGTTTATAAAAATTATTTAATCTCTTCTGAAGTAGGATGCCAGCAGGGTGATCCGCTTGGGCCAGCACTATTTAGCTTGGCTATTCACCTTATCATTAAGAGATTAGGCTCAAAATTCAACGCATGGTATTTAGACGACGGTACTCTAGCAGGCGACGTCCAAATAGTTTATAATGATCTCAAATTATTAACCGATGATTTTTTTGCAATAGGCCTTACACTGAATTTTTCCAAATGCGAACTTTTTGTTCCCACTTATTCATCAGCCCATAAATTAGACACTTTGAACCTTTTTAATCAAATTGCACCGAACATAAAACTTCTTATAATGAATCTCTTCGCCTGCTAGGTTCACCTATTTGCAACGAATCTCTCTCTAGTTTTGTTGATGATAAAATTAAATTATTCCGAAACTGTTCAGATCGCCTTCAAAAAATAAATAGTCATGTAGCTTTTTTCATCATGCTACATTGCGTTTTCGTGCCAAAATTCATGTATTCCCTTAGATGCAGTCAGCTTTGAAAACATACGATACTTTTACAACAGCTTGACTGCATTCAAAGGGATGCGCTCACCGACATTCTCAATATTTCTTTCGATGACCGATTATGGCGCAAGACCTCCCTGCATATATGGTTTGGAGGCTTAGGCATTCGCAAAATCTCCAGTGTGTCTTTGCCAGCTTTTCTTTCATCAGCCCATAGCTCGCAAAAACTTGTTAGAGACATTTTAGCTTCATCAATTCCAAATTTTCAGTTTAGTTTTCATGCTGAGGCTTTGGAAAGATGGCAAACAATTTGCCCAAGCGGATACCTACCAAAGAATCTGATGGATTGATGAGATGAGATGGGCCGCTCTGTCTATTAGAGTATGAACATCTTTTAAGTACTTTGGCAGAGCGTGCCCGTCTTCTTGCGGCTACCCGTTGGGAATCCGGACTTTAGCTACACACACTACCATCAAAAAATATTGGCACCCTATTAGAGAATAACACATTCCGCGTGGCTGTATCAGTTAGAGTAGGAGCCGTATGCCAGGTCTCGCACAGGTGCAGCTGCGGTGACATGGCGGACCAATATGGCCACCACGCACTATCTTGTGTCAAAACTTGAATGGTATCATCCGTCGGGCTCTAGTCAATGCTGGCGTCTAGTCGGTCCTAGAACCTAATGGACTGATGCGAGACGACGGTAAGAGACCCGACGGTATGATCCTTATCCCTTGGAGAGTGGGACGGCCCCTAGTGTGGGATGCTACCTGTGTAGACACACTGGCTCCGTCCCACCTTCCGACGACCACGATTGAAGCTGGCGCTGCCGCGGCTAAAGCCGAAGCCCTTAAGCGGCGCAAATATATGGGTCTAGATAGGACCTATATATTTGTGCCGTTTGGAGTGGAGACACTGGGTTCGTGGGGGCCATCCGCCATGTCTTTTTATAAAGACCTGGCAAAGCGTTTGGTGGAGGCGTCAGGTGTACAGAGTGCTGGCATTTATTTCGGCCAAAAATTGAGCATTGCCATTCAACGTAGCAATGCTGCCAGTATTCTGGGCACCTTTCCCTCCACCTCAATAGGCCTTTTAGATTAATTTTTAGTTTAGTTTAGATTTTATTTTAGTTATTATATTTTAAAATGTTATTTAAGTTTATGTAAATAAAACTTAAACGGGATATGATTACATAATTTCTTATCATTGATATTTAAAAATTTGTTATCTTATAGCAAAAGTCTTCGCCTGACGACGTAAAAATTGCGACATCAGTAACGTTTATAAAGCCGATAACTTTTCTGTAACATTCAGTGTAACTTAAACTTGCAAACATAATGAAGTTACTCATCCTCTATGCGTTGGTGATAGTCGCTTGCGCTGCTCAGAACGACTGGTTCAATGGTAGATGGATGCCCGTGTTATTCTACCCGAAGCTTCCGTTCGGACCGAAGTGCGAGTGGACTGTAGCGATTAGGAGTGATGTGGCATGCTCCTGCGGTGACAGGAGCGACGTGGACGTTTTACAATTTAAGCCAGAGAGGATTGCTTCTTGGTCAGGCACTATCCCAAGACCCGTCGTAATCGTCAACAGCGGAGATGAAGTCACAAACGTTGTTGCTCTCAACTGCACGTGTGGCACAACATTAAGAAACCAGCATCCGATAGCCGTGCATAAACTGAACGAATGGGCTTACGTGGCGTATCAAAACAGTGAACTAGTGAGCAAGCAGGAGCCCAACGTAGCAGAAGTCATTGTGAACACTATACCGAAATTGTCAGAGTTGCAAAGTATTGTTAATTCTGTGGATACTCTGAAGAATAGAGAGCCGAAGTACTTGTGTGAGCCATTAACTTTCAAGGATGAAGATTCTACTTAGGATGTTGCAAAAAACAATGTAAAAAGACAACTACGTTGAATTAAACTGGTTATCTCAGATACATTACTTGTTTAAAAATTATTTGACCCTTTTTTGTTTCGTATACTTTATTTAAGGTAAAGAATATTTTTAGTTAAACGAGTATAAAAATTAAAATGCATTTTGTACTCTCTCCCTTTTTACTGTGTCTGTATTTTCGAATTTTGTATTTTAACTTGTAGATTTGGATTCCCTAAAGAATTATTTCTAAAATGTAATATCAGTGATACGCGCAATCACTGAAATATTGGCTTTAAAATAATTTCCTAAAGAAAATCCTAATTTCTAAATCAAGATCTTTCATAATAGAATATTTAAAGTTTGTATGTTTGATCCATAATTATAAGTATATATATATATATATATTTGTTTTTATAAATGGAAGATATTTATTCAGAACTCGTAATGTAAAAATAACCTATAAAATGTACCCTTATAAACTAAAAATTATGAACCTCCATTTTAGAATACTTATTATTCGGCTGTACTTATATAGTAATAAACTTAAATATACCAAAGTTGTGAATATTTTAATTAAATAGAAAAGATAGAAATAGAAAAGATAGAGATAGAAACGTATTGATAGAGAAAAAGAGATAATTAGTTAGCTTAAATATCTTCTTACAATATGTAGTAAGAAAATAGTTAAGATACAATAATAATTAAATACAACAAAAATTAACAATTGAATCGTCTACAAACATCTACTCTACCAAAAAAAATCATATTACATACCTACACAGACGGTCAGAGTTATATATATATATATATCTTTTTGCGTAGTAAGTTAAGCACGAAAAACAAAAGCATATTTATCAGGGTCTAAAATATTTTGTGTTCAATTATCCATTTATAAATAAACCTTCTCATAAACACACTATGAGACCATTGACCTTATTGTTGTTATGCATATAAAAGCATCTCGCACTGTTTAATGCAAGCATTCCAGCTATTACTCCACTGCAATACTCGTCAAAACAATGTTAAAATATGTAATCGTGTCAGTTTTGCTCGTCACAACCCGGGCCGACATTTTAGACTGGATCACAGGAAATTCCTTGCCAGTTGTCACATATCCAAATATATTCTTTGAACCCGTTTGCCACCAACACACGATAGAGAAGAGCAACGCCGAATGTGTTTGCGGAGAGAAAAACAACGTGTCGACGTTTGGTTTTAAGAATTTAGAGCAAAATCGGACTGGAATAAACCCAGTCATTGTGGTCGAAAATGGTAATGAAGTCGCAAATGTATTGGCCCTTAACTGCACTTGCGATGGGAAGAAAATGGATATTATTGCGCTGCAGAAGTTGGACGAGAATACTTTCGTGACGTTTAGAATTGAAAAAGGTTTGACGAGCTATTTTGGGAATTCAGAACCGAATTTAGCTATTGTATACGTGAAGAAAATCCCAAAATTAAAGGAGCTAAGAGATATTATTTTCTCTGTTGACCAGTTCAAGGACAGGAAACCAGGATTGTTGTGTGAACCTACCATCTTTGGAAAAAACAATTAAACTTTTTGGTAAAAATTATACATAACAAAATATAAATTATCTTTTTAAATTATGAATGTTATTATTTTTCCATAGTTTTATCACTAATGTTTATTGTTTTGTCTATTTCATAACTGGCAGAGGTTAAGCTATCTTGTTGTTCTTATTTTAATCACCTTGCTCCGCGTTCTTAGAACTCGAAGACCTTGGACTGATTTAGGTACTGTTTAAGGTTATCTATATGTTTATGTTAATTTTATCGGATGTTTCTAAGCAAAACTAAACGACAAAAGTGCTTTATCAAACCTATCAATTAAAAAGCAGAAACATTGACACCAAGAATAACAAATAATATGGCCACACATGAGGTGAATTTTATGATATTGATACATATTTTGTGTCTCTCTAAGGAGCATTAGACAACACTAGTTCAAGACCGGAGTTAAGTTTCAGTTTAACCAGTCAATAGTTCCTTTCAAGAAGTATTAATAAGCATTACACAAACAAAGTAAATAAATCATACGATTGTAAAAACAATATAAAACAGGAGCAGCGACTTCAAAAAACTTTACGCCAATATACTAACGAGTGAAACTGCAAGATGCAACTAGTATAGCCTATTGCACATTAAAATCGGTCCACCAGCTTAGGTAGTAGAGGGTCACTTGGACATACATACAAATATACAAACATACACCAGAAAAAAAATAACCATCCCTTTGGGCAGTCGGGCAAAAAGCGAGTGGTACGATTGTCTAACCTAAGAATACTCTAAAATCTTTGTAGTCACTTGTTCAAAGTAAAGAAATACTGGATTCAAACTGGAGTTTACTAATAGTGATGCCACATGCAAACACTAAATATACATTCGTTAAATTTATTTCACGTCGCGCGTCGTCGAGCGTCGTGGTGATATTTTAATAGTAGAGTTTTTGCATTAGAAGGGTTGCCACAGTCGCATGTAAGTAAAGAACTGGAAACGATAAACATAAAATAATTCTATGCATACACAAAAAATATATTATTATGTAAAAATACAAAATAAAGCTATTTTGTATTTTTACATAATTAATTACACAAAAGAAATACATATATTTGAAACAATTACACACTGATCCCCACAGTAAAATTCCCTGACACATAGAGATCAGGTTCACCATGAAAACACATAAAATTGCAGAAAATGATAAGCATACACATTTAAAAAAGTGATTAAAAATGCGATACTGATTTTTCAATTATTTTCATTTAAAACCAATCTAGAAGATCGATTTTGATTATGATCAAATTAAAATGGTACCACATGTGAAGTTATATACAAACAAAAAATATCTTATCAAGTCGATCCAGCCGTCTCCGAGACATCAAGACACACACATTAAAAAAAATTCAAAAAAATGCAGTTGAATTGATTACTTTCTCCTTTTTTGGGAAGTCGGTAAATAAATGATTTCGTTACAAACGTTGACCACCGTTTTTTAAATCTATAATTACGTTTTTATATGACTTGAGTACACCCATATGCAAAGACAAAACGTACATCATAATTACCTAGGTACTCTTTACTTGAAAAAATAATAATATAGGAATGTATCTGTAGTACATCTTTTAAGCGTACGTGGGGGGAGTATATATGTAAGTTTTATTTGTAATTGTTGTAGCTGGCGAATGGCACGGCGCTACTTTCTGGGTGTTCGTGTGTGGAGCCGCGGTGCTGGCTACTCTTGGGCTGGTGGCCGTGGCCTGCTGGATCTCGCGCCGTAGGAACTCGCTCGCGCACAAACTCGGTATGAACACAAGCATACTTAGACCTAAGCACATGTTTAACAGATGATTTACGCTGCCGCTGTTGGTTAAATAATTTAATGCGGGATTCGTTTTTTAAAGCACCGCTTACCGGTAGCAAATTATTTCTTCTGGTTATATGTCATGGAAGTTGCTTAAGGTATTTAATGGAGCTACAAGGTTTAAGTTGGTAAATCTGTTATGCTGTGAACGTAATCTACCTTCAGCCAATCGTCGTAATGAACGTGCGTTCACAGTTTATGTATATTTGGTCTGGTGAAAAAAAGCATTTATTTTCTACATGAAGCCACTGGTCATGGCTACAGCTACACTGCAAGTTCTAAGTTAAAACGGAAACTAAAAGTAACGATGCAGCATTAACGTATGCATCATACCACCTTAAATATAAGTAATATCTATTTTAATGATATCAAACAAGCACCTATTAACAACCGCCTCTATCGACCTCTTCAGAAGTTAGTCAATTAGATCCTATTTTTACACACACTCTTGTGACCTTCTCAGGAAACAAGCGTGGTCCAGACAAGGCGCTGGTGTTCCAGCCCCCGCGGCGTGCCACTGCGGTCCGCTCTCCTGGTTCGGCCACGCACTACCTGCGCAAAAGTCCCTCGCCCACCGCGCCGCAGCCGCCCTCCGCCACCACGCCACCGCAACACCTCCCACCTCAGCAACCGGTATGTTACATTCGCCGCTGATGAGAAGGAGATATCTTGTGTTAATTTTTAGTAGTGATTCGGTTTCTTGGATGAAAACTGTCACAAAATAAACCCAAGACAAAACGCTGTCTTATGACAGCGTTTTATCACTTCGCACACGTGTCTATCACTTCAATTGAGACTGCAATCTACACTTATATTAACAAGTCATACGAGTACATTAAACAATTAAAAACCGACTCCCTTTGGTACGCAAATCTTACGTTACTAATAATGTTCCATTAGAAATGTATATTAAATAAAACAAAAATTACTGGTCTGGAATATTAAAAATTACTAAACCGATTCCATAAATTCTTTTGCCGTTAGAAAGCTATATAATCACTGATTAACATAGGCTATATTTATAACGAGAAAAAATTGCGCGTGCAACAATGATCAATGGGCTAATCTGGTCGGTTAAACTCTTGTGTAATGTACTTGTAGAATCATATAATTAATTATATGTGTTGAAACTCTTCTTGTCGCCTGTCTTACGGCTTCAACTTTAGACAAACGGCGTATTTCTGAAAAGCTGAAGGCTCATTTTATACAATTGTAACCGAAATGGACTCAAAGCAAAGGTTATCTTCCTTATTTCCAGTATTGACCTTGCGGAATTCAAAGTTGTCAAAGAAACAGATACTTGGACTTTACGACAGTCGAGGAATTTCTAAATATTGTTATTTTGATATAATTAATGTAAATAATATATGTAACAATATTTAAACTAGACTAGAGACAGTTAATACTCTGTGGAATATTCAGAGCGCGGGTATGTCGCGTATTGTTCGACACTGACACTTCTTCTGAGAGTATCATATTATTTGCCTCAAAGTGTTTGCCTCTTATGCTTGTCAGAATTGGCGGTTAAAAATAAGTTTCTAACCATCCGAGGATGTCTGTACAAGCCAAGCAAGTAAGCTTTTTGCTGGTATTGTTACAGCCTTCAGTTCACACGAGTCCAAGTACTCCGACCGCACCTGATGCCGCGCCGCTTAGCAAGGAACTCGCTGATGCAAACGCTACTGAGAAGACCAAGTCCGAGCCGGAGCCTATCAACGAGGGGAAGCTGGGTGATCTGCATTTCAAGCTTCGGTAAGCTTGTAGACCGTATAGTTAAAAGCAGATAGTTCAGAAAATCGGATGGTATAGCAGAATCAACTTCTTATATCTCCAACAATTCGAGAGGCCTGCAATTGCAAAAGTTAAGATTTGATCTTCTCTAGAAAACATTGGGATAAACAAAAGTATGTAACCCGATTTTCGGAAACAAATATAAAAACTTGAAACCATGTAAGAGATTCGGATGACAGTAAAGTAAATGAAAAAAAAACATAGCTTAAACTGTGGTGTAGCAGAGTAATTGGATAGGCTTGGTTGTGTTGTGATCCCAATTGAGCGCATTAGCTAGCTTATAATATATCGTGACGGAATTCTACGTTTCTCTCTTTTATAGTATTGTACCTTACCTACCTTAAAATCCAAGAAGCAATCGGAAACTGGACAAGAAAGCTTCAAGGATAATATAGATAATTGCGCGTAGTTGTCTAAAAAGCAATAAAAGCTGTTTAATTATTACAAGAAATTACTATTTCAATGGAATATACCTATCTATCTTTAATGGAATAAATCTATCTATGTCTAATTCAGCAGTAAATTAGTAAGTGAGGATATAGGGCAGAAAACCTAAACGCCCACGACGTTTAGGTTGCGGCAATTAGTAAGCCGAATGGGCTAATGAGTTTTTCCGCCGAGGTGCTCCGGTTCCGCTGGTTAGGAAATCGTACAGTGTTCTAATAGCATGTACAAAATCTGGTTGCCACCGTTGGCAACGTTGCCCGCGACATGAATGTCATATAAAGAAGTTTCAAACTTTCAACCCCCATTTGACACCCTTAGAGGTTGAAGTTCCACATATCTTTTTTAGATTCTATAATGCATATACCCTCCAAAGTTTATGTTTCTTGACTCAGCGGTTCTTTGCGTTGATTCCTATTGATATTAGTCAGTCAGCCATGAGTAACTGTTTTTATGTATGTATAGATTAGTTTTAATTATATTATGACAAAATTATCACCACATAGTCATAGTTAGGCAAAAGTCTGGGCAATGTTTCGTTATACATGAATAAAAAAAAATAAAAAAAATATTTATTACTAAATATGCTATTTTCATGTACTGCTTTAGGAATGGTTTACATTGTTTAGAAAATTAACCATTGCGATACTATACAAGTACTACGGAATTCATACACTTTGTTTAGTATGCAAAATGACGTCACTCAAATATAGTAGTCCACTGATATACAAAAAAAAACCCGTCGATGAATAAGAATAAGAATAAGAAATATTTATTGGCCTTTAAATAACATTCGTTACAGGCAAGTCTTGTTACATTTTAATTACTAATTACTTTAAAAATAAACTTAACTTATAAATACTTTTATAGTTCTAAGAACAAATAGTTATTATATTATACATTTACATTGTCATTTATTTCTTTACCTATTACTAACATTTTGTAATTGTTGTTCATCACACAAGAACGATGATTCCACAAGCTGCATTGACATATATTCACTGAGTTTATAAAAAGGATTTCTTTCAAAAAAATATTTTAATTTTTGTTTAAATATTTTAAAATTGAGTTCCATCACGCTATTTGGTAATTTATTGTACATTAATATTTTGGTGTAAAGTCCCTGTTTCTTACACTTAGATAATCTGTTGACAGGCAGGACTCGCCCTTTTTTATTATTACGTGAAATTCTTTTTTCCGGTATTTCCGTATCCTCATGTACCTCTAATAAACTACTATAAATATATGATGAATGAGTCGTAATGAGCTTAACAAAGAATATTATATTCATTAGTACAATATATTATCAAAGATGAATCGAAGTGATAAACAATAACTCAAAAGCCTAGTCTCATCCTTTTGCCTTCTGTAAGCATGGCCAATCACATAAGTATTTGTCTTTTCAAAAGCACATAAAATGACTTATGTATTTATATTCAGCATAGCTAGTAACTACAACTGCCCCTATTCGTGCTTGGCTACGATAGGCAAGGGTTGGAATGCAATTATGTAATTTACTTCATGTTAACAACGTATAGGTATGACGCAGACAAAGGTTTAGCTATTTAGCACGCTATCTGGATACGAAATCAATTTCTAATTGCGACAGGCGCTTGAAATACCTATCTGTACACTATTACTAGGTGTTAGAATTACTCAAATGATATAAAAACCTTTTTCTTCCTTATATCATTTCCTCTTTTAAGAAAAATACACGAATTTCTTTACAACCAGCCTCAAGCTGGTGTCTATATAAAGCATTCGCAGTTTATTTTAATAATTAACGATTTATACTATTGAGCCGTTTTTGATTGAATTTACATGGGAATTGTACCTTGTGTTTTTTTCTTTGATTTGTTTTTCTCTTTTCAAACATTTTTATTTCTATATCGATCTAGGCTTCTCTAAAAAATCACACACATAAAACATTTCAATTGAAAACCTTCCACTATTTTGATCTTGGTAAAAAGAAATCGCGAATGAAGTTTTTACACCCAGTACTGACTTCCAAATATATTTATAATATTTACTCATTTTCAAAATCCTAAACATTTGGGAGAAAATCAATACACATCTTTATGTACGGATATAATATAATACTGTTGTCATAATAAACCAGTACTTTATCTACACCTACAGATAATTGACAAATTAACTAGAATCAAATAGTTCAGTCTTATAGTTTATTAATATTATTAGTTAGTTCTAAAGCGACTTTCATTACTTAAATGTTTCTAAATTGCATAACGAACATGTGAATTAATATAGCTTTATTGCACACCAAACAAAACATAAAAAGATACAGCAAGACAAATCTACATACAATGGTAGTACATTGGGTGGCCTTATCGCCCAAAGCAATTTTAAATTCAGTGTGTTAGTCATACAGCGCGTAGGTATGTACGTATGTACCTGCACGCCTACACGTTATCTGCACTCAGTTTAAACCTACCCTGTAATTGGAACACACGTCGCTCACCACTATTTGTGGCAGGGATCCCCAACAATCGATAGGTTTCGTCCATTGCTCGATAATTTACTGTTAACACTATATAAGTATTATCTTCCACATTAGCCGCAAATTTAAACACACTGTAACATGGCATTGTTAACTTTAACTTTTTGAATTCAAAGCATTTTAGTTTAGAATATTGTTCAATTGAAACTAAAAAATTGTTATTTAATTTCGTTTTTTTTACATAATATGAAGAAAATACCTACAAATTTAAAACGTAATATTTGATATCTGATTTATAGATATTTCTAGCGCAGGCTAAACGAAATTCGTATCTATTTCTATTCGTATCTATTCATCTAAAAGTTCCAAAGACAATTCTTAGAACCAGATATCATCTGACATAAGTCCGATGATATCTGGTTCTAAGAATTTATTAACAGAATTACCATAGCCTTAGAAACTTTAAATTCGACAGCTTTAAGCTTTCAATGTACCTATGGTTGACATTTGCCTTGTCGTAGGCGTGTCAAACGTCCGAAGTAAGTTCTTATATCAAGTAAATAATAATAACAATGGTAATTCTCCTTTCGTTCAAACTTAAGGCAACTTAAACCAAGGAAATTCAGTAATGTAGCTGAATCTTAGAGGATTTATTAAATTAACAAGAAAAGCCTAGAAATAACGCCAAATGTGTACTTAGGTACATGAATATATATTTTAAATCTCATATTAAAAGGAAAGCCTTTCTGTACGTTAGATGTAGCTTCAGTTGCTGCCCTTAATGCGTTACCAATGTCCATTTTCACCATCGACTCTTAAGCCGATTTGTTTACAAAGCTACATATGCGAGACACTTATGTTTCTAAGATAACCCTCAAACTTGCGGTAGTGCATTTTACGAGTGTCAGCAAATAAACAAAATTAAAACATAATACAAGCATGACGTATGATATCTCAACTGATTCTCGTGATAAGCAGATTAACAATTATTTATACATACTCGTAGTAGTTCTTGTCAATTCATACTAACAAAAGGCGTACCGGAGGGTTGAAAATAGATTACATTTAAGCAAAGACAGATTCGGGAGGTCTTCACACAGGTCACGAAGTATATTGTTCTATAATATTTAGTACAAGTGTCCCAAAAAGTGCTGATGTTTTATTTGACCAAAAACACTGAATATTATATCCCTGAATTCCTTTAGTGCTGTTTAATAAGTCGTAACGGCCGTCTGGTGCAGGCTATAAAACCAATAGGCACAACCTAGGTATACTACATATACTCGTGCAGAGGTATTTTTATACATGTGACATTTGCCTAATGTAACGTTGGCTAGGTTTGCCACCTATTTTTGAAGAGACAAAAAGGACTAATGAAAGTGTGAGGCGCTAAAAAACGACCACACCCAGTGGTTACCCACCCACACCCTTACTGACTTTAAGTACCGGAGGTTCCGGGTTCGATTCCGGTTGCGGCAGATTTTAGAACGATGAGAACGATGGCAATCTTCGAGTCGTGTTAATGTGTTAGCGAATGTTGAATGGTATCCCAGGGCAACATGTAACACAGAAGAAATCCTACTAGGGAGGGATGGAGGGAGGGAGTATGGGCTTGAAACGTTATTAATTTATAAATTCCTTATAGCTTTGTTTTAAGGGACAATAGAACCTACACCGATACATAGGTACAAGATATAGGGACACGCGGAGTATACTCGTAGTTACATTAAGTTCGTAACTAAGTAACTAGCGTTTGAACTGACAACCCTCTGAATAAGTTATGACTTACCAAGCTGGTGGATCAAAACTAGAGTCATATCCGTCATGAAACTTTGATTAGTCTTGTCCAACAATGTATCTTCTTACTCAGGTCTCGTTGGCATTTGTTCCCGTAATTCATTTAACATAATTACAAAGGCAAGTAAATAGCTGGTGTGAAAAACTACGATCAATTTTACTTTCTAATTTTTTTGTTTAAACATGAAGGATATCCATACGAGAGTGTAACTATTACACGAGTTGCTGTAAATCATTGCGTGTAATTGTGTGACATCATAGTCATATCACACTAAACATATTATATGATTTCTTATAAATGTAAGAACTATTATCTAAGTAACAAAAATTATAACTTTTTTATGACATTGATTTCTAATAATTTGATATCTATCCGATTAACTCAATTCTACACTCGGTTTCTTTGAAAAAGATAGAAAAATAAACTTACACAATGTGGGTTTTCCAACTCGTAATTCGGTAATTACGTAAGCGGTTGTTGGAATTGAATAACGTCCAAAGTGATTACGTCATCAACGTGATCCTCTTATCATCAAGTTACGAAGCCTTTTCATTGTGTCTGAATATATTGTAACCTTAGGTATGGTTACCTACTTGGGGCTAAATAGCAATCTTAAATTCGAAAATGTCAGCGTGTAACGTTTTTATGTTTGGAGGTTTGTTTACACATTTTTGACCTGTTTGACATATGTCGGGCTATCGCGCGCTTAGTGTGATTGATGTAGCATGGCAACCCTTTTCGGGATATCACTGTACTCAACACGTTGAACAACCATTACTACGAGTACAAAGATAAAAATGCCATAAAAATATTTATGAGCCGTTTACCAAACGTAAGAAAACTGCAGATTTTTTCCTCGAATTACTGGTCTCATAGGTAAAGTTGTACAGCTTAATAAATATAGCGACCTCTCCCGGTTTAGTGCACCCTTATTCGATAGGATTTTTTTTAAATTCTAGGCTAATGCTAATAATAAAATAAATGTCAAGTGAATGGGCTTAGCTTAATAAAGTATTCTGTTGACGACAAACAAGACATATTTGTGACTGAATCTTTGGAATTGGGACTCTTTATGTGGATAAGGACTAGTATGAGATTTTCCGAGACAAACCTACGCAATCCAAGTAAGTCCATATATGACTAAATTTAACCTTTGAACTTATACGCAATAAGGTCGGGGTTCGTAAATATTCCTCACATAAGGTTTAAAAACCGAGACAGAACAAGTTCGAGAGATAAGTTTTTGTGCCCTTTTATTTGACCTTGTTTTGGCTTAAATACTCGTAGTAGATAAATGTACTTGATTAAATAAGTCATAAATAAGAGTATTTAGAACATAAATAAATATCTTTTCAGTTCTGAAACAAAGATTTACTTTCCACAGAATTGCTTAAGCATAATTAAATGTGTACCTACTTAAAAATATCATCATTATCATTGGCGTATTCTAAACCACTGCTGGCCTCTCCTAAAGTACGACAATCAACCCGATCCTGAGCTTCTCATTACCAACATTTGCCTGCAGTATTCAGTTTGTCTTTGTCTCCCAGCTAATAGACTACGCTTGATGGTTCGCGGTCTCCATTCTAGAACTCGTAGGTACATAAAAATACAAAAGTAGGTTTTTATAAAAGAATGTAGTTTTCGTGTTGAAAACTGAAATAATTATTAATTGCATGTAGCAATTGAATTTCTATTATTTTTTTATTAAAATGTACCAACGCAAAGAAGTTTAATTTTTAGCTTTGTATAATATGATGAATTATGTTATTACGAAGTCTACCTACTCGTTTATACAATTCATAATTCTTCCGTCTAAAAATCCCGAACGAATAATATACATACTATATTTTCGACTCGAAAACTTGCGTTGTCTTTTTCTCCCTAAGGAAGGCCCGAAAAAATATTTAAACGAATTCCCGTCCCCATTTGTCACTATATTAAGACAAGGTACACGAAAAAATCATGTCATGCGTCTCCGTGTAATATATCTGAAAAATGGAGGTCCCTCAGGCTTTTGCGAATATACGATTTATGTTTACAATTGCGTATGTTTGACGTAAGAGCTCCTACGCCGGAGTTAATATCATAAATTCAGGACAATCTGCCGTATTTCCAAAGGGTTTCTACGTACACCCACGTAGGAACCCTTTGGAGTTAAATCTTCAATGTGAAGCAATATCTATGTGACTAGTGCAAATGTATCTATATTTAACTAGTTGTGCTCCGCGTTTTCACCTGCGAATTATACCATTTTACTTTCGAGATAATCCAATGGGGAACTTTATATCAGTTGAGTTGCGGTCAAGCGTAAGCTTATTGACGTATAAAAAACTCCTTTTTTTGAAGTCGGTTAAAAAGTATCCTATGTCCTTTCCCGGTGTCCACAATATATCTGTGTACCAAATTTCACCCAGATCGGTTCATTAGTTTTAGCGTGAAAGCGGGACAGACAGACAGACAGAGACAGTTACTTTCGCTTTTATATTAGTTAGGATTAGCGTAATTCTATGGGTACTGGATTTCAAAGCAAGGAGCGAGTTTACTTATAAAATATTCTTTTTTCCGTATAGGTCTATTACATTTTGCTTTTACTCTCCCTTTCAGTAGATAGATGAACGCTTTATTGAAGACACAAAACAAAAAATTACATGTAGTACCGCTAGTCGCACTCTTATCGCTAAAAGAAATAATAAACGCGACGGTGGCTAAAAACGCGGCATAATTTTGTAATTTGACAGAAACCTCTTTCGAAGGAAATGACGTAGGTGCTTAATACTTCTTTCTGGACGAGTACTTTCATGTACCTACCTTATAGGGAGTTCTATTCGTAAACTTGAAGTCATCTTGTCGTATTTACAAGGGTCCTTGCGTGTGTCCCTAACTTTACTACTTTACCTTCTGACCTCTATCTACCCTCCTAGGTTTTATTCAAGACTTGTTTTCAGGTCACTCGTTGTATTTGACGTTTTATGTATATATTTAAGTACGTAAACCCACGAATGTTTGTATTGTGTAGATATCGTACAAGTTCTATCTACACATCTTTTTCGACGTTTTCTCGAAACAATGGAACGCCGGGTACGAGTTTCTAACTGATAATAATAACATAGAAAGTTGGAAGATTGCGTTGTAAAGTTGTAACGTTACGATCGCATATAGACTTTAGTAGCTTTTTCAGCGGCTTACGGCTAAAGTTATTAGCTATGGTTACGGTTATGATTATGTTATGGCACTTAGACTTTGTTTTTTTTAAATGTAATCACACCTTTAATTTTTTTTTTGTTTACATGTAATACAGTGGATTGTTTTCTAGTAGGCAGTTTATTTGCAATACAATATATCTTTATTGCACACCAAAAACAAAAATACAGAAAAATATATTATAAAAAAAACATTGGTAGTATATTGGGCGGCCTTATCGCCCAAAGCGATTTCTTCCAGGCAACCTTTTGGGTTTTTTGTACTTAGTGCAAACAGTATCTAACTTCGGTGGTGTACCAATAAAATGAAAAAAATAGATGGTACAAATACTGTACCACAAAATAAAACAGAAATAAATAAATAAATATAAATATATTAAGCACATACAACATATATATGTGTCGTATTCGTAATAATAATACAAATCAAAATGTTCCAATTAATGAATAGAAAGGTAATGAATGTTCGGCAAGTTTTTGAATACAGAAAGGGATTTAGCTTGTCTGACTGACAAAGGCAGCGCGTTCAGGTTCAGATAATCATGGTTTTATTTTTTTACTGTGCTTAGACTTTGGTTTTGATTGGATGCTTCTGATCATTACTCGTATTATTAGAACAGATATTCTGATGTACACTAATTTCGAAGCTTTTTGTACACACAGCTTTGTAGGTTACTCGTATGTGTTCTAACATTCGCAATATAGTAGCAACCCCAGTGCGAGGCTGTGAGTTTGAAACTATTTAACCGACTTTGAAAAAGGAGGACGTTTTGAATGCGGCTAAATAGCATAACGAGAAATCGAATAAAAATATAATTCAGTTTCTCAGAGACGCCTGGACTGATATTGGAAAATTATATTTTTCTTTAAAAGTGTCACCCATACAATTTTTATAAAAAATAGTGAGTTAGTTTGGTTTATAAATCCAAGTATGATAATGTGTAACTAGTCACTTTTTTAAGACAATTATTTACTAAATACTTTTATTTACGATGTTTTAGTAGATATATCTGGATTTAATTCGTGTTTCCAACAATGACTAAACCTAAACTAGAAACTTAAATTAGAAAAGACATAAATAATATTAATAAAAAAATAAATAAACATATCTGTTCTCTATACATCCTAACAAACGTGTCATCCAAAAAAATTGCTATAAATTCATACTACGGTTTTATTTACCCTTATTTAAGTTACGGCATTATTTTTTGGGCAAATTCGGTGGAAATAGTATCAACTTAAGTTTGACAGAAAAAAAAAATATCCGTGCAATATTCAATATGAGTAGCCTCGATACTCTTCGCAATATTTTCGTGGTAAATAAGTTTTTAACTCTTGTCTGGATACATATTTGAAACTTGTATTTTTGTTAAACAAAATCAAAAGTTTTTCTTAAATCCTTCCAACAGAGTCGATATTCGCCGACCTAAGTACAGAAGTACCTTTACCCCAGGCAAATAATGCATTATATCAGAAAAGTACTTTCTATTCGGCTATCAAAACTTATAACAACCTACCTACTGATATAAAACTTCTGAATGGTGTATTATTCAACAAAAAGCTAAAATTATGGCTGTTGGCTAAAGGTTTTTATGACTTGAAAGAGTTTTTTAATGACAGCGGAGGAGACTATTTGTATTTCTTTTAGAATGATAGTAATTTATGTGTTCTTAGTTTCTGTTTGCACGTCATTTTTTATGTAAGATATATTTATGTTTGACATTTTGTGATATATTTAGGCATTTTATAAGCTATCGTCAATTATTAACTAACTCTTCTATTTAATTCTTCTATTGTAATTAACTCTTTCTACAAATGTACGAAACCTACACCTATTTTACGCCCGGACTGGGTCAACTGTTGAAACTACCTTTAATTTTAAGACCTACATTGTACACAGTTATGCAATAAATAAATATTCTATTCTAATCTCTCGTGTAGCTATGAGAACGAGAAGAGTGCCCTGGTGGTGTCGGTGGTGTCGTGCCAGGGTCTTCCGGGCCGGGAACCCGCTGGTCCCGACCCCTACGTCAAGCTGCAACTACTGCCGGACAAACAGCACAAGGTCAAGACTAGGTAAGAACTCATTTAACGCTTTATTTAGTAACATTTTGTGCATTAAGTTAATTAATATTCTTTATTGTATACCACGTCCTATTTCATTTAATTTTTTCACAATTGACTCCATCCTAAGGTTGCCAGGAAGGGATCGCTTTTTAGCGATAAGGTCGCCACTTGTAGCACTATATTTTGTGAGATTTTTTCTCTAGTATTTTTTTTGTCTGCTATAAATAATTGATCTTTCTATCACTTGTCCCATTATTTGTAATCAAAGCTTGCAAGCTACTCATAAATTAGACCAATTACCACGATCTCCGATTGGACTCTAATCGTGTATTTTCACATAAATTGTGTTTTTAGTTTAATGTTCCCGATGCAAACATCTTACTAAATTTTATCTTACTTCTAATATAACTTGCATTGAATTTTGCATTAGATGTACGATGATGCATCTAGTGGTGGTCTGAATTTCTTTTCTTTACTATTAAGCGCTGGAATAAATATTGATTTTGAAGAAATGATTGTTAACGAATGATAGAAACTGCTCAGATATATGATGCACGCGCCTAAGTTTTTTACTCGTGTGCATTTTATTAGAATTAAGTAATTAAAACTAAATATGCTTAAAAACGGTAAATGAAAACATCGTGAGGAATGCTGCTATTCGGAAAAAGTTGATTACTCCTCTCTCATCGAAAGGATGATGAGTGAAGTTCCCAACCCGCGATTTGGCCAGTGTGGTGGACTGTGGCCTACATCCCCTTCACAGGGAGACCCGTGCCCAATAGAATATGAAAAACAAATATTGGCATTTGAATAAAGTTCGGTACAGGCAAGTTTTGTTACATTTGAATTACTCGTATTAATTACTACTTAAAAAATAAACTTAATAAACTTATTTAAATACTTTTATAGTTCTTATAACATACATTTATTATATTATATATTTACATTTGGATTTATTTCTCTAGTTATGAGTAATATTTTGTAATGGTGGGATGCTATTGATTGTGACGTATATATGTAATATGTTTGTGTACCCAGGGTTGTCCGCAAGACTCGGTGCCCGGTGTACGATGAAGACTTCACATTCTACGGCATCGCCCCGCACCAGATCAGCGCTATCACACTACACTTTGTCGTGCTCAGCTTCGACAGGTAACTGTGGGAACCTCATGGGAAAAAGAAAAAACTATTTGTACCATTTCATAGGACAAATGGGAATACATCACTAAGACATGTTATCGCCTTAGTAATGTAAATCATCCTAAGCAACGCGGCAACGTGTGTTATACGCCTAACAAGTGCTAATTAAGCCTTCTGTGGCAATCTTCAGAATACCAGAGAGATTAACTTAATCACATATGCAGGTAGAAAGTTAATAAGTAAGTAATGACAATTTTAAGCATAATATTATGTAATTGTTAAATACTAGGTCACGTAAATAGGATTTTGCACTTAACTATGTGACAGTTATCAATAATAATCATAATTATAAATATGATTTAGCTTAACGATTACGGCTGTTTCCAGATATTCCCGTGACGAGATAATCGGCGAGGTGGTGTCTCCTCTGTCCAGCCTACAGCTGCAGAGCGGAGAGGCTATGGCTCTATGCCGCGAGATACAACCGCGTAGCTTGAAGGTTAGACATCTGATCAATACTGTCACGAGCCGTCCTCACACCTACCTACTGTACACTACACACAAAGATGGGTCATTGATCGTTTGTTTCTACAATCGTATAAGTCAAATGATACTACTGACTAATAGATAGTTGGCCAAATTCTTAATTAGTCAAATTTTAATGTGTTTTAGTACAACATTCTTACCTAGACAGTTGGCCGAACAATTGGAGTGGTATTCGCACAGATGAAATAAAATAGTGCCAGATGATTTGCAAGCATGTTAGTAGGTATTTGGTTGAATATCTGTCTGTATGTTGATACTCGTGTACAGTAATTATCCAAGTAATATTGACGAAATTTAGTAGATTTTTTAGGGAGCCTCGATTTTCTTTGGAGTTTTTCTAACATAAATGGTAGTTAGCTTCGGCGCTTCATTGGTCGATTTCCATTTCAATGCGACAGATGCGTAGCGTGGGTCGCGGCGAGGTGCTGGTGTCGCTGTGCTGGCAGCCCGCAGCGGCGCGCCTCACCGTCGTGCTGTTGAAGGCGCGCAACCTCCCTAAGATGGACGTCACCGGACTCGCCGACCCGTACGTATAGTACATACAAGAAAGAGCTTTATTTTCTCTAAAACGCTCCGCAAACTTAGACACTATTTTGTTATCAACACGGCAACGTACTTTCGCGCCTACGTCGACACTTGCAAGAGCATCCGAGGTAAGGCGCGACGATCAGGCGCGGAGCACATCCGCTCTTGGACCTCGCACGCGAACTAAAGCTAAAAACTGTTTACTAAAGGCTTTCGAATAAGTACCAATATCTGTAAATGCACCGCAAACCGCCTTCATTAATATGTAAGTACTTAATTACACTCCACAGATACGTTAAGATGTACCTGCTATACAACGGGCAGCGCATCGCCAAGAAGAAGACTCACGTAAAGAAGCGGACCTTGAACCCGGTGTTCAACGAGTCGTTTGTATTCGAAGTGCCGGCCGCACCCAACGCAACCCTGGACCACGTGTCGCTAGAACTGCTCGTCCTCGACTGGGACCGACTCACTAAGAACGAGGTCAGTATCTTAGACCAGTCACAGAAGAAATGATAATACTTACGGTCCAATCTATATAACATTTTGTGTCTCAGGTTCATATGAGTTGACCAACTTTAGAAACTGCAAAAGTCGCATTGCTCTCATGGAGAAGTCTGCAAAAAAACATGGTGAAGTGTTGAAAAAAATAGAATACTTATCTAATTTAAAATTAGTTTTTTGGCTAGTTTGGTGTAAATAAGCAAAATGTGAATATAATGAGTAACCAGCATTTCGACGCGATTCTAGGTAATTGGTCGGCTGGAGCTGGGTGCTGCTGGGTCGGGGAGTGCGAGGCATCATTGGCGCGAGGTGCAAGCCGCGCCGCGTCGACAGATCGCGGACTGGCACAAACTGAAGGAGTAAAGCGATAGCGAACTACCTACAGTGGACGAATGGGGATCTGGCTAGGGATATCTGGTCCATATTTTTAGTAATATTTTTGAGTTATAACAGACAACGAGACATTCTACGTTATTAAAGTTAGGTTATAATAGATTAGAATCTTTAATTTTTACTAAGAAACGTCTAGGTTCCACTGTAGTTTCCAAGAACATTATATTTAACAGGTAATTTAAGAAATTTAATAGGTACTGGTATGATATTTTTAGTATAGACCATTGCAACTTAATAGTTTATCAAAAATGCTTATAAGACAAAACGTCAAACAATAATAATAAAATATTGCTATGAAATTATTCAGACACGTAATTCGTAAAATAAATGGTTTTTTATATCAGAGATCAAAAATCTTTGACCAGCATTTTGGCTGACAATACATACGCAACAGAGACATTATACGAAAGCGACATCTGGCTGCCGACATGACTTGTTACGTTTCAGATAATATTATATGTATTTGAATTAATGTATAGCAGGCCGGTGGTGAGACGTAAACGGTTGCGAGGCTTGGAAGGCGTCACTTTTCATATTGTCTTAGCGCCCACTGTTCCGTCGGAGGATTGTCAGCGTGCTACAGATTTTTTGAGAACCAACTTAGTTTGATACTAATTAATACTTTCGTCTTACTTCTTAGAAACAGAATTTTGAACCGAATGTAAAGGTACCTACTGTAATATTTTTAATATAAACTAAGTATTATTATGAAGGTCGAACAATAGCTTTGGTATAAAAATTACGACATTACTATGTCTCATTTTAGGCAGATTACCTACAAACAAATATTGTTGTACAATTCTAAAAATACAGTGAAACCTAGATACCTCATTCATGGAAATACAATAAGAGAACATAATACTTATGATAAATTATATCGGATTGTGTGCGTTATTACAATATCATTTAAATATGTACATGATTGACTCGATGACTTTACTATATTTATTTATTTGTTAGATTTTATTGATATTACCAATTGATGACCAGACATCTTTGCTCAGATTAATATATAAAATTAACTTTTCTAGGGACGTTATTACCGAGTAATCCACTTTTTGTTAGGAACGTAAAATATATACTCAACTTATCTAAGTTCAAAATCCAATTAATGTGTAAAAATAAAAACATATTCGTTTCATGATTAAATTATCTTATTTTATGTGATTTCTTTGTATACATATAGTTTAAATTTCACTTATTATTGCTGCACAACCTGATTCGGTACCACCAGTTACTTTTATCGTTGTGGAACTAAAATAATAGATAATTGATGTAATGTTTTACTAGTAGATAGACCAAATTTAGCCTCGATGAAATGTAATTTTACAAAAAAAGAAGCTATAGTTTCTTAAATTTTGGAAACAACTGTTTTATATTTAACCACAAAATATCAGTTTTATGTTTATTTAATCGACGTAAATGTTCTTTGGTTTGTAATCTGACGTTTACTTACAAGTGTTAAATTATATTATATTTTATATACTTCTTTTGTTACTGCTTATGTAATTGATTTTTAGTTTTATTATTACGTACAATTCACTATAAAGCGCACATTAATTCATTTCATTCCCAATAACTACGAATACTCATAAAACAAATTATTATATATTATAAATTAATATATAAACATTTATTTTTATTAGAAATAAATCTCATTATTATAATCAGTAACTGGTATTTATAACAGAATAAATGTGTTATTTTTAATTTGCAGCGAACGCAACATCTTTTTGTTTAGGTAGGTACCTAATGAAGAACTAAATGAGCCCATAATACTCATAAGGATGTTTAATCTATCTAGTAAGTAATAAAATATACCTTATGAGCGGCAGCTCTTTATTGTGTATGCAGAACTTCAGCCAAGTAGAGATATCGTGAGATAATTTGCTATGCAATGAGTGAATGCACTGGTCTGGTATGTCAAGTGACCGTATTATAGTTCCGTATATCCATAATTAAATAGTACTCCCTTATTCATTCTATAAATTAAACTGACTAAAGCACATTTTTGGTTATTATTAAGAAGAAGTTGTTAATTTCTCGAGTAATTGAGTAACTGAGGATAAAATTAAAAATGTTACCCATTACAATTGTTTGTAAACAACCACGAGTCAAGGCACTTCTAAACTACTAGCAAACAATTGTAAAAGACATTTTAGGTACTGAATAAGGGAGTAAATATACAATATGTATATGCCTAGTGTACACTAATTTGGTAAATTTATTTGCAGCTTCCCTGAAAATTACACGGGGTTTGAGAAGAGCTAATTCTCTTTAGGTACTCTCACTTCAATGATTACATATCTGTTACTATAGGTACTTTACTATGCTCTTCTCATATTATAGTAAAAATACGAGCTACTAATAAGCCAAATATATGTTTCATATTATAAGTTAAATATCATTCAAAAACTTCATTTAAAGTATATAAATAATATTTATAAACTACTAACTTACTATTATAATTTATACTTGATTAACTATTTTTTAGTTATCTTATACTTCATTTCAAATTAAATATACAATGTTCTCCTTGTATTTATATATTAATCATACATAAAACGTACATAATAAATCAGCCGGATAGTAAAACTACTACTGTACCTACTAAATATTCTCACTAATGTAACTTATGTACTTATCCATTTTCTCATTCACAAATTCGTCGTATCTGTAGATAAAAATTTATATTGTTTGTGCTATTTAGGGTTACTTTTTTACACACATATAATTTGAAAAACTTTTTATAAGTATTAAAACAAATCGACGATCGTTTGACATTAATAAGATTAAAAGTAAATATAACATCTACTCATACTCATATAAATAAAATAATGTATAGTATTAGAATAGGATAAATAAACGAATAAATCTATTTTATACTAATTAGCGGTTACCTTTAGATTTCATTATAGATAATAAGCTAAGCTTCTTCTTCCTCGTGTCACGTGTGTCTCATAGATGGCGCTTTCACCAATTATCTTTAACATCATTAAATATTGCAATCCAAAACAAAATTTTGATATTTTTCGGCTACAGGTCATAATTATAATTTTATTTATTTCTATTAGATGTCATGAAACTAGCTGAATCAGTAGTAGTAGTCAAGATGTAACGAATTTCGAAATTGTGGTGAAAGTGAAGTTCATAAATTTTGCCGTTCTAGTCTCTTTTCTTAGACTAAATAATATCCCACTATAAATCACTTACAATCGGTGAAGTAATCAAATTATTTATGAACTATACTTTACCCATATTAAATTTATGCTTAGACTTAAGAAGTTACAATATAATAAACGATGTTGCGGGTGAATGTATAGTTAGAAATACTAAAAATAAAGATCGATGTAACAAAAATATATCTTTCTTCTCGTGTTACTAAAACAGATTAAGGTTCTATCATGTAAACGTTAAGTAATTCCATACTTCTACATTCCATTCAGTAGATACCTTGTAAATACTAAGCACATGCTTTAGTCATCGATTTGGCTTTTCATTCTGAATGTTAAACATAAGTGAATAGATCATCACTAAGTCAATGTTTCAGTTTCAAACTCGTGTTTTTGTATTTCTTAATGGTAAATGTTTCATGAGTGTTGTAGTAGCGAAGCACTCGCATGTTACGTGAAGTACGAAGTATATGAAGCATTAAACACATACCTGACATTAGAACATAACTAGATGATTAATACAAAAAATATTTATTGAATTTATTAGATACGAGTAATTCGAAATAACACGTTACTAATAATTATCGCTTTGAAAACAGAACACAACAAAGATACACAAAGGCTTATTCAAAAATAATGCAATACCTTGCAGATGCGATTTGAATTTCACTGCATATTTTTTTAAATGCTTTAAGTTGCAATATGCAAGAAACGAGAAACTGGATTTTATCAAAACATTCGTTGATCAAGAGAGTGGAATTCAGTAAAACCTGTTTACAATGATCTTCAAAAAATAAATCTATTAAGGCGACGGGCATCAAAATATCGAAAATACTGTGACAACTTTGTATACGGCTATACCAATCGGCTCTCATTATTGACCAATAAGAATGGGACAAGTAATCGAGATTGGTACAAGCGCGAGATCATACAAGTTGTCGTACTATACCATGTAATCGTATTAATCTTTCATCTCATAAGGATCTTACTGTAGGTATAATGAATAGAATATTATGTTTTAGTGGCATTCGTTTCTGGAACATTATAATTGCACATCTACACACAACAGCAAGATTTGTATACAGACGGAATTTTAGTGAATAAAAGATATGACTGGTGCTTTCACAATAACTGTTCGTTTTATTTAATGTCCTACTGCATAATACATTAAACAGTATCAGGCGAAATATGAATCGCGCTTATAGCTCATGACTGATCTATAGGATAGCAAAATACTGACATGGCATACTTTATAGGTATTTAATTATCTACGTTTCACTTGTTAACACTACAACACAAGTACATTACAATACATTACAATCAGTAGTTTCCAATTAAAGCTTATATGATTTTGAACTAATTTTAAAAGTATTAGATATTTCTTAGGTTTGTAGCTGCTAAGCTAGGTATGCTGCGCTCTGGTGGGTGGACTATTTATATATGACACAGTAAAATAGTAAATACCGTTAGATTATAATATATCTCGCGAGATTGTAAACTGTCGAGAGATTGTGAACCTCAACGTACTGCTTACAATTTAACGTATTATTATTCGGTAGATTGTAATCTATCGAAGTGAAATCGCCAAATTACAATCTTACAATTGTCAAATTGCCAACTGTTCGAAGGCTGTCACTGATTGGTCGGCTTTATAGTAGACCGTTCTGTGGCCAGACCTTAAATAAAATTGAGGTAAATCTCAATGTTCCGGTTTGAAGTACCAAACCAGCAAATATAAAATACACGGTATTTACAATTTTACGGTGACATATATATAGGTTTTAAGTGGCTTGTAGTGATCCAAATTATCGTTTCTTATTGTAGTCGTATTATTTTCTAATAAAGGCATTTGCGTTCAAATTAAGTAGTTATTTTTAGTTCTTACTTCCAGTTCTAGTTTCAAGCTATCAACTGAAGATGTCCTTTCGTATGATATTAAGATAATTATGTATATTTCCCGTACATTGCTTGCCTCCTTATAAATATCAAGTGGTGAATATTGCACACAATTCACATCTTTATTCTTGATTTTGTTAAAAATATTATTCGATATGAACCATTGCTGCAACGTATGTAGTAATGCTGCCAAGGACCTGTAACAATCAGAATTCAATAAGGCACAGAGAAGAAAATTGATTCCTATGTGTCTTGAAAACGTCGCAGACGGACAAATAGGATGAACATATTTCCATTCGTCCCTTAAATTATAATTCGAGGGACGAATAGATATATGGCCCCAGACAAGGTTTTTTTCCTCTTAATGGGGAAATGAGGTATAAATTAACCGTATAGAATGTAAGCGATTGTGGTTTTTCCGATTGAAGAAGCCAAAGGTGACAGGGATAGGTGACACATAGCTTGTTACACAAAGGACGCAGGCTTCTCCTGTCTGTCATCATTATTTTGTACTGTCTTCAGAAAGAAGGAGGTCGTCAATTGGACTGTACTTTTAATGTTTGTTACCAGATTCCTCGGTGACAGCTGAACAGATTTGTTTTTCTTTTTTTTTAGTTTGAAAGATTATACGATGTGCGTACATTTAAATGTTACCTAAATCCTTTCAGATGTTTGGTTTTCTAAATAGGAATAACTGAAAAAGTGGTGTCGGCACCCGCCGAATTGCGATCGGCAACTTATAGATTTTTTTGTCTTTGTTTAAAAGTATATTTTTTTTGTAATCATCATCACTCACCGCAAGAAGCAATCCTCTGGAAATGGTAGTGACATTCATAGGCTTATAGTAGACATCGTTAAGGATGAGCTGCTCGCAGAACTGCTGCAACTGCACTGCCAGAGGATCGTAAGGGGAGAGCACTTGATGCATTAGATGACTCACCAGCTTGCGAGTCGCGTTCATCTGTTTGAGAGACTTCTTACATAACATTTCTGAACTAATTGATTTTTCGTTTACACATTACACATTTGCACATTTGTGTAATCAGTAAACGAAAAAAAAATTTTTGTGAACGAACAATTTAGTCCAGAATTTAGGTAAGGTAAAGTAGAAAGTCCCCAATTAATTATTTTTTATAATTATAACATATATTTAGAATTAAAGGTAGATGGATATTTAGATAAAAACTATACCTCCATATGAGTAATCTGGCAGGGTTCAATGACGGTTGTCAAGTTGGTAAAATGGAAGATGCACCAAAATAAGGCGAAGAGTTCATGGGTGTAGCTAAAGTGATCGGCATATTCCAAAACTGTAAAACAATAAAGAATATTACATGTATTAAGCTGATAAGTCCATGGACTACGTTGCGATGATAGGATTAGTCGGATAGTATGTAGTGAAGGTGTTTCTTATATATTTCCGATTTTTTCCCTAGTTTTTGTCACAATGCTATTTGCCCAATAAAAACTGAAGTGTTTTATTTTGTATAAAACTTTATACTTATCACAAAAACTAAAATATTGGTTCATATCTACACATTAAAAACATATTTACCGTAGTATCAAAAACTAGGGATGAAATTTAGGAATAGTTAACATGAAAGGAATAGTTTCTAGGGTTTCCGCTTGAACGATGTCTCAACTCCGAAGCTGTCGATTCTGAATTCAGAAAAATGTCTTAATTGTTAATTTAGACGCTTTTAAATCACTTTTTAATAATTCATCATCAAAACTGAATTACGAATATTTTCTGTTGTCAACCCCTGACGCAAAAAAACAGGGTGTCATAAGTTTGACGTGTCTATACACCCGTTTGCTAGAATTTTATTTGCCTTAATTTCATCTACTATACTAGTTAACAGACATAATATTGTTTCTCATAATATTATTATGTCATACTCATTGTTTACTATGTTAATCAAGTGCTAGAAACTTTGTTTTCCATAACATCAATTTCAATAACATCATTTGTTATCATCATTGTAAGCCGTAATTATTAAATACCACAACATCATTTGTCATAGAAATAACTTACTGAAAAATACTTTGTTAAATAAAATACCTAAAATCGTTTTAAACTAAACGATCATGATAACAAACGTACGGTTTAGGTTAGGTTAGGTTAGAACATGAAATACAACGCACAAGCCGAGAGAGCAAAGCGAGCGCGCCGCGGCAGCTTCCAGCGAAGTGCTCTAGAAAGGCTTGGATGTATATGAAATTAATTTAGTATGGCGTTGTTAAATAATATTAGGTTAGGTTAAGTTAGAACATGAAAAACAACACACGAGCTGAGCGAGCGGCCGGCCAATGGCTCTAGAAAGGCTTGGATGTATTTGAAATTAATTTAGTATGGCGTTGAAATATTTTGTTAAACAATATTTTTGCAATTAATAAAATAGATAACAATACGTACGGCACTCGTATCATTATGGAATCTAATGTAAGGACGAATAAGAAAATATCAAATGAATTTTATGGTACACAAACAATTCGGGCAAATTAAATTCGGGCATATGAGTATTATTGCTTATATCTTTCGGGCAAACAATAGACAACCGTCTTTGTGTGTGTTGGCATAGTTTTTTTTAATTCCCTGAATACAGGTATTAAATGAAAGGGCTTGATTATAAAATTACTATACAGTATGATACATTTGAAATCCACGATAACTGCGCTACATTATGGCGAACTATATTATTATTTAGTGTTAAAAGAATTTTAAATTTCCATTTACTACTCGTAATTGAATACTCACTAAAACTAGAGATGAAGGAATAAAGATCGATGATCAGATGGAAGTAGGAGGCGACGATCTGCAACATCAGCATTGCTCCATGAGAGCGGTTCATGTCGCGGACCACGTCGCACGCTGTTCCGAACGCACAGGCTATGTCACGGACAACCTCGTGAACTTGACGACCGGTTGTCATCTTTGGGTTCGACATACCGTCTGGATCTTAACAAAAAAACCTATTATTGGATACTGTAACTATGTGTACTTAATACTGGGGACGTGTCTTTGTTACGAAAAAATTAGCTGTTGGATTATCTATAAATAGACCAATTCAGATCAACAGATAATCCCAATCATATGTAGAATTTAAACCTATCAGAGCTATTTGGAGATGGAACCCTTATCAGGTATCGTGCGAACTTGGAGTTTATCAAATCAAATCACATTAAAGTATTTTGCTCATTGTGAGGAGTCCAGCAAAATTTAACTGACGTCTCAGGTATTTTTAGTAAATTATGTTATTTTTTTTTAATATAATGAGACAATCGCCGTTCTAGCATGCTTGCTTCCAGCGAGATCGAGGGTTCAATTCCCGGCCAGGGCAGGTGTTCGAACGAGGATTTGAGAAATATTTGTCTGGGTATGTTGTGTAGGTGTTTGTAAAGAATATTGCGTGTTATCTCCGACACAGAAAAAAATATATTGATGGGATAAGGAAACGTGTGACTAAACTAAGCATTAATACACTAATATTATTAAGGTATAAGTCGGAATTGTATGAAGTTTGGCACGAACATAGCTTATGTCACGGATTAACACATATGCTGCTTTCGATTCCTGAAAAATGCAGTGTTTCAGTGGGATTCAATTATACGCATGTAATTTAAATATATTACCTTGCAGCAGTTGCATCATGGTTTCATTTACAGCCTGGAAAGCAGTACGTATGTACAGGACCACAAAGGCGAATAGAATTATAGCAAGTTGGATCACGCTGAAGAAAATATAGTAAACAATGTAAGTTCCTCCGATCCATGCTGTAAGTAACAAAAAATTAATTGACATAATGAGCAAAGTATGCGATAAGGAGGAAGTGTATATCAGCGCCATTTACCGAAAGATTTCTGTGGGTAACATGAAGTGATAATTAAATTTCAAGCAGTTGCTGTTTTTTTCGTCGCGAGCTCAATAGTTCGAACAACTATGTCGTAGCCTTAATTATTTATATGCTAACGCGTCTATAATCAATGGTACTAGTAAAATATTAGACAAAGTAAGATTTAAACAACTGACGTCTACGATTATTTTTTGCATTTTAACATTATCGACAAAATGAATCGATATTTTTATAATTAATTCCAACCTTGACGCAGTGGGTACACAGGTAAATAGGAATTATCCCTATGCCCACCAGTGGGTAAAGCTAGCACGAGTCGCTTGTTACTTTTTTATTTACAAATCAACACAACTAGGCATCTGACCACCAGCCCGCACTTCATTTGAATACTTAATGCATATAATTCAAAAAGAAATAGAAAGCATAACTTATTGATAATACTATGAAAAGCAACAAACGACGTAATTTTTTGATTTCAACTCACCATTTAAAGTCGCACTTCGTCTCTCTACTCTCTGCAACGCATGCGTTAGTACGGCGTAGTCGATTAAATTCATTACGCTGCAGAAGCTCACCCATAATATAGAAACCCAAATCATCTTCCTAGTCCAAGGTTTAGGCTGGTAGTTTAGCTTTGTATGTATCTGCGAAAATAAGTAGTTTTCCTTGGCATTACGAGTGACCAGTTGCAGCGCCATCTGGACTTGAAACTAACCTAGCAAGATTACGAACCGCGCTTGTTATTCTGATAATATTGATTATCAAATACAATAATTGAATAACTGGCGGTTGAATAACTACCAAGGTGCCAACATTCCCTAGAAGGTCCCGCCCGACAACGCAGAGACTACCAGCCTACCACTGAAAAAATAAGAATTACAAAGTAGGTACCACTAGTAGTCCTACTGTTACCAATAACCTTACCCTTTATCGTAGTTTGAACCGGACCTTGCCCTTTGCTTTACACACTTTTCGACTTAGCTATAGAGTTTTATTTTTGTCATTATCTTCTCCAAATGCGGAATGTTTCGTCCTGGTACCAGAGTTTCAAAGATACCCGAAAGCCTCTATATACATAGCTTACATTGAAATCCGAAGAGAACCAATTTGAAAAAGCGAGTTTAACAGGCACAATATGATAAGAAAATAATTTGAGCAGATCTTACGCAGGTAGAAAACTAAGTTCAGCTCACCGTTTGTACTCGGTGCAGGGCAGATATGATGACCTTCATGCGGTTTGCTGCACCGTGAGTGATGGGTACAGAAGATAACAAAGCTACCACGCCTTGCACTAGTAATGCCAGTTGTCGCACCGAGACTTGCAAGGTCATTCCTTTCTCCGGGAGCAAATCGGCGCAAAGAGTCCAGATGATAGTCAGATCTGAGGAGCGTAAAGTTTTGCAGTAAGAAGCAGTTTAATTATTCTGTTTATATATACGAAGACCGACTGATAACATAATTCAGCAAGCATTGAAAACCGTACTAGGAGATACAAATGGCATAATACACGTCCAGCTACTTTTCCAAGACATAAAGCAATGGCAGCAAGGGTGCAAAGACATGCCTAGACATGAAAAACATACGACCTTCTATTCAAATTTATTAGCATGTTGCTTGTTTACAATTTTCCCTTATTTAAAAACTTTAAAAATACTTACTAATAATGAAAAATATTAAATGGCCCAACTTAGTGAGACTCGGAGACATTTTCACACACCAGCCTTTATCTCGTTTCAGAAACTGTATCGGTGCTATGCACATCCATCTCGATAACCGAAAAATTGTAACTAATGGCCCAGTTACGAAGCATTCCGTCTCGTCATCCATGGCTGCTACAGTATATTCAAATTTGTTAAATCAGCTAACTCTGCTTATTACAAGTATACAGTCAATTACGTTTGCACGAAAATTAATTTAACATTACGTCAACAATTTTTGATAACTTGTAGAGGTAGATTTAATAAATAATAAAGCTTTTGTGTTTAACCACTTGCTGTATCACATAAACTCAACACTGAAAAGTTCGATACGAAAGAAAATTAATGGTTGTATGACAAACAGATCGTTATCGAGGTGTTTTCGTGTAGTCAACAACAATTTAGATTATATCTTACCTATTGCTGTGAAAAATAACAAATCTAAAAAGTTACAAGTACTAGTGTTGGTGTTGTGTATTGTATCGAGTTACAATAATTTGTAAATCTAGACTTTAGTCCAGAACTTTAAACTTGAAACACGGGTACGCTATAACATTCTTCCGCAACTCGCCACGGCTGTCAGTTGCCGGGCCCTCCCGCGGGGTTGCCTCCTGTTGCGGTATGCCAGACACATGACGAACCGCAACCAACTCAAGGACCATAACACCATGTTGGCGTCAGACGACCCCGAGGTTATCCTGCGATCTGTACTGGTGACGGGTGTTCAGTGGCCCCACCGCCGCCTGCCACTTCGGCCACAGCAAATAAACACCAATGCAGCCCCACCCCTTCCACCAATACACGGTGGTGTCTCCGCTGTGGCCGTGAAAGGTAGAGAAAGCGGAGCACTTCAATACCGGCAGTCTTCGCCTTCAATGTATGGCTATATAGAACGTCACCACGACAATGCGGTCACCTTGTGGACGAAGTAGTAACACCTACTGCAAATTAATAATTAATTACTATTCATTACCTACTAACTAAGAAAGACATAGACATAGGCATAGACAATCTAATCCCGAGATTTGAGCGCGAGACGTTACATAAAGACTCGAGCGAACTAATAGATACAAACCAACGACATCAACTGCTGTACTTACCTAGTCTCCAGTTGGTTCTCAAACTTGAGTCTAATCCATACAAAACTAGTAGTTCTGCGGAAACCTGACGTAAACTGTATCACTTAGAAGTTTCTACATCTTCCTTGCCAGCTGCAAGCTGCATCATTCAAAGATCTTGTAAAAGATCTTTGAATGATGTTTTTAATTCGATAGCTACAGTAATTTAAATCTAGTTTCAAAAGTGATAAGATTTATATTTATATATATTTTATAGCTTTTTTGAATTTTCAACTAAACTTCCTTATTTTTTGATAAGGTTTACTTTCCGTTTCATCAAAAATCTATTTGGTTAACAATCAAATAACTAATAAAAAAATGTACCCAGAGGCACATGACGAATTCAAAACGGTTGTGAATGTTTTAAAGTAAGTAGCTTTCTCCTTTTAGACTAAAATTTGATCTTCTGACTAACGTCAAAAGGTACTAAATAAGCCAAATAAAAAACATAATTGTATTCAATTGTATAATTTGATATCAAATCTTATCAACTATTTACTCGTACAATGCTTAACGAAAATTAACATAAAATAAATAAAAGGATGGTTTTACTTCAATAAATGATTAAGAATATAAATAATATTGTCACACCGACACAATCTTTTTGAGACAAAGCAGAGAGCTTGATCACTGTTCAATATTAGAAGTATCAAATCTTATGAATATTTGTAAATTATTTTAAGCCAGTAATTTTTTTTTACAATTAAATTCTGATGATTGATTTGTAATTTTGTGCGTCTCATAAACAAATTATTTTACCGCTTCGTAAAATAAACTCCTATATCTATTTGTACAAAAAGTCAATAGTATATTTTAGTATGTTTTACGGAGCTCACAATGTATTGTTTGTTATTATATCAGTGAATTAAATCATACAAAATATCAAATATTACATTGTTTTTACTGGTGTTATAATAACCTAATGATATACCATATTTATTCGTAACATCAAACAGGCATCCGAATTTAATTAATTGTAACATCAATTCATATTCATTTCTAACTCCATTCGAATTATTACCATTAAAATGTTCTTTTAACATCAAATCAGAAACATCGCTCTAAGAATTGTGAAAAACATTTAGTTACATATAAATAACACACACATTTATATTGTCTTTTTAATACAATCCCTACATGGACGTTTCTTTGATTCCATCTAGCTATAATGTGTTTGCTGTCTTGAGATTACTATCATAGTATCATCGACATATATTTATATCAAGTTATTTTATGAATAAACAGTTTTGTACGATAATAGTATATTTCAACACATATTTATTACAAGTAGATACTCGTATATACATTGTATAATAAATGCACCATTTGCAGATGAATTGAGAGAATTTGAGATTGAGAATTTCAAAACGTCGATCAACTGCCAATATGCCTCTGAGTATCCAACTTACATCAAGCTACATCCGATGTCAAAATGATAAAATTAAAATTTATAAATATGCTATTTGATAAATATCTATAAAAAAATAATAATTATTACTATTATCATAAGAAAAATGTATTGAAACAGCACAGGATAAAATCAAAACGGTACTCGTAGTGTATTCAGTAGCATAACGTAGGTCAAGAGATAGACAAGACAGTCTACTCGATACTCGATGAATACGAGCATCGATGCTTTACATCGGAACTATATGCATGAGACGTGCACACAAACAGAACAAATGGCTTAATGAGTCGGTCTATGACGTAAAAAACTTTTTCTTCTTATGTAATATGGACTAATGTTAACTGCAATAAACAATTTTGATTTAACTTATTAATCATGTATAAGAAGTAAGTAAAACTTCGCAATAAAAATACATTTGTTTGCCTCCACAAATGTCGTTTTATATTTTAAATTCAAAGTATATATTTTATTTCATTTATTTTCCCTGAGGATAAATGGCAATGTTAGGGCTGCATCAAAATAATGGTATGTGTATAATGAAGCAAAGAAAATGGATCAAATCATGGCAAATAAATGTAATTCCATAATTATACATGTTAATGAGTATAAATATATATCATAGGAAACCTTTCTTTTAGTTCTAAAGGCAGCAAACACTGAACACCGAACACAAATTATATAGTAAAAAGAGACAAGTTTAGGCAAGATTAAGTGCGTACAACAATGATTACTCACTACAAGGACCGACCAAATACTACTTTATAAAGATACAGTGAAAATAATAATTCTATTATTAATTAATTCTTCGCAAATTTTCGTATGTGCTTGCATTATATAAAAGTTGCATAAACAAACGAAAGTTGCAAAACACAAATGCCATACTGTTGTTTGATATGCAAAAATAGATAAAATGTCAGCTAGTGTAACAAAATCACAATAGTGTGAATTGTAGACTGAGCCCGCTATAATCTATACTTTAATGTTGCTTAAACTTTTCATACCATTTTTATTGGGTCACAAACGTATGTGTCTCCAGAAAGCCTCAGTGTATCAAAGTTTACTTTATGTTAATGGTCGACCTTGATAAGAAAAGATTTATTATTCATAGAATATACAGACAATTAGACTATCCAAAGTTTATTGCTATTGAAAAAAGATATGAATCCACTTTAAGATATGTTTGAACTGCATAGATATTTTACTACATTTGGTCCGAAGATGACAAAAATAATATTAAGATTATATTTTCAATTACTTGGTACCTACTTTATCAACCTGTTATAGAACAATTCTATAACAAATTAAAATAAAGTCGTGCTATTGATAACTTTTTAAGTTAATTGTAAACATAGATTTATAGGTATCTATAGATTTAAATTTGTAATTTAGATATCCACTCACATGATCAGGCATGTGGACAATAGTAATGTATATTGTAGATAAAATGTATATAAAGTCGTACAAAGAAGCTAGTACATTATTCACTAGTTTATCCACGATCATTGACAAATACAATTATAAATCGAATATTTGTTTGCTATTGGTAAACATACAAGACATGTATGTATGTATAGGTATTTTCATGATTACAATTATTGTGTAGATCGGTACGTGAACTAAATTTTTAGTGAGTTATATTTGATGAGCACTCATTATTCACACAATCTGGGAATAAACTCTCAATTTTACAAATGTCGTGGATTTTACTTAAAACGTGATTTTACTACCAGTTTGCGTCAATAGTGTCAATGACAATTTTAACTTAATGGCTTAATATAATAGAGTACAAAAATAATATTTACAAACTACTAAATGCAGTGTTCTTAGTGAACGCTGTGATATAACGGCAATAACTTAGGCAAGATCTTACAATCGACATAGATCTGTTATATATTCAGTTCAAATAACCATAATTAACAATACTGGCAACAACGACAAGCGTTTTACTAAATAGTTGTAATATAAAGTCATAAGCACTGGTATTTTTCATAGTGGCAAATAATATAGGTACAAGTAACTAAAATTCGATTGAGTATTCATTAGTAAAGTCTTCTTGATATTTTATCCGAATCTTTAAAATTATTTTAAAATGCTCAATTAAATAACTAATTTAACTGACTCACTGAATATAAATAAAACTGAAGAACTACTTATTTTATTAGAGTGAATATGGCAAGCAATAGTGAAATTAGTTAGAGGCAAGCTTAATTAAATTCAGATAATTATAAAGTCGTAAATTAGAGTTTCATCCACGTCATTTTGAATGATGTTATTTTTCTGATACTTTTTTATTAAATTGTTTCTTTAGTCACTATTTAATGCTAAAAGTATAATGAGTAAAATGTAAGAATAATTTATTTCATTCAACGTCTGAAGTAGTAATTTTCCTTTAATTACCTAAGAAGTCGCTTCATTAATATATACCGTGCAAAATGTATTTACATCTTATTATTTATCTTTGATTTCTTATAAATATAAATTCAAATCTTCATTTATGAAGATAACGATATCGTAAGTGTTCCCATAGTCGGCCTTCCCTCACTTCCATCGACTAGTTATCCGCCTACATCTCGTTGGTTGCATCCTAAGTTTGATTTGGGACAAATATTACTGTCCCGTAATATTTTTATCCTCATTTACTTCATTCTTCATAACGAAATCCTTGTGTCACTAATCACAAAAATTAAGTGCTGAACAAGCAAATTGCAATCAATATTAGTTTTGTATATCTGTTGCACGTCAAATTATCGCTTGTGTACAAAGAATTTAAAACAAAACAGAGAGTTGGCGAAATAGAGAGCATAATATACCTCCCGTATATAAGAAATGGGATTATCCCAACGGGCCCAAGGACGGTTCACAAGACAAACCTCACTCGATTACAGCAGACCTCTATCCAACTCCTTACGAAGCATCCTCGACAACTTGAGGACATCTTCATCCACCTGACCAGCAAATAGAGAGTCCAGGAGATCACCTCTTGAAGCCAAGGAGAACACACCGGCAAGGCGAGAGACTGACTTGTCAGACAGATGTCGCTCCACTACTGATCTGAAGCGTTTAAGGAAAATCAAATTAAGAAACAGCTCACATTTTATAACTCACAATAATGTTGGAATAACCAACATTATATTTTCCTCTATGTATGCCGAGATTAAATTTTTTGGTTAATAATTACAAAAGAACAGCGAAAGCAAATGATTCGATTGCGTGACAGCAAAATAACTTCGGTACTTACTTGAGCGACTGATGAGAGTCACGCAGAGCGTCTTGCAGGAAGCCTCGATCGTATGAGAAGTCTACCTCGCAGAAAGATACTACCGCCATCAGTACGGTCTGTAACATGAATAATATTTTTTTTGAAATTATCTAGGTATATGTTGAAAGGTAAAAGGTCTTTACAGCAGAGTTTTTATTGAAACAGTTCTTCTTCATAAGCACTTCAATCAGTTATAAGGAAAGACACAATATAGTTTAACATTAACAGCAGCAATTTTTTGTTTTTTCCTACACATCTAGACATTTGACCACAAGTTCGCACGACCACGGAAGCCAGCGATACTGTAGTCTAAGATGGAGTATGCCTAGTCTGGAATACACTGGCTGAATACCATCATCAGGAAGCCATCCTTTTTAATAGAGAGAGGTAATAAGGTATCCACAGATAATGTATATAGGTAGGGGTGTAACTCAATCATTTTTATCCAACACACACGACCCACAACACATATAATGAGAATTGAAAGCCCTTTTTAGCTTAGAACGTCTGTAACCAATAAACCCTGATAATTAAAATTATTATACATCGCGACTGCCCTTCAGATAAATTCTTATATATCAAGTTTGTAAATGACGAGCGTTTGACTGGTTTTTATATATTATCTGATGATGATTTTTGATGATGGTACAAGGATTCTAACAATACTTCTTTGTATACGAAGAAAACTTCATCAAGACCAGCTTCGCAGACTGAATCACATGTTTCATCAGCATTTCAACGACTTTCACAAGTAGGTAGTAGGTTACTAAAACATGAACCTGCTGCCATGCAGTATAGATTGCACGTCTTACTTTACTGCTGACTACAGACTGCATTAGATATTTTACAAACTTCTTGTCAAACTTACATGGAACTTTGACCGAAAGGCAGCCAACTGTCGTTCATCGGCCGCTGACAGCTGGTTGTGCCGCCGCAGCACGCCCAGTTTCACTGCCGACTTGATAACATGTTTCACCAGCTTCTCAGCCTCCCGTTTCTCTACGCGCTTGCGGAGGACTGTTAAGAACTGGAAGTAAGCGAATTCACATAATTAATGCGTGTGAAAATTATCACGTCTAAACTACTATGTTTGATATTGCCGATGCGGACCGAGTAATGCTTATATTGAATTTAGACTTAAGTTAAAATAATAATTGATTAATTAATTAATTATTTAATTATATTTTAATAAAATTCTTAAACGTAACTAGTTTAAAAATACTAATAAAATTTATAAATTGACATGGTAAAATGACTGCAAATTTAACTAAATTAATTAAGGTGAACATTACATTATCTGTATCATTAGTTATTCAAATTAATTGACAGGGAAGGCTATCCACCAAAATACAGGCAACCTCGCCTAGTTTGGTGGCCATGGCTCCATCATACATGTAATTTTTGAACATGAATAAATCATTTTGTATTTTGTATTTGATTTATTTCTACCACACCTTGAAGGATCTGAAACGCCTTAATTAACGGTGCTACTCGTTGCTAGTGCTGTCCTCCAGCTGAAAACGTAAGCTCCCATCTATTGGTGTATAAAGACATAGGCTTGGAAATATACCTGGCAGTCAAGTCGATTTATTAGCATAGTGAATTACCTGATCAAACAGCTTGGCTGCATGTTCATCCAGCACAAGAGAACGTGCGCTGGCCGCGCCACCGACCCTGGAGAGGAACTTCTTTTGGGCACGGAGGGATATGTCACGGGCGCACCAAGTGCCGCCCTCGGTCGCTGGAAACAAGAAACAAATGCTCTCTTAATTTTTGCGAACTTGATGCAGATATAAGTATTCTACTTGAGCAGTGGAGAAGTAGCGGGCTCTTAAGCTCGCTTTGATCACTTAGGGTTATTTATACAAAAAAGTTACTTCCAAACTTTTGTTATCCTTACTCAGCGTATCTTGATATCTTGTTTTGCTGTAAGGTTCAAAGATCCTATTGCCCTCCTTTCCAAAACAATAATTACGCTCAGTTCTTCTCTATATCTAATTAATGTAATTATATTTATATGCTTTAAGATTTAAAGTAAATAATAAATTTTAATATAGAAATAATGACAGAAAATTTTTAAAATTTTGGGTCTAAGCAAGATTGTCTAATTAACTCAGATGTGCAGAACCAATGAGAACAATTGTATATGGCAGAACTACAGGAGGTTTGATCACGTAGAACCGGACTTAATTACCGGTGTCTATACCGAGTTCTTGATAATTAAGTCAAATATCAAGCTTCCTTTTCTTGATAAAATAGAAAAAAATCTAGTACTGATAACCTCGGGGTAATATTGCAAGTGTTTGTGCTGTCTCCTAGTATAATATATTATACGTAGAAGTCACAGGTATCCTGTAGGTAAGAGTAATTGTTATTAAAAATGTAGGACCACAGTGAACCAACTTTCAGTGTTATTTACTTAGTTACGTTAAAAGTTATAGTTGACTGCTTAAAATACCTATGTTTAAACGAAGATAAGCAAATACATAAACACTAAGTAACCATCTGAAAATGTTTGTTTAGGAAAAATCGTTTCCCAAACATACACTACGAGTACCCTCAGAGTTAATACATCTAATACTCTATGATAGCTTAATATGTACTAATTTCAGTTGATTGTCTTTTTCTAAAAAAATTAAAAAATATAAGTGATCCAAATTTTATTTCCACTCAAAATCATAGTAATTAGAAAGATAGCGAATTCTCTTTGTTTTAATGTCATTGAATAAAATCCCTTTTACTGCTATTCAATTTTCAGGACATCGCGTCTTATAGCTAAGATATTTTCAATTTGTTAGATAGCTTGTTCGATAACGGCGATTAAAATTCTGTGTGCGAATCATGGAGAAGCTCTGTCGAGTTTTCTTTTAAAGCTAAATAAAAGTGTTCCAACTAGGTACCTAACTCTTTCGTTCAACCAGGGGGAAGTTGTGGAGGTTCACGCCCTCGATTTCCGTCCGTGTTACAAAACGGTTCCCGTTCTAGGTTACGTTTAATGATTTAATGATATTAAGTAGTACATACATCAGCTGATGTACATCAGCTATAATAATATTTTTATCGCGGAAACCTATGCTTTGACTTCTGCTTGTACCGAGAGAAAGAGTCAATTCAATTCAATGTGGGAGTTTTTGAATCATTTATTTGTTTATCCGTATGTATGACAATCTATCAATAGCTATTATATATTATATACAGACACTAACCACTGTAAAGCACACGAAACATAACGCCTAAATTGAAGTAAATTAAACGCAATATATCGAGTAATAGCTTCCCGTTAACTATAATCTCGATCTTTTCAAATTGAGTAAATCGGTTTCCTCTAGGCAAGCGTGCCACATCCTAGACCGCATCGTCGCTTTACATCATGCGAGTTGCGGTCAAACGCAAGTATATTATTATTTTATAAAAAAAAATCTAGTTTGATATCTATTTTTCTATGACGTAATTCAGCTATATTGATGTAAAAAATAAGCCTGAATCCATCCCTAAATCTAATTAAAACGTCTATTATGAAATTAAAACATATCGTAGGTATAATCAGTAGGTACGAGTATACGGCTCGCAGCCGGTAATATTGATTTGGCTGGAAATTCAAATGAAACGTAGAGAATTTGTCCTTTGGCTTGAATAACTAGCGGTGAGTTGGTAAATAATGGGTATTGAGGAATTGAAAGTTTTCAGTTTGACCTCGGCGTTTTAATTTAAATTTTCTAAATAAGAATCGAGGTAGAGTTCATGGTATTGTTCTAGATAAAGTTCTGAATTAGCAAAACTTGTTAATATATGTCAAGTTTCGACCTATAAGTATAATATCCTATAACTACTCTTTCGTCATAGACAGTGTTGCCAAAAGAAAATAATCAAAAAGGGTTGTTCTCAATTTACTTGTTCAGTCGTCAAGCTAGTCTAAATACCTGAAAAAACAAACTACATTTATATTGTTTTTTATGCTTAATCTTCTCTAACATATTGGACTAGTCAGTGGATATATGGCAAGACGCAACTGGCATATGATAGAGGTTACAGGTAATCGCACGAAACACTTTGCATCAGCTTTTATTGAGCAAACTGTTATGTTGTGGAACTCCTTGCTTTTTTCCCAATTACCAAAATCCGGGTTTTTTTTCTAATCGCGAGTCATCCTTTCTAGGCAAGTGTGCTAATCTTAAATTGCATCCTCGCTTTACATTAGATAAGTCTCAGTCAAACAGACTATTTTCTGTAAAAAACCTTTCACTAAATCATGGTGGTATTGGTATGATACCAAACAATGCAAGCTGCACTTGTTAATCGTTAACTCTTGTTGAGTCAGAGCTCGGCCTAGTTTACACAGATTCCAATTGAAACTGCAATTGTTTCATTGTGTGCGGTGAACATTGATACAAATGGCCAATTGAGGCGATCATAAACATCGCTATGTTTACAATAATAGCTGTGACTGACAATGGATTATGTTGCATGCTTGGCTGCATGGAGAAAATATGGGTGGTAATCTGCCTTGCATGTTTGAATGACGATTTATTGGCAATATCCTTACTCTTCACTAATATTATAAAAGCGAAAGTTTGTAGATGTTTGTTACTTGTTTACGCTCAAACTGCTGAACGGATTTGGATGAAATCTGGCATGAATATAATCCAGGATATTAAACACATTTATAGGCCAATAAATTTATCCCGTAAAATTAAGTGTTTATATGGGATGATTATTCGACGATATACATCGCGAGTAAAACCGCGGTGTGGCATCTAGTTAATACTATATAAAGGTATTGTAACGTAAAAAGGCGTAGGGCCTCAATATCCACAGAACAGCAAGAGCGTACGTCAGACACACCAGAAACTCCCGCTACATTTTCCCAATTGTGGAGTTCTCTAGCGAGGCGAACTGTTTCATTACTTAGCTAAAGTTATTGTACTACGCACAATTCTTTTATATACAGATTATTTAAATAGGGAAAAAACTATGAATAATGGTTTTGTTAAAAACATGGCGGAAGAGAACGCTGTACAGGATCTGTACCAAGAAGAAACCGGAATTGGGATAAGATAAGACAACTCTTTATTAAAAAAACCAGCTTATAACACTATTTAAAAACAAAAAATACAATAAACATGCTAGCTTTCTAATGGCGGCCTTATCGCTTAAAGCGATCTCTTCCAGGCAACCATGCACGTACAAGATTTCATAAAACTAAAGCGGCCTTAGCGAGGTAAACATAATAATATATAATAAACATAACTGGATAGATAAAAGTACAAGATATAGAACAAATACATACACAACGGTATATTAGTATAATATAAATACATACAATAATATAATAAATACATACAATTTATAAAGGTATGGATATAAAAAATGAAATTACTGGTAAATTACATACAGGATTAAGATATTAACAAAACAAAAGAAAATCGACTAGAGGAGGACGGACGCGAGTAATAACTCGTAGACATATAAGAAAAGCTTTTGTAAGTAAAAGCTGAGCAAGTCATCTAATAGTTATTACTTTCAGCAAAACGTCCGGTCATTCCACGGAGGTCGATTAAGGCAGTTATTTCACGGCCGTTCAGGGGGTGAAATGTGTTCAATGTCGACGGATTTTGACCTTTGAATAAATAATACATCTATTACTTAGCTATTTCGGACTCAAGATTGATTTCTTTGAAATTTTAATGAGGTTTTCAGGTTTCGTCGCTAAGTGACTGGTTGGTTATTTAGTTTTGTCGGAAAAAAATTATCTGGAATATACTGAAATATACTTTGGCATCTGGAATATACTGAAAGCAACTTTAGTTGAATTCTCGTGAGAACATATTTTTATGATAGAAGTTTTTATAATTAACAACGGAGCCCAATTAATAGTAAACATTTTTTTCCAAGAAACCATATCAATGTTACCTTCTATTATTGGTAGAACTACATACTTTTGCATCAGCAGTATAATAGAGACAACGAGGCTATTCGCTAGCGTCAAAATTAAAATTCCCGCATTTCGGTGTAATTTTTGGAACTTGTTCATATGTAAGGTATACAAACACATATTCAACTCTTATTTATAGAGCCTAGCGAGCATATGAAGGTGTCTAGATCATAGCAGATGACGGAAAAAGAGGCGACGTTATTCATGTAAGTATGTGTAGTGAAATTACACGGAAGTTCCTGAGTCAGGCAGTTTTCTCAAATAATACACGCGCCTACCGCAGGGTGGCTCATTTCGCCGGAAGCAGATACAGGGAATGACGAGGATATTGCCATATCGCGTGTCGGACCAACCTTGGCAGAATGTTGCGTACCTCTACACCTTGGGTGGAGTCAGGGCCACCGCAATGTCAATGTTTCGAACCTCTGACACTAATATAATACGATCTTGAGTGTGTAGAATAGGAATTATGCGTGAAACAATTTCCGCTGTACTCTGCTTATTGCGAACCTGCCTATTTCATAAGACTAATTGCGTTGATTGCGTTTGTGTTTTTGTAATTTTTGAGGGTTTCGTAGTCTAACTACCTCCTCACCTAACCTCTCTGCGACCCTCCTTTACTCTGAAGCTACAATTATTTACTTCTTCCTACTTAAACCTTTACAACCATTCTTCTTTTACTGTGCAGGCTATTATTTTATGCACTGCCATTGTCTATTAGGCAGGCAAAATCCCTTTCTATATTTCAGGATTTGGTATTCAGTTATTAATTCTTCTAGCATGAATAGGTACATTAACAACATTATTATCTTAACAGGTATACTTTCTTATTAGTTAGTTCGTTTCATATATAGTTACTTATAACTTTTGTTTGTTTGGTTGCACCAACATTTTTTTATATATAAGTTCTATCCATCCAAAGGTTGCCTGGAAGAAATTGCTTTAGGCGATAAAGCCTCCCAATTTACTACTATTGTATCGACATGTCTTGATGTATCTTTTTATATTTCGTTTGGTGGGCAATAAAGCTAAATTCATTCATTCAACTAATTACCCAAAATTTATAACTTAATAAAACTCTTTCCATCCGTCTATCTATTCCTACCAACTTATGAAAAAATACTTGAGCGCAGGTGTGTACTTTTTGCGTATACAAGTACATATATCTTAATTTTATATCATAAAATATTAATATATTTTTATATTTAAAGGACAATGATAAATGTGAAAAGATGGGGATGAACATAAGTTTTTCAACCAACCATAACCAGATGAACCATAACCAGATATTACCGGGTTTTTTCAGAAACTTTATAGGAATATAAGTTTAGATATAATGCTACAAAATAATGGAATCGGAAAAATGTACAATACATGAATGTACATTCCTATCGTTTTTTTCAGGTCCTAAGCTAAAATCCCCGGGCTAGTGTCAGTACAATTGATTCATCTTGATAAGATCTTGAACGATTCTAAATAGGTTTCTGATTGCTCAGGTAGGACCTTTTACGTACCTTTGAGACATCCAAGAATTTTGATTCAATAGCATTGAAAGGTACAAGTAAACAAGGAATCTTGAGATTTTCAATAAGATTCAGATTACAGCATTTTATCTACTATGGTATGGTATGGATATATACTTACTTTATACTTACTCTAAGATAGACTTTGTTAGTAAATTATTTGACAATAAATTATTGAAGCAATGTATAAGAAAACAGATTTGGCAAAAGCAATCATAGGTAATATAAAATAATCATAAGTAATAATAGATTGAATATCCGAGCTAACTACTTACGAAGGCAACTTACTTCTGTTCATTCATCTCAATGATCAGAAGGGAGTATTATATCAGTTCAAGGTATGTATTAGTATTGTGAATGTGCATTTTAGCTCTCATTTAGATTTAATTAACTTTTGTTTGTTTCTTATACATCCCTATGAAATTAACCTTTATTAAAAAAACTAAACTCATATTTAATTGATATTAAGTAATTATTTACTAATTTCAAATCGTTGAAATATTTCTTGGTTCCTATTATTGCAATATTTGATTAAGATCTAAATCGAAACTAAATAGATACACTATACTGTAAATACAATTTAGGTATGACGTGTAACCTACGCCTGTGTTAATAACGCGAGTCTCATAAGATACTCATCCAATCACTACAGCATACTGGTATAATTAAGCCATCCAATACCCTAGCTTATGGTATTGAACGAGAGGAGCTACGTATCTCCTCTTAGGGACACAAATAAATAAACATGAAGAAATCGTTAAGGAAATATGAATTAAGGAATTATTTATTTGTAACAAACACAATACAATAATTATGTACGAGCAAATATACATTCAAATGAAGATAGTGGTTACCTAGTCAGTAAACCCGTTGCCTCACAAACGAAAGGGCACGGGTTTAATCCCAGATGCAGACTTGCATCTCTATGTTTTCACTCATGTGCATATTATAATTACTTACCACATGCTTAAACGGTGAAACAATAGTGAGAAAACCTACTTGTTAAAGAGAAGGAGGAGAAAGGAGAAGGTCAAAGAACTTTCGAAGCTAAGTGAAGTCCCCAACCCTCATTTTAACAGCGTGGTGTACTGTACACCTCCTTAATATGGGAGACCCGAGCCCGGCAGTGGGACGCAATGGGTTGAAACGTATACATTTAAATAAAGACAGTATTATTTCTTGTGTATGTATAATTAGACTACAACTATAAATAATAAAAAGGTTCAACTATAGTTTCGTTCACATTAGGTGAACTTCATTAGGGATGAAATGAGTCACTCGTGTCCTCAACGACGGCACGTATCGACGTATTCTTAAACAAAATGAATCAAACACGCTTTAGTTTTCAAAATAAATAATGGTTTCTAGAACAAGTAGTCCACATCACACCTGATGATTACATAGGAGAATAAACCACGAAAATTTCGTGATTTTGATGAGTTTATTCGTAACTTTTAGCACACTTAACATAACATCCGGTAATACTTATAAGGTCGTACTAGCGTGAGTACGACGAAAATTAAAACATTTCGTGACCGCACATTTAGGACAAGCTCTATACACATACACCTGTAACAAAGTGTACTAACCAGAGTAAACAATACGGTAGGTTCATTAGCTGACGGTACGCCGCCGCCCAGTCGTTACCTGATGATAGGACAGGGATGTGCAACTTGCTCGAGTCTAGAAGGTAGTTGCGGCTTGTGCATCTTTTGCTAAGACCATTCGGGGTCGTACCACACCATTGTAAGTTGTTCTTCAGCCAAACATGTGTCAACATACATGTGTTCTGGTTGAAAGGGCAAAGTTTCCAGTAAAAATATGGGCATATCTTGATCTAACAATGAATTTTTCAAAAGAACAGACTTTAAGAGTTACAAAAATTAAAGGTCAGCACGCTGCAGCTGTTATGGTAAAGCGTGATACTTAAAACTATTGCTAAATTAGATATTACGTGCAGATCTTAACATAATGCAAAAAATACTTATATATATCTAATATTAACCCTACTCGAGTATGACAATAAGTTGAGTTGAGAAGTCTTACTAATTTTGTTATTCAAGGCTAAACAAAAAGGAATAGTTGGCAACCCTAACTACTGCGTGTTCGTCGCTCGTAGTCATAAAGGGCTGAATCAATATTTTAGATTCTATCCCTCCGTGCAAAGTTTGTACACATAGCTTTTACATGACATACTTTACACTGTCACCTGCCAACTACTTAACATTCCAGTATATAATATACTTGTTTAAACTATCTCTAAACAAAGGTTGACATGTAGTTTGTGTATTTTTTTTTATCTGTGTGTTTACAGTAAAAAGTTTATTTTTGTGCATTGGAATTATATTGTGATTTAATAGTAAATGAAACCATTTACTCATTATCACTTAATCATTTCCTATCACGAACATGCGATGTTACCCATACATGTGAACTATAACCACAAAATAGGACACAGTTCATTACGTGCATTAGAGATGCATGATATCGTGCGTTATAACCACAAAAAGGGATTAGATTCTAATCCCTTTTTGTGTTTATAAATAACATGCCCTATTGCAAATGCATTAGTCAACTTGAAACCTTAGCAAACAGAACATTGAACATAACGAATTGTAAAATTACTAATCTCTTTTTTATGACACCTAAATTGTGTATCTAGACACTTTTTTCTCCCCATTTGTCAACAAAATAAACTTGAAAAGCTTCATCATAATGACAATTTTGGCAACGTCACGACGCCTCACCCTTTTGATCGAGCTTGCAAACCGTGACACATAATTTTTCACCTCTACAACAATTTCACGACATTCAACCAGCTACGGCCATTTTTTGGCGTCGAAGGGCACACGTTTCAGACAGGTGACGTCCATGGTGACAGAGAAGGCATTTAAGGGTGGGGGGATAAACTGAAACCTTTAAAATTATGTATAAAATATATTTGTTATAAATATGGCTATTGGGTTATATTATTAACAGTTCACACAATTTGTGGTATAATCCTTGTATTTGTCGCACTGTAAAAGTATTGAAATATTGTATATATACACAAATGGGAAATGAGGACTCCGATAAATAGAAATAGTTATTACAGATTAACACCAATAGCCTGTTTTTCTGCTTCGAGTCATTCGTCTGACAGTGTGCTAGTATGCCTGTATTACTCTATTACTTATATCACTCGCGTACAGTTATTCGCGTTTATTTCACGAACCTTGTCTAAACTTGGTTTAGAGGGTGTGTGTTATTAGTTGCCAGTGATTTCTGTTTGGAGGGGTAAACACGCTACCAGCTACTTAATGTTTTTTCTAATATTATAATGTTTTACCTACACCTTGATGTAGACATGTTACATCTGGCCGTCCTTATCAGCCCCTGTCTCACCATACTAAGCCCAACCCTGGAGCGACCTTCCCTAGCACCGGAAATTGCCCCCGTGAGCCATCGTTAAGCCTTAATAACTCGACTATCTGTTGTGTTCAGCCAGACACAATGACGCTGTGCTTCGTGCCCCGGCTACTGATAAAATGCCTATATTCGGTAAAAGAGTTAAAAGTTTACCCTGTGCATATTTGCAAGTTAATTTTAGGCCACCTTTTATAAATAAATGTGAACTTTTAAAATAAACTCGTTTATTATATATCCTGCTAATAATGTGCATACAGTGCTGGGCACGTGCACAGCATTGATATGAACATGGTTGGTGTCAGGTGCATTTCTATCCTTTGCTATTGGGACATCCTTAGGCGCCATTTAACCATTTGCAACATCCCTTGTGACGGATGGGAAGGGCTGGCAATAAGGCAATATATACTTATGAACAAAAGCAACTACAAAACTTTGACGCCTAGTGTCTTATTAAAAAGATCCAGCCAAAGACTTCTTACACCTACAGAAACGATAGAATGGAACGGATGGATGAAATGGATGGTTGTATTGTGCGCCTTGCAATCAAACCTTTAAAACTAAGTTAGGCTATACAAGCCATATCGAACTACACAGGAGTGAAAACACTATAATATTAAACGCATCACATCATCCCTGGATAATGATGATTCGTTTAAGTCCTTCAAATTAAAAACTATCACTTTTACCAATTTTTGCACTGACACAGCAAATCTACGTATATGTAGCAGCTTTATGGACCTCTAGGTTGGCCGAGACATGAAAAATGATAGTGCTTAATAAAAATTGATGATCCTCGATGCGGTGCCGTTGGCATCCTATTATCGCTGAAAATGAGATTGAATGATAAGGCGAAGGCAACACGGTAACTTTGTATTGTTAGGAAGAAAATTCCCGCACCGATAGGTATCGAGCGAAGTATAATGGGAAAACGATACTGTAGCTCGCCTCGAGTCGACTCGGGTGATGGATCGATGATTTGGTTATGGCAGATTTGATAAATTGTTTCGAGTAAACCACAAAGAAAATGATTATAGTAAGTAAAGTAAGAATTTATTTGCGAAAACTACATTAAATCTTTACAAAAAATAAGCTGTTTTCTAAGTAGTGATTCTTGATTCAGAGACCAAATAAATCTTAGCAAAGTCTGATGTTTCTTTTAGTATTTTGCAACTTACGTCAATCTCTTGGTTTTATTATGATCTAATCTGATTACGAAATAGAAGAAATAGGTCTGAAGCCAGTGGGTAAGTCTTATAACTTTGAAACTAGAATAATGTGAGTATTTTTGATTAACACAAAGCTTTCTGTTCCCGTATTTCCGTGGAACAACGCGGGGCTCAGTTAGTGTTCTATATAACAATAAGATCGAAGCGTATAAATAAACATATGCGATTATAAATGCACAGAAGAAAGTTAAATTAAATAAATCTACCAAATTTTCAAATAATAATGGTAATAAAGTTAAATATTAATTTCTACTTATAAAAAAATATATTCTCCATCGTTAGTTACTACTATAAAATCTTTTCCATTTCCATGTTTTATATGTAAAAAAGCATATTAAATAAAGTGGAGTGTGCTTGTACACGTTTCCGCCATTACTCTGTCTGGTTCAGACAATAGTTTCAGCTGCAGACATTTTCGCTGAAACTTAATAAAAAGTCAGGAGAATAGAAGAAAATAAGTCTTATTTTTGTGATACTCATAAGAAGACCTATACTTTTTCATCGCAATGTAACATTTTATGTAAGTTACAGTCCGGTCAGGACTTGGATGGGTGACCACTGAGTGACAAACACAACACAGAGCTACCGTGTGTGAACTTTAATTGTATGTCTCGGTCGTTAAAAAAAGTCATGGCACTACAGTTAAACGATGAAGAATTTTAACTACAGGAAATTACAGGTTATTGAAATGTCTAAATAATCAAAGCAAAGAATATTGCAAACGCAATTTCAAGGTACGCCAGAAATACTACAACTAATGGATACAAGAGGATTAATGGCTCCAACCAGCTTGTGCATCCAATTCAATACGATTGCGAGTTTCCGAGATTAAACAACACCGCATCAGCTGATCTTCAATTTAATTCAATTTGAATTCACAATGCTGTCGGCTTTTAAATGGAATCGGATCATTATGTGATTGCGTACGTGTAAATGTAACGAGTTACTTTTATTTTCTTTTTCTTTTATTAGTATTGAATAATGATTTAACTTTTATTTTATAGCATACATATTGCAATACAAATATTTTAAAAGGTATTATAATTTGTAACGGAATATTTTTAAAGTTTTGTTTTGTGTGAGTGTATCTATCCCCTTATTTCAATATGTTTCATCAAGGTCCAGAGATGCTTCGCTCGCTTAGTCAATATGATTTTGTTAACCCTACAATGACCGCAGGATTGGGGGCAGTGACCGCATCTCGTGACGGACAATTAAGAAGGATCTACTCTTAATTGAAGTTGCTAGTAGAGGAGGCGAGAAGAGTATGATGTAAGAAGTATGATTGGAATTGGTACAGTTCTGGTTCTAAAATATCTGGTTAATTGTGATTATCAAACTCGTAATAAGTAGTGATATTAATAATAACACAGATATTAAATGGTCTATAAGTAATAAATCACCTATAATTTTTTGTTGTGTTTAGTAATTTCGTTTTTCGTTATTAAAACTCTTACCCGATAGCTAATTAAAAAAGAATATTACTATTATTATTTATTGTAAAAACTTAAAAGGTACATTAAGTAAGATTCTGACGCTCTTTGGCCTTTGTAATCTGCTTTAAGTTTTGTAACACGTTTTAAAACTCAACTATTTATTTATGACATTTGGAAAATAGGTACTTAATTAATATTTTATGTCATCATTTTCGTAGTCGTGATGAACTTTGCGTAATTCCCGTAATTTTTCGGATTCAGTCCCAAGAGATTTCAATGAAAAAAAATCAAACTGTGTCATCCACATCTTCTTTAAATCTCGCACCATAGCTATTAACTGCACAAAAATTGCAATCTATTCGCATACACGTTACAATAAAAAAAATTATAGAGCTTTTAATTTCCACTAAAAGAATTTTCTCAACTTTTAAGCCAATATTTTCCTATTTTGATGAGTATGTTATTTCGAAATCATTTGAGAGTCATATTCCTATTAATTCCTTTACTAACAACTGCTATTCTATGCCTTAATAGCTAGTAGGTACTATTCTGTGGACTTATTGTAACAGTTTGTGCCAAAGTTGTTTGCGTGTTTCACGAAACAGCTTTGTAGACTTTGTACCACTATTAGTGCTTACACAATATCTACAAGGTGACTGGTTAAATCTTCGAAATAGTTATACAGGGTATTTACCACTCGTTTTATGTTCCAATTAAGTGTTGAAACGATTTTTTTAATATTTAACATAATTATCGAATCAAGCCATAGCGTCCCACAGGTTTCTCCCGTGAGGAGTAGGCAGCTGGACTATAGCTTCCACTGGTCAGGCCAAATTGCGGACTGGGGTCTTGTTCTTGGTCCCAAGTTGTGTTTCTGCACCGAGCTATGAAGTGACAGTTAATTAAAAAACGCAAATAAGTGTTTTCACTGATGTGCGTATTAAATGTGCAAGCCTGAACCTGGGATCGAACTCGCGTCCTCAATCTAACACTATCTTAATTATCGAAGGAGCCGCAAAGAAACCACATTCTACAAAGTAGAACCTTAATTCTTACAATCTTAACGTTTAAACTTTGCTTTGTTGTTTAATATTGATATCTGATATATGTATACACCCCTAAAATATCATACAATATATATTTAGTATCCGCATCCGTAACGAAATTCATCTCGCGACAAAGTTACTAAAATTATTTAGAAGAGTCATTTTACTCACCAATACGAATAGGTAACTCAACAACCATGCGACGGAACTGATATCACAAATGAAACATTATGCAAAAATCTCATCAGTCTAAGCGAAATCGAACACTATCTTTTAAGTCATTTAAGAAAAAAATCCCCTTTTTTCATATGTAAATCAGTTGATGTTCGTTTGTCTCGCAAAAAGTCGAGAACGGCTGGGCCGATTTAGCTGATTTTGGTCTTGAAATGTTTGTCGTACTCCAGGGAAGGTTTAAAAAGTGAGAAACATAAATATCTTTTAGGTGGTACTAAATCCGCGGATCAGCTTGTATTATATAATAATATTACATTCACGCGTGTGCACAGAGAAGTTGAAGGTAACTATAACTTTTATCATCATATATCATTGTGCTAATAATAAAATGAATTAGTTTTATTTAGAATACTTATGTGTTGTAGTGTAGTGTTTAATTAATTTTGAATTTTCAGGCGGCTATGAGAATGAGACAATCTGAATACGTGAATTCTCCGATCCCTATATAACGTAGCAACAAAGAAAACTTCGTCCTTAAAACCTTCAGACGGGTGTCATCAATTCAGGTATTTATGGCTCGGCAGAGGGTGTGCTGGTTAGATATTGACGTTTCGGTCCACCGCTGCTGAATTATAAACACCACCCTTTTACTGCCTACAGTTTACTTTCTTAGGTATGTATGTATATACCTTACAAAAACAAAACTCTACTCAAAAGAAATCGCTTTACTAAGATAGTACCGACATTTTTGAACAGGCACTTATAATCTTTGTGAAGCCCTCATCAAATTATAGACAGATTTTCTTGATTATTACTTGCCACGATCAAGTATGCTTGCAAAGCTTTCCAAAAAAGAGGAGGTACACAATTTGACTGATTTTTTTATAATTGTAAAAATGAGTTTTTTATGATTGTAAAAATGAGTTTTTTATGATTGTAAAAATGAGTTTTTATGTTTGTAAAAATGAGTTTTTTATGATTGTAAAAATGAGTTTTTTATGATTGTAAAAATGAGTTATTTACGACTGTAAAATTTTTAAAAATCCAAGTAATTCCATTTTAATTTCATCAAAATCAGTCAAGAGGTTTGATTTTTAAATGTACTTGAAAATAGTCATTTTGTTTTAAAAAGACTTATTCTTTCTTTATTACTTTTATTCCCGTTATATTTGCAATTTGTCTAAATTTTCTACCCATTTTACTAACCGTTCTGTAATAACATTTGATTGTTAATCTTAGCGTTAGAAAACGTAGAAAATATAGTTTTTGTATTTAAATAAAAGCTTTATTGGTCTTTACGTCTTAGGATAATGAAGAAAAATATAATCTGATGAGGGTCTTATACGGTGTTTACGCATACATTACATTACACACTTCTAAGATTCACTAAAGATTGAAACAAAAGTATAATTGCACTAAACCCTTAATAATCACTCGAAAAGTAGGTTTATTCTTTATACCCACTGCGTAAAATAAATTTAAAGAAGAAAATAGGAAAAACTTTAAGACGCCTATGAATGATTCACTGGTAACCGCGTGAAAAAAAAAATCTATGTCGATTCTTTTTTTGTGGTGACCTCGTTTCAAGCCTTAGCGCTTACAAAGTTCGAGCTTAGCTTTTTATAAGACCATTATGGTAGAATTTTACCCAGACTTTTTGGAGTGGATTCACCAACTGGATTGTGAAGAAAAAATTTGTAAAAAGAAAACTCCAACATATACATACATGGCGTATTAATGTCATATTTTCAAAGTTTTCATTATAAATAAAATAGATTATATTACACTATCTATTTAAAAAAATAAATAAAGTAAGAACCTACAGTTTAAGGAAGCCTTCTGTTGTGAATGCCACTTTATTTGAATGAACGTCGCTTAACTTTGCTGATCGATTAGAAACGCCGAGCTATAATACCAGCGCTACTCTACCTATCCCTCGCTTCGGTATACCAATTAACATTATATGCCTGTCTTATACAGTTTTGGAAGTAACGATTTTCAACACGTAAACTTTTTAACCACTGAAACCAAAAAGAGGCTCTCAATTAGACTGAATACATTGTTTTTACTCCGCTATTTTGTGGCGGCGGCCATCTTGGACTAACAGATACTTGGATAGCTAAGAACTCAAATTCATAATCGGTCTATCCAATGCTACAGACAGACATACACACACACACCCTGTCACGTCAAACTTATAACACCCCGTCGTTTTTGCGTCAGGAGTTAAATAGTGATAGTTAAAAATAATAGCGAAAATGCTAAAACCATAGAACACATGAAAGGAACCCCTTAACAAAACAATAAGTAAAGTGTGTTGGACAAATTCTTAGAGACATTATTATGTAGTTTAATAAATAACTTATTTGTCTAGAGCCTTCCCTAATAATATTGCATATTATTAGGGAACGCTCTTGGCGGGTCTCCCCTAAGCACGAAACGCGATAACTCCGCGAATAATATATAGATTTAAATTGGTAGTACATACTTCATTACGTGGTCCCATTTAAGTATTTTTAAGATCGGTTTAGCAGATGCGATTGTGATAAGAATACAACAGATTTTTATAAGCCCCTGACGGATTGAATTCAGTTGTCAGTTTTTTAAAGTTATAATTATTTTATTTAACTGTGTCGTCCTCATTTTGGAAGATATTCCAGTCTATTGTAGACAATAGAAAATATCACATCGCGGTACGACACCATCATAATAATATTATCACTGTTGCGTGCAACACGCCATACTAGCGTACAGTGCGAGTACAAACATAGGATACGTCCGAAATGGCATAGCCGCACAGACCACACATCTTAAACTTATCAATTTTAAGAGTCAATTTGCTAGCTGTACAAAATGTAGCCAAAAGTCAGAAAATATGCGAAATATTAATAATTTATTTACTGGTACATACATCAGTCTTCACTTCTACTACACGCCCGCGCTATTTTATTTTAACGAAAAATAAACAGAGTGGTAAGAACCAAACCAACGCATCGTTAAATATACTACCATATACTATACGACAATGAACAACAAAACGCTTTCTGAATATTCTACCCGATGTATCTTTAATCATGTCATGAGTTTGAGCCACTATTGATCCACCCATCCACGCGTGCTCTGCACTTCACCACACTCTACTTATTTTACACTACTCATTTATTTTTTAAGTCATATTTTACCACGTTTCACATTCCTAATGATATTCATAATTATATTAACTTAGTAAATCAAAAAAATTATCCGACACAGAATATAATTTGTAATGTAATTATTCATATAATATTTGGTTTAAACATCAAACTACTCTACCGATTTTGATTAAACAAGTGACGAAAGCAGTAAACAAGTGACAGCAATCTTAGCTTCGTTATGAAAGAGTTGAAGGGCTAAACAGTCACAATAAAACTGTTTTACCGTCACTTGTTTCACTATTAGTTTTTCCCAAATCGTTAAATCGTTCCACACCTCTGAGTAGGTAATCAAGGAAGATGCAAACGAATTGAGGACCTCGTCCTTGTTATTAAAGTCAGTTAAACACGCTTGTCCAGTAAAATAAGCTCATCACTTTTAAAAGTTAAGTAAGGTTGCGAGCTGGAGCTAGTTTCCCATCTATGTCGAACAGAACATAATTCCCATAAATTTCTAGACAGTCAGGCGCGTCCCCCCCCCCCCCCCCGTGACGTCATACATGTGATGTGAAATGTCAAGTCGCTCGTTACTGCCGGAGTAACGTAATGAAACCTTCCCTGCATATATATATAGCAACCCTGTTGTTGTTGGGAAACTCTTAACCTGGAACACACAAAAGGAACCGGAAATAATAGTAATGGAGAGAAGAAATGGCAATAAATTACACGTGGATCTATAGTTTTGATTGTTCATTCATCATAGATCATAAGGTTGTGAGGTGAATTTATTTATTTCCTAATGCAAGTACCTTAAGTATATATATCCTTTAAAAAAAAAGGGTATTGTCCGTATCGGTCCAAGGCGTCTTTGAGTAGTCAGATAACATACACAAAAAAGGTTCTGACGAATTGAAAATCTCATATTTTTTTAAAGATAGGTTAAAAGACTAAGGTGTAGGTATAGGCGTGAACCCGACCGAGATAGAAGCGACGCCTACTCGTTCGAAAAGCAAGACACTCCCAACTAAGCCAACTAGGCTAAGTAGAGGTATGGCCAGACACCACCGGTACATGATAGAGGTTCTACGGTTACACACGAAACGCTTTGCGTCTTCTTTGATTGTGCGAACTGCCAGGTTGTGGAACACGCTTCCTGCTTTTCTATATTCTGATAGCTATAATCTGAGTCTTTCCAAGTCGCGATTAAATCGGTTTCTTCTAGACAGGCGTGCTATATCTTAGGCCGCATCGTCGCTTCACATCAGGCGAGTTGCGGTCAACAAACGATTATATACAAGCGTAAATTACATATAAAAAACCACTACACAAATAAAAACGGATACTTTACGTTTATACATTCCTTGATTACATAACAAATGCGCTATAATATTGTAGTATCGACAATAGCAGCAGTTACGTAAGTGCATTAATATCAACATAGAGCAATATCAAACACTGCACCTGCATAAATATTATTGAGGCAAACATAACATGAGTTAATGGAATATGACATACTCGTACCTAAACATCACAAACATTCTGAACTTATAATTTTGAAAATAACAACACTAAAAAGTTGTAAGGCGACTACGGAATACGATAGATTGATACAATTAATCCAGGCATACAAAAATTTCGTGTAGATTGAACATAGTACTATTCACAATAGTCATATTTCTGTAATAATATTAATTTACATTTCTGTAAGACTCATGTTAAGCCTTTCAGAATCTCATGCCTACCAATTTTAAATTTTTAAAACACAATAACACGATTTTTGTAAAATAAACCTCTAAATCATTTATGCCCTCTAAGTTGCCATAACTCGTAGTAAGCGCTGAATATTTCATGCGCCACAAATAGGATACCTAATAACTCTTGCTGTAAGCTTTCAGTGTATTCGCATTTGCTTGCAAGTTGGATGAAACCTACGTAACGTATACCTACTTGGACCTGACCTTTTAAGGCGATACATTTTTAACACGCTTTTTTAGCACTTCTATGTAGCTTTATATGTATATGTAAATATATAGTGTTAAGCGCATTTGCTAACAAACTATCATAAAAATTAAAGTTTCAAAATTCCATTTACAACGCCTGTTTATAGCACATACAATTTTACCGTATCGATAAGTCTAAAATAATTTCCCAAATTGAGCTATAATCGAAATATTTCACAGTTATTTACTATTGTTAAATTTGCCTTATCGCGGGAGTTTCTTATCTAGATGTTGATGGGGAGAATCGATAGATTCATTAAACCGTTTATTTGAAAACCTTTACTCCTTAAAGTCACAATATTCACGGGGTGTCAACATTAGCAGCGGTCTACGCAGGAAACGGCAAAAGTAAACAGTACATTAAGTCACAAACGACCTAATAAAAAAACAACACATACAACGACATAAAAATACACAGAGCACACACAATGTCGTGAAGGTTTGTCGTAAATGGAAGCCAGGTGTTTGTTAGCTTTTCCGCGGTTTACTGCCTGACCACTACTTCTGTACGTGGACCTGTTAGTTAGGCGAATAGTTTGGAAGGTTTGTCACAAGGAAGTTGAATGTTTGGGGATAAAAGAGTTAGAAGGTGTTTGTAGTAAATCAGTCGTAAGTTTTTGCGGCTCGCTTCATTATCTACGCGGTGAATTATTAATAATGTAACGTGCCATCCTACCTACAATAGAGCTTGCACATGTAAATTCAAAGATTGCCCAAGCTAAATGCTCCTTTACATTGATGATCGCCTAGAATCCCCTAGATCAGCTCTACTGAGAACCCTATATGCAAAAATGAGCAATAAACCACAACATTCATCATTGTGATTAGTTTGAACCTATACGTAAACATGGGCAACAAATCATTATCACACTCCAAATTCAACAATAGTAAAGTATTTCAAGAGTGGTTTAATGCAGAAAATTTAAAACATGCACTACGACCAGTATTAGCGAACGGTAATGCTACTAATTTCCTTGACACGTTGTGACATCCTTGACATGGTCGGACTTGGTGGACACATGCTTGATGTGTGCCAAGGAAACAATTCATAAACGAAGTTAGTTTGATTATTGACAACATTTGACCTACTTACAGACGCAAACTTATCATTTATTAGATTTTGGATCGTCGTGGACTAGGATGAACGAGGTGCTTTCCTTAGAATGTTCTGATCTCAATGACTTAAAAGGTTGTATGTTGTACCTAAATTGGATAGTGTTGAATCCCACAAGAAATAGGTGCTCCTCTAAATACTTATTTGTTTACTACTAATGAAATGTACATTAACATATGTGCAATTACTGTTCTATCCTTGACATGGTATAACTTTACTCACCTGTGCTGTGTGATATAATATGTGTCAAGGGAGTTCTCGTTTCAGCCTATTAGCTTAGTTTGAAAAACCTTACACATTTCTTCAAGTAATCGTTTCTTATGTTCACTTCAGGAGCTAAGTTAAATACAGGCTTCCTTATTACTCGTATAATGTTATGACTGCAACAAGAACTTTCTAGACAACAGGTCTTTCTGAAAAACAAGTACTTCATACAGACGACGCAGACGCCCAATGAAATGTTTTGGTTATTTTGATGTACAACCAAACTATTTGACCGATTAAGATGAAATTTTTGTGTGCAGTTCCACATAAATTTTATCGTAGTCACATAGGGACATTTTATAAAATCTGTGTAGCTGTCTCGAAAATATCAGGTAACAAATATAAAAAAATGTTGTCAAATGAGTACCTCCTCTTTTTTAATGTCCACGAAATATTTCTCAAAAAAATCCTTATTTTTATTTATTTTTTCAATTTCTTCTTATGCTGAAAAACGTTATTATAAAAGCTCAAAAGCACTCGCAAAGTGGAGTAGCCAGAAAATGAATGTGTGGTAGGGACTCAGGAGTAAAGTACAAAGGTAAATATTGGTGGTTCGCTCTTTTAATAAAACTCTTGTGCACACAAACGCTATCCCAAGCCCGAGCTCAGGCTTTCCTATAAAGTTGCGATTAAATATAAATCAGGTATCAACATACTCGTAATTCTATAGGTAGGTACAAGAGTCAACATTCATACAGTAATTTACACTTTAAACCGCGACACTGATTTGTTATTTTGATGTCTAATATAGGCAAGCAAAACAGGCAAACAAGGAAATGAATTTACTAGAAACTTGATGGTTACTCGTATCGGCGTATGGACAATAGTAACTGCATATATAGAACTGATTAAGTACGTTGCTTCATACGTTAATTCAAACGTATAATATTTTACACAAGGTAAGCATACTAGACGGAGCGACCAATAGATTTCAATGTAGTTTCTTTTTACAAACTTTGACTACATTATTTTGTATCAAGTAAAGAGCCCCATCATATCGAAGCCATCTAGCCTACAAGACGGTTATGTGGATAATGATAAAGCACATAGGGCTAATAGATAGATATTCACTCTTTAACATGATTATAGATTGTTAAAACAAAAAAGGTGTCAGAGAGTTTCACTTTTTACTCGACATATCTTGCTACCGTATTCAAATACCTTTTAAACTTAAAATTAGTTACTCTCATATAGATCAAAAAACAGCTTTCTTCGTATATCCCTATATAAAAGTCCTTTTCCGTTCCTGATACTTTTTAATCAGAAAAAAAATCAGAATTTGTTATCTAAACGTGTTATCCCAGCGGCAAAGAGGTACTTAGTATGCACAAGGGACAGCCCATAAATCAACGTCCAATATAAAATATTAAAAGCGCGAAAAATATGAATTATTCGGGAAAAGTAATGACGGTTACATTCTGGAAAATTCACGAAATTAAATTACTAAAAATGATTATGCTAGCGTGCAATTGGTGGAGTTTAAACTGCAGCAATTTAATCAATGTACTTTAGTATCTAATAATATTTCTTGTAATAATTATGTTTATCAAAAAGCTTATTACAGAACGAGCAAAGATCTATGTTTTTATTTACTTGCATTATTTATATAACCAACATTCCAAATATTATTTTACAATATACAATATAAATTTACGTAGGTGCCTCCTGATACCTTTTTTGGTGTCAATGACCTCCGAGCCACGTGGACGATTCTCATGGAAAATCAAACAACGCTTTCGGCGAACGAAAACGGGATTTCCTTTGGGTTTCCGCTTCCTTGGAAGTAAGTGCTTACCGATTTGGGGTGGTACGAGTAATTGGTTTGGCTTTTAAATTAGGATGGTAATTTGCAATACACTGTCAGCAATATAAATTTATAACACTTATATTGTATTTATATAAAAGTCTGACTGACTGTTATTTCTAGGAATCAACGTAAAGCATAAACCGCTGAACCTAGAGACATGATATTTGAAAGGTGTATTCACTATAGGGTGCAGCTGGGATGTGCTAAGAAGGATTTTTGGAAATTCATTCCCTAAGGGCATCAACAAATTTAAATTTTTATATATTTAATTTTTTTCGCGGGCAACTAGTAAATTAATATAATATATAAAAAACGATTTAAATTATAAATTCTGTTAATGTCGTACCTAATAAACAAAAATAAAAGCTATGCTAGTTAGATAAAAGTTGCCGTATACAAATTGAAATTGCTACTAAAACTTTATCAGGGACACAAAAGAAATCATCGCAAACGTTGCGGAAAAAACATCTCAATCTCAAACATATTATATTCTCAACAGGCGCATAACTTTATCGCAAGAGACGCTTTGAAATTCTCGGAATCCTGTAAAGTATCTAAGGTGTCTCCTTACCAACAAGGTCTTCACTAAAGGAGTCGTCATAGCAACCACTATTGGAGTAGAAAATATCATAACACGGATTTTTCATAGCAACTAGTCATACGATATTGCTGTATTACACATATTCTTTAGTACGAGTATATAGTCTATGATGCTATTTTTGTTTGTTATGTAAGATAGAATATTTAGTGTCCACGGCAGGAATTGCATATGTTCCCGACAAGTCAGGAACAGTCATGTAGGAATATTGATTTTCTTTAATATGTCATGTATCTTTTAGGATTGCGTGCTTCATGCTGATCACATTACCGTCTACTAGTAATAAAAAATTATCGACCGAATAGTCGATAGCGAAATAGCTTTCCAGGTGCATCATCGAATTAAATGTTTTTTTGGAAAATCACATAGTCTAAAAACATTGTTTTTACATTCATCGTACGTACCTACTACACTTTATTTGCATAATAACTGTACGTCTGATTAATTTTACTCGTATATGTACGAAACTAATTATCTGTCTGCATCAAATGCATTCTAAAAGGACATTCCATTGAGCTAGGAATGCGAGGTGTCTCGAAGGTTTATGTTGTCATGACAACCCGCTTGGGGAGCTCGATTGCATCTCTGATATAGCATTTTATACGTTGCTCTATTTATTATTTTATGTAAATCATTGCAGTTGATGTCGGTTTAGAAAAGTTTTATATTATTACTCTGAGTTTTCATCGATTATTTTGTATTGCATAAAAGTCATGCATCGACACCTAAAGAGTTTATGCTGTCAGTTTCGGTGCTACAATGAAAAGTGTTCATTAACAAATCAATCCTACATTTAATCTTAAGAACACTATAATTAGTAAACAAATATTAGGTTTAATAACAGTAAGTCAACCTTTATGTCGTTTATCAGTGTAGGTAAATGTTAAGTCCGTGGAGGCTCCGTTAAGCAATTTTGTTTTTTGATCATCATAAGCAGTCGTATTATTAAATGTTGCGTGATAGTAAATAAGCCCAAAAATACTTTAATGTATTATATTGATAGGTCTATAATGTAACTCGTTTACTAGATTACCTCTACTTATATTATTTTCCTTAGCCTAATCACGGAAGAGAGTTGTGGCACGTCAATAAATGATCAAGGAATATAATATAAGCAAAAACATTTCAGTAAGTTGTATCTTGCCAAAAAAGTCATTCAGTTACAGGAATATCGCTTATAGAGGTACCTAATGGTAAGCGAAAAAGGGTTATCTCATAATTCCGAACAACTTTCACTACAGAACTAACCCAGCAATCGAGAAGAAAAAAATACCTGTTCTATTAAAAGAAAAAAGGCGGCCGACAAAATGTATAAGGGTGCAGATTCTTTAATCGAATTGGATTTTAGTGTCGCAGTTAATAAATAATATGAGTATACTGAACCTCTTTTGGCTTAGTACAACCTTAATCGATAATTGGGCGTAACTTAAAAATTAATGCTTATGCCAGTTGGTTTATCTTAGGTATTAGTCGTTGATTTTTTTTAATACACAACTTTGATTTCTTGTAATTCGAAATTGTCCACAAGTTTTCCTTACAATCGTGTGTAGTGATAAAGTAATGTTCAAAGAATTTCGATTTTTCTCTGTCCAGTTCTTGTCTGTTTGTAATACTTTTAAAGCAAAATGATGCGAACAAAAAAAAATTCACCACTTCATCATTGACACGTGTGAAATCACGTGTTTTATTATAATCGCATTTATCATTTATTCTCAAATCATTAGCCCTTTCGACAAACAGGTATATTTTCTACCTATTTGGCCAAAGGGCTAAAAAGCTTTCGAAAGGAAATCCGCCTTCAATAGCATCAGTGCCGGCTTAAGGGATTATGTTTATGAGGGTGGTGAGTTGTTAAAGGAGAACACGGTAAATTGAATCTTGCCGGACCCCAGTAGGCTTAAATCGATTTAGTAAGAAAATAAGAAAAACCATTGAAAATCAAAGCCAGAAGTGTTGCATATATTTGGCTAAAGTTAACGGTTGAAGCTTATTATCCACTCGTTGCGCCAACAAAAGGAACGACCGAACTGATGCGACTACACTCTACCAGCAATTTTTTTAAATTATTTATTTTGCAATTTTGTGCTTATGTATTATTTTTAGTCAGAAGCTAGAATGCTTTAATTATATCATAGCTTTGCTTTGATATAATTAGCATTGTATCAGCATATTTCAACCTCAAAGTCTCTATCACTAAAGTGCTCCTCTCCATTTTTAGAATATCAACAGTTGGTTAAGTTGTTAAATGTTAACATAAACACAAGTATAGTATGAAGCTTTGGATTATAAATACAATTAACAATTATTGTTAATGCAAAAGAGGTCACGTCGTTCTCACGGCTGACTCACAGTTGAATCACACAGAAATAAATGCGTAAATACTGTTTATAAAATAAAATATGAGAAAAAAAACATAAAAGTAAAATATGTTAGGATGAAATAAAAGGTTGAACAAAAATAAACTTACATGTGGATACCATGGATGAAACTTAAAATAAACGCGGTGAAAACAAAAGCGGACAAGGCAGCTCCTGAAAAGAAAGAAGAAAAACAAATTAAACAAATATAGAATTACTACTGGCTGCACAGCCGTATAAAATATAGATGTTTTCCATAAGGAAAATGATAGAAATTAACGACAGCTTAGTTAATACCTATAGTAACGCACCAACAAAGGTCCTAATTAGGAATAGAATAAAATAACTATGTGCGTACAATCCTTATTTTAAGAGCCGCTTAGTGTAAAACGTTAGCAGCCATTTTGCGGTTATGGTTTTCCTCGTTCTAAATTTAAATCGTTTTAACTTTATCTGGCGGCGGCCAGTGCGGGCTGAATGCGTCCGGATGCGATGGCCACATGGCTATAAATTCAGAAAAATAAAGAAAACACCAACTTGGATTCGTCGATGGTTGTAAAGAGTATAAATATAATGTTAGAGTTTTTACGCGATCGTCGAAAATAAAGTTATGCGCATATCAACAAAATCTGACAAAGACATCGGATGTCATTAAAGTTGCTTATATGAATGAGGCTAGGATCGCGTGGACAGTCCTTTGGCCAAACACTGATTACCCCCAAAATTCATCTTTACAGAAGCAGTGGGACCGGCCGACCTGTGAGCAATCGCGGAAACTCCTTCTTAAACGTGCTCCAGCTCATCAGATCGCGCCCGTCTTTTAGCGGTTTCTGAGTGGGAATCAGGTTTGTGGTTACAAGCACTCCCTTTGCCTAATCCTTGACAACACTTCATTCAGAATGGCAATCTCCCTTCGCTTGGGTGCAACGTGTTGTGCTCCACATCGCTGCCAGTGTGCAAATGTCAACCAGCTCGGCCACCATGGCCTATCTTGCTCGAAAAGTGCGGGCAGGATACCCCGTCACGCTAGCCTTAACGATATCCTTCGCCGGGCTCTTACCACCGCTAACTGTGCGGTTATTCTAGAGCCTAGTGGTCTTATGCGTAGCGATGGTAAGAGACCCGACGGCATAACTCTTATACCTTGGAAGATGGGGCGGCCTTTAGTGTGGGACGCTACTTGCGTCGACACTCTTGCACCGTCTCATCTTCCCGTTACTAGTAACAAGGCTGGTGTGGCGCCAGAGTCAGCTGAAGGCCTCAAATGGCGCAAATATAGTAATTTAGATAGCAGTTATATGTTTGAGCTTTTTGGGGTTCTAACTCTCGGGCCTTGGGGACCGGGATCAAAATTATTTTTCAAAGACCTAACAAAGCGTCTAGTTGACGCAACTCGAGACTAAAATGCTGGTCTTTACCTGGGTCAGCGCATTAGTATTGCCATTCAACGAGGCAATGGGGCCAGCATTTTGGGTACTCTACCAACTGGCAGTGGTTTAGATTTAAGTTAGTTTTAATTTTTGGGTATTGCTTTTGTACATATAGTTTATAACTTTGTATAGTTTTAGTTCAATTTTATCATGGTTTATAAGTTTGTGCAATAGACTCAATAATTCCGGAACCCGTTCACAAAATTTGAGAATTTTGGCCGAACCCATACTAAATATGTATCAAGTAATAAATTTTATAAGTATGTGCATGATGCAATATTAAAGGCGAATAACTTTGTTTTCGTGTTGCGGGAAAACTTCATTTAAACTGTAGCAAAGTCTCCACAGTCAGGCATGTGTCGTGGACACGACCTTTAATCTGATATTTCCTACTTTTAACAGACGGTGATTAATAAAAACACAATACTTAAAGATCGCTTAAACTTTAAGTGATAATTTTTCTTAAAGTTTAAGTCTTTTAAAGTTTAAATAAGCTTAACAATTTGATTAAAAGAATACTTTGCAACTAAAAAGTAAGTAAGTAAGCCTAAAAAGTAAGGGAGAGCTTCGTTCTCTGTAAACTTTATGATAGGTAGTGTCGGTAGTAAAAAGTGAAAACAACAGATATGAAAATAAAAACAAACGCTCTGTGACTTGGAAACGTAGGCATAAGTTTTGAGTTTTTCTGGTATCGCCGGTCACAGTGTTGACTATGCAGTTAAACAGTTACGACAAGTTTCCTTTATGAGATTCTTGTTACATGAGGGACGTTTCGTTATTTCGCCACTACTAGTACCGATTGCTTCCAAAAATTACCAGGCATATGAATATCACAGTTAGTGGTTTTACGCATAAAAAATCTAATGTGTATTAGGCGTCTTTTGTCCTGTTTTGTCACACAAAGTTTTCTATCGGATAAAACGAGACAAAATATGCTCAAGTTCCAACACGCTTAATAATAAGATGGTGAATGTATTAAGCATTTTTGTAGTTTATGTTTTTGTTATTATTTATTTGTAGAGCTTACAACAATTTGTTTAAAAGCGTAAGTGTTCGTTTGTCCAGTATTTAAGCAAATGTGTTTACTTAAAAGGACGAGCTTCTCAAATAATATTAAAATATGTAAGCCGATCATCTAAAAACACTACACATACGGGGTGTTTCTAATTGAACTGCGTATATTTTTACCACGTAATCAGCATCGATAATATAACATATTTTTCTAATAAAAATAACATCTTTTTTGCATTTTTGTTTATAAAAAACTGGGAAATATGTTCACCTAAGCGCGATTACACAAATATGGGCCAGGCAAACGCGCGTGTCGTTGCCGTAACCTAGTATCGCACCGGGGTGGCGCCGCAGGTTAGAATGACCATGACTCTTGCGTTCACTTTGCATGACTTCTATTGATGTTTTCAATATATAACAATACTTAAGTTTGTTAATTTAATTTTCAATATTCTTTCAGTATACTAAATATATGCACTCAATTTAGAATCATTTCGTATAGCCTGTATACTATTACGTAGGCTATGTCATCTACTGTGTGTGACTCACCCCGAATCATTCTTCTGACTTGTTTTACTGTGACCGCTAAATATAGGTAGTTTCGGATATCACGTTATTACTAACTCGTATATTTTATTTTCTACTAATTTTAATATTAGTTTTATATGCAAACTGCTGATATATTTATAGGGCTATAACTTTCTGTTATAAAAGGGACAGTTATTTCAATGTTTTAATTATAGCACAAATGAGTTAAACGTTGATTATAAATTAATCGATGACTACGGAAAAGTTTAAGTACTTCAGTTTATTAGTATACTTTTCTTATCACTTATATTTATTATAACTCATATACCTTATAACTCATGAGATTTTCAGAACTTTGGTGGATCAAGCATAGCTTTTGTTCTACGACTCAGAAAACCAGAGGTCGCACAATAACAGTTCATTAGCAAATTTTAATGTAACGTCAGTATCTTTCTTTTACGAAATTTAGAAAATGGTAGAACAAAAATTGTACATCCTACATCCTTATGTTCACAAAAGGTTTCTCATGAATAGGTATAAAACAATATGAATAAACTCTTCTTTTCTAGCAAACAACCTAGTCTATTCATCACGCAATTACTTCTGTTTGGGACCACTAGTTTATTACAAAGGAGTCTATGACAAAACGTGGGGCTACCCGGCATACAAATGTGTAGTGTCAATAAAGATCCAAACGCCCTAGAGAAAGCCTATTTCGGATATTACGTGACTCTACAACTAAGCAGTTACTAAGGGACTTATAGAGACATCACATTTGATATGAGAGAGCAGCGATCATAACACATATGGAAATAAGTATGTTTCTTCTTCTTCTTGATTTGAGTTATTTGCACGCTATTTCTTTTAAGTTTTTTTCATATTTTATAATAAACTACGCTTTTTTTAATAATAAAAGCTTATAATACTATGCTTGAATCGAAGAGAAAACGATGTCTTTGTTCTTAATTCAAAGAAAAAACGTTGTCTTTGAATTAAGCAAACTATTTTAAATAAGAAATTAAAGTAACATAAGCAAAATTTAAAAAAAAACACACACAAGTTGCCAATATCATATACTGACGCATGAGACGACCACAAATTCCAATTATATGTGTCAAACTTTATAACTAGTCAACAACCTCCAAACGAGCAGTTCGCAAATGATCAAACAGGTTCCAAAATTACAAATATGTCGCCCCGAATAAAGTCATTGGCCAGATTCAGGTAAGGCTGCTTCAAAAACAACCGACTCAAAACCTACATACGTATGTACCTACCATGTTTAATAAGTTGAAGAACTCATCTCACTTCAAGAATAAATATTATGAGATGTTATTAAGATGCTAACTTTTCTTGTTAGTTATATACTAAGAAAAGAAAAGAAATTTAAATTGACCAAATGAGCTTAGGACTTGAAGACCGAGGAGAAAATATTATAGCCGGTAATTTAGATATTTTGATCCAATTTAGTATGTATAACTCGTATTTGAAATCCTGATGGATTTACATCATGAACCCTTCGTTTGCCTTTGAATTTAGGAAAGATAGCTGTTTATTATTGTATTATGTATAAAATAAAAACGTTAAAGCTGGGACTGCCGGAAGCCACGGTAGGATGGGGTTGCTCAGGTGCCCTGATTCCTTTGATCACTCCCCTTGATATATAGTGGATTACTTTCACACCGAAACGATTGCGGATTACGAATACGTGAACAATGTATTTTTTCTATTAGAAATACTGAGCTTATATCTTAGAATGAATAAATCCTAATTCGTAACCCTCTAACAATCATGTCAAAAAACACATTTTGATTTTATGATACGAGTATGTACGTATTAAAATTATGTTCGCTATCTGGCACAATACAATGCTTGCATTAATTTCACACCATGTGGACCGCAGTTAGCTTTTTATTAGTGTTTTCATGTAAAATCAGGCATTTCCAAATCACAATGTTCCAATCACAACGGAAAACCATTACTATTCACTAAGATGGTGTTATTTTTAATATTTGTATATATGGCATACCGATGTTTTAGAACTGTAACCGATAAATTGTTGCAATTCGGCTCAGCTCACAAAGACAAATCGTCTTCTTCTAATATATAAAAAACAATTGATGTTTGTTTGTCTCGCTAAAACTCGAGCACGGCTGGGCTGATTTAGCTGATTATGGTTTTGTAATGTTTGTGAAAATTCAGGGAAGGTTGAAACGGTGAGAAAAATACATAACTTTTGGGCGGTACAAAGTTCGCCTAGTCGGATAGTATAGTAAAATTTCTTTCAGCAACACCTTGCCTGTAATTCTACATAACGTATTCACTTCCCGTTCAAACTTAACAATACTATAGCTGATTGAATGCTAGCTTCGGTGCAAATGCATAATGAGAGCTACATGAAGTTATGCGTGAGAATATTCCACACCCGGGCGGTTGGTATTGCTTGTTGTTCCGGTTTCTGAGTCGACAACCAACTGACATTGAAATATAGATATCTATTCTGTACATATCGGGTATTACGGCTTAACCCAGTGCTTTTCGGTAAAAGGTAATATTTCCCACCATATTATAGTAAAAGTCTACTATCTATTTAACAACTAAAATCAAAGTAATATTTGAATATGTAATTAACCGTCATAGTTGTTTGAAAATTTTGCTAATATAGTTGTATGAAAATTTGTACTAGCCAAACAAAGTGTATAAAACCAGTAACAATAGCTTTTTTTCTTAAGCAACCTAAACTGTTTAGCGAAAATGAATATTTTTTTAGCATCAAATCTAGATAACGTAACCTAACTATATCGCTCATTATATGCAACCGCTTTTTGCATATTTAATTAGGTTGGGCTTATCTGACGGCTAGTAATGTTTACTTACCTGACAGCTTGACGATTTTATCAGAAGTTCAGCAAGCTTTAAAAGCTTCATGATATCATGAGTTTTGTTGGATTTATCTCTTTGTTACGTTAATATTAAACATTGTTTATTACACCTGCCAAATGATTATAAATTTCTAAATGTCTGTCAAGCTTGTATAACTTAAGGAGTAAAATTATCCACAGCTGTTCTGTGAGAGTATCGGACTGCTTACATTGTACTACATTAAAACCATTGCATATCGCAATTAGTAGCACAAATATTTCTAGTAAAAAGAATCAACCAATTCGGCAGAATATCCGAAGTCCACTTTCATCTGTTCGTATCATAACTAGCATCAGATTTTTTTAAGAAAACCAAGTTTGCATTTTCAATGATTTATTGTCACTAGGGGAACAACCTTACAAAATTATTATTGTTTATTGGCTATTTAACGCGATAATCCGATCAACGGCAGTACTCAATTTTTTCATGCCACTGCAAGGTTATTCATCCAGAGACCGCTCTGACTCAATATTGGTGATCCTATACAGGGTTGTCGGTTAGAGGTGTACTAAGCTGAAAGGAAGTAACTATACTCATCATTACGAACAACTGTCATTATGGCCCACTATGATATCAAGAAAAAAAACAGCAGTCGACAAAGTGTTTGTAACAGCTGTATTTTTCTAGAATTCAGAATTTGTCCCATTCTGAAAGTTTATCATTATGGTGTGTACAGTGAATAATCATTGCATATGTATACTATCATATCGTGGCATTTGCAAACTGTGGCTGTAAAGAGCATACTACGAGTATATACATTAGACATATCACATGTCTAATTCAAATTAACCGTATTTGTCGAGGTCTAAAGCCTCCGCTTTATCACGTTGAATACCTAAGTAGGACTTATCGCCTAGATCGACGCCTAACTAACTTGAATATTACAATATTCAAGTTAGTTAGGCGTAGCCAATTAAGATATTTTGCACCTATTGGAAATAAAAATGAAACAGCTACAAGTAGGTAGCATAAAAATACACGTTACAAAATTTAGTTTACTTCGAACAATAAATAATTACAGTATTTTCGTAGACAAAGTTGGGGTGGGGTTTAAGCGCACGAAAAACTCTTGTTAATGACTACAATTGATAAATCATATTTTTTCAATCTAAAAATAAAGTCAGCCTATTAATATCACATGGTAGATATTTAATACTAACAATTAAGCACTGATTTTTGTTCAAGTACTGAAACAATGCCTTCGTTTATCACCCTATCTATATTAGCTTCCTACAATTTTTAACAGCAGTTAAGATTAGCAAATGTACAAGACCTTCCAAGATACTTCTTGCATGCCTAATTGGGGCTTATCGTGAATTGCGGAGGCACGTATTTTTAAATTGAGTTGTGTAGGTAGAGTATACAAGGTTTCTATTAGTCATTTGTTTGTTGCTATTGTAGTCAACGTGGTAGTTAATTGACATATTTACTTTATACAGACCAAAATATAAAAATAAATATTAACAAAACAATTAAATAAGAAAATATAACGCCGATGAAAAATAAAACAAATTAGACAAAACGAAGCAAATTACAGGCACAACCAAATGAAAAATTGCTTTCATAAATTACAATCGTAATTATCATAGAAATACTTATTCAATTAAGCACAGCGGAAACACTTTACGTACTCGACATATAAAAACAAAATTAATCATAATACACTTTCGAGGCGAGTAAAATCGTGAGAGAACGGAACAATCACTAGCATGGCTTGGCTGTGTTTTATTCTTGTATTGCCATAGAGTTGAAACATAGGCAGATCAGACATAGCGCATAGAGCTAGATAATTGTTTTTTAAGACAGCTATAGATCGCCAACTTGTCCCTACAATAAGATATAGCTCTTTTCTACCTTTTATTGTTGTCCGATTCCAGTGTTTTTTTTCACATAACTAACACATTATTTACTAGGCTTTACCGTTTTATTTTTTTCTGTCTTTTATATCACTTAAAAGTTGCAAGCTTCTGAAGCAGTCATATTTTTGCGCTGATACGATGCTTATTAAAAGACTTTATTATGCAGAATTCAAAAACTTTTTTCAAAATAATAAAACGTGTAGGACTAAAATATATCATGGTTGAGCGATTGACACCAATAACAAATAATTACGTTACAATTTAGGTGGTGAAAAGAGTTAGACTCCGGAACGACAATTGTATCAGAAACACGAAATCAGTGAAGGGTCGGTGTTACTCTTATGTGTAGAAAACAATAAATAAATCATTTGGTCAGGATGTTTTAAACAGTAGTATCTAATATTCACTTTTACTCACTTAGGCCGCTGCTGTTCAAATAGAGATTAAATTATCAAATTGTTTTTGATAGTTTAGCGTAATTCCTGCTACGCATAGGAAGATTGTGATCTCTTTTAGTTATTGTGTCTTAGTGATATATCCAGCACGCAATATCTCTTCAATTTTGCCAGTTATATGGATTTAATTAATCCGTAAACTATCCGTCGTCTTTTGCAATTTACTAAAATTGCCAGAGACACAGAAATAAAACACTGCTTCTATAACCGTAATGAGTTTACGTAATATTACGGTGATTATTCTCTATTCTCGCTCGTATTATTGAAAACAGCTATACAGAATCGCACAGAGCGATGCTTGTTTATTACAAGGTCTGACAGCTTGACACCGACGGATTCGAGATCAGACATTTACTTCGTCTCTACCAAGGCCACTCTATCTAAATCGAAGCCTAAATTAATACGCTCTATGGATATTATTACCACGATATTACGCGTCCGTTACAGTTGTAGTGAAAATATTACAAACTGCTTGCGTTTTGGAAATATGTTGAATCACGTGAACGAGTGCAGTTAGTCAGTTATATTGAGTGGGTCAGACTGAACGTACTTTGGATTTGGGACATTGCATGTTTCTATCTTTTATGAATTATTGGACTGTTTGTAAAATGTTCACAAGCTAGAATTGTTTGATTTAATGGAAGTCATCATCGTCATCCGCCTGATTTGGAGACATCGTGAACGCGACTTGAAAAATAAAATACCCGTGTTTTTTTGTTTAACCCTTTTTCTTACAAAAATACTGAGAAAATTTCAATTTAAGTCAAGCAAAGTGAACACTTGTATAATACAGAGTAATATATGACTCAAACTCATGGACACCTTAATCGCGGCGATGCCCCGGTGCGAAACTAAGTCACGGTGACGACCACGGCTACGCATGACCCACATTTGTGTAATCGCGCTTAAGAGAACATATTTCTCAGTTTTTTGTAAACAAAAATGCAATAGCGAAGTATTTTGTATTAACGATACTGATTGTGTGGAAAAATTATATGCAGTCAGTTTAAAATCACTTCGTATTCTCACACACTTAGCAAACATATTTGTATTTGGGTAAAAAAATGTATCAAAGGTGAAATAAGGTTACTACGTCTACCGATCCCGCTACTAACCTATTCCGCGGGATGGGTTCATCTACCAATTCATTATTTTAATTAATTGTTTTTGGTAGACTGATCCCGCTTTTTCATATTACATATTATTCTGTAAATATATCTAAGCTGATACATATACCCAATATTTACTTGTTTATAGAGGAAAATACTCGCTGTATAAGTCCAAGGAAAAATAAGAAAATGCCGTCGAATCTTTACTAAAAGCTTTTTCGCCTGATCCCTAAAGGGAGCTTTTGACACGTCCTTCTTATGTCCTTTAGCTCTCTTGATTCATCTCTCAAAACATGCCACAAAAGACTTATAGAATCTTATAATACAGGGTTATGAGAACAACAAACTAAAAACAAATATATTATTGTAAGAGTTGGAGTCGTTTTATGACTTAATAATACCTAACAATTTAACAACTTTTACCAGAAAGCTAGATTAGAATCGGTTTAATGAGGAATTTAAATATTGTTTATTTATATACATTCTATATAGAACACATATAACGATATTACATCGGGATTAAATAACTGGCAAAGGTATAATATTTCCCAATATCTATAAAAGATGCCTACCACTTTTAATAACTGGAAATTCGAAAACAATCATCCTTTTCCAGAGTACTATAGGATAAACAGCATATTATTATATAACTCTGTATTATACAAGTAACTCATAATACGTAAAGCAAGAACATTCAGAAGGAAACATTATTGCGAGAAAACGGCAAGGAAATGAATACAGGAAACTAACATCAAACATGACGGCAAATAGCTTGGCCTTTGATAATAAAACTGCGCAAAGAATGCTTTTAAAAGTGAACGGAAGCAGACGACAACATGATGATGTCACATTTTATTTAAAACAACGCGGTAATTAAAATATTTTTTCCTACTTTAAGCTGCCCAATAATAATGACTGATAGATAAAAGGGTTGGCTTGACTGATTAAATTCAGGGTCCACTGAGTGATTGCACTGAATGAAAACGTGGAGAGAAAACATATTTGTCGGATTAATACGAAGAAACCGTCCTCCATGTACAATTTGACAAGAGTGGTAGAATATACCTTACTCTTCCTTTATAGGGGCGATCTATGTCTAGCATTCAGAGGCTTTGAGTAGTGTTAAGGAAAAAATATTTAAAGCAGTACAAAGGTTAAAACAGTACTTTAATTTCCATATTGATTACGACCTTGGCAGACAATTTCTCAATACGATAGGATACATGACCTTCGCATGATGATTATTTGATTGCTAGGATGATTTCAGTGAATAGACAAATAGTATCAATTGTTTTAATCAGATAATATGAAAACTATAGTAAAATATTAAATAGAAACTTGCAGTGTTACGTCATTATACTGTTGAATATAGGCACTTCTCTTTTTGTTGAGTGAGAGGATTGCTATTTTAATGAAATATAAATATTAATATAAAATATTCAATTTCAATTTATATTGATAATTGGCCTCGACAGATAAATGGTATATAATTAAAAGTAACTCTACCAAACTTGGTTTATTACTTTGCCCGGTAACTCAATATTCTTGCGAGTACGTATTTATGTAGGGAACCTGTAAGTTTAACACGCGAAAGGACAAGCATCAACTGAACAGTATGATGATCAGCTACTATGAACATACAGATAAAGATGATAAACGGACTGTATAATAAAGAAAACATAAAGACAATACTCGTACACAAAACACAATATAAAGTCGATAAAATCATGGCTGCAATCGACAATGGATTCTCAACACAAAGGTAATTCGATTCCACGTAGAACACACACAGAGGTAACGCAAACAAACCAAGATCTAATTTAATTGGAAAACAAAGTAAATAAAATAAACCCGCGAAACGGATACCGACGGTAAAGCTGAGAGTTTGAATACGAACCTTGATATATGGAGGCAATAAGTCATTCAGCCAGTTTGCGACCGTGTGCGGTATATGTGAGAATATTAAACCTTAAAAGATAAAAAAATACTAAAATTGTAACATTTACGAAACGTAATGTTTTAGTAGGTTTTTGGCATTTAAATTAAATTAGATTTACCGCATATGTGTCATTTAATTTACATAATATTAACTAAAACTATATTAGGTAGGTACAGTTTGAAGCAATTGAAATGGTTTTAATCATTAGACGTTTTGATCGTTTTTTTACGTATGTAGTACGTCACGGCTGAGCAATAGTGCATAGCAAAATCAAGCTTTGCTTGACTTACCGCAGACATAAAGAAAAGGATCATACACACAAACGATTTTCACAAGTGCAGCAACTTAGCACATTACATTTAACGCGTACTTTATGCTACAAACAAAATGATACGAGTAAACTTAAAAAGTTACGCTGGCAAAGAGTTTTCCAAAAGAGAGTAGTTTCTGGTCATCATAATTGACGTATGAATTCACGTAAAGTACTGAAGAAATTAATTTAATCCTATATCACTATAATTATACTCGAACTTCCTATTGACTCGAACAGTTTGATTACTTTTAACAAGACTGTAAAAGAAGGAGGATTATGTTTTTGGAGTGTATGTATGTATGTGTATCTATGTATTTTTCTTTCGCACGCCCTAGAGCTTAAACGGCTTGTCGTATTTTTATGCGAATTGTGTCAATAGATTCGTCTTAGTACAGAGAGTAACACTGACAAAATTAAAAATAAAAAGATTTTACACAGTAATCAGGTACGCGTTTAAACCCGTTTTCTTAAACAATATGATTTTACACAGGTTTAAAGATTTAGCAGTCGGGTATATTGAAATTCACTTCCAAACACTTGTTCTCTCTTTCAGTTATATTGACTTATTATTTCCTTATTTTATCAAAAACATGCCTATTTTACGCCGACATCCCTATATTTTAAGATAATAAAAAAAAAAACATTTTTCTCAGTGCATAGAACATTTTAAGGCAGGCCAAGAGCGTAAAACGAATTACTGAAAAAGGACTAAAAGCTTCCTCTCAATTTTTTTATGTATATTAGGTAGAGGTTAACAGATAGAGCTCTAGCATTACACTCAGTGCTTGTACAATTGTATACTGTTACGAGAATCTGTGGTCGCAATATTTTCAACCAAACAATGCCATAGACGAACGCAGATAGATACAGATAGCAGACAAGGCGGAACAAGCTGCTAAGTACCAAGCGCTTCCAAGCTAGGTGCAGTAACTGAATCTCCTTGCACAAAGGACGTCATTGCGGTGACTATAAGCCGTATCGGGTCTCTCCACCTTGTATGTCCATGGACAATGGAAGGAACGGATTGTTTACTCCGGAGTTTACGCAATCGTAGCCCCGGTTTTACCACGTATGAAACTGGATTACTTAGAGGATACGATATGCGCATCCTTTGTCTTTGCACTATCCAATGGAGAACGTCACGCGCCAAAACAAGACAAATGACGATTAAAGTTATGACGCGTTTATTAACAAGGCTGTAAGTATATATGTTTTTCAGTCGAGAGAGATATTTTACTTGGGTTTGGTAGTGGTAATTAAACTAACATTTGAGGAGACAACTTGAACTTTCTGTTTTGAGGTAGTTGAAATTACGTTCATTTCATTTTGAATTAACGTTCGTGTATATTACTGAAAATTAAGAAATGTTTATGATTTAGTTGCGTAGTCCTATATTACTAATATACTTGGAACATAACGTTATAGACATAAATACAATAACATAGATAAAATCTGTCAATTTGACCTTAATATTATAGTGGTGAGAGCTATAAGGGCTTAATTCGTGGTAACGTAGTTAACTGTAGAGTTTCTTTCTCGAATATCGGTAGTTATTTTTACAAAAGACTGTATAGGTTAACTGTATAGGTAACATATATGTAGAGATAGAATTTAAAAATAAATTCTGGACGTGGTACAATCACATGCATTCATGAGACGTAAAGCAGCTCAAGATAAGAATGCCAAAGAGCCACGTGCATTATGTGCCGCTCCATATGACTAATGTCAATTAATATACAAATAAACAATTCTATGATTTGTTTAAATATCATATTATTTCAATATAATAAAGTTCCGAATTTAGCAAATTCATTTGTAGGAAGTAATATATTGAACTACTGGATTGGTTTCGAAGAAAAATTGGGAAGATGCTATATTAATTAGATAGCATCTTCAGTGGTGTAGCCTACAGTTTAGTGGATGTTGGTAATAAATGCAGTATTGGGATAGCCTACAACATCCTTACCCCTCACTACTTCTGAGGAATGAAGACTAAGAGGTGACTTAATGGAGACTTAACTTGTGTGAAACTTATGTGAAAAGACCTCTAACAAGAGATGTCAGAGGAGAGGAGTGATGTCAGTGCGTCATCAAACTCTTATAAAAATTAACTGGACGAATGGCTAATCAACGACCAACTAACTATATCCTCAAAACCTAAAAAACAATCTGTGCAATGCAATGGACATTTAAAGTCATCACCTTTGAGCTGTTCGCCTATTACTAAATAAATCATAAAAATAATCTATATCCACTAGTAACACCGCAGGGCGCAGCCAGCATATATAAACAAGTGCTTTTTTAACTAAGGCTATTATACACGAACGTAATCAGGTTTTTAAGTACGGACTATTGTAACTTAGTTGCCAATCAAATAAAATAAATTAATAAACCGTTGGAAGTCTTAGATATAGGAACCTACCTAAAGTAATGCTAACAAGAAGAGAGTCCTATGTACCTTAGTGAACTAATTTACTAACAGACAGTGCAACACGTATAATTAGAGACAATTGTCACGTTTAATTTAACCCAATTAAAGTTTCAAATGAAACGAAAAGCTAACACGACTCATAGGGTCACTAACACGGTCTGTACAAAAATATTTATATGAACCTTAGCGCTTAGAACTTAGGGTTCGATTTTGGCTACATAAGTGTGACCATGACAGTGTTAAAGCGGAATAACCAATTAAAAACAGCGCAGACGCATCGCAGATCAAAATACACCCGTTATGATTACTGTAAAGCCGTGTTACCACTAATTTGCACAGTTCAGAATGAGCAATCGTTCTTTCAGCGGTAAATTCATACGATCGGCAAATCAAAACGGCTCAAAAACTTTTATATTTCATTTTGCATTTACGGATCCTAAGAAGAAAATACCGGGTCACAAGAAGTAAGTACTGGACAAGTGCCTTTGTTACGAAAAATTAACTGATTAACCATAACAAAAAATTAGTAGTTTGATTACCTTTATTTTTTTTATTAAAGATCAAAGAAGATTGATTATAAAAGATCTACCTAAAATCCTAATGCTCCAACACTACACCAGAAGACCTCGTACCTAAAATTCTAGCGGCGTTTATCATCCGGAATGGCGATTGTAATTATTTAGTTATGTAGAAGTGACTAAGGAAAATCGTCATGTTATGGTTCTAAATCGAACACAATTTATTGTATAATTATAAATTTAACAAGGATTATGGTAGAGTTATATTTATTCTAATCTATAAATATAACATAGTGCGTACCTATATATATTTCTAACCGGAATAATAATTGATATATATTTATTGCCATTACTATTTCTGAAGTTTATATATGTATATATACCTATATATACCTACCAAATTATGTTTTGTCTATGGTATCATAGTTAGCTACTGTAGTAAATTTAAACTATACTTAATCCTATTCATGAGTAACCGAGATGCTGTAAAATTTTACTACTTTAATCACACTAATAATATAAAAGCGATAGGTTGTAAGTCAGTGTGTGTGTTTGTTTTTTCCTCCTTCACGCTCAAGCAGCTGAACGAATTTGGATGAAATCTGGCACGAAGATAGCTTATACCCTGGATTGTCACATAGGCTAATTTTTATCCCGGAAAATTGATGTGTTCATATGGGATTAACAAATATCCGCCGCGGCTAAAACCGCGTGCGCGCAGCTTATTAACAATAAACCTACTTTTATATCTGTAGGAATTAAACTATTAGACATATTTTAAAATGCGAATGCAAGTTGCTGGTTTGTAGGTCCTTCTTCAATAGAAGTCAGATTCATTTCATTTGCACAATAGCAATTGAATCAGTTTAGAGTACTTTCTTATCCAAGAAAAAATAATATTACGGAAATCTTTCAAATTGTGAATTTACTTTTCTTAGCTACAAATCTCAAGGCAGGTCTATACTAAAGGACTTAAACTCATAGGTGATTCACAGTAGAAATACCTAAGTATAGGTACAATAATAATTAGGCTAACTAACATGTCTCATATACATATTTTTTTCTGAGTCACCGTTAACGACGAAATATCAATAGTGTTAGTACCTAACTAAATATCTCTCTCTATATACGTATGTATACTAGCTGTAACCCGCGGCGTTGCTCGTGGCAAAATTGAATCTAAAGAAGTTTCAGACTTTACGTTTATGAAAAATCTTTTCTCAGTACAACCTTCACATACAACTTCCAAATTCCATGTCTCCTGGTTTAGCGATTTAGATTCTGCGTTGATTGCAACCTGTCAGTCAGTCAGAACTTAGGTACTCTTTTATATACAATACATAATTGTTAAAATGAAATCTATGTATAAAATAATATAATTTCAATTAGGTGTTTTTTTCTAGTAAGTGAGTCGGTAATACGATAATATTTTATGTTAATGAGCACAATTTGAACAATTTCTCAGAACTCTAACATATATTCTCATCAATATTCACAAAACTTATCACTCAGCAAAAATGAAACGTACACAAATTCACAAAATCAATTAAACTGTGGATGTTAATATTCTGCTAAATTATGTGGTAAATGAAGTAATAAAACACAAAAAATGCAAATTATGTAAACGGTTATACGAAACCAGTTGTGTTGGATGCCAGCAACAGCTGTGAGCCAGCCTTGGTCTGAGTCATCTCGCCTTCTGCATTACTGGTCTATACTGGGTTATCGGTTAGGGGTGATTTGAGAAAAAAATCAGCTGTTCCATACATTTTGTTGACGGCCGATAAACACTTTCTAGGAAACAGCTGACTCTTTTCTCGAATTTCGGGTAGAAGTTGTTCATCATGATCAGTACAGTGACCCCTTTTGGCTAAGTACGTCCCTAGGCGATAATCCTGTACGCTGGGCGAAACAATAATAGTAATCAAATAGCTTAAAACATTACCGAATAATATAAAATATATTGCTTCTCACGTTGTTTGGAATTTACGGAAGAAACAAACAATCAAACGTGATAAATACATTAAAAGTAAATTATATTTACCGGTATTTTCATCTTTTCATCATGGTAATGCGGCTAGTACACTGGGCACGCTGACCTCTGGTGGTGGGTTGGAGCATTTGGATTGTCTGTACATCTTAAATGGTCTACAGGTAATCTATCTGCTATATTTTTTGTTGTAGTTAATCATTTAGTTTTTGGTAAGAAAGGCCTATTGGCAACTTTGGTTCGTTTTTCTTTTAAATATTAATTAATATGACTATATAACTTTAACAATATGCATTAATTACTTCACGACACAGTAAATTTATTTTTAATGTACTCTTATTTATTTGTTTATTTTTAACTTACTCTAATACATTTATAAAAATCATTTTAATTTCGATGTTTCTTTTTTGTTGTCATAGCTCATGACAACAAAAAAGCAATATCGATGTTCGTGATAATTTTCGTCTATCACCATATTCACTATAATATTTCTGCTTTATATGAATTTCGTCCCTCAATCGTTATGAAATTTGCGCTACGTTCAAGCGCGTGCCTGGGAATTCATCATGTCATACAGACAGACGTTTTATATTAATATTAATAACCGCACGCCTCATTCCCTAAAGATTTATCATTCGACTTTGTTTGCTCACAAGTGACGTTGTTTGTGTGACTAAGTTAACTCAGTACCTACTTAGACTTACCTATGTTAAGAAGTAATAACAGGTGTAGCGTAGCCGTTTATCGAGCAAAGGGGAATATAAAATAGGACAAGTCTGATTTGCTTTGAGTTGCAATGAATGATGTTTTTATTCGAAAGTATGGCGTTGAATTTTATATTATGCCGCTAGGAGGAATTTATTTTAAAACGGCTTCCTTAAAAACGACAGACCTCTTTTTACATTTTTCAGGATTATATTCTAAAAGTTTATATATTTCAATATACTTAACCAAGGATGAAGGTATACGTTTATTTAGACCAAGTGACGTGTTACCTCTATTTTTTTTATCAATGTACTTACTGTCGTAAGCAGAAACAATATTAATTGGAAATAAATATTAGCAGCTTAATAAACAACTATCAACTATAGAGGCTTATCCGCAATATATAACCTTTCATGAAATTATGTTACAAAATTGTGTCCATCTGCCCCAGAAGTGTATTCCCAATAGCTCCATAACAACACTGTACCTAAAGAAAATGACAAAAGCAAGGTGTTGCAGTTGTCCATAACTAGCAGTGACCAATGACCACTTATGAAGTCAGCCGTCAGCTTATTACTCGCACATATAACAAATGACAGAAATAATTGCTATTAGAGTAAGAACGCCAGAAATTTGTTATTTATAAAAGTTAAAGGTTTGACAGCGCTCAATTTGTCAGCGTTCAAAACCTCATAATTTGACGAAATTAAATAGGTATTATACACACTTTTAGAATCGTCTACCTGTCAAAGCTACGATGACCCAAACTTAATAATGGACAATCGTTCTTACCTGTGTTGGGAACATATGCTGAAAAACTTTCAGATTTTAAAAAATAATGAAGTTAGGCGTTCACTGGCTCTTTGACTATAACGTCAAGGTCAACGTTAATCTTGCACAACTTTAGCAAAGAAGAAAAATTATGTCTTCTTAGTAAGAATCGCACACGCCGACACGACTAGGCCGACCGTTAGGGACAGCTGCGTTTGCACCTGCCCCCGATAATGCCAAGGAACTGACAAAGGAGTTCAAAAACTAGGGGGAACCTTTTAAACTTTTTGTCAGTAGCAATAAAGAAGAAATTACAAAATAATAACTTTGGTAAAACAAAAGTATTACGTTGAAATAAGAAGTTACTGGGACAAAGAAATCGTTGCGTTGGTTAAAGAAAAACAAGGTAGTTAAATAGCTACCAAAAATCAGATATTCTTTTGGGTCCTACAAGTTTATGTGAGAAATAAATTTAAAATTTTAAAGTAAACTTACAAATTAGTTAATAAACTGTATGTAAAGTTTTTTTTTAACGCGTACAACATGACAAAGGAGCTAAGATCCCTTTAAACAAAAAATGGGACTTCAAAAGTTTATGTATAAATTCGATAATTCCAAACCTATATGAATGCGTAATAATATTTTCTATCCTTTCGCTCCAAGCAACTGCATTATAAGCATCTGAAATAGTAGGTACTTCATTTCATAGCTTTGTAGACATTATTTACATGAGAGATATATAGACTACACATTAAGAATACCTTCTCAGAATAATTTTCGTTGTGCTAATATTACCAAAGTAAATATGATGGTATACTATATTTTGTGTCAGTCTGACGAATTCAAATTATACGCCGAGAACTTAAATATTCATAATCAATTTCAGTGAAGTCTGCAGAGCTTATTTAAGGCGATATTGCCTTTTTAATAAAAGTGCTTTTAGTGTTATACGATGTCAATGTAGGTAGAATACTCGTGAATTCCTTTATTAAAGGACTTCATCGAGAATTTGTTTTGCAACAAAGTGGTTTCGTTACTAGCATAGAAGTATGATAAATCATAATACAGCCTTCGAACAAGACACATTTTTAAATGGTTCTAGATATATTTTTACTAAACACGTGAACGTCTTTTTCTTCTCCGTAGTGGATCGCTTTAGATGACATGTCGCCCGTAAATCTCCGGCATAGACGATTATCTACATACAAAAATTATAATAAAGATAATAAACGCCGGTTCTTACAAAGAAATCGTCACCATGCGAGCCGAACGTTTACGCTTAGAATACTAGTGGGTCTGTGAGGTGTAGGCCTCGCGAACCTATGTTTGTTAAAAAATGAAAAGTTTTACGTGTTCAAGTTAATAAAGTTATGAAAAACTAAATCGACAAAATAATTAATATATCTATCGAACTGCTTACAAATTTTAGAATTTTTCGTGAATTGATTGTGAATTGTGACGTGTAGAGGACAGCTGGACATCTACCTGAAATATAGACGTACAAAAGCTTCTCACCTTTGATGGTCACATTAGAAACACCAAAAGTAGCTTTAAAGCACTACATATAAACGTGCCGGTTCTCGTAAAGGGCTTTCATTTATGGCCAGGACGGTGTACGTCTAGCAATAAATGCCTAAATATGTGGTTAACATTATGTATTAATGAAACCAGTATCAGTTGTATATTTCATTGTGTACAAAAATATCAAAATTTCTTGAATTGTAGTGTAATTAAGGTCTATGCATTGTACCGTCTGTCAATAAAACGAATTAAAACTCGCAATTCACGTATATAACGTGAATATATTTCGATTCAAAATTAATTTTATATACTGCGATAAGTTACACTATTTTGGAATTTGTTGATAGTTTTAAGATTACTAACACCTAACGTATTTATTCCATGTACTCTGTCCTGGCCGGAGCTCCAAACATTTTTTAACATCTCTTTTATAGCTACTCTTTTAAAGTTTGAAACATAAATATGTACTTGTTGATTTATTCGAATCGTTAGGTAATATCCAATAATTAAAAGATTATGCAGAATATCGTACATAGCCAGTATACCAAAATGAAAAATTTACTGGGGATTCCAAGGAACGTACGAGATAGAAACAAGGTCGAAGTTCGTCCTTTATCCTCTCATATTAACTACTACACGACGCATAAAGGCAAACTACTCGTAATTCGAAGCATCCTAATGACGTAGTATTATTTTTTCATTCTGTCAGTAAATCGATATCACAGATTTTATTTTTCATAATTGCGTGGCATTATTACGCACTGCGGTTTAAATATTTCCGTCAACCTAAATGTATTTTCTCTTCATTTGGTTTCGGTCGGGTTAATGCCATGATGCAAGTTATATTTATTTTCCTCTTAAAAATTTTAAATGTATCTAATAATGAGGCTACAGATAAAAATATCTGTAATAAACGAAATGGTAAAGACCAGGTTTCGGTCTTTAGGTCAAGTTGATTAGTAACTTGCTAGCCAAATTTCAGTTTATAGACCATTCGGTGATACAGGCAGCTTTGTTTACGAGCAGGTCCCTGATTGATGGTCGGTGGCTGGGTCAAGGGCTAGTTCACTCGATTTAATTTGGTTTTTATTTAAGTGGCCCCTTGCTTCTTGCAACTTTTTTTTTTATATATTCTATGTATATAATATATATATATATAACTTGAGTTTTTGAGAAGTTTGTCTGGTGCCTAATTTGGTCAAAACAAACGTGTGATAAGATTTTTAAATGCGATCGAATAGCAACCCTATTTCTCACTCTCTCTTTATTTACTTTTCTCTTACGCAATAAATAACTGACCATTTAAATATATGGCGAGTAAGTCTTGCAGTTTTATTATGTTTTTTTTAAATTATTATTTCATTATTTGTATATTTTGTTTGGAGTTATGAATAGTTTGTTTGGAGGTTGCATGTATGCCTGCCATGTAGTAAAAACTGATCCAGATCGCTCTCATTTAAGATAAACAAATACAGAGTTCTTGTGTATGCTATATAGAAATTTACAATTAGAAAAGCTATTCAATAGTATGTAATAGTAGAAAAGCTTCCAATAAGTAAATTGGAAGTTTTTATCTCTAGTTCATTTTCTAATATCGTTCCATTTAACCCTTGCTTCGGACTTGATGATAACATTCCACTTACCTCGGTTATGCTTCGGTTATCCCACAAATCGATTAGGAGATGTCATCCGCACAATAGGATATTTTCTTGAACGATTCAATTTTTTACAGAAGTAGGAAATATTGAGCTTATTACGTAAATACTACTTTTATATAGGACCCTGCTACCCATCGAAATAGAAATAAGAATAACGATAAACTAATTGAGATGTATGTCTGATCGACCTAATCTCAGCGGTGAAAAGACGGTAACTAAACCCGAAGTCGTAGCTACTAGTAAGTCCTACTATCGTTTTCTGCATCTGCAGGGCTACCAGCTAGAATTAGGCATGAAAGAAATTATAACAAGAGCAAGCAAACTTCGTTTCGTTTTAACGCTATAACGCTATGAAAACGCAGGTATTGTGACCATTAGAATTTTTCTTTAAAATTCGTAGTATCATGTGATAATGAGGATCATAAACGTTTTATGGAAGGGTTTTAGAAATATAGAAAATACGCACTTCTACTAAATTCAAATAACAAAAATTATAATGTTCAGTCTATATTTTATTATAAAGTATTTATAAGTAAGTATGTAATACAAGTAATCTTGTTTTAAGAAGAAACCCAAAGCTTTAAAAGCAAATAAAAAAGGAAACAATAACGTCCCTTAAGTCGGCTTTGCTGTCAACTTGAGAATTACATTAATTAAGATGAATTGGTCTCCTAGCAACTTACCCACTTCCCGCAATTTAACTGAAAGTATCGAGAAAATAAAGAAAAACAAAGAACTTTCGTGGTTCTTCTCAAGGGATTGCCTTGAGAAGTACCACGAAAGTTTTTAAATTTGATATTTGCTTTTAAAATTGGAAACAAGTAAATAAAGTAGATTTCAGACTACGTTAGTTAAAAGCTTTGTTTTGAGGTGTGGGTGAAGATCACGTGTTACGAAAATATTACAGTTGTTAGTTGTACAAGAGTGCAAAGTTGCATTTTAACCGCGTGCTCAATTTATTTTGATGATCGAGCATGCGAAGGAGTCTAAAATTGAATCACGAGCGCAGCGAATGTATCATAAAATTAGAATCCTGAGCTGACGCTCAGGAATCAAAAACGCAAGAGGTGAAAAATCTTTGCACTCAGAGTGCAACACGTAACTTATCATCCCACGTAAGTGAGGAAAAAACAAAATGAAAAAGAAAACATTTACAATCACAAGATATTTTTAAGTTCCCATAGTTTGAAGTAATGGCGCGCGCAAATCTAATTATAAAAAAAGTACACCAAGAAGATTTCTAATCTGAATTTCAACAAATTAAAAAACGTTGTATGATATATTCGACACGATAGAGGAAGAAGTAAATAGGTTTAATATTGTTTTGAATTCACTAATAAATTTAGATTTACTTTAGAGGATAGAAACGGCTTTTGCAGTCAGATATCAAAGAGCAAAAATACTTTTTCCGAGATGGTGGGATGAAAAAGTATTGTGTAATATGTTGCATTATATATTGCTGTGGTGTTAAAAGCCTATGTCTAATGTTTTTTTTCTGCGCCTTCGTAAACCTTCCTTCCTTCGTAACCTTCGTCCCTTCCTTATACCCAAAAGTTTTAAAGAAAGCCCATGTTTTTATGGATTGTACTAGGTGCAGCTCGCGATGATTTGATCATCCCACAGTAGGTATTACCACAACACTGTATTATTAATAATATGTTTATACTTATAAATAATGTAGCTCTCTATTGGTCAAATATTTTTTTGTTTTGTACAGAAGATAAAAGCGTTTGACTGCAACTCGCCTGATGTGAAGCGACGATGCGGTACGCCTGCCTAGAAGAAATCAATTCACTGGCGACTTGAGAAACCTACATAATAGCTATCAGGCAATAGAAAAGCCGGCAGCGAGTTCAAAAATCTGGCAGTTCGCACAATCAAAGAACACGCTAACCAATTAGTGGAGATAAATTTACTTCTTCTACATATTTTATACATCTTGCGTTACGTAAATCATCAGTAAATTATAAAGCATTTTACGCACTCATTTTTTTCGAAGCATTTTTATCGAATCGTTAATGTTCACCAAACAAACAGAAGCTCTCAAGGAAGTTTGCCGTGAAAATATAGGAGATTATTCTACGAAAATAACAATGATAAAACATCGTAATTTTCCTGGAATAATCTCATAAACTTTTAATTTCTGTTTTTTTAACGGAGTTGGATGATTCTGCCCTAATAGGAAAAGTGCGCGGCTCTTCCCGGAGTTCTCCGTGCTAAAAGTGTAAAACACAAATGTAAATGGGCATTAGGTTTAAATTATATTTATGGCTTTTAGTAAGCAATCACGTACAAGGTAAGTAATATTATTAATAACCGCATGATTAGCTTCATATGCCTACAGCTAAAATGAATCATTGCATTGGGCGTTGCTTACAAGTTATAACGTTTGTTTTTAACTAACATAAAAAACATTAATGTTGTCATGTCTTATAGATCTACATTAGGGTACATATATGGTTTGATTTGTTAGTCTTTATCATGAACAAACATATAGGTATATCTAGTATAAAAGTACCCAGAGCTTTTGTACCTCTTTCTGTTGTAGGTATTTATTACCAGATGTTCTGTTTTTGTAGTGCAAAATATAGAGTTTTGTAATTGTACAAAACGAAATTACTCTTTATGAATGAAGGAATTGACTACTAAAATTTTGCATCAAAATATTTCTTGTAATTCCTGATTAAAAAATCAAACGTGATCGATAAAATAAATAAATACGGGTGATGTTTAATATTGGTGTACGAAGTAAACAAGAAAGAAAGAAACATTATAAATAGTTTTAACTAATATTATATGCCATTTTTTAAATCATTTAAAAACATATATTACTAACATATGTAAGTCACACGAATTAAGTAAATAATTAAACAGGTCCTGAGGACATATCTAAACATATGTCAGCCAAAATAATAATTAAAAATTTAAAGAGCGAAGTACTGGAGCTATAGAGCACATTATATTTAATCATTAAAAAAATACTTACAGCTGCTTGAAACATGACATTCATTCAAGACACACTGGTAGATTATCCAGGATTCCAGTTCAATCATGGTAGACGCCGTCATTTTCACAAAAATATTCAAATTCACACAAGTCAATAAATAAACTGGAGTAAATTTTTATTTTCACTCCCGTGTAAAAACACTCCCTCTTATTATTAACGTTCTATTCTATAGTAACTAACACAGAATAGATATCTTTAGTTATGGTTTTTCGAAATTCAAATGTAAATAATAATATTCCCGCAATTTTGAACGAGGAACGTTGTTTTGTTGTGATCGCCCACGGTTTCCGAGCTGAATGATTTGATTGGGTTTCCAAGCTGCACAGCGCGCCCGTCAAGTACCCGGAAATTGAATAAAATGCTGCCAGCATAATAAAATGTATTTCCCAGCCTGTCTTATAAATATTTATATTTTGTAGTGTACGCAATGAATCGGCTCAAATTGGCCTAATGCGAGTTGGACTCGCGCACAAAGTTTTCCGTACCATTAGCTAAACAAAATTAGTTCCAGTTTTTATCTGTTTCGAGCAAAAAACTGCAAAAATCACGTTTGTTTTTTGAATTTAGAGAACTCCAATTTTTTTTTAATTTTGAATTAATATTTTTAAAGAAATTATGGAACTAAATATTCCGTGAATATTTCAAGCGTTTACCTGTTGCCATTATTGATATAAATCACGTTTCATGTATGGGAATGCTCCTCTTATATTTTATTTTGTTTTTGGTACCTTTTATAATAATGAAATAAATCATCTGTAAAAATTTCAACTGTTTAGCTATCACGGTTCATGAGATACAGCCTGGTGACAGACGAACGAAAAGACAGTGCAGTCATAGCAATAGGGTCCAGTTATTGCCCTTTGGGTACAGAAACTAATATTCGAATATTGACTATATTGTGAAAGAGATCTTGAATATCATTAGACTCAAAAAAATCAAGTCCATAGCTTCTCTATTTACCTACATTGGGCTATATAAATATAACACTCCTGTGTAGAGACCATGTGCTTTTGAGTCACTGTATTTGCATATTTTAAAATACTTTTCATCATCTTTATTGTCACTTACCCCTTGCCCCTCTAGTTCCCAACCCTTCCACCTAGGCGAGCAGCTGGCGACGTTCTTGCATACTAGGTTCTTTATAGAATTAAAAGAAAAGCGTACAATGCATATATATATATATATATATACAACCCTAACAAATTATTGTGGTGTCATATCCTAATCAGTTTTATTTCCCAGCCAAGCTAGTATAAATTATTTTTCTGGCAACTATTCGCGTAGACATTTTGAAGTGTCTGGGAGTATCTTCCCCCGCGTATGTAAAAAAGTAACTTCAGCTTCAGCTAGCTTCTGCAGCGTTGTATAAGTATCTGCTTAATGTGTCTTACTAAGACTAATCGTGTAATAATAGTATTTTATTAACCGTCAACAGCTCGTTTATTTGCATGACTATAAAGTGTTAGCTACGTATAAGAAAAACGTAGTTTTCATATTTACTTTCAATCTCTATAGTAGCTATTAAATAATAAATATTTTAGTATTAAGTCTCCACAACTATAATAAGTTCATAGTGAACTAATACCTATGCACAGTCTCATGACTATTGTATGGTCGTGCCGTCGTGACACATTCTATTCTCTGCCTTGATATTTTATGACATGTTTAACTGTTATTCTTCATTTAACCTGACGCTGGAAAATGCAAAATCTTTATGACGCCATACAGAAGAGAAAAATAAAGAGTGTTCCTATATGAAAAAAATAATATTTATCATAATTTCTTTAGTTGAATAACGGTTTGGTGTGATTTAGACATTAAGACCCAAATAAAAATCCACAACGCTTAACTAGTGAGACTGTAGAGTGAGAATTTTCGCCATAACTTTTTTATTACACATGTAATCAAGAACAATGTCCAAATAAGAATCATAGAATAGAAACGATCCCAAAGAAGGTGTTTGAGTGAAACTTGCTTTTTTTTCTGTGTATCAAGAACTCGCTCGGATGTAGCGCAAGCTAAAAACAAAGAAATGATCATTGCTCTTTCATTTTCTTGCGGAGATAAATCATGATTTTTGAAGGACGTGCCGGAGGACATTACTATACATTGCATAAATGTCAATGTCAGAATAGGTGCCAGTTTTGACAACTGACAACATGTGCACAGCTAACTTCAGTTCAGTCTATAACTCTGTAGTTCCCGTCTTTTCTTGATGTTGTGAATGTGTTTGTATTCGCTTGTCGAAATTTACAAGTGCTTCGCACGGTGGAAAGTGGTTTTATTTGTAAATATTGCAAAACTGTAAATATCTTACGTTACTCATTCTGAACTAATCAGATTAGTAATTTATTGCTTGTGGAAGTGTTTTATGGATAATAACACTTTTCAGTGCCTTTTATAGTCCCTGTTTAAAGGTAAGTTTATTTACGTGTACATATGTTATTCGAAACACCTGTCCATTGAGACGTAATTTTTATGCAAATATATTTGGTATATGAATATTTCGGTAGCTATGTACTAATTAGTGTTTCGTAATGTTTCGTGCGATTACTTTGGGTGCTGTTGTGGTAAAAATTTGGCGTGCTGCGCTATTTATTGTAACCTTGGGCGAGCTTCGTAGTGTCATCGTTTAATTTGGCCATACGCCCCAGCAGTGTTTATAAGGCAGAAATATTTTCTTTGTTTACCAAAATCATTGCAGGTATTGCGGGTTTGCGATTCCCTACCTTAAAAATATCGAAACATTAATTATCCTCAAAACTTATGATGTATTAGTACAACATGTAATATAGATAAAGGTAACTGGCAAAAAGTTTTTGTGCATATCACTTAATATTTACCTAATACACTAAAAAGTAAACATACGTGAGACAGCATAAATATATATTTTTTGTTGAATTTATCTCCATTTCCAGTTAGTAAATAACTAAAACAACTTTATTATCATCATTTTATATACAGGCATATTTATCAGATGATAAGAGAAGCAGGAGGTAGACCACATTTAAGGAATTTGTGTGATCTTGAGTAATTTGATATTGAACAATATAATATAATAATGGTTAACAAGTTTGTAAACCATGGTTATATTGTGGTTTCAATTGTCTGTGTCTGGGTGTTTATTTTATATATAAGTATGTATATATGTATTTCTAAGTATGTATATCAGTCATCAGGTTACCATAGCACAGACTTTGCCTAGTTTGGAACTTGAAGATCTTTGTGTGGATGATTTCCATATTATATTATTATTAAATTGATATGAGTGACTCGCATTACCTGGTGTTACCAACAGTCTGGTTTGTTGCCTACTTACTGTTGTCAGAGATGGCTACTTCAGATCCCCTTCATTATACTTTTCTTACTACCCAATAGACTTCTTTCTTTCACTCATTCTTCTTCTTTATCTCTTCTTTCTTTCTCTTTCTTTTATGGTTCTTTGTCTCATTTGCTTTTCTTTTCACTCTAGTGGTAGATACATTTTAAAATAAATACAAAAACAATTAATATAATGTATATAATTATTACATAATATTAATTATATAATTTTGAGTAAAATACACTTAAGACTGTTGTATATATATATACTTAACAATAGAAAAGTTGATATCCAAGTTGGACTTACAATAGAGTTGTAGATATGATAGCAACCTTACCAGCTAGCTAGCTGTTAGCTAGAGTTTTTAAATAGGGCACATAGCTATGTGCCCTATTTAAAAACTCTATAAGATGAGCATAATCTGTGAGCCTTTAAGTGAGCCAGAACAGGCCCAAATGCTAAATGTTCGTAGAACTCTTACACCAAGCTTCATCAAGATGCTGTAGCTGCAAACTACCAATCTGTACGCAAGTATAAATTTCTTGCAGCCAAACACCCATAAATGCAAACTGACAGTTGTAGAACATATTGCCGGACTAAAAGCAGAGACATTTTGCTTACTCGGTCAATGAGTAGTTCCAGAAAGCCAGGATGACATTTGTACAAGCATTGATGGTCAAAATCATAACCCTTTTTATAGTTGAGTAAAAATGATCAATGGATCATTTTTAAGAAAATGTTGGCAATTTATGGTTATGGTAAATGTACCAAAACCATAAATTTTCTGTACAAGCAAGTGATAAGAGCAATCAGCCATTGATACCATGTGTCACACAACTACTACACTATTTGTTATATTACTCATGTATTTATCATATAAATAGCAAAATGACTGAGGAATTCAAAACGTTAGTTAACTATTTGTGCTGATAAGGTAACATCATTTTTCTATGTATTTGTTACTTAATTTGTAATTTTTTATTTATTTTAGGTATATGTCTATATGTTTTCTCTGTCTTTAAAAATAAAAGGAGGGAAGAGAAGCCTTTGCCTAAATTTTATAGTGAAAAACGTACAATATATTCACATAAACATTTTAGTAAAAAAAGTCTAGAGCAAATAATTATTATGACATAGAAAAGTCGCCTTATATTTTATTTTAATTACTTGCAATTATTGAGCCCGAGCTTTACATAGTATTTATTGTATTCTGCAGTTAACCCTGCTTAACAACCTATGTTTAATATTTTCAACAACATTGTGCTTATTATAAACTCAGGATCTTATTCTATCTATGGAAGAGTTAGACCATTTTACAAGAAAAGGCATTTTGTCTTTAAAATATCAGATCCACATAATTTACAATACATGATGTATCAAACAAGATGCTAGCACCTGTTTGTGCCATTCCATGTTATTATACAAAAGTGTAGGCAGTTTGTTTGATATTCATCACTAATAACATTAAGTTATGCACATTGCAACAAAGAGCAGCTGGTAACACCATCTCTTTTATTCTGAGTGTTTTTTTTGTTCTGTAGCCTGTTGGTATTGGTATGTGTAATATGACACCACTACATTTTCTAAATGATCTTTGTTTTAACTTGCAATTTATTCCTATACATGCATTGTCAATATGCTTTCATTACACTTGTTGTTCATATAGTATTATCATACCTATATTATTAATTGCATCTTTTTGGACTTATCTTATGGGATAAGAAAGGGGCATGTCAAGAGCACTGAAACAATCACCAAAGTCATGGTGGTTCATCAGACAAGTTATTACTTAGATCAGAGAGAATGAGATATATGATCCCACCAACGAGGCTAGAGCCGGTATAATGAAGCATCTCTTCAACTCTTATGTGTTGTACTGTAGGGATAAGGACAATTGTCTTTCAGTATATGACTGCTCTAACAAATTATTATTCACAATATTGAAGTATGTGTAGATCAATCTTTTAAGCAAATTTCTTGTAGTGTTTTAATAGTAAATTTTTATTTTGTTTTAGATTTAGATAAACAAAGATATAAATGTAAACACAATTATTTTTCTTGTGCTTATTTCTACATTTTTACCAGAACCGAACAACATTGGTAACATTGCCAACAACTAGAACCAATCAATACAGGAAAACTATTACTCTTGACCATAAAACATACCGTAACATTTCAATGAAAAACAGCCGCATGCCGATAGCCAATTACGACTTTCACTCACTAATACAGGCAGTGTACGATATAATGACAATTTGTAATTACAATAACAATGGATCGAGACATTGTGTTTGGGAAGCTAGGCGTTCTGTTGTTCACAGGTACATTTGGAACATAGACCTAACCCTGTGTCCCAACAGCTAAATCTTATAGGTATACTGTACCACCGTTAACAAAAAATAGTATTTGCCATGGTATCATCGATGTAATGATACTGGGGCAAAATAAAATTGCCTTGGTACCATTGATGGTACAATCTAATGGTACCACGGCAAATAAACGTAGTTTTTAAAAATAAAAGTTTTGCCATTTGAATTTATTTTTCAAAATATGTAGAGGTTCTCATGTTGACGGACTATTTATATATAAATGTTCCTAGATTTCCTGTGACGCCTGGATCGACATAGGAAATATTTTTTTTGTTTCAATGGGTAAAGTTGACAAATGGTTCCTTTTTTATTAAAATCGAGAGAAGTGTACCTATAGGCGCCTGCCAAATTAAAGCTGGTTGTCCCTCTCTTAAAGTATAGCTTCCTGTATTTCTAAACTATACAATTGAAATGGCTTGCAGGAGACCGAATTACGAACTTCTGCTTGGAAATAAAACTGTTATCAACTTGGTTGTTTGTTATCGCTATCACCTCTGTTTAACTATTTAGTAGAAACGCCATTTCTTCTAAACTTGGTAAGTAAGTATTCGAAAGTTAAAATAAGATTTTACTTACAAAATAGTTCTACAAACTCTAGCGAGTGTACGCGTCTCAAAACAAAAATCGTGGCTCATTTCCTGACTGGTGGATCGAGTATCATGTCTTAAAGCCATAAGACTTCCCTTCCTAACGTCTCACTCACGACTTCGCCTCGTATAGTATGTAAGTAACGTTTATTCGAAATCGATATCCGTAGCTCTACTAGTTTTGCTAAGTGAAATCGAAGTTCCGCGAGTGTTGGTATATTACTTCACTTTTGGTTTCTAATTGTGTGTCTTTTTTTGACTCGCTATATACGACCTTGAAGAATAAATATTTGTAAGATATAATACAGAACCATATCTATGAAATGCATTTATTCAAATTCGGCGAACTAGGTTTTAAGACATAAAATTAGCATTACATTAAAGTTATTTTACACGCAATATTCCCATACGTCTACTTGAATGCTAGGCTGCTTGACAGGTTTAAAATTTCGTTAACCCGACCTCCATCACAATAGGGCAAGCCCTGCGGTTTGGTTACATGACGCAAGCAAAGCGTGTAATATCTTTGAAACACGCGTGGAAAGTCATTCTGCTACCATCACGGTTTGACGTACCACTATCGTTACAAAAGAAACAATTATGTCCATAACCACGCACGTTCCATATATTTACAATTTACTACAGTTAAACTGTCATAAAATCATCACTTTGGCACGTGATCGGTGCCCAGCTACTCAAATACTAATGAGGGATTATTACTAATAATTTAGGACTATAATATAAACTCTGCCGCCCTCCGATTATTATTCAACGCCAATGTGCTAAACGGCTTAAAAATGTAACCGGTTTGGCTTTGCTTTAACGGAAGCTAATTAAAGAATTCGTATATGGTTTGGTTCTTCAAAGAAATCAACAGCACAACGTACTTTTAATGAAGGAAACAGCACAAAATGCCGCTCCGGTTCTAATCAAAGTTTGCCTTACAACTTAGCTTAGAAATCTCATTTTCCGTTTCTGTCGGGTAGGATCTACCTACGTGTACCGTTGAATGAGGATGACTATAAAAGGTGTTTCGTGGTCTCGTGTCGTATTACTTGTGCTTATTGTTGTGGGCTAATTAAAGGGATCAAGGTTGAATCCATGAATGGATATAGGTCTGCCCTCGAGACCCGTTGGCGTGTAGTTTTTCGCGTTAGTGAGTTAAAAGTATAGTTTATTAGGGACAGGACATTTCAAGATTAGTCAAAAATAAAAAAGACCTTACTTCAACTACTTATTAAAATATTATAGGCTGATGTAAATTAAGCATGTATGTAACTAAAACAAATTAAATAACATAAATCAATAGAATACCTAGAAATATCTAAAACACAAGTGAACAAAGGCCGGAAAAGTAACCTTCAGCATTTCTAATCAGTTAATCTGAAATTACGTCGCCTTAATAAGATCAAAGAGATAAATTAGTATGGCAGTATATGCCTGCTTGGTTTTCAATTATTATATATCGCATTGAATAAGTACATAAAAATACAATATTTTTGGATATTAACAAGAACGTTTATTCTTAGTTATTTTAATTTTAATTATTCGGCATACTTAGATTAATATTTTTTTAAGAATATTATTTAATGCTCTTGATACCCTTAATTTATTTAAAATGTCTGAAAGCATTGTCAACCTGTTTTCATTTATACTAAGACCTTTTCAGAAAACTTTATTTCTCCCTCAACACCAATTTACCCACCTAAAAGAAAACAAAATGTACACTTCTAATGTGCGTCTGGTTTCTTGACCTTTCAGGTTTATTACAAGGAAAACAATTTTACGCGGCCGAGACGTCTAATCTAGATTCATTTCCGTGTTTATAATCTCGAACATTGACTGTTGTAAATGATTCAGCAGCAGCTTGCAAACAGCCTGGAAGAGCCTGTTATCTCTCACAAAATGATGCGAACGCGACATCGGCATAAGATAAATGGGATGTTTAGTCAATATTAACAGACTACACATAAGAAAGATGTATTTACATTCTATACCATACATACTGCAGTTGTATTTATAGCGAGTCTGAAATCGATTCTATCCTCTGACAATGAGTCATAAGTTATTTTATCGCGTGCTACCTTATCGCAACTCGTAATATTAAGTCAGTTGCATTATTTACGTGTATTTCCTCGGTTTAATTTGAAAACTATGAAGCCTTGACTTTGCTCGTTATCGTCTTAGAATCAAGAATTAACTTTTGTAGAATATTTCATTGTTAATTGAAAATATTTCAAACTGCGTTTCTTGTTACAGATAATAAATACATAGTGCTATTGTAAGGAATCAAGTAATAAATATTTTGTGGGTTTCGTAATATCCGATATCACTATTTATCGCCTACTATTCAGTATCGCAAAATGTAAAGCTAACTCGTAAGCAAATATTTCTGTACTTAATAAACATTAGAACGATAAGAACAATTTATTGATGACGCTAAAATATCATGTGCTAAACCACTAACTTAATTAATCAGTCGGCCTTTCTTCGACGATTTTGACAATTGCCGTGGCATAATGGTTAGCGCGTACGCATCAACTGCTTACAGTTCAGCCTTCTCGGCTAGCATAGCTGAAGAAATGCCAGTGCCAGATGTGAATGTGATAATGGTATTATTATTATCATAAAGAATGAACTGATGCAAGACGTGATAATTATATCACTAAACATGCAAATACATACTTACAAACTATTAAATATGGCGAGTGTAACTTTTTCGATAACAATCTCAGATTCCTGTTAAATTTAATTCAATTCATAGCAGTTATGCTTAAAACCAAGTACGATAATATAAAAACGACACTCATTTCGTCTCATTTGATTAGGTATTCTAATTAGTTAGTACTCAAGTAGGTAGTGTCGTTCGTAAATACGCGTCATTTTTATTACCATTTTGTCAAGATCTCTCTGATAGCGGTGTTGATTTGAAGTGTCGTATCAACCAAAGTGGACATCATATCGAAGGAATCTATTTAAAACTCGATGTGGGTGTTGGACGTGTCATTATTCCTCATACTTGTATTTCTGATCTAAATTCGTCATTTTAGTTGCTGGCAAGTCTTGCTGTAAACACAAGTGTATTTTTTTATTAGTTGTATGAGTAACTGAATTGTTCTTATGCGCAGTTGGCAGTACATTGCAAGTAAAGGATGTCCTTTCTCAATTGTTCCTCTGTCCCTCGACGAATGTGGTTGCAGTTGTAGGTATTCATTGTAAATGTCTCTTGTTTCAGGGTAACAAGCCGTGATGGTAATGGAAGCCGATCCTATATCAGGCAAACACACTGATGGTAAGTTAATAACAAAAACTTTAACTTCATAATCAATGTTAGGTCCAATTTCACAGAGAATATTACTCATCAGCTACTGAAGTTCATTGTTGACAAGTTCAATATTTTTTTTGCGATTATTATTTTCATTGAATATCATGTTTATGTCGAGTTGTACGGTACTTTGTCCTACATAATTAACCTTGCACGTGTTTACATTACAAGGCACGTGTTTTATTTGTCATTTACATATTTATGTTAACTCTATGATGTTAATGAACATGAAATACAAATTATTTTTACCTAATATTATCTATGTTGTTTTGATATTGTCCATTATTTTGGAAGTCATTTGCATTGAGTTAATATGCAACTATTATAATATACCCAAGCTTTAGCGAGGGGGTGGGAGTAGGGGTGGAGGGACCCTATGTAACACGATATACTCAAATTTGCTATGGTATCAAATTAATGACACCTCTAACATTTTTCCAAACATCACTGTTAACGACTGTCTTCGATTTTCCGTAGGTAATCGTAGTCTGATTTTGTTGTTATAGGCAGAAGTAGATAATAATACTGCTTACATAATTATAAGATTGGCCTCTTATATCAACAGAAACGTCTTAACGCATAGTTCGAAATTAAATATTTGAAGCAAAATCATTCTTTAACCCAAACTCGCTTACATTGATTTATTAATTTATCTACAAGCTTTGATAGACTTATCTTCGTGTACAGTGTAAATAGATTTTATATCAAAATCCTATTTCTCGTATATTTGCTCGGTTTAGGCAAATCTCAGTCCTCGCCCACGCAGGCGGAGTCGTTGCCCCAAATCCGATCTGATGTTGACTGGTTTCTAAAAATATTATACGCCTGTTACACTCGGGATGTTTGGTGCAAGTCATGATCTTATTTAATTTAATTCATTAGTATTTTAAATTATACACCTTGTGGATGTTACATCGTACCACAATATATTTAAACTCCTACTAAGATGCACACAGTATTTAGGGCTTAGATCTTAGTTTGGCACTGACGTTGTAATATGCCTTTAAAGTAAATTATCTTTATTAATATTGACTGTGTCTTATAAATAAACTTTCTGATAATAATTAATTATACTTAAGTCATTTATTATTGAATACAAGTGTTTAGAAGCGAATTCAAAGAAGAAAAATATTCTAACTGCACAAACTTTAGATCACTCGTAACGAGTGATACCGCAAGATGCAACCAGTGTATCGATGATCATCTGCAAATTAAGACAAATCTAATGACACCTCGCTCATCAAAATTGGTCTACCTGTTTAAAGTTTGACATGCATATACATCACATTCAAAACAACATACACCCGAAAAAAATAACCCTCATTTTGGGTAGTAGAAACAAAATCGAAACGATTGAAAAAAAATTGGAATCGCTTTTTTTAAATAATATGTTTTACTGAAGCCGGTTTGCCTTTTAACAGTTTAGGTACTTGTCTTCTAACACCTAAATTTAACTTGACATTAAATAAAGGCAAAAACATCTGCTGAAAGTTATGGATTGTTTTTTACAGTCAGTTCTAAATTAAAATGCTCAGAAATCATGGAAATGTAAAGTAGCAGTGTATGAAATGTTACTAGACTGGATGATCACACAATTATAGATTTTTTTTAAATCTGTATTATTTACCTTGATTCCAATAACTTGGACCCCAAAAAGGGACAAAATGTCTGGATTGTAGCAAACCGCTCGTTCCTTTGAAGTTTTATCATTGATCCAACGCCGCTTCTTGTAACAAGGTTCGTCGTTGCAAAACATCTAAAAGATCGGGTTTTGATATTGCCAAAATAACTGAAATGAGAACATATTTTAAGATAGCCTAGTTGGCCTCGATCGTTATGAAATTCAATGATTCATGTGTTGCTCTGTCGATCATATTGTTTATGTTCTAGTTTTTAATGATCAGCGAGACGGATTGACGGCTATTGAATGTTTTCTTAGCCGATATTTGGCGTGGTGGACTATGACCTACATCCCCCTCAAAGGGTGACCCGTGCCCAGCAGTGGGACGTGTTGTATGTGTTGATACGTAATATAATTAGCCTAGTTTCGTATTTATCGTTTCATTCTGATGAATTCATAATATGTTCTAAAGTAATAATAGAATCAACAAGATTTTTCTTGCCCTTGATCTGTGAACAGTAGGGACAATGAAATTTGCTGTTAAATTTTCACTGCTCATATAAACCGATTGAATATTTATTACTGACATTGCCTTTACAGCTATTTTAACGCGCCAATTTTTAATATTTATAAACGGCTAAAAATAGCCACCATATTAAAATTAATTATTAAAATCGCTACTTTTCCAATAAATACACAGACAGAGACGCCCTCGACACGAAAAAAAACCCTCTTATTTATTTGTTATGATTTAGTTGTTTTAACAACTGTCGCTTTGTTTTATCAATTTTAGCCATATTCCTTTTGTCTTTTTTATCTCCGACATAACCATGCTAGCGAACTTCAAGTAACTAAAAGAAAACTCTGCTCCGAAAACTTTTATGACTTTCAGAATTAGCAGGGATCTACTGATTTCCATATTGTGAAATCAAATATTCCTAATTCATTAATGTATCACGGAAACCAAATGTAGGTTTAGCTTCCTGCAGTGGTCCATTGACTATAAGCCATTGTGATCGTCGGCGCGACGTTTCGCTCCATTGCATAGCTATCATTGTACAGATGTTGTTGTGATAGCGAAACTACTATTGTTGTGTCTGCTGGAGTGCGCTTGCTTACGGACTTGTTACCCGACTGCGAAATAAAGAGGGTTATGTTTTTCGAGTGTATGTACCTATGTATTTCTTTGGCGCGCCCTAGAGCCTGAACAGCTTGTCGTATTTTGAGTGAGTGAGTGGTGTCAATAGATTCGTCTTAAGTCTTGAGAGTGACCACTGAGTACATCCAAATTAAAAAAAATAAAATTAGAGATGATACACAGGTTTAATGATTTAGCAGTCGGGTTTTTTTCGAACTCGCTTCTAACCCCTAAAGTGTATAGCATGGCACGTTATATATTAGGCATATGTACTTAGTTTTAGTATGTCATCATATGTATAATGTTGTTGTATAATCTATCTTTCTTCCTTTACCTTATAAAAGCGAAAGGAGAATTACAAATTGACGTAAAGTTTCAAAAACTACCTACATGACTTATTATTTTACTTGTTATTGACTTATGTATTTTATTTACATCAATAAATAATCTGTATCTGTATTAATTGAAATTTAGCAGGTAAGTACTTAGTTAAAAGTGGAGGAGTAAGCTAAGAACGGACTTATCGACTGTTTTCAATTAAGGATAGTTTCATAGAATAAATGGGAAGTATCCAATTTTACCTGCAGGTTGTAGTTAGTTTATATAATTTATGTTAATTTAGTCCACAATTCCGATGAGTTGAGATCCTCCTCCTTTTTTTGAAGTTGGTTAAAATATACTTCCACGCAGTCTCTTTCGCTTACTCGAACGGGGTAACTCAGTGTGGGCGAATTGCACATTTTATACAGTTTTCGTGGTCTATCTATTGTTGAATTGTGTTGCAACTATAGCATTGTGCCACCTGTTGAATGAAGTGCAGATAACGCAAGTTTTGTCTGTTTATACAAAAAGTAACTCAATGAATACCTACGGAACGTAAATATGATCGCCCATGAATAAATTGCTTTTAGAAATTAAGTAATGGTTAATTATTTTTCGTACTTTAGATCTGCTTCCCTATCGAATAGGCTATCTAATCGTAACTAACTGAACTCAAAGAAGATGGAGGATTCTGAAAAAAAAACACTTCTTATGCCACTTATGAATACGAAAATATATGTATCCATTTCAGAACTGTTCAATTGGTTAGCTTCGCAGGGCCAAATAGGGTCGAAAATTATACTCTAATATATATCTTTGATAATATTCTACTAGCTGCGCTCTGTAGTGCACCGCGGAATGATTTTTTTTTCTAGTTATAAATATAACCTGTTTTACTCAGTGATAATGTAGCTATCTAAAGACAAAATAATATGGTTTTAAGAATACTTATTATATACATTGACGATTCCTTGTTATGAGTGGTGTAATAATACGTCGCTAGAATGAACCTACGTAACTTGACTCAACGATTACCTCTACCCTTATGATTATATTATTAGTGTTGCCATTGTTTGATAAAGAGGTAAACTCCAATGAATGTGTAATCATTGCTGTTAATTCTATCCGGTCCCAAATTACGTACTGTTAAATTATGCCTTAGTAAGGGAACATAATTATTCGATATTTCAGGATAGTGGCAGTTAACTCCTACATAAATTAATTCTGACTAAATCAAGAAATTCCATCCATTGCTGTACGTTGGGCAACTTCACTGATACGAGTAGATTAATAATACAAAAGGAATCTTTATTTGTATCGCATATACCATGCTTCATTATATTCCTGGACCTTGAACGAGTAGTTTTTCTATAGAACGTCATTATCATCGTCAGCTTATTTTCGTCCACTGCTGGACACAAAGCCTCTACCAAGGCACGACACTCAGCCCTGAGTTACTCTTACCACTACCTGCTATACTATGTATGTACATCTTTGCTCAACCTACGTAGTCGCAGGGCATCCTACACTACGTTTGCTGGTTCGCTTTCTGCATACTATAGAACATACCTTTAAACAAAGAACTCTTCAATTGTTCTGTTTAGTTGACATTTCCAAGACTAGTAGATTTTTATAGCCACGAAAATGTTGCGAAGTATAGCTGACAACTCTTAAATGTCATAAGTAAACGCAACTCTTTGTTCAGGAAATGTTCCAGATCACCGTCACATAACGTCCTTTGCCCAAAATAGATCCCCACGCGCTCACCCAAACATTTACTGAATCAGCATCTAAAAATAAACCGTATGTCCGTTGTGTAAAGAATGATTTTCGTTTTATTACAAGTGTAAATTAAAGCAGCTGAAATCAGCGCGAGTCATATTTATTGACTGGGCATAAGTTAATATTATAATATAATAAGCTTAAACGTTGACAATAAGCAATTGATCCACATTAAGTGCAGCAAACCATAATCTATACTAAAATTAAATTAAAGATGTAAGAGTTTTTAGAAAGTGATATCTTGGACAAATCAATCAAAAATTTTGAAAATTCTTTCTACAGTAATAAACTTCTCGTACTACTCCCGAGTGACATAATTTTATTGTAATTAATAATACTGTTAAAGCGAAATAAGAATATTTGTATAACGTTAGACGCCCAGCAAACAGGCCACAGGTCGGCTAATTTGTGTAATAAAGTAACATGCTTCTAGGACCTTACCTTGCCGTTGTCCTTAGCGCGATCCCGTTCAAGCTGGGCGACCGCGTACTCGTATCGTATCGACATTATGCTAAGGCAACTAAGTAATACTACTGTAATGTGTGCTGGTACTTAAGTTAGGAATATATTTTTGATTTATATAGCTATGATTTATTAGTGTTCAGGTCCAAAATTTAGCAAGGCGTAACTTTAAGCCTTAGTCCAAAATTTGGAATTTGTGTTTATGTTGAATTTTTGTTATGTATGTTTTCGTAAAGTTGAATTATTTGAATATGTTTTGATTTCCTATAATGTTGAATTCTCGTTTGATTTGTATATGTGTCTATCGAGACAACTCAGAATTAGTATTTTTTTAATGGATTCATTGCATTTTTCTGTGTTTTTGCAGATAGAGTGCATAGTGCATCGCTAAAGGCGAGGGCTGGTGGTGACGTGATGCCGGAGCGTTCAGTCAGCACCATGGACCTCAACACCTTCTCAGCTCCTTCGAATCTGGTGCTGACTCCGGCACCCGAATGTGAGTTTTATGTATAGACCAGCGGCTGTCAGGGTTGCTCAGGATATAAAATAGAATTTAAAGAAGTGTTAAACTTTGAACTCCCATTTGACCCCCCGTAGGGGTTAAATTTCCAAAAATCCTCTCTTAGTATCCCTACACCCTATTATTCATAAACCTACCTTACAAACTTCTTGTCTCAAAGATCTGCAGTTTAGTCTCTGCGTTTATTCCTAGCGAATATCATTACTTTTTTATTACAGATATCTAGACGCATAGTTGAATACACCGTTTCTAGGCTTTTCATGTTTTATTCCTGTAGTAGGAGTGTTAGAAAACTTCTTACATTTACCTTGCTTTTCGTAAAAAGTGACCAAATGAGGACCTCTGAGGTTGAGGGTAATCAGAGAACGGAACACCCATCCGATAACGTACAAGAAGACGCAGGTCCAGGGCAGCTGTGAGCCATTAAGAAAGGAGAGCAAGAGAGTAGGAGTGTAAAACTTAATTTATTATAATTTTTTCCAGGCCGCAAGCTATCTCGAGGCATATCCCGTGCGACTGACAACGAGGGCCTGGTGTGGGCGCTCCGCAGCAATACTGACCCAGAGCCCGGCACGCTTAGCTCCGATCACATTCTACTGCTGCCTGATATATCCGTCTACCCGGAGGACTTCAGGTAAGAACAAGGAAAGTTTGACTACCATTATACTTTACAAGAAAGGTTGGAGAATCGGCTTTATACTTTTTTTGTAATTTGAATGAAAACAGTTAACGACGTAGATTCACCTTTATTTAAAATGCATAAAAGATTGTACTATTCAATAAATCTTGTTAAATACCATGTTGAAATTGGATTAAAAAATGACATTCATATTTATGTGCAGATATTACGACCGTCCGTAAAGGATTTTTATTAATTTCTAAGGTCTTTGCACTCTTGTTGTTGTTTAGACGTGCACAATCCTGACATATTCATAATAAAATGCATATTTTAACACCGCATGTGTCGGCATTAAGCCAATTAAAATTATTTATTCACACGCGAGTAAGGCTGATGACCTTTGTTGCTGTTTACCATACTTCATTAACCTTGTCATAGAAATCCGTCTGGTTCAATCAAGGATTAAAGAAGCGTAATAGTGATTCCTGATTCTATGGGTTCAATTATGGCTACGTAAATAAGAAAATAGAATGTCTATAGAGATCGGATATATTGTTACGGATCCCTACGGTTTGCGTGTCTCAACAACAACTTTACAAATTCGTTTTAAATTAACAATTATTCATATTAAAACACTCGCAAAAGAATATCAGATTAACACTCTATAATACAATAATTATTAATCAAATAAATTTTATTAACTATTTATACTCCGCAGAATTATGAGAAAAAAATTAAGAATTCTGCGTCATTAATGAAAATTGTATTTCTAGATCAAACAATTGTATTATAGAGCAAATTATTTATTGGGCAAGTTTTTTTTTTATATTCTATCACTAAAAAAAACCAAAGCTATTACAATTTGAATAATTCAAATCTTTTTTTCTTGATTCCAGAAAATTCCTTGAGAAAGACCTTCTCGAAACAGCAACATTAGTAACCCTAGAATCCGCGAACATCCTGAACTGGTGGCGGCACGGTCGCGTGCCGGGCGCGCCCAAGTTACTGCCGCTAGCGACATCCGGCGACGGGAACTGCTTGCCTCACGCGGCGTCACTCGCCGCATACGGCTTCCACGATAGACTACTTGCGTTGAGAACTAAGGTGCAAGCACTGCTTTGTGGAGAAATGGGAGAAAATATTACAAGTAAGTTAAACTTACATAATGTAGCTTTAGATAGATACTGGTTTTTATGTAACCTTCTCAAGCCGGCTACTGGCAGCCGTGACGTATGGGTTTGCAGTCCAGCTACGGAGTGAGACCATAAAGATTTTTCTTATTAAGCTCTCATCAATATCAAGAATATTCTAGAAGAAGAATAAGTCCAGTGGAAGAAGTCATTGACATCAGTTAGTACAAGTACACAATCCGATAAAAAATCCGGTAACATGTGAAAGTGTATTTGTTGGTTCCTCTCTTTCTCTGCAACCATGTGACGTATTGACTTGATTTTTTTGCAGAGATATAGTTTGAAATCTTTCACGTTAAATATGACGCGTGCGAATAGTTCATATTATATAATTAATTATATATAACTTATCAATGTCTCATAATACAAGCGTATCTTTCCCCCCTCCACAGAAGCGATCAAACGTCGCTGGCGTTGGTCTGAGAGTATATCCCTCCGCTCGGCCGGACTGTCTCCCAGTGAAGGTGAATGGGAGCGCGAGTGGAGCGACTGCGTGCGAGCGGCGAGCGCCGAGCCACACGCACGCGCCGCCAGCGCCGCGCCGCACTACCCGGGCCTTGAGACGCTGCACGTGTTCGCACTAGCGCACGTCATGCGCCGCCCGGTCATAGTGTTCGCTGACGTCGCACTTAGAGTGAGTATTAGGCCACAGCCTAGGATCTTATGCGTAAAATCAAATGGACCGGTTCTAGAAAACAGCGTCGCGGTGGCATAGAACGAGCGCCCGCCGCCGCTGCCCGCTAAATTTAAGGCTGAGGCCAAAAGAGCCTTATTATACACGTGCTAATTGAACTGCTAAACAATACCAGCTCCTAGACTGTTGTTAGTTATGGCACCGCGAAACATGAAGGTTTTTATGCCTTAGCCTTCAGTCCAAAGTCTATCAAAATAGTCGCACGTTTTTTTCATTGACGCCATATATAATAAATGAGTGAGTAATAATAGAAGCGCGAATAAAGATATTAGGTACTTATATCCATTCATTCTTAAAAGGCATAATCAAAATTTATATTGTACGTTAATGTACAAGAACTCCTTTAATTTGTGCTTTAAAATGTTTCTATGGCGACGTACGTTTATTCTTACCTGTTAATGTCGACTACAACTTTCCGATAACTCGAACGAACTATATAATAGTGTCTTTTTAAGTGTGCTAAAATATTTTCGTGCGTGCATTAACATTGGCGCTTACGAATTAATTGTGTACGATTATTTGCAGGATTTCCGCGGCGAGCCCATAGCGCCTATACCGTTCGGTGGTATCTACCTGCCTCTAGAGTTACCTCCGGAGCAGTGCAGCAAGGCGCCCATACTACTGGCGTACGACGCCGGACACTTCTCTGCGCTGGTGCCGTGCGAACCGTTGCCTAGCGACGGTGCGAGGGTGCCCTTGCATGATCGGGATAACCATGACATGCCTATCAGGTGAATATAGATAAAAACATCACTTCATCTACATATAACACTATTCGTAAAAATAAGACACATCACTAGTAGTGCATCTAATTATCTAATTTATCTATGCTATCTAATTTTGGCGGCGCCTTCGCGCATTCGAATCATCAGAAAATCAATTCGATCCCTCATTCAGTTGCTAAGGAGAAGAAGGACAAATAAACCAACAAATACACTGTTACCGTTATAATTTATCAAAAATTACTTACTCGACTGCGGCGCAGCGACTGGGGCAAAGTGGATTTTAGCCTTTGAAACAAGATATCGCCATTAGATCTGATCTTCTTCTAGTTCTCGCCAGTCGGCATCCTGAAGACCGCTAGCCAAAATTTTGCCAAATTCGAAATCCATGCTCGATACATTTCTAGTTTAATTTCCAGTATAGCAAATTTTTTTTTTATATTTTGACAGATTCAACGTAGACCCGGGCGAAGATTACCGATGGGAAACGGAACCGGACCAGAAAACCATAAATAACCTTTTACCGGACGAATTCCAACGATCGGCCATGTTGGCCGCTTACCTAGACTTGGAACGAGTAGAATGCATAACGACGAGCCAACCTTCAGAAGAACTCAGAAGAAGCTTAGACGCCCTATCTACCAAAAATTCCAAACAGATGAATTCTGTGGCTAAACAATTCGGCAGTATTGGCCGATCTATGAGTAGTAAGATAAAGAAGAATTTTGGGTCTATGGCTAAGTTGACCGGGAAGAATAGTGGGAGTCAAAGTAATCCGGAAGAGGGTTTTTTGAGGCGGGAGTCGACTTGTGAGGTGTTGTGTTGTAGGGTTTTGGCAGCGAGGGCGCCGGTGCAAGAGGAGATGGTAAAGAATTACTTGAATGAGGCTTGGATTGGGTGAGTTGTTGTTATTTTTTTATTTTGACTGACCTTATAAAAATATAATTTGATTTTTAATCAAAGCTTCTAAATTCGTCTAAATTGTTTATGAATCTTTCCCTATTTTCCAGCGATTTGGGTTTTTTATAAATGAGTATGCTTTCTAGTTGCTCCCATATAAGTTTTATCAAAATTTATCTAATTGTTGGTTCATAAATTAAAATAACTGAAAAATTTGCATCGAAGCTGCAAAATATTTCATTTAATATCTGAATGTTGTTTATAAAATCATTGTGTTTTTGTTTACAGTTACACAACCGAGAAAAACCGCAAGGAATCATCAGCGGCACCGTCTCAACCTCGGTACGGCACTGGTCGCTCGCAGTTCTACGCGGAGGCGGACCGCGCGGCGCACGACGCGGCACGAGACGTAGCGGTCAAACAGACACGACCCACCGCCCGACCAGCCACTGACAGGACATTATACCTGTCAAAGTCAACGTTCTATGACGATCGTCCCCCGTCACCGAAGCCTTGCCGCGCGCCGCTCTGTATGTATTATGGCAGTCCGGCTAATAATGATTATTGCTCGCGGTGTGCGAGACTGCAGTGAAGTATTGAACTTCCATGTTAGGTTTTGTGTTTGCTGGTTTTGGTAATTGAAAAACAAAAGTAAAAAATCTATGGTTTTTCGTTGCAAATTTCGATCAATGGATAAATCGCCTTATTCGATTTTATTTTATTTGTTTCTCTTACAGTTTAAATATTATTAAAAAACGCTGTAGCGAAAGTATTTTTTCTCTTCTTTCTTTATTGGCCATAACACTCTGTGTATTGTGCCAGTTCTCAAGTTGTTTAAATTTTTCCAGTTATAAAATAATCAATTGGAAAAGTCAAATATTAAGTGGTCAAGTAAAGTCACGTCCAGTGCACTAGTAAAGCGGTGGATGCTACTAAAGTTTCAATGGAGTTTTTCCGCGAACACAATAACGACGTTATTCCGTCTTTATACCTCTTATATACCCACACTTGTGCACATAAACAAGACAAAATAAACAGACACCTAACCTTGTTTAGGTTAGGTGTCTGTTTATTTTGTTTTGAATTTAGATACCTTAAAAATCAGACAAGGCGAAATAAACAGAGTAATAAAACTTTATGATAAATAGTCTTCCAACAACGTCATTTATTTCTAAACTTATTTTCATAATAAAGTATAAAAATCCAAAGCCCGCAAACTCCAAAAAATGTTGATACAAAAAACCTGATATTGTTTTATCGAAGCTAAAAATTAATGTTTATCGAACTTATTACACTAACGTATAGAGTTAAGTATTAACATCGTAGACTAAGCACACACTCTTAATCTACTTAAGTTTGTCGATAACTTGTTTGGTGATAACTTGATTCGGTTATTGTAACTTAATTGTTATTTAGTTGTTAGGCTCGATCACTTAGATTTAACCCACCACTTAGTGTTAAGCTTTGCACTTGAGCAATTTTGTCTACAGTTTTAAAAACTTAAAAAACGTGATAAGTGTTACGATATGCGAGAAAAACTTGCATTAGACGCTGCTTTATTAAGATTGTTTACGCACTACTTAATCTAATCGCTTTAAAATAGACATCGTATTTTTTAATTTCTTTCTTAAACTCGAGTCAATATATCGATAAAGGTTGTATCAATATACCTACCTAGATTGAATCTAGTAAAAGTGTATAAGACGAAACGAAGACGAAGATAGTTTTTTTTTTATATCTCAATTTTATCAAAAATTGCTTTGTGCTGACTAAAGTCTTGGGCATTGTAACTAGAAAGACAAATTAAGGATTGTATTTTTTTCTGATATATACAAGTGAAAATGAACAACTCCACTCAAAATAATATCTCAACAAACTGATTTGAATTTGAACAAAATATTTATAGTAATGCAAACTATGGGATTTTTTTAATCAAATATTGGGATCTAAATTGTCTAAACAAAGGGTCTTTTTAAAGTGCATTTCAACCACGTGTTTTTGGGATAAAAATATTTTTATTGCGTAGATTATAGTAGTGCGCGGCAACATGGGAGTATGTACTAGATAGAATCACAGACTGTGATGGGCACATAAAAAGAGATATATTTACATAAAACTTATGTACGTGTTATTGTCGACTGTTAAGCTAACGAGTGCCAAAAGTGGCTTCTTAAATGTATGTGAAAGTAAATGTAAAACAAAATGTGTTCAAAATTGAGTGCCAGGATATTAAAATGCGGTAAAATTTTGGGACAATACGACGCGAGCTGTACGTATAATTATTTCATACATATTTGAGAAGAGAAATTATGTTACGAAATGTATAAAAACTTATTTCTCGTAAGTCTTTATGAAACAGGGTTTACTGTAACATACGAAAAGAACAGTCGTGCTAGTACGGTTCGATAGAGTGACTTGTAATCAATTAGTAAAAGCCACCTTTAAGAAGACTTAAGGGTGGTTTCTGATGGCCATAAGCAACAACTTTTGCTCTACGACTTGAAAATTCGCAAGAATAAAATCTGATGTTTCATACATTTGAATGTGAGTGAGACTAAACGTAAATGATCTTTTTGTATTGAAAAGCAAATACAATTTTATTGCGAATGTACAAAAATAAATCTTATAAATAAAGTGGTTGCTTGTGACATATTGCTGTGTATCGAGCTCTCAGTAACGATCGGTTTATTAGAAAATGAAAACTGTTCTCCTGACTCAGCCTCTCAAAACCAACGATCGGTTTAGAACCGTACTTGCGTTGCTGTTTCGGTAACGAATTCATGTGTTAAAAATAACGTTTTTTGTATATTTATGTATATCCTATAGTTGATACTCTCGCAAGTTTAGGATAACAATCTTATGGAATTGTGATGTTATAAAAGTTACTAAAGATATATTTATTTTTTCATAATCATCCCGACTACCTCATGCAAAGCAACAGTAACAAACAAAAATGTGGTAAATATAAAGTAAAAAACTAAAGTATTCGATTGTAGATGTATATTTTTGGACTCAGGGTGAATATCTATTTATCATGCACTCAAAATATTAATTGTTCACTTAAAAATTTGAGCTTGGGAGTAGCCTCCGTCCTTAGTTGCGTTTGAATTTAAATAACATTTTTGATCTTTCTAGTCCCGTAATAATAGAAGTATGTAGTTTATAATTAAGATAGAACTTTCTCATTTCAAAGACTAACAATATACGAAGTTCTGAAAACTACAAAAATAGCCATTGATCACCCAAAAATCATAATCAGATTTTTGTGTGCGTGCGTGTAATGAAATAGTATAATGTAGCGCATTTATTTGGTTGTTTTTGTAGTTACTAGATGTTTTACATATGACTTTTAATGACTCTGATTCGGACATGTCACTAGCTAAATTAATCTACAATAGTTATGAAATGGTTGCCCTTTTGTTTCATACTTATTATGTTCCAACCATATATGTATTCCATGCAAATGTATTGGTGAAAACAGTTCTATACATATTGCTTAAATAGTTTATGTGTTACATACACACATATTAAACGATTGCGAAGTAGTAGAAATCTGGGGTTTGTATCCACGGATCTCATGATACTGCAAAACCATTTCTTTATTACAAGGGATGTGTATATTTTCTTCTTACAACTTAGGAACCTTTTTAAAATTGCCTTTTTTATCAATTGAATCACTTATTACTATTACTTACTTATTATTTTTTTTAATAAGTGTCTGATGAAGTAAAGGTAGTTTTAAAGGTTTAGTATTTTCGCAAATAAGTAGTGAACAAAGACATAAAGAAGAGCAATAGATTTAAAACTGGATACTAGTTATAAACTTTACATGTTGAAGCATTAAGTTATTGGCAGCTTATTTGGTTAATCCCTTGCTTATCGAGTGAGAGGGCGAGGGTTTAATACTAGGGTCAGACAGGCATGCATCTCATGAGTTTTTCAGTAATTAAAACTAATCACTACTTCCATTAACGGCTTAATCGAAAGAAATCAAAAGGGAAGGTTGATAGCTTTCGATGATAAGTGTTCCCTTATATTCGAAGGCTATTAACTTCTTTTAGCGGATTCGGGTCTTTCCCTACACGCAATTTAGCGGGGTGAACTATTATAGTCTACACAGGACAGATCTGTGCCCAGCATGGGACCTCATGGTTAAAAAATTGATTGATAAAATTCTTGACATGACCGAATTAGGGTCGAATGACTTAATAAAAGTATGTCATCTGTTTACTTAAATAATAAGTGAAGTATTAAGATAACGATTTATAAAATCATTCGCATGAAACGCATACTTACATCTTACAAATCATGTACTTATAATTTAAACTATTTATACATTGTTAATGTAGGTAAAGCCTTCTAAAGATCTGTTCAGAGTATATTTTAATGTGTGGAGTAATAATACATGACAAGATATACCTATAAATATATTGTTGAAAGCAATATGAAGATGTTCTATTTTTTCATGTAACAATACTATAGAGACAGCATATCATGTTTTGTAGAAATATACGATTATATGCAAAAGGTTGTTTTAATTATTGAATCGTTTGTACGTGCGTGAGAACTCAGTTTGAATTCTCCAATCCGCTGTTTCTGCGTCTAGGCCTACGACGAACTTCAAGCTAAATTAATTTAGCATTTAGGAGTTTTAGAGAAAATTTGAAGAATTGACTACATTTGGTGCAAAAATCATACAATTTAATTTAATTGCTTAAAAGATTGGTCTGGAGATTCGTTTTTTAGGAGAATATGGTTAAATTGATTAAACGAGTCGAAATTGTAACGCTTTGCCTTCAAATTAATTGTCCTCCTCTCTTGGGACCTCAGCTAAAATTGGCTATAATGAACGCGTAGCGTTCTCCTTCTCTTATTAGTTTGTGGCTAAGAAAGATCTATTTAACGTAGTGATAGTTCCTCTATGTAAGATCTAGCATCCAAAGAGTACCTTTTTTTACCGAGATGCTAGCATCCTAAGAGGGCTGCCCAAAGAACTTGAGAACTGGCACAATACACAGAGTGTGGTGGCCAATCAAGAAAGAACAAAAAAAAAAAGAGGGCTGCCACATATGTCAATGTTGTGTTGGTAGGTATCTAGACAGAACTTGCGATCTGAAATGAGACGGATAATATAAAATAGTCGATTCGTGTTTTCGACTAACAAAAGTTAGTCGATTATTTCAGCACATCTCTATGAAAGTAGTATTCGTTCAAAAATATTGTCTATGGTGTGTGGCTTTGATACTTTCATTCAGAATTTCTGAACGAAAAATAAAACTTCAAACAAATTCCGATTTCGTTCGTCTCATTTTACAAGAAAAGATGCTTTCTATTACAAACTTGAAATATAGTAAAGTATTGTAGATTATCGGCCTGAACTATGTCTGGTGGTCTCGTAGATAAAGTGTATATCGGTCTTGATAACGCCCCTGCCGCATTCGATATAAAAGGACGTATTCTAGGCCCAGTGAGTATTCGCAGTATAACAACGGAAACAAAGGCTATTTTCCTAGATTACACATAAAAGCGCTTCAATTTCAGAATGGGACTAACTTGGAGTACATCAGATCGGAAACAGGAGTGGTGGCCGTGTTGAAAAGTGATAAATTAGAGCCCTTGCACTTGGCTTTGCATCATACGAGATCGGAGGCTTTGGCAGCTGCGAGATCGCTGGCACAGAATCTGATAGAGACTATACGTGCAGAGCTGGCACAATGGAGCGCAGCGCAGGCGGGTGGGCCGCCGCCTGCGTTAAACGTGCCACCCCCGACCCTCACGACAGCTAGTGCGCCCCCTCTACCTCCTCCCCCAGTCGCCTCCGCAGCTACATCTACTCCTCCTACCCTTACATCCACAGCCCAACCTGCCATAATGCCACCAGTAGTGAGCGTCGCGCCAGCAACCACTCCGCTCATGACTGTTCGGCAACCTACCGTCTTACAGTTACTACCACAACAACAACAATATGTATTAAACCAAGAAAATGGTCAGCTTATACCAATTGTACAACCTGGAATGCAAATGTCCAATACTAATTTCACATCTCTACCTTTGGGGCTACAGCAGCCAAATTTTGGTGCAACACAAATAGTGGACATCTCTAATATGCAGCCAGTAAATGTGACACAGTTGAGATTGAGTGGAGTTCCATCTTCAATGTCCATGATATTACCGAATGGGTTAAACATACCTCAGGGGACCTTAACTTCAAATGATACAACTACAGTTAGCTCTGCAATGTCTACGCCTGTAGTGTGTGCAGCTCAAAGTACAAATGCTTCACAGAAAATCTTGTACAGTACAGATAAAGGTGATAAGGAAGTGAAATATCATATTCAAGGGCCAGAGACTGTTCAATGGACCATGCCGGGGTCACAGACAATGCTGATTCCATATCAGCAGTTACAAGATCTGACGGGTAATCAACAGGGTTTGACTAATTTGCAACCTCAGCAATATGTTTCAGTAAGTTCAAATTACTGTTATAATATACTTCTTATATTTTTCTTATTATGTCTTGCCAACCTGCAGAAAAAATTACTTTAATATACATAAATCAAATGAGATGAAAATTTGGTACTTCGGTACGTAAGTAGCTGTAACTACTAGAACGTCCGGCCGCGTGACAGATTTTTTCGGCGCTAAATGTCTATTCCGTTTTCAAGAAAAAGAGAGATAACTAACAAAGTTCTAAAGAAACGACGAAAAAGAAAAAATACGAGATAATAACTAAAACTATAAACAATAAAATATGTCAATACGAGTAATTATAGTTCAAATATTAATAATATATGTGGTCATAAATGCAAATCACGCAAAAATGGTGTCTGAATATCTTATCTTATCTTTTCCATAGCAATTTATCATCATTTCACACTTTCGACATAAGATTTGTATAGATATTCGTAAAGCTATAATCCTAAGGATCATTTTGATTTATAACACAGGGTTGAGGTTTTAACAAATGAGGCCTGGATGTTCTACGCTACAGTGAAAAGGGCAACAAGTGTTGCCTGGACGTTCTAGTGGTTAAGAAGCAATGTAATCAACACAAGTACACTATTTTAGTTTAGTAAAGCTTAACTAATGGGATATGATTTGTTTCACCCTTTACATAATGCTATAAAGTGTGCACCTGAACACCCTACTTTAATTGTTATCACATCCTTATGTTGAATTAGAAAGATCAAAGATTTTGCAAAAACATCACCTGAATTTATTGTAAAAATGTTAATTGCATGATCACAGATAGCCCCAGCTGGAGGTTTGCAACAAACATCTCTCCCGTTGACAGCGGCACAGCTTCAGCAGCTTCAAGCTACCGGCACTATCATGCATCTCAACCAGAAGGTAATAAGTACACTTTGCAGGATATGTTATTTTGTCTTTATTTCTCTCTAAAATAGAACAAAAGTTTCTCCATATAGAGTAGGCAAGAATTTGTTATGGTGATATATTGCTGAAATATAATTACTATTATTGGATTTATTTCAAATTATATGGTTCAAGGTCAGTTGTTTAGTAGAGGCGTACATGGGGCCAAAACCAACAAGCGGAGGCCCTCAATATTATTTATATTTGTTATATCCATTCAAATCTAGTTTTTAATATCTTGCTAAGTTCACAAGCCTGGAGTTTATGATCAACAGTGCAAGTATATCACCTATAGGTATATTTATTACGACTGGTATAAAATATTATGCTATAATGTTTCATGCAAGGATGGATCTTGCCAACAAGAACTGATTGATGTCAATTTGATTGGAAATCTATTTAATAATAAATACCTTGTATTCGATATTTATATCCAGTGTATTAAGCCCTCGATAATGATCCCACAGGCGAGTTTATACCGGCTCGATTTTCAAAACTAACTATGAATAATGGAGAACTGTTCTTGTGCTGCTGAAGTGTTTCACTCACAATAAAATAACTTTTGCTCATACAATTTATGTTTGTTAAGCATGCAACAAATAATATGCAATTTGTTTCTAGTTTTGAAAGGACTATTATTAGAAGTATTATTTAAAATAATGAGAATTAAGCCTTTTAGATATAATAGAAATGTAAGACACATAAATGTTTCATGCTTTCCTAATTCAAGATTCAAAATGTACATTTATTTGAAGTAAGTATAACATGTACTTTATAAATAAGTTATCAAAAGAAACCGAAAGGGGATCATTGTATTCATCATTAAAAAACAAAATCTCGAGGGGCCAATGCTGTGGTGTTAAAGTGACAAGCAACTAATTTTATAATTTTTTTTGTTTGGCTTGAATCTCCATTGTTGGAGACAAGATGTTATGAGTACAACGTTCTCCAGATTACAGAGATCAAGCAGTACACGTTTTTAAATTTCCTTCAACAGCCAATGGCAAGCAGTGGATCTTTGATCAATATAATATCGACGGGGCAAGCATCATCGCCACAAATAATTTCAGTGAGCATTAGGTTTAAACTGTCATACTCGTTATACCAAACTCACTAATGCTTTTTTTAATTTTCAAGGCTGTGGCACTGAATTTCTTCATTTCAGGCTTTGTGTATCGTTTTATTTAATTTTCACAGGTGGTTTTAAGGTTCTTTTGCTGCTTTCCACTGTGTAAAATATCACACATCTCCATTCTTTTAATCCCAATTTTTTTTCTGTTATTTCTGATTTTCACCTTCACAAGTAATATTAAGGCACGGCTATTCTTAGCATTGCGAAAACGGCAACACTTTCGACACTGTTCTCTCGATATATTATAAACAAATTAATGTTGTCGCGTCTTCTGATTTTGAAGCACGCTTGTCGTAAGAACACGCGTGTGTTCTGTTCCAAAATTATCTAATACATAATTATGAAAAAGTTTCCGAATCTAGTAGAGAAACGTGCTTATAATAAACCTACCCCTTCATTATTTAATAGTTGATTAGATCACTAATTTTTTTTTTAATTTCATGTAGCATTAGAGCTTTGTACTCACTCCTTGAAACTGCATTGGCACGGTTGTTAATATAAAATCATGTTAAAATGTTTCAGAACGCGACTACTCCTACTAAAAACTTAAACCAAGAAGCTAGAGGACAGAAAAGACTATCGGACGGTACACCAAGCCAACTGCAATTACGACCGATAGCTCCAGCCGGGTAAGCATTATATTAAACCTATGTTTTATTTATTTTTAAGTCTTAATAGAGGTTAATTACAGGTGGAGATTTATTCGGCGCAAAATGGAGCGTGTTTTGTCGAAACTTCCTTTGAAATCTTGATTTTCTTAGAAAACTAATGAAAATGAAGAATGCTATGTGTATATTAATATCTGCTGAGTAGAGAAAAAAATATCTTTAATCCTCTAAAGAAGCAATTATTATTCTTAAAGCAAGAATTGCCGATTACTAATTAAAAAAAAAACAATTTGTGTCATACTAATCGGCAGGTATTAAAATTACACTCTTGGCAAAACAGTAAAAGTAAATTCAGCAACTTTGCACACTAAATTGTTTACAATAATTTGTGAGATTAAGACAATACGTATTTATACTAGTGATCTAGGTTTTGAGGATAGAACCTTCTTCAGGCGGGGGCTTACGACGTTTGGCGACGCTGACACGCACTGCGACATGAGGTCACAACCAAATTTCCCGTTAGCTTAATTATTACCGAAAACGAGTAGATCGCTCAAAACAATAATCACACTTTAAAATTATTGGATATTGTACCGAGATTTGCAAATTTCATGACGCTGAGTTTTCGAGAGTTGAAAATATTTTTATAAATTCAAATCTTAGCTGAATACTAAGAACATATAATAAAATTTTGTTATTACATTTTGTTTCCTTACTTCATAACAATAAACGATTAGTTTTATTTGCAGTATCGAAACAAAGTTTATAACAAAAATTAAGTTGACACAAAGTCATTGTGCATGAATTCTCAACATCACTTATTGCATGGTTCAATCAGTTTCAACTGTTTTTTGTATGTGAATGCTTAATCTGTCTGCGGTGACATTACATACTCGTGAGCAATTGTCGGTGGCTGTGTCGAGTGTGTAGTGGACGTGAGTGATTTTTGCCGATGTATGCCGCAGGTCGAATGTAAGCCAAGAGAAGGGGTCGCGAGAGACGCGCGCTTGGACTGCCGGTGGACCAGGTACATTGAAAATATAAACTACTGTTCTCTGTCTGTACCCTTTAATTTGTAGCTGAGATAAATATTTACTTTAAAAAAAACAGTACAAATCCCAATGAATAAGGAGTTGATCATGAATGCAATATTTTTTGACATTATCGTTATCTTTGGATGATAGGCGGATGAATTTCCCTTGCGTTTACACTGAGAATCTTCATAGTAGGCAAAAAACGTGTTTCTCAAATTCTAACCAGTATGAAAAGCCTATTTTAGTAACATTGGTTTCCAGAATAATAATTTTGATGCCATTTATTCTTGGCGACATTTTACCGCCAATAAGTGCTAATATCTCATTTCACCTTTTTATGAGTTCTGTGCCATGTATATTTATATTGATCTTGTTCGAATTGTTAGCATTATATTATGCTAGAATAATCAATGTTATAGTTATCTCAGTTATAAAACGTACAATGCAATATTTTGTATGTACTAAACTAAACCTGCAGTATTGCCAGGCGTATCTGCATTTGCGTAATTTTGTATACGTCAGAAGCTTTCGGCGTATTTTAATATTTATTTACGAAATTTCTTAACACGCTTTATCGAACTACTTTACTCGTTACATTATTTAATAAATGATATTTTTAAATATATGCGTAGAAGTTTGTACTGCGTAACCGTAGGGGAGCGATTAATAAAGTTGTTCATTTTATTTCTAATAGCCGTTTTATAGCGAACTAGTGCATCCAGTTTTGTTCCTTTACTCGAAGAAACCCTACAGCAGTGATTGGAGCAGCTGAGAAGAAGTACAGTTTCGGACTATGATCTGTCTCATTAACTTGTCCTTTCTTTGTTTAACCTAGCCAAGATTTAGAGGCAGCGACGTGCTGTTTTCATCATCCTACTGTAGCATTTTTTTACTAGAATTTCAGGTACCTAAAGGCTGATTGGCACTTTAGTTTTACTTAGTGTTTTTGAAGTCGTTACAAGCATTACTATGCGTAGACTTGCGTCAAGTTAGCATATAAGGCTTTTTATAGTTTTTTTGCAATTAATAGAGCGTAATTTGAACAGTTCGCACTGCAAAGCGTTGCGTCCTGCATGTAGTGTGCAACAGGTCATATAAACGTAACGTTAGTGATTCATGGTTTTAGAACCATTGCGTGGTCAATCGGCTGTCAGACGTCACTTCAATTGCTATTATAAACAAATTAGGGCTTTCTAGCGTTTGCGTGTATTCCTTCTTTGCATACTTAGCGTAAAGTGTTATAGGCATGTTGTGGTTTATTGTGGGCGAGTTGATTCGGAATTTTATTTTATTTTTACTTCCTACTATACTTTGAGCGTAACTATCACAGTTTTTCAGGACTCATTTGCAGTATGCGTTTATTATGCCATGCAGTGAACGATATATACAGTTCAATACCAAATCGGTTTTCAACGGCGATTTTTTATATTAACAGGTATCTGCAAAACCCAAGGCGGTGATCTGCTACCAAGATTTTTAGGTTATCCGGAGCTGATATACAAAATCGAATGATACTTCAAATAGGCGTCTCATTGGGATATACGAGTATACTTCGAAGTCGGCGGCGACCAGACTAGGCTGAGTAGGCTGTCCTAATCGATCGAGCGATAGTTTTGTATTTGCTTTTTGTTTATATAATAATGTTTAATAACGGTATCTTAGTATGTTTTACAGTTAAGTTTAATTTTCCAGTTGGCCATCATCTTTCCTCCGCAGATGCAGACGACGCTGATTTAAGCATCCTCTGTGTTATTTTCAGGGCCAAAAAGAATGCACGAGCACAGGCATAGACATAGGCTCCGAATAACATCTGCGCTTTTCACGTGTATGCTTATGCGTAGATTTGATTCGGGCGTAGCCAAGATAAGAGCCATATGCGCCATTTCGTCTTGTGAAAACAAAACTTACTTGTTGTTTTTTGACACAAATAAACCATATTCTATTTGCTTACAATTAGAAACTTACACGTAAAGTGTGTTAACTATACAGTTACTGTTCATTCTCCTCTAGTCTTCTGGCTACGCCTTTTTGTCAGCTCAAGCGTAACTTCAGCAATGCGGGATGCCCTACAAACATATATCTATTGACATTATACGATCGTTTGACAGGTAGAGAAGCCGTGAGCAGTATGGGAATGAAAATCAACCCCCATGGAACCATTATCCACGTGTCTTCTGGCCAACAGACCAAGTAAGATTTACTTGTTTTTACCCAAGCACTTAATGGTCTTATTTACAGTGTCTTGTGAATCTGTCCCCATATTATACTAGGCATTTACCATATCAGGCGATAAGAGCTAAAAAATACCCTTTTTAAATTCAATTATCAATGTTTCGTAACTTCTCTACTGTATGAAACCTTGAAAGCAACTCTTTAAAAATACTTTATAAATTAAAAACAAAAAGTATTGTGGCATCTTCTATATTTAATGGAGTTTTTTTCTAGTGTATCGGCAACGGGCATAACAGCGGACGGTACGGGCATGTACATACGTCAAATCGACCGTAACTCCATACAAATACAGAGCAAAGATCAAAAGCAGGACTTGAATAAAATACAGAACACGCAGAACGTTCAAATGATCACAGTCCCACAAGGCATGACTGTACTCCAAAACCCTCTGAATATAAGTCAGATGCCTACTGTATTAGGACAGCAAAATAGTCAAGTCTATATGATTCCAACCAATCAGAACTTCCAGGGTGGGTTGCCTCAAGGGCTTATTGGTCAGCAAATGCTTCAGGGACAAAACGTAACAGTCATGCAACCAAATCAACTAGGCGTGCCAGGCGGAGTCCAATACAACATGCCTCTAATGCATACTATGAACATGCCAGCAAACTCTCAATACATGCCAACAGGAATCAACCTGAACACACAACTATCTGCGCAGCAATTAAACGCAGCTTTAGGACATCAACTCGCTAATCCTAATTTGGGAAGCATACCCATAGTACAAGCACCTCAAGCGTCATCTCCCTTGACCAACGCCCAAATACCCGTGTCTCAGGCACAAGTGCAGCAAATACTTCAGCAGAACTCTTTCATAACACCGACGTCGTATGCGAATATGCCTCAGCAATACATGATGCCTAACAACCCCGGTGCCATCACAGTACCTGCGAATCAAAGCATCCAATACAATATGACCGCAACGCAAAGCGCAACCACTTCCAACAATGGTAACGGTCAAGCCGCGACAGCCGAGAACGAGAATTCAAACGGAGCGTCCAGCCAGGCTAATTACATAACATCGTCATCACAAGATGGCAACGGATACGCCATGCCAGCAGCGAGCGTTCAAAACCCCGCACAGAGTTTCGCAGATGGGTCTACAACGCAAACCAACTTCAATCAACAGCAACCTCAGACTGTCACTCCGAGTTACGGAAATGGAAACGGTAGCACGCCCAATCCTGGATATAATAACCAAACAACATCGCAACCACCGCCCAGCTACCCCGCGAACGGGTCGCAACAAGCAGGGAACAGTTACGGCTCAACTCCGCCTTCCAGTAGTCAAACTACGCAACAAACGTTCTCTCCTTCGACGACACCAGCGCCGAATCAGACGTATCAAGCGCAGAGTGCTCCGAATATGCCTAATGTGGCATATCCACCAAACCAAAACCCATACCCCAACGCTACGGGGCAGAATTTGGCAGCTTACGCGAGCAATCAGTATCAGTACAACAGTCGGCCGTGGTTCCGGCCAAGATACGCGTCCCCACAAGGTTCCCCGTATAGTTCCGGAACCGGGCCTCCTGCAGGACCTCCGATGTCAGTACCGCCTCCTTCGGGAAACTATAACTATTGGCAGGACAGCTGAGATCTGGAGACCTTTATTGGTACCATACTGGACCAGTGATAGATTTAGTATAGTACATTGTACTTTAGGGTTAATAGAGACTGCTTTATTCGTATATACATTTATGAAATGTAAAGAATATTATTAGAGACAAAATAATTATATAACGTCACAAGTGTATCAATTGTTTTAATTGAATTCTATACCTATCATTAAATTAAAAGTCTCTGTAGCAGAAGGACAGATAAACAAAACCCCAGATTAGCAGAAAGACAAATTTGCGGCATTTTATGGCAGATAATGTACTGATGTGCAAAAAATATACAAACCATATTAACCTTATTATCAATGTGTGACCTCTTATATATAAATGGCCACTTTTAATAAAGTCTATATATAGAGGTATTAAGGTTTATATAGGGTTACCGGCGTCGTAGAGGACAATTTAGAGAAAATCAAATTACTTGAGTAACTTTGAATTATAAAGCATTTTTTTTCTAAAATGTAGTCTTAGGTTTGGGCACTATTAAAATAGCCACTAGTTTACTAGTTCAAGAAGTATGACATATGTTTCTAATGAAAGCAATCAGAGCGTCAGTCTCACTACTGTCATTATAATTGACTGTCTTATGTTAAAAGTCAAAACATAAACTAAAGCAAGAAACTCACAAAGAAACTTTAATTTGAATCATATAAGAAATCCTAGCCTAATTACCATACGGCATTTTTACCATAGGAAAACCTTCACTATATCTTTTAGATCAAAAATGAACACAGAGAATCGTTACTCGGTAACAGCATCTCTTTTCATGCTGAAAGAAATAAAACTTCGTCAAGAGCGAGTTAACCGAGGATATCAACTTCTCAAACGGAAGGTGGAAGCCTTAAGATACAGAGGCAAACAGGCGGCAGGAGAACTAACTGCCACACAGGGAATATTAGGACATACTCTTAAAGAGGCTTATATTTCTTTAGCCGCTATAAAATTTACAAATGGAGAATCTAATGCCATGGTGCTAGAAAATGTTGAAGAGGCAAGTACTAAATTTAAATAATATAGATGCATTTTATTTCTAAAGAAGCTTTGAGCGTCTTTGGGAATATTTAGAATGGTTCTGAGTAAATAGGTACCTACCTATCTAGTTCCACGTTTCCGGTCATAACATTCGATAGTTTTATGCCATCGATTCAGATAGATTCAGAAGAGTTTTGCCGCAAGTTGCGGCAAAACTCTTCTGAATCTCCCTTTAGTTATATATTGGTCAGCTTAACAAGGTAGTTTGAGGAATACTTATATAGATTTTGTGGTATTAGTAACAAGCTTTATAGAATTCGTTTCACCATCATTTTAATCCAATTGAAACACTTCTGAATATATTTATTTCATTTTACACAGCTAGGCATTTGACAAGTTTGCACGACCACGGAAGTCAGCGATACTATAGCCCTAGATGGAACATGCCTAGTCTGAATAGCTCAAAATCATTCGTTTAAAAATTTATATTTTTAGCTCGGACTCGTTCGTCGTATTGAAGGTGTTAGTTACTCCCAACTTTAGCTTAGGTATATAAGTAAGTTATTAAGGGCCTCATTGTGTGTTCTAAAATGTAACAGGCTCAAGTACGTGTTTTGCGGGTCCCTGAGAACATATCAGGCGTGGCCACTGTTTCTTTACAAGCTGTAGAAGAGACTGGGTACGGCTCTGGCGATGCGTTGAGATACGCCGGCCTAGGAGCCGGAGGTCATCGCACCAGCGAGGCTAAGAAATCGTTTAGAGCGGCGATTAGGTTAATAATTAAATTCGCCTCTTTGAGAAACACTTGCATCTTGCTGGATGAAGCGATTAGAACTACCCTCAGGTGAGATTTTTCGGCTGAAGTGCTTGCGTCTGATCGTTTAGAATATATAGGTGATAAGCTTATTTGATAATTTTGATAAAACGTTATAAGACAGTGACCCCATCAGTGAGCAGCTGTTTGCAACTAGTTCGCCTCTCTATATAGGTATGTATTTTAAATTAAATGTCCCCACAGCGCGTAATATACGCATTTTGCGACGTTTCGTTTGCCGACTCATTTAGCTAGCGAGTTATACGTTGATTAGTAACGATTATACGTTGATTCTAAATTGACTCCGTATATTTAGTATATTGAAAGAATATTGAAAAATAAAATACCAGTGTTTTTTGTTTAACCCACTTCAGTTCAAAAACATTTACCTAAAGTCAATTAATTGATATTTTTAATAAAGAGCTAGGTACAAATAGGTAGGTATATAACATACATATTATTGTATATTAAGAGGGAAAAAAGATCTTGAGTAAATGAAGATATTCTAATATTATGATTTAAATATCTAAATACTTGAACTGTATAGTTATTAAAATATTTTAAAGGCGTTTTAGCCTGTAAGTGATTGTAAAAAATAGGTAGGTATTGCATTAATTGAGACCGTTCCAATCTTATGTGTTGTGTGAAATTCTTACGTTAAATAAAGATCATTGAAAACAAAAATAAAAACTAAGTTACAAAATATTGAAAATATGTTCATTTGAAGTCATGCCAAGTGAATGCAAAACTCATAGTTACTCTAAGCTGCGGCGCCGCCCCGGTGTGAAACACTGGTCACGGCGACGACAAACGCGTTAGCCCACATATGTGTAATCGCTCTTATTATCAAAAATGCAAAAACAGATGTGATTTTTATTAGCGAAATATGTTATATTAACGATGCTGACTGCGTGGTTAAAATATACGCTGTCAATTTGGAATCACCCATATCTTCGTAGCGGTAGGTAGGTACACGGCTCAGTTCGTTCACTTGTACGCTGCTGTTGCGCTATGCGGCGCGGCGTTATACATTTACAATAAAAACATTATATTTCTATTCTATTCTATAGGTACGCGTTGAGGCGGTCACTTTGAGCCTAATGGGAACACGGCTCAAAGTGTTTGGATTTTAGACTCTGCGAGTAGATGTTTTGATTTGTGTACCCAGCTATGATAAGAACGGATAGAAAATTTCCTTATTAGCAACAGAATTGAAGTAGATGCTGATGATGTTGATTAGAAAATAGCTCATATGTACTTTCAGAAAAGTGAATGGGATCGAAAAAGTAATCATACCAAAGTTAAAGAACACAGAAACTTACATTCTGATGGAAATGGATGAACGGGTATGTGTGTAGCTATTTAGTTACGTGCAGCTGCAAGTTACTAAATGGCTATAATTTGATACCTGCTTAGCAGTCATTGTGATTTTATCCACATTTACGTCATTAGGTGGTAAAACCAAGAACTCGGGCAAAGTTTTTTGGCGGCAAAATACGATGCCGCCATGTTCAAAATATGCTAGGCACTGTGTCCTCGTCGCATAATTTGTCGGTAGATGCGTATGCACAGCTCTATAGAGAAGGTAATATAATGAATACCTACCTATAAAAAATAATTTACATCACTGTGCCGGAACACGCCCCCCAAAACACATATTTTTTATTTTTACTTAATTCAAATTGCAGGTATTTAGTGCACAACACATCTTCAGACGTTAAAACAGGACAGTTTGCAGCTGAAATAAGTTATAATTTAATCAGAAATATTTGAATCCTTTTGTTTGTAGGAAAGAGAAGACTTTCATCGCTTGAAAATGGTGAAAGCCAAGAAAGTACGGAAACAAAGGTTGGCTATGATGCAGCAAGCTCACGATGGAAGCGAGGGCGGCGATGGTTATTTCTTGGACTTGTTTATCGTCATCATCAGCTTTTTCTGCGTTATCATCTTATCTGTTCTTGCCTGAGCCACTATACATATCCCAGCCAGAAGTAACGAGAAGGGCAACGTCATTTGTTTATAACCTGTGCAATTTTCTCTGTGGCGCAGTTCCGTATATCTAACTAGGTAGCTCTCGTAACGTTACATATAAATTCGCTAAGACCTACCTACTAATGTTACTAAAAGCTCGGTCTGTTTAGATAATTATATACATACTACTTTAGTTTCTACTATATTACCGGCAAAAAACGTGTTGGACTTTAATCGATTTAAATTAAAAACTAAAGGACACGTTTGTATTTCAGACGACTTTCTGCTTCAAGACCTAGTGCCGTACTGTCACTACACAACCGAGGTTTTGACGAGCATCATCAACGTTTACTACCCGGGATTGCATTCCAAGCCAGCGGCTCCTCAAGCGTGTGACTCCCATCGCGTGTGTTATCACAGTGAAGATGACGAAGATTTGCTGTTTTAAGTACCTACCTTAGACCTACATATGGCAATGTTGGCACCATTGACTTGAAACCCTAGTCGATGTGTTGGCACTCTTAGTTGCGCTTTAGTTCACACCTGATTCACTGTCATACAAAAAAAACTCTGCATAGAACGAAAGATTTTCGACGCTCCTCAGATGAACCTTGCCCCTCTTGCGCCATACTTCTCCCCCTGATAAAAGCTGCCATTTTGTTTGTCTCGTCTATCGTACGTTGTCAAATTCACGTTACAACGTCGCGGTACGGTTGTGTTAAGTGTTATTTTTGGCAGTGAATTAGAAATTTGAAGGCTTCTTTGCTCCATAAGTGCGTCGAGTTGAGCCCTCCGCCTTATCGTTGAGAATACGTAATGAAAATAATTGGTGCAACACAATAAATAAAGTCCCAAGGGGCACTGACATTATTCGGCTGGAAATGTGTTCCAAATTACCTTTTATGCAGCAGAAAGCTTTGTAAAAATAAAATAATAATAATAAGTGATTTTAAACATGGTTGTTTTATTTACCACTTGCGGCTTATTATTTATTACCCATTAAACATAGTATCCGTCAATATGTACGTAGGTATGTATAGAATGTGCGGGGAGGGAGGGAAGGGGAGAATGTGCGGGGCGCGGGGTTCAATTGCGTCCCTACCACAGATAATCTTAACAAGTAAAAATAATGTATGATGGTGAGTCGTCTGATACGTAGTATCTTCTTATTAGTTTGTGCTTTAGTTACTATTCTACCATGGAACATAAAAGTTGAAAACTCATCATCGTCATTAATACTCCTACGTGGTAAAATGTCTTTAGAGAATTATTATTACCTAAGGACCCAGCTTATTGTTGAAACGGTTTCGTATTACTACTTACTAGATTTTGACTTGTTACTTGATTTTACAATTTAATGGTTTAAATAAAATATTGAAGGCATGCAAACACTACAATTTTATTTCCTAAAATACAGGAAACTAGCTTGGTTACAGTAGATAAGTTACAAAACCCATCCATCGTCCATTCTGTCTTCCATAGGTCTCGTGAAATATTGGCAGCGACGGAATTTCTCTAGTATTTCACCCTGAAACCGAGAAATGTTTGTAGTTACGAAGCGCTCGATAGGTACAAGTTTTTCTAACGTTCCCTCCGGTTCCAACGTACAATGGGAAATAATACAAAGGGAATGTCGTGAATGACATACTTATTAAAGAAACACTGTTAACTGTGCTAGACCAGTAGGTAGGTATTATGGCTTAATTTCCTCTAAGATTTAAAAAATGAAGTTCTTCTCAAGTCTGAATCTTTTTTGTCTCAGAGACGCCTGGTCTGATTTAAGAAAAAAGAATTGTGGTTGAAATGTAGATAATACTTTCTTACAAGATAGTCCTAAATAAATTGTCGGTTAAAGTAATTTGGTTTATAAATCAAAATAGTTAAAAAATAACTGCCGAATTGAACTTCATTGAAGTATGAAGGTGGGTTACGTATCTACCTAAGTAATTAGCTAATGACATACCGGGCCTTGTTTCTTTATAGTCTCACTGTAAAAAGTGATGGCGCTTGACCCTGTTCCATAGAGAGGGTACTTCAGATGCATCTGAAAATAATGGTAGGAAGTTACACTAGCGAAGCGAATAAATAAATGATATATATTTAAGATCATAAAATTAAAATTAATATTCCGAGAATAGTTTTATCTACACTTACTTACCTACCTATCTGTCTGTGTATCTACTCGGACTTTATCGAGTCGGACTCGCACGTAATAATACATGGGACTGTCGGAAGTGTTTAGATCTTACGTATTTGCTTACGTTTTTATCAGTAGAGACAGCTAAATCTTTTGGTGTGAAGTTCTCTTTCACGTAGTTGGCATTCATTTCCGTGCAGTACTCCGCTACGGGCTGCGAAGTCGCTAGCTCTTCGATTACGTCATCCAGCATCTGTTCCCAGAAGAAGTCAGTCAGCATCTTTTTGCGGATACCTGATGAACATTAAAATTCGGAGAACTTAGCGCGCTAGCATGCAACTACATATAATGACGTCGATGGCAAAACCAAAATTTTAATCATCCGCACTGATGGTGCATACATAGTGCCTACAAAAAAGCGATAGCAACGCATACCCTCACGGTGATAAGATTTCTTAGGCACTTTGTAGCTGTCTCGCATCTCGCTTCCAATCCCCGGGGGCTTTCTGCCATCCTGCAAGATCCATGGGCGGCTATAATTTTTATATTTGCCATACGCTGAGGGTTCGATAGGAGCTTTTGGATGGAGTTTGATGCGTTCGTTTGGTCTAAGCTTTAACTCATGAGGGTCTAATAACTCATCATCCTCTAAAGGCTCTTTTATATCAGCTTGAATTCCAGCCTCAGTATTGCTCGATTGCATATTAATAATATAAGTCTGGAAAAGTATGTTTTGTGATAATATTGTGTGATTCTGAATGAATAAAACTAATTCCGTTGTCAAGGTAACTTTTTATAGATCCGAGCTTTTGTGTAAGTGTCTCAAAGAAGTAACTGTTAAACTGTCAACGTCAAATTTTCGTTTGATCATATCATCTTGACATTTCGTCAAGCAACAAAAACGAAAATGGCTACGGAGGCTGCCTCTATAGCCCGAAAACAGGATTTGCCCCCTCCGGGGGGCTACAAGCCTATACCTTACAAAAGGGTGCCCGCTAAACAATTTTTCAGCGGTACGTAAAATATTACTTTCACTAGTTTCAGCCCTAATGATATTATATAACTGGTGTTCATAGGTTAGGATTATTGATACAGTTTTCAAGTAATTAAGCCTTTCCGTAGGCATTTTACTATATAGAAATATATTATTTGTTCTTTATGTATAATTAGAAATACAAAATCCATACTCTGAATTATTTACTTTTATACGATTTGATTTTGATATGTAAATGTAAACATTGGTCATCTGTTCACTACATTAAGTCATTTGAAGACTCGATAATAACCAAGTAACTTCTAATGATTTATCTTTATTCTATAACACTGCATTTATCATCTGAACTATTCTCCCAAAGTTCAAAGCTAAAGACAAGCTCAAGTTTAGTTAAATTGACAAATATGCATTTCATACATTTCCAGGGTATACTATGTTCGCTGGTTACCTTGGTATGACTGCAGGGGCTATTTATCTTTACTACTTGAACTACAAACAAATCTTACGGGATGATATTGAGATGCGATCTGCCAAGATGGCTATTTATCCAATGCTGCTGGCAGAGCGTGACCGTGAGTTTCTCAAACAGTTGAGGAGGAACCGAGATGCTGAAGCTGAGCTTATGAAGGATGTACCGGGTTGGAAGGTTAGAGAATGTTTCTATTATCTAGTAGTTTGTTTAAACCAGTGACATCTTGATATGATCTTGACAAGTTATATTAAAGCATTGAAAATACATTGGACTAAATTGCACGCCAATTAAGTTCTATGAAGTTATGAAAAAAGTCAACATTTAAATAATCTTAGTAGATATTCTCTCTCACTCTGCATGACTACTGATTATGATTTGATGAAAGATAAATAAGATACAAAACAGAAATGAAACTGTTTTTTATCCTGAACAGCATTTGACCACTAGTTCACACGACCACGTAAGTCAATACATTACAAAGCGAAACATTAATGCCTTATTGCTGCCTGGAACAAACAATTTAACATGTTTTGCCAATTTAACACAGACTTCTACTTTCCAGGTGGGAACATATTATGGCGAGAAAGTTTACAAGTTAGTTCCTGAAGACAAGCTTGTTGAGCCAATCTTCCATGAGTTCTATGCACACTGTGACCCCAAGGCGTGGTACCAACGTACCTACATCAAGTTCCGTTCTTAAGATGGTGTGTGGTATTTCTAAACACATGTTTCTTACTGTGAGTATAGCTGTGACAGAATTTTAAAGAGAACTGTTTTAAAAATTTATGAACACACTTGAAGGCATATAATCTATGTGTATGCTTGTGTTTGGGGTAGGCAATACAATTGCATAAAAAATATATTAAATATTAAAGCTTATTTTATGCCTATATCAGCCATAAGGCCACTGCTTAGTCACATAATTAAACATGTGTTTAGAAATTCTTTGGGAAATATAAGTCTGTGTTATTATAACCGAGATAGTGTATGGAAGCACTCTGTTACTGCTTGACCATTGAAGGGTGATTTTATTTAAGTAGTTAAAATTATCTTGTAGTTTCATTACTTATAATTACAGAATTTACAGCCTTCCAAAGCTTATAATTTATTACAGTAATAAAGACATATACATAATAATATGTATAAAGAAGGTCATTGAACTGTTTGAATAACTAAGCAACATTTACGATGAAACACTAAACTATCCCTAAAAATATTGTTTGAACCAATCTCAGATACCCGTACCTATAAATTAGAAATTAATACACAACTCTTCAACAAAACTATACTTTATTGCTTCTTCTACAAATGTATAAAAATGTAAACATAATATCGATCTCAATAATGATAACATATAAATGCAAAATATTAATATAGAATTACTTCTAGGCAAAACTTAATCATAATAATTTCTTTATATCGCATATGAAACCATTTTTATTTTTAACTTTCAAAACCAGTTGGGAATCTTAAAACTGGCTGCTTATATCAGATTTTGAAGTAAATCTATTGACAGATTACAACCTGACCTGACCAAATACTTTGTTAACTATGGCATAATATTATGTCAAATTATTTATTTCATCAGTTGACTGGTAATCTCCCTAACGTGAGACGTGTTTACGGCGGGCGGTTCAATCTTTGGTTAAGAATCTTACCTGCAATCCACTTATGATCACCAGATTAATCATAGCAGTTATTTGTGTGCCTACATCTTCTTATGGACCAGGGGTAAGATTTTTTGCATATGTTACAGTTTTCGGCAAACTACTTGGACCTCGGGTCGCAATGACAATTTTCGGGTCACACACAAAGGTCGTCAGGTCCCAAACTAGGCAAAGCCTGTACTATAGTAACCTGATGACTGATATACATACTTATATATGTAATAAACACCCAGACACAGGTCAAACAGATGTGCATGCAGACAAAAGTTTGAAGTGTCCGGGGATTGAACCCGGGACCAGCGGCAGAAGGCAGGGTTGCTACCAACTGGGCCAACCGGCCAGTCACTGGTCAGATTCCAGATGAAGTTTTTTATTCATTTACCTAGGTAATATGTACATAGTATAAATAATCCAGAAGTAACTTCTTAGCTATTACCAGGCGCAACAGATGCGCCTGCTCTATATTAAACCAAAACCTTACAGTGAATAAACAGAGAAACCTAAGAATTTACAACACACCATAAATTTCCCGTTTCACATTCATTATACTAATTAACTAGCTAAATTCATATATCAGCAGCGATCTTCGCCGCTCACCCACATCTTGCATCGAAATGATACCTTAAAAGCATATATCACCACTTTTATTTCATAGTTTTTGATACATACAGAGCAAATGTTTTAACTTTATGTAGAAAGCATAGATGTTCCATATGGTAGTGGTTAACCATTATTACATATATGCATTGTATAACGCAGAGCTCTGTATATAAATGTTAACATTTATATCACAGTTCTGCGTTATAACATTAACACAATATAATAATAGTAAACCGATTCTCTAAATAGCTTACATTAAAAAAGTACATATTATTGAACATGATGTTATATATACCATACAAGGTATACAATCAAAAATGACTTATGGAAGGCCCAGTCTATTTTGGAGATAATACGGGAACTGCTTATTATTAGTCTGCGTTTTTATTAGTGGGATTTACTTTGAGTCCGTATGATCTGCTCCATTTCCGAATTCGTTGTAGGTCAGAATCGGTCACGTCTATGGCTTTATGCAATTCATCAAATTGAACTTGTGTATATATTTGTAAGTCATCTGCATAGAGGTGATAGAAAGAAGTAAGTTGCGCCGCCCTGAGGCACACCGGCAGCGATACTACACCAGTAGGAGTATGTATCATCGATACGTATACGTTGCCGACGACCATACAAGTAACTTCGAAACCAATCAATTGCCTCTGGAGATACGTTAAGTGAGCGTAGTAGCCCCAGTAAAATATCGAAACCAACATTGTTGAAAGCGTTATTGATATCAAGTAGTGACAGTACAGTGAGATAACAATCGCCCATGTCATGTTGATATATTATAAAAATAACTCTAGTATCAAAATCTATAAAAGAAATGGAGTAACATGTTAGTACAGAAGTAATGTGGCGGTTTACGCTTTTAATACCCGAATAAATGACGGACAACCTTATCTTACTTAGACTTCTTAATAACAACCTTAGGTTTTAACTTAACAGTCCTGAGTTTATGCATATGAGACATAACAAAGTACATTCCCGGGAAAGTAAGTAAAAGCAAATAAACCCTTAAGAAAGTTGGCAAATGGAATGCAAAGTTCCACTCATTCGGAAGAGAGACTGTGAACTTCTGTGTTTCTTCGAAATATGGTATGTTTCGAAGGATCACGATAGATTCGCAAATGATACCGAATGGGTATAGCGGTATCCACATCGTGTAGCGAAGCCATGTCAGGATGTAGAACTCTTTTTTGTAAAGTTGAGAGATATAGAATGGATACCTGGAACGTAAAAATATGCAAATTAGCTTAAAATCGATTATTGTATCTTACAGTTTTTGTGGCTTGCTTCAGTTTTAAACAGACTTGCCAACAAAGGAGGAGGAAGTCAATTCGACGGCTTTTTTTTCTTGTTTTTACTTGATTTTTCGGAGATGGCTAGACCGATTTGAAATTGAGGTTTATTTAAAACGAAATGACTAAAAAAAAGTATTGTAAGTTGTTTATATAGATTTTTTTAGGCTTACTTTTGGCCGAAACTCGGCTGGTGAGCAAGTCTGTTATTTGAATTGTCTCAGAATTACAATTTCATTGTGCCAAAATAGCGGTTTCAAGATGAAATAGATCAGAGTTAGTATTAATAATTGTGTTTTGTTTAATGTGACCTATTCTATGTCAAAATAGCCTTTTTGGCACAATGTTATTGTAATTCCGCCAAAAACCTGCCATGTTCAAGAATGCACAAGTCCTGAAGCACTCTTTTTCTGTCGTATTTTGAGTATGGAAATGAGTTCGGGTATTTGGGAAGATCCAGAAGAACTGAGAACCGACTCAGCTAAAAATACTAAATATAAACTGTACATTGCTTACCGTACGACTTCGATAGCGGCCCACATGACGAACAGGTAGAAGACGACTGGCTTGGTCTGCATGCGAGGCTCCGACTCTATCATCACGAACAGAACGAACGCACGACCCGATACCTGCAGGAACGGGACCAGCGGCGAACCCTGACGAACACAACGTAAATTTAAGATATAATAAAGATTCTGATGAAGAATATTTTTATTACTACTTGTCATGTTTATATTTAATAAAATTTGCACATCCAATGAAGGCTGGCTGGCGTATAGAACTATTATATTCAAAATCTGCTATATACATATACTCTTCAAATAAATTATTTGAGATTAAGGAAAAAACTAATGAATTTTTGTCAAAGTATCTACTGATTTGCACTGGTAATATTTTACTAGTAAATAAATACTTATGGAAACGGGTCTCAGTAAAGTGAGCTCATATTATATAACATCAAACAAATAAAATTGAAAATTTTGAAAGACCTCCGACACTTGTTGAAGATCTTGGATTTGAAATTATTATATTCTACCAGTCAAGCATTTGATACACATTTTAAATGAGTTGTGAAAAAATGTGTACTTTTTCGTCATTATGTGCTACTATGCCGTCACGTCAAACTTATGACACCCCATCGTTTTTGCGTAGGTGGTTAAAAAAGCTTTTAACAGTTATAGCTAAGAATTACTTCTGTTTAACAATACAGGGTTGTTAGCATAGGTACCTGAATTTTAGAAAGGTTCAACTATAGTTTCGTTGACGTTTCGTTCGTTTATGCGTAGAATCCTGTACCTTTGTATATCCGAAGAGTGGATGCATGACCTCTAAATACTGCATCAGCTGAAGGAACTTCATAGCCGAGCCGACATGTTCATATGTATCCGCTACCGAATCATACTCCAGCTTTGCATAGCGAACTCCCATCACTGTCAGTATGTACATATAGCCAATGAATTGGAACAGGTTGTACAGAATCAGGTACACTTTCTTGAAATCTTCTGAAAGAAAATGTTAAACATCAGTCTATGCATACCTTAAATAGGTTATTGACCTTTATTCGGGCAAGACTACTGAACTAACCTAATTAGACGGTTCTAAATTGTTGCCTCTTATTTTGTTTCCATAAGTGAGAAAACGATGGATATAATTAAAGAACTGTCAAGTGTCAGTTTAGTTAGTGTGACATGCCAAATTAAGGTCAATGAGTGATTTCGGTGTGCTTTGGAAACACAATGTCCTGAAGGTTGTTTTATTTAAATAAAAAACTGTGACTAACATAGTGGTATGCACTTTGCTTATGCTGCAAGAAGCAAGCAAATATGAAGTTCATGTCTGTGGGAAATTTTTGCTTCCCCATTAATTTACCTAGTGAGCAAAGCATCCCAGCTTCGAATCTGGCATATTTCCTTGGACTTTGATGAAATGTTATACCGGCATCATGCTGAATTAGGATTGGCTGGTGAAAAAAAAACAGGCTACGGAACTATTGTATTTCCTACTGTTCTTAAAAAAATTCTTGTTGTTTTTGTCACAAATAAACCATTTCTATTCTTTTTATACTTTGGATTAACATCCACATTTTCTTTTGTTTATCTCAGAGTTAGGCCGCTATCCCACTAGCGTTTTACGGGCGTTAGCGTCTCTCCAACACCTGCCGAGCACCAACGCTGCGCAGACGCGACGTCAATGTCGCGAGACTCTTGCGGCAAGCATTCGCCTTGCGACCTCGCAACGTTAACGTCGCGTTTTCGCCTCAAATATTATCACGTGCGCGACGTTAATGTCACTTTCAGCGCACGTGATCTCTCCAACGTCTGCGCAGCGCCAACGCTGCGCAAACGTTGGAGAGACGTCAACGCTAGTAAAACGCCAGTGGGATAGCAGCTTTAGGCATTTGACCACCAGCTGGAGTGACCACAGAATCTAGGTAGAGATGTGGCCTAAGGTTGAGCATGCCTAGTCTGGCTTAATTAACTATTCCTTTATATCCGCAATGATTAAATATTTTTATTCCTGTATGCATTTTATATTATTTTTATGAACCAAAGAAAATATTACCTTTTCTGTAACCCATTTCTTCTTTATGTAGCCTATCATACATGCCTGGATAGTCCTTCATCACGTCGCGTTTTTCCTCGTCACTGTCCAAACCGTCTTCTGACTTCCACAAGTCAAAGTTAATCTGAGGAAACAAACTGAATTACTTAATGCCTTTATTTTTGAAACCTTTCATAGGGTAGACCAGATGATATTTTTGGTTGCGATTTGTAAGTTTGGGTATGTTATACATAAAACAGTTAAAATATATAAACTGAAAGTAAAATAATGCAGCAAAAGGTTTATTTGTAAGTAGCAATCAACATAAAACAAAGAGAATGTACTAACATTCTCTTTGTTTTATGTTTTATTATAAGCCTTTATACTACCACTAGGTAGTATAAAGGCTTATTTGTGTCAAGGTTTGATTAATTCCTTGCCTCAATCTCATATGATGATATGATCAGACTTTAGTATAGTTTCAATTTTTAGAAGACAAGTACAGTCTAAAGTCCTAAACTGAGCTATATCAGCTGTATCAAGACTAAAGTAAGTTTGGATTTCTGATACAATTATATCAGTGCTATGGCCAAAACTAAAAATAATAGAACTCTTCTACTGTAGTGAGTTGAAGGAAGATATAGGAGGTTTGGCCAAGATTGAATGCTAAAATAATAAATAAAAACACAAGAAAAGCTTACTTACCTTGAGCCAAGCAGGTTTCTGCGGCTGGGCAGTTAGTCTAGGCCACCAGGCAGCTGTGTTCTTCTTTATTGTAATGTCTATTCTGTTTTCATGCACTCTAACCAGTGTGGGTTGCTCACTGTCTGAAACTTCCTAAAAACAGTTTTTTTAGAATGTAACATAATGTTACTTGTAAATATATTATACTAATATTTATAAACATTTTGAATCTCCAATCATTTCATAGCACTCCAATATGGCTTTAGCTGTGTCAGAGATGCCATGCCATGCATCATTTACAAGCACATGAAACAAACAGAACAAAAAACAAACATCCAAGCTCATAATTGAAACACCTGTTTCAGCCGGGTAACAAACTGGTACAGGTTGCTGTCAAAGTACTGCCATAGCATAGTAGTTAGCATATTTGCATAGAGAGATAGATAGATCAACACTTTATTGCAGACACACAAAATATAAATTTACATGTAGTGCCACAAGAGAGCAAGCTAGAGAAATTAAACAATATTGATTTAAGAACTTTTTTTTTTCATATGATATTGCAATGGAGAAATATAATATGTAACATGCCATAGACAAAAAATCGTGTAATAAGGTAGTTATCAGTAACATATACACCACTACTTTTTTTAAATGAATAAAATTTTAACAGTGTTATCTATTTCCGATACTAAACACATTTATGAAGAAAAAAACTGAAAATATCAGTTAAAATAATTATCTCGAAAATTTGGTAATTATTTGTCACCCACAATCATTTAAGCGAAATGTGGAATAAACTCATTCATAGACAATGCGGAAGATATTTTGATATCTAGAATAAGAAGCGCCCGCGCCGAGAGAAAAACAAAATTGGGTCAGGCAGTAGAAAATATGTCACGGATGTACAATTATGAATTTTTCATCATGGCATATCAGTAAAATATTCGCGAATTCACAAGAGACCGGACTTAACACCTCTGGATTTTTTCTTGCGGAGAGAAATTAAACGCCGTGTTTATTTTGTCAAACTGGACACTGTCCAATCATCATAGACGCTTATTAAGCAATGAAATGTAAAGTGAACTAATGTTTACTAAATGGTTCGATCAATTAATAGAATACCTGTAAGTGTAAATATCTTTGTCAATGTCAAGTTCGTAAAAGCATTAAGAGAAAGTTACTATCGAAGTGTTTGTTAAATCGTTGAGACATGCAACTTCAGCAAAAACTACAGTAGTGTTGTTTCTGGAACACTGCAATCACATTATTTACAATACTTTATAGTGTTTAACCTGTCCGCTTTCGGCAGCGGTATTCATTTGTAACACATAGGTTCATTCGATGCGCACCAATGCCAATAATGTTCAAATAAAACAGCTTATGCAGTGTTGTAAGAGTAGAATGGATTTACTCGTTATATGGGTGTAAGTAAGAGAGGTAATGTTCATTGATAGGTGACGTAACATTAGTAGATTGTAGACACTGTGGGTGTTTACAATTTTTGGCAGGATATTTGTAATTTTAATCCTGTCATAATTTCAGCAGTATAGCATAAAAAAAAAACGGACAGCATATTTAAGATGTACGTATAAGTATATATAAAGTGTTAAAATTAAGTTCATTTAAAAAAAAGTGGTGAACCTATATAAGTGTTTGAAAAATATTGTATATGTTACACCATTAAATGACTTATACAGTAAAAATATTATAAGAAACATAGATAGATGATATAAAGATCTTAAGTAAAACAGATGAATTTTGAAATTACTGTACTTACACTTCCATTTCAAGTGAACTAATACTCAGAAACACGTATGCCTGATTTGATTACATTAAAGGACCAGAAGATAAGCAGTAGATAAGCTTGCTAATAGACCGATAGTTGTTAGATATGGGCACGATATGGGGTGAGCGATTGTATTGCTTATTTTATATGGCCACAATTAGGAAAAGTAGAAACTTACGGCTATAACAGAGTCGAAGAAATCCAGGTTAAACTCATACTGACAAACACCTCGGGCACCGGTTCCTTCAGCAGAAAACTTGACCGCCTTTTCCAGAACCTTCACTTCTGGATTGCTAACATTTTTCAAGTCAACGCGTAGAGTAATTACGCTTTCAGTTTGAGCCCAATATACAAATGGGCTTGGAATCACCATCCTAGATGATATCTACACAGGTATGTATCTTCAATTAATAGCCTAAGTACATACAAATATTCTCTAGCCGCACGCAACAAAATCTGTGAACAAAATGCTTTCTTTTTCTTCCTGTTTTCTCATCGATTTATTTATTTTGTCTGCTATTGACTGACAGTCATTGACAGCTGTCTTATTGTGACGTTGACAGTCGTGAAAGTATGGCAGTAGCTACATTTAAGTTTGCGGGTTGGTACAACTAAAAAATAGAGAACCATCGCTTGAATGAGTGTAAATAGTCGATTATTCTGATAGTTCACTATAAACATATGGCGGATGGCCTTCACTAGATAATGATCCGATTCTTATCTAGGTTGTCTATAGAACTTGATCTGTCAAAAAGCCGTTTGCGTCTTTGATGGGTGTTGAATTTCTAAAAAAATCTGAATATTAAATTTCTCATTATTCCTTGCTTATTCCATGTAATCAAAATGGTTTAAGCTACGCGAAGTGCTACAAAAATAATCTTTAACACTTGAGTTCATTAAAACTTCATAAACAAATCCAAAATGTCCGTTCCGACGACTGGATTGAGTAAACTGAAAAAGAAACATATTCGCGTAAAGCACCAAAAAGTGAAATTGTTTCGTGCAAACGAACCATTACTGTCCGTGTTTATGTGGGGTGTGAATCATACTGTGAGTTCTTTGTACTCTGAGCATTTGATGTAACAGTGATGGTGGTTGTGCGTAATCCTATTTAGAGGGTATCATTCGCATTCTTGCAATGCCATTATGTCATTGCCCGCTACGAGTTTGTTGTCATTCACGCAAGAACCCGCCTTTTCGTTTATTTACATACTTATTCATCTCCACTTTACTACACCTTTGTATAACTTCATCTTTGGCACAAAGTCAAATTGTCTTGCTATCAACCTTGCTTTACAATAAAAATAGATCGCAATTTTATTATTAAAGTTGCCAAACACATTTAGTACTAAGATTTAAGAGTAAGACTTATGTCTTACTACTATAATTAGGCCTTACTACTAAAAATATAGATTTAAAGTGAAAATAGATTGTAAATAAAAATTCATCGCATATACACAAAATTAAATCAGTAATTTATTTTATACTGTTTAAAGCTAAGTTGAAAGTCTTAAAATAAATTATATACTTGTCGTATATATACAAAATTAACTGTATAATTCAGACAAGTTATTCATAGATACTCCAGCCTAAATCCTATTATGTTCCGGGATTTCGAGATTTTGATAGAATTGAGAAACTAACTATAACTTTAGTGTGGCGTAGCTTAAATTATTTGTATTGTATTTTATTGCATACATGAACATGGCAAACAAAAGTTTTGCTTTGTCATGTAAAAATATCTTACAACATATTTTTTTTTATGAATCAACAGTGTGTAGTTAATTGTTCTATGTTCATACCACATATTTTAGAAGTAGAGTTGAGTTGCTGCCATACCATTTACAAATGTTACAGCTTACTAAAATGCCTAGTGGTTTTACTATAGTGCCTAACAGTCATATCAAAGTGTGTATTGTTTTGGCAATGGTTTTTTCCCTTTATAATTAATCTAATAAGAATGCATTAAGTACCTAATTTGCGCATTAGTTTCCCTCAAAACCAAAAGTTAAATAAAAAAATATTATGTGATTTCTATATATCGAGTGCATTGAAATAAGTAAAAACTAAACTATATGTATAAAATAAATAGCAAAATGATAAAATTAATCTCTCCATTTATCACTTTATATTTTTAGTTTTGTTTTGGAATACATTTACAGTATAGTAAATTAGTCCTATGTTCATGGTTACAATTATTACTAAGGAGCTATGATTGTGAAACATCTAACAATGTTAGTAGAATTTCTCCTGAGTCGAAGTTGCCATGCAATATTCACAAACATGCACAACACACCTAGACTTGGACAAGTCAACTCAAAGCTTCAAACTCATCATGAAACTAAATTAATAAATTAATTCAAAATACTTTAATGCACGCCAAACAAAAGATTTAGTAAAATATATGTAGGTATAGTACATTAGGCGGCTTTATCTTCAAAAGCAATTTCTTCCACGATTGGTGCAACCAAACTTACACAAGAAAAAATGTATAAATAATCACTACACAACATTATAACTAAAATGCATAACAAAAACATAATAACTATAGACTTAAAAGAGGACCAGAAAGAAATAAGAAAGTAAACTATGAAGAAAGCTAATATTTTGTTCCTTACATATTCTAACCAGTTTTAATCTTCATATAATTTTTATAGTATCAATTAGGTTTAAGTAACTATTTTTCGTTACAGATAAATGAGCTAAGTCATGTCACTATACCAGTCATGCTCCTGCCTGATGACTTTAGAGCTTACTCGAAACTCAAAGTGGACAATCACCTATTTAATAAGTAAGATTTCTTTCCTGTCATTCTATGTATTTATCAATGCATGTCTAAAGTTTGTTTTAGGGCTGTGATATCGTGGCAATATTCCATTCACCGAGATCTTTCTAAGCGTACTACAGTTCATCCCACTAGTGTAGGCGATATCAAAAAACACATTCCTTAGCAGAATTGAAGCAGTATGTTTATAAGTGTCGTTAATAAATGGAAAACACCTGACTTGCCATTCTATCATATTCCCAAATTGCTTCCCAATTGAATTCTTCCCTTTCTTCCAAATTGGTGAATTAATGAATAATTATAAATTTATTGTACACCAAACAATAAAAAAATACAGCAAAAATATTGACTAAGACAATATAAGTGTAATGAATGTCTGAGTTTCTATATATAATTCCAAATGGTTTGTAAGTCTTAGTTTCCATACAAACATATTCCACAATTCCTTTCCCTGTTAACTGTTTAAATTTTGTTACAGAGAAAATATGCCATCTCACTTTAAAGTGAAGGAATACTGCCCTCTAGTGTTCAGAAACCTGAGAGAGAGGTTTGGAATTGACGATCTCGACTACAAAGAATCCCTCACAAGGTATGTTGCTAACACACTCGTGTTTCTTACAGATAAGTTGCGAGTTACTTGCAGAGAGATTGTTACTCGTTATCATGATCTTATATTATAAACTTGTTTCTGATAGTGACTCAGTCACAAAAACTGCACGCAACTCGCAATGTTTTTTCAGACTAAGTTATAAAGCACGTGTGATACGCTAATCAATCTTTTTTAATTTTAAATGATTAATAATTTATCTATTTACTAAATAATATGTATTTATTTATTTTCACAAATTGTACAACTGGTAAGGGATCTATTGTGTTCGTAATTCATACGCGTTGAAACAGAATATACAATTAATAATTATTACCTACATATGAATCCAAGAGAATGAGAAGTTTACTAAAATCTTTTCTTTCTTGAATTGCGTTTTCATCCTTCATTAATCATTCAAACATTTTAATCTTAAGCTGAGAATTGTTAAGGCTGTATCTTGTTTGGTTAGTAAATAAAACTGTGGCCAAACCATCGCATCTAAACCGTTGCGTGCACGGTACCTATAGGTACACATAACATCTGACCGCCACTGCGGACGTGCGTTAAATGCTATTTGGCTGAGCCTTAGGTCTGCCCCTAATCATAAGGCATTTTATTTTTATGTATATACTATGAAGTCATTGGCTATTGTATCGTGACATTAGTTTATATACTATTCTATCTTTATTTATGGCCTCTGCGGTATGTCCGAAATTATGCCAATGTTGCGCAGGTTGCAAAAAACCAACCTGAAAAGATTGGCCGGTGATAATTAAATGATAACATGACGTATGGCAGGCAGTGAATTTTTTGTTAGGCCTATAAGGTCATCAATGATTTCAAATAAAATTACTAGTAAGTTTGCTACTGGAAAATCATGGAAAATGATGTTCTATTAAAATGTAAAAGTAATAGCATGCATAAGAGATCCTTTACAAGTATCAATTACGAAATACGCGTAATGCTAAAAGAGACCGTATGTATTTATTTGTTTATTTCTATGTTCTATCCCTGTAATGCGGCCCGGTATCGCTCGTCCCGCCCTGTCCACTCCCTAGGTTTAGGAGGCCCGACAACTACCTATTTCCTCGCGCACCGAAGAGGCCTAGCTGCTCCCTCCGGCGGTCTGCCACCGCGCCCTCTGGCGTCGGCGATGTCAAACATGAAACACACCAAGACAGCATATTCCACGATGCAAGCGCTTATCTAAAGCGCGGATTGACGATCAAACGCTTGAGGTCAGCGGAGTTTTTCTCAGCTGTACGATTTCTTTTATTTTTTTACAGTTTTTTGTCAGTAACAGTATGTAGTGTGCCTATCGAAACTGACACGGCAATCATTTCTCACTGAAACACTGGATTCATGTCCCTGTTCTAACAGCTTTTGTTTTATTCACGGAAATTCTATGTAGGTATGTCTTTTATTTTGTATGCAAACGGTTTGTATGCAAAATGCTAGGTTTAGGTCTATTAACTTCGGGGTAGTAAGACATGCCCTCACTATCCCTGAGGGGTTCGACGGGTATCTGACTAAGATTCGCGTGATACATAGATCACTGGTTCAAATTCTACTGGTTGAGAATAATAGGTTTCTAATAAGCTAGATTTTATCATTATGTAACCGTCACTTAAAAAGCAAATAACCTAAGACTCTCAAATAGCATATAGTGAACATATTTGTGCAGTCTACATTTTATGGGAACTATGTAGTTGCCTTCATTGATAGGATTTATTTATAATTTGGCGCCCATCGTTAAATAAATGGTTGTAGTAAAGTCTATCAACTAAACTCTCCCTAAATCAAAACTAAACTAATTTGATTAACGATTGATTTAATACGCTATGTTGTGGTTTCCACTCAACCAACAAGTACGTAGAACTGCCGTGTCTAAATCAAAATGTGTCAAAACCACGTTCGTTTTTACAGTTTCTAACCGCTTGAAGGTGATCCCTGAACCGAATGAGGTTTCGTTTTGGTTGTCGAGTGAATTAATTGGTCCAATTCCGTCCGATTTTGAGTCATTGGTATTAATTTGTCGCCGGCGCATCACCCGCTCCCTGATTGTCCCTGACCCCATTACGCTGGCTCTTTACACGTGTACCACTTGCTTCCACCTTAATATTATTATATTAACCACACGAGCTATACACTTGCCCTGAGACTACTGGAGCCGAAGTGTTCAGTTGTTGTACTCATCACTACAAACTAATTATTTACGACTGACAAACGTATTGTAGAGATAGTAAAAAGAAAGGGAAGAGTGTTAAGAATACGGATTTAGGATTACTTGAGATTTTTTTTCATTTAGTATAAGACGTCATAAGGAGTAAGGAACAACCAGGAAGATGCCGTCAATTCGAGCTCAGTTTTCGAAATGTTTCTTACGAAAAAAGTATTCAGAGATGCTGACAACATTTTAGACCAATCTGGACCAGTTTTACATCACCAAATATAGCGGAGTCTACTAAACTGTAATTTCCATCATATAAATAAATAAAATAAAAATAAACGTGCAGATTTATTTATGATTACTTGATCGGCTCTATTGTAAAAGTTCTAAGTGATGAGTATAATGGCTTCTTTTCGGCCTAGTAGGTATACAGGCAGAATTACAACCTTTTCGTTTTGGTTTATATCACACTAACACAAGCACAGATGTAAAGACACCATCTATTGTGCACACATCCAGGGAAGGTGAGTATTTTTGATCTCATCTTTGCACTTTGACTTTGGATAAAAATGGAAGCTGGATTAGTTTGTGAGAAGAATTTCTTGTGCCTTTGGAATCATAACGTGTTAAGGCATGGTGGGTTGGTTTTGTGTTTGATAATGTTTGATTTTTTTCATCGAATGAAAGTGAGAGAAAAATATTTCACGCAGCAGAGTTTTCTCGGGCTCGCACTAAACGCGTTGTGTCGACTTTTATTGTGCGAACTGCCAGGTCTAATCCGCATCGTCGCTTAATATCAAGCGAGTTGCGGTCAATTAGCTATAATAAGCCTATAATTAGCTATAATAAAAACCTAGGACTTATGAACTCGGCAATAGTATAATATAATATTTAACAAAAAACCATTTTTAAATGGAGATGATTGTAAAATACAGATGATTCCATTAAATTTTACTATATTATGCAACGAGTATTAGCTTTAGCTGCTTTATAAGTACGAAGAGTCAAACTACGTGAATGTGTTGGTTGCAAACAACTGCACTTGACCTATTTAAACTTAAGCGTCATGAAAACAAGACATGCTCTTGTCTTAGTTTCTAAACGGTTGTACATTAGATCTATAGGATAAATAAAATGTATATTACATCTATAGAATAAAAAATACAGAGTGGACTTCGGGTATACTTTTAGATATCTCTACTCTGTGTAGTAATTAAGGTAATGGAATATTATCTGAATACATTGAGTTTGTATTAATGTTTCTTCTGGTTTGCGAGCGATTTATGGTACGCTGAAAAAAATATATTTTATTACATAGCTGTTTGCTTTGAATCATTGCATATACTTTTAAAGTAATGCTCATGTAAATATTAATTAAAGAAAGATTTTTGTGTTAATGGTAAACATTTACGTGTAAAACCTAAAGAAAATATATTTGCACGCTATTAATCATTTTTGCTTTTCAGTGGTATTAAATCGCAATAATTAGGTACACACATATTAGGATATAGTGAGTGGTAGAATATTCCAGACATACGTTAAAGGTACAGCTGGTAAGTGTTTTAGGCTATATCAAACTGTGATAGATAGATCTACTCGGGTATGCTAAATTTAATGAGAATTGTTGGTTGACCGAGCAAAGCGAAGTTTTCAGAGTGCAAGGAACTATCAGGGTTTTATAGGCCTTATTGTATTGAAACTTTTTTAAAATGTTAGTCTATTTATAACTTAATAAGATGGTATATACAAGATATTTAGTGTTTTTCCGCCTCGTCTTGATGTCAGCGTGAAAAATCGAAAAATATTTTTGTTTTTATGGTGTGGTTCCTCCTCACCACCGCCACACCTCACCTTATTATCACTCACCTACTCTTCAAGCGCTCGCTCGAAAGCGAGCGAGCGCTTGAATAGTCAACATCTCCTGAGTATGCCTTGTGCTAAGACGAAACACGTGTCGAGGAAGTCGGATACTGAGAGAAAGAGAAATAATAAGGTGAGGTGTGGCGGTGGTGAGGAGGAACCACACCATAAAAACAAAAATATTTTTCGATTTCTCACGCTGACATCAAGACGAGGCGGAAAAACACTAAATATTTTGTATATACCATCTTATTATAAATGGATTTCCGCAAAGTAACGCCTGACTCCATCAATTATCTCTATTTATAACTTGTTGAGCTAGTACGAGTAGTTTAGGTTAATTGTTTATTTTTAAGTTTTCATAAGAGTGAAATCGGACAAAGCTGGTCGCCATGTCCAATTTGAGGCGAACTGCCCGTCTAACTGATGAACATTTGTGCGAATTTTCATCAGATAGACGAGTCGTTCTTCTTTCTATCTTATACTTAACCTTGACCATACACTTATCTAGATAGATACCAACATCATATCACTAGATCTTAACTCACTCTTGTTAAGGATAGTCAGACCCGTATGCGGGTTGATATCGCTTCTCACTTTCACGCAAACACCTCGCTGGATGCGTGCGAACGGAACAGCAGTATACTATTACGATGCAGAAATTGATAGCGAGATCATTCTTGTACCAAATACTTTTATAACAATCACTGGCATACAACTTGAACTAATGACCTGGATGAACGATTGAATAAATGAATTTTCGGTCTCTTTGGAGGGATAGTGAATTCATCCAAACATGTGACCAACGATTCGTCAGTCAGAAGTGTGCATGAGTGGAACGTTTCCCTCCACGTCGTTTTTAGTTCAAGATGTTTGCCGAGCACTATATGATCAAACTCTACAATTTAGGTTAGGTTAGGTTAAATAATACTCAGTTCCACTCCACACAAAATCACAGACTGGTTTGTTTTTGACGGCAACTCGCAATGCAGTTTCCAAATTTAAACAAGCAGTCAAGTCTAAAAAAAATAATTAATGACGCCTATTTTTAAAGATTGTTAACGTTGTGGCTTAAAGACATTAATAAAACATCGCATGCGATGTTACAAAGATTGTAGTAATTGTCACCACATAAATGTTATATTATATTGTATGGAGCCAGTCAGCTTGTGGGATTCCGTCTTAAATCCGCTTAGTATTAACTATTCTTCGCGACGTTTCGTCTTCAGGTCACAGCCGATCCCGGACGATTCTTCAGGCAAGTCCGGCGCGAAGTTCTACCAGAGCTACGACCGGCTTTTCATACTGAAGACGTTGACTTCGGAGGAGGTGGAGAGGATGCACTCCTTCCTCAAGCATTACCATTCGGTAAGATATATACATGTATCGCCGATGGGCTGGTTTATGATGTTTTGATGGTTGTGAAATGTGCCTTTATTACTGTGTATCTATTCTGTTAAAAACAAGGTCCTGAGGCCTTGTAGCCACTTTTGCTTGATCATGTAAAGCACGGTGTAGCTGCCCATCATACCAACCACGTACCAGATGTGACCTGGTATTCTTCCACTTAATTGGCAAAAAAAATAGTTTAATTTAGCATATCGTTCGATAGTGAAAGCAGTTATGAAACAATGTTATAAATAGATTAACAAAAATAGGTTAACAACCTCTTCCACTTCACACCTACGGAACCAGCTATTATTAATTGATAATAAACAACAAATGGTATTATTAGGCTTATCAATCTCTACAATTAATTATTTATTTGTAAATTTGTATAATTTTCTACCCAATCACATAACATTATTGTAATTTTCCTTTCTAAAGTTGTAGGTACAAGACAGGTAGCCGTCACCATCGACATTTTATCAATTTCTATGTAAACGAACGATATTTGTATATTATGCAGTACTAAAATTATAATCTTATCAGTTTTAAAGACGCATTTCCTTGCATGTAGATTTGTATCTGACACCGCAAACATGATAGGCGTGTAACGTTTTGATTAAACTCAACAAGTTAATCCACGGTTTTATAGATATTTCTTAACAAGCTCAAGAAATGGGTTTTAGGATCCTTTCTTTTCGTTATCTACATAATAAGTATGTAGATAAAGAGTAAGTCCTGATTGATACGTCACTATCAACTTAAACCGCTTTATCTGACCTGAAATTTGGAGGGTGTATTCATTATGGGGTGAAGAGGTGTTCTCAACATCTCAACCCCTAAATTTCAAACTCTGAACCCATTTGGCCAAATCGGTTCAAAATTCTTCATATTCCATTTCGCGGGTGACATATATATGCTAGGCCTGCAGGAGCGAGAGAGAGTTGAAGTTGTGCATAATTATGCATACATTCTCTAACATTATATATATAATGACTGCTTAGTGCGTATAAACTTTTTTTTTATCTCGACAGCATTTCAAAGCCATGAAAACATTGAAACTAGCGAGAGCTCCTAATCACTGTATACCTATTTTTATCTACTCGTATTAAATCAAATACTGAATGCTGAGTCACAGCAATGTAGGTATTGTGGAACCCATAAGCCCCAGTTGTAAATCTCTCCTGATGCAATCTACGAGTTTATGGCGAGCGGAATGACTGTCGGGCCTGAAATATGTTATACGAGCACTATTTGACGTTACGCTTTATTGCTTAGGTTTGATAACTGTTACTAGGCTTAGATTCTGTATTAATATTGTGAAATAAAACAATCAATATGAGCGCGTTATATTATTTTATATTGAGTAAATTCACGCGTATATTAATTTAAAAGGTAACATTCACGTGTTGTAATGTAATCTATTATATAAAATGAATCCGATAGCTGATTTTAGTCTTAAAATGATTGTCGTACTCCAGGGAAGGTTTAAACGGTGAGAAACATACATAACTGTTAGGCGGTACGAAGTTTTCAAATAATTATAACACTTAATTGTAAACATGCTTTCACCAGTTAGTGCTAAAGCAAAGTTGGGCAAGGCCTTGCTTTATTTGATCAATTAGTTAATTACCCACAAAATATGAAATAAAAAAGATTAATTTTACATCTAGTGCCATTAGTGGCTTCTGTGTGGCGCCCTACGGTTTACACTTCTCGATATAACTTAAAAAGTAAGGTTTTATGCTGTTTATTCTGATTTCATTTTTACATAATGATACATTTTTACACAATGGCCACCGCTAAAATAAGCATCTCTCAATATCCGCCATTTCGTGCTGTCCTGGGCTCTTCTTCCCACCTCTCCGGCACAACCCTTCATGACACGGCCTTGAGTTACCTTACCGTGATAAATATTACTTCATATATTTAGTCCAATTACCTTACAATGAGCACATTCACAGTACATAGTGGAGCGTCACGGCAAGACTCTGCTGCCGCAGTACCTCGGCATGTACCGACTGACGGTCGACGGTATCGAGCACTATCTAGTCGCCACCAGGAACGTATTCTCCAATCATCTTAATATACACAAGTGAGTTATTCAACCTTATAACCGACTAAAAAAATATGTTTGTTTCCCAATTTCTCAGCGACCGACGCGACGCCTGGACCGAATTTAAAAATAATTTAATTCTAGATCTCTCTATAAAATTTATATTAGTTCATTCCAGTAGTAAGGTTTGTAAATTAAGATCACTGAGAAAAATATAGGCGTCTGCCAAATTAAACTTAGCTTGATTGGTTTATATGTAAGCAGTGTTTGTTTAGTAAGCAATTGTTTTCTAGTGGGTGAACTCACAATGAAAGTTTTGAAACTTTTTCAAACAATCTTTTTTGTATAGTCCGACCGGATAAAATAAAAATAGATACTTTTTCAAATATGTCATAGCGTTAATTAAAAAATTATAATATTTCTTACTTTCCAGGAAGTACGACTTGAAAGGTTCTACCGTAGACCGGGAAGCTTCTGAAAAAGAGTTGGAAAAAGAATTGCCAACGCTCAAAGACAACGATTTCATCAAGCAAGGAGTGCGCATAGACATTGGAGACGCAGCCAAGGACAAGTTACTGGAAACACTCACCGCTGACGTCGACGTAAGTTTACTAAATACTCAATTAAATATGTCAAAAGCAAGTCAAAACATTCATACTGTAGTTTTTGTTTTTATTTACATACAATTATGTGATTTTATAGGTATAGAATATAGATACTCCAGCTTTTGTTTCTTATTTAATTATTTAAAAGCTATTATTTGATTTATCCCAAATCGTAAAAAGGGATCATGTGCCTAGCCGTGATTTTAAAAATATCGATATAAAAATACCGTTAGGTGCTTGGTGACATATTTATCAACAGACAGGCGAGCGTTGGAAAACGTCCTACCACTATGCTTTCCTAACTATGTTTCCTTATTTTTTCTTCATCGGTGGTTCAGGCTCTTTTTTTTTCCGTGGGATGGAACATCGTACCCCGCGCACGGCAATCAATCCCACCAACCTCCCGGCAGTCATCGCTACAAAACTGGCCTATAACCTAAGTTTGAGTAAAAAAAACCATTTGAACCACGGCTCCGAATGACGGCTGTCGTCAGTACTTTAGTTTCCTTTTTACTTTAAATTTATTAAAGCTTAAATTAATGCACTTTCATCATCATCAACCTTTACCTACCCACTGCTGAGTATAGGTCTCCTCTTGCGCGCGTCACCTTCTCCGGTCCTGTGCTAATGTCGTCCACCTATATCCTACTGCCCTTGCCACATCTTTCGCCCAGCTAGTAGGTGGTCTGCCTGGTAGTCTTTTCCCATTATGTGACCACCACTCTGTGACTGCTTTAGTCCACCTGCCGTCATCTCTTCTGACCAAGTGTCCTGCCTGTCTCCACATGTCTCTCGTGATTGTTAATGCACGTTTTCAAATTTAAAATAATACTTATATCATGTAAAGTAATCAAATTGTCTATGTTATATTTCGTTGACTTACCGCATAGTACACAGATGTTTGGTTCATATCGTTTGGCGTAGTCTGATCCTAGTATATCTGTCTTCAGTTCCTAACGAAGCTGCACCTGATGGACTACTCTCTGTTGCTCGGCGTGCACGAGTGCGGGCGCGGCGAGGCGGAGGCGGAGGCGCGCCACCTGGAGCCCGAGTCCGACAACACAGACTCCGACGCGGACACCGACACGGACAACAGACACTACAGCGACAGGTATTGTTGACGACCGAACGTTCTCAACTCAACCTTAACTCGCTTCATCTCTCTGGATGTATGTACTTGCGTACGCTACGCAGTTTTCATCCAATCTTGACGAAACTTGGTGTACACATGCAACGAATTTTGTGCGCATCTCAGGGAGTGTTTCCCCAAAGGGAGATGTTTGTCGCATCATTTCAATGCAGCGGATTTCGATTCCAATAAGATTTGGCAGAGACAATACGTTACACAAACGTAAATCATCATATTTTTAAATCGCAAAATGTGACTCGAGTTCAACAGGTCCGTGTCGCAGAACTAGTATATTTGTTTATATTTATGGTTTATGGAAATATATGTATGTAATCTAAATAAAACGCGAGTAATAATGTTGAAACTTGCTCCGGTATGTACAGTATGAAACTGTTAGTTCTGTATTCCAGGTGTGGTTACAACACGCCCCCGGACAGCCCGCGCGGTCTCGCGCGACACTCCTCACTGCGCTACGAGGGCATCATCCCTGAGCTGGACATATACGCGATACCGAGCCGCGACTCCGCCAACAAGCGGGAGATATACTTCGTAGCGCTCATCGACGTACTCACGCACTATGGGGTCAAGAAACAGGTGAGAGACTATCTTACACTCTGCCACCCGATACTAGACCTAAATGTGTTATCATTTTCTTGCTCATCGATATACTCGCACTTCATTGTAGTGCTTCGGAAATGTACACTGAATCGCAGGTGGACTCATCAATGCTAAACAACGGAAAAGAATAGCAATATTCATGTTCAGAGTTGACACGTCTAAAAACTGCATCGTTAGGAGCCTGTCTGACCGACTTATACTGACCGCAACACACAGACGCTAGACGGCTACTGCCACATAACAATAAGCTGCACTCGTGTTTATTTTATTTATATCGTTAAATTATCTAAGTTTTTACCCTTGACTGTAATGTATTACTATTATGTGTACCTACGGATATTAGAGGCTGAATTAAAGTTAATGATATCACAGGGAGTTACTTAAGTTAGTTACTAGTTAGTCAAGTTAGTTTACGAGTTCGTAAACATAATAGTCAACACGATATCAAGCTGTTGCTCGTCGACTGGGTCAAGAAATAGGTAAGAAAGTAGTAGTGTTTGGTGTTGTTACAACATACCTAATCATGATCTGAACGCGGTGTCAATAACTTTTATTTAAATTGACTGGCCGGTTGGCGCGGTTGGTAGAAACCCTGCCTTCTGCGCCGCTGGTCCCGGGTTCGATCCCCGGACAGGTCAACCATTTGTGTCCACGAACATGTCTGTTTGATCTGTGTCTGGGTGTTTATTATATATATATGTATGTATATATGTATTTCTAAGTATGTTCATCAGTCATCAGGTTACCATAGCACAGGTTTTGCCTAGTTTGGGACTTGAAGACCTTTGTGTGGATGATGTCCGATATTATTATTATGGTTCATAAAGAGATTCTCTTTCTCGAAATTTTATCATTTCGGTAACTTATGAAACCCACGGGTCTAAACCAAGTGGATTATTATTATTGAATCGAGTAAAGAATATAAGATACAAGCCTATTCTGAAACACTTAATTTTTATAAGTTGCCGTGTATTATTTCCAGGCAGCGAAAGCAGCGAAGACCGTAAAGTACGGCAGCAACGTCGATGGCATATCAACATGCGATCCAGAGCAGTACGGCAAGCGTTTCATAGAGTTCGTTGCTAAAGCTATTGAGGGTTAGACTGCATTGATCTCGTCGGATAAAACTGGTCGGGTAGAGCACTGCTGTTGGCAGTCGGCTCCTACTAGTGGTCGCACGGATCAGACTACCACTTGTGTTTGATGGAATAGGCCTTTGATCAGTTTCCGCTCAGTATTTTTCTGACGTGGCGACATTAGCAGGTGATTGACCTTGAACATTTTCTTCGACTCCTTTTATATCAAGTTGCTTCTGCGATTCTTCAATGCACGATGAAAAAAGTTTAATTCTTTATGTATCGCTTAGTTTCGCTCAAAATACGTTCGAGATTTTTCTGTTCCGTGCAATCATTGGTCGTGATTGAATAAAGTGAGTGTATTATGACAGTTGTGAGTCGATCGGTGTGGATTATTGCTTTTTGTGATTTCCGCCTCTCATATTTGAGCACATTTTGTCTTATTCTCTCTGACATAGGTCACGCGGTAAAGCAAGGCAGAAAGCGCTCAAACTAAGAAATATTTTGAGGTAAGACAATATCAATTAAAATTTGAGTATGTTATGCTTGAAAATTTTAACTAACATTTATTTAATCTCTGGCAAAATGTATGAGAAGTCGATCGTTTCACGTCTGTACAGTCAAAGTAGTAAGTAAATGCGACGCTTCTCTCTGTAGTGTTTATGGAATGTTATTGAAAGTTGGAATTGCGATGTGGGATATTGTGTATGTTGGTTCGTGTGTGCTCTACGATACTTTTGTCACTAATGTTGGAAGATAAAGAAAAAAAATACAGTAACAAAACTTTTTGTTATGTATCAGATCGACTCGTTCGAGCCACTTGACAGCCATACATATTGTAAAACCTTTATTCAAAAGAAATGGCGTAGTGTTTGTGAAAGTTTTAGATGGAAAAGAATGGCTAGATTTTGTATTACAAAATTATTAATCAATTATATACCTCAACGGCACTTAATTTAATTTTGTAGAAACTAGTTATTAGTTGGAACACGATTCTCGGCTAGGATTTGTAGCGAAAAGGAATTAACAGGGTGTCGTAGACGTTAGTGTGATAAACTGTAGTTTTTTTATACATTATTTTTTATACAAAACTAATGCGGAAAGAAGCGTCGCATATACTGTATTGTTATTCTTGTCTTAGACAAGGCGCAAGATACGTTAGTATGAATAAGTCTTATAGAAATGCAAATAATATTCGTATGTTAATGGTTCGAACGGTTCATAGTTTGGAATTACGTAGTGTGAGACTTTGTACCGACATATCCGTAACGTATAGCGTGAATATTAAACGGCCTTTAGCAGGAATTTGACACGTGATATAACGATAACCTTTCGCGTAGAATGCTTTGCTGCTGTAAAATTATTCAAATGTATTGCAATAATCTTATCCATGCCGGTTGTTGACCATTGCTGCAACGTTAACAGTTGAAAGGGAACCTTTTTTAACAACTAGAAATGTTCACTTATGTTAATTTTGGTAACGAGGATAAGTCAATTAAGCTTTGTCTAATGTTTAATTGCCGTAACTCTGGAGTGATGGCTACGAATACGATTAAAGTGCATGGTTGATGTAAACTCTTTACTCATCAAAAAAAGGTTAATGCAAAAAAATAATCTTGTTAAAAGATCAAATTCTCTTAAATAACAAACCTAGATAGCAGACTACTTGGCGCCTGCTGTAGTGTACCTTTTATGCTAACGTCAAATGCATTTATTGGTGACGAAGAGTTAAAATTGGAAAAAAAAATGTGATAAAAATAAATGTTGTCTAGATAAAATGTAATAATTATGTCATTTCAATACTTTACCTATACATAATACTTGGTAGTTGTATCAGATCGGTAAAATTACATAGTCAAGTATTGCTTGTGGTCAAAATTATTCTTTTTATTTGATACCAATATTTTATTACTTGTCGATTATTGTTCGCCCTATATTTGCTTACAGTATTTCTGTACGAAGTTTCACACATGCGAAACGAGCGAAGGGCCACTGACGTCGTTTGACGTCACTCATGTTTATTCGCTTAGCGTGCGATCACTAACACGTTATAACGTTTAAAAATTAATAACAGTTATTGTGAATATGTATTATGTCAAGTATTGCAATTAAAAGGAAAGTAGTAACACATAGTTTTATCACTCACTTTTACTATATGCTAAACTAAAAGGGTGCTGTATCTTTCAACCTTTTTATATTTTAATAATTTAATTATTTGAGGATTTAGTAGAGATTTAAATTTTTTAGAGGACGCAATTTTATTTTAGTGACATATTTGTAGTTAAAGCGATTTGCTACAAATTATGTACACGATTTTTTTGTAGGACGAATAGTTTCCGAGATATCGCGAATAAGATGTTTGCATCCATTTTTCCAAGACGGCGGCCGGGGGACAAGGACGGCAACCCCGCAAACTTGGGGTTAACCTTCCTTTGACCTACCCACATACGTCCCAAAACAAAATTGCGTCCTCTAAAAAATGCAATATTAGGTCCTCAGATTTCGATGGACTAATTAATTATCTATGTAAAAGAACTAGAAGTATTTTGTTTTTTCGGGAATTTCCTGATTGATGCGAATCCGATTGGGTTAGCGTATCTTATTTGTATAATAAAACTATGTGAATGCTATATTAGGAATTAAACTTATTTCTCATTCCGTCTTTATGAATCGACTGCGGTTCCAATTGCAATAAAAACATTGAGCACAGCAAAAATGCAATTTTCGTCCTAATATCGAACACCACAACACATTTTAAATTCATTTTATAGCACCGCTACTATTTGTAATATACTCCTGAGAAAATAGCCGTCTCTTTCGTTTCTCGCACTAGTACGAAAGTATTACGAACGACGAGAATGACCTGTTGTGTTAACATAAATTGATTGAAATAATACTATCCTGTTTTATACATATATTAATATTTGCAAGTGCAAGAGAGACGGCGATAAGTTTAGTATTTTCTCGGTTGTATTGTTCGGTGGCCATTTTTTAATCTATAAGTTGTACATCTCCTATACAAAGAGTATTGATAAAATATAGGTAATGATAAATATATTTTTTACATACACAAAAGCAGTAGATCCATATATTGACGAGATATGTTCGTGTTGAACATAGAAATATTTTGGTAAAATAAATAATAAAAAATGGAGGGTCCCTAACCTTTTTGTTATTTAGCATAAATACTGGTATTTTAGAATGACTTTTTGTAAAGTAGATGTTACAACCTCAAAACGACGTTCAGCTAACTAATAGTGATAATGGAAATGTTAATATCATTAGGATGTTCTTGTTATAAATTAAAGCGATATTTACATTCTGTGTTGGGCACTGATAAAATCATAGACAGAGAATGCTATAGACGTTTCTATGGACCATATAACTATAGACCATAGGGACCTTTTTATGTGTATACACTAATAATATATATATTAGTCAACCAATTATACAGGGTTACTGGTAATCAATTAGGGGCCCGATGACCTCAAACAACAATATCAGTTTTAGAACTTTTGAATATTCGCAAGTAAAGTTGCATACATTTGGCCCCACTTAAATTGTCTTTTAGTATGGAATTTTTAATATTTATGAATTTTGAGTTAAAATCTGTTTCTTATGTTCTTTAGAAGCCACTCTTAAGAGAATGCAAGTTAATTGCCATTAATCCTATATAATTCACATTAGTCTCAGCACAGAATGCGACGTCGCATTTTGGCCGTCGAATTGTCAAATTATTGTAATGTATACTTATATCGGATGTTAATATCGGCCTTACAAATATTATGTGCTGACTGCCTCGAACAGTATATAACTGTTGTTAAATAGTCGTTTCGCTTCGATATGTACTTTAGCAGTTATGGTTAAGATCTCTCTCCAAACATCTTTGCAAAAAATACTTAGACGTCTGGGAGCAAGAAACATTTTTAATTATTTTATAACGTTTGTTCAAGTAATGTGATGATATAGACGACGATTCGTTCAGGCCAAACTTACTAAACTGACTTAATTTGACAGTTTTAAAATTGTCTCCTCTCTTTTTGTTTCCAAAAGTGAGAAAAGGATGGATAGATGTACATTTTTGCAAATAAGTTTGCATGAGAGAGTTGCCGTTTTGTGCAGTTCATTAAATATTTTCATCGTAAATCCTTACGTACTTATACTGCTGCATACAAACACATTGTATATAAATGTGCAACAAATAGAATTTCTTTGACACTTTTTATCTAATAAAATGTGAATTAACTCCCATCATCCCTATTGCTGTGGCCAATATGGCGTATGGGAATGAAAAATCCTGCAGTGTTGGATTTGCGATGAATCGTAAGCGTGATAATTTCTTTAAACTTCTATAAATGTATGAAGCTACTATCACAAATGTCGGTTTTGCCAATATACCCGTGTATCTGCGTACCCGTGTACCCGTGTACCCAGCTCGCTTAGTTCAATAATAGTGTAGCCTCTTTATAATAATACTACGATATAAGATTTTGTTATTTATTCAACTGTTTCGAATAAGACTTCTATTGTTACAAAGTCTTTGTGATGATGTATTTTGTGAAAATAATGCTAGCCAATACAAAAAAATAAATATGTTAATTTTAAAGGTTTTGTACTTTTGGGTACCTATAGTTATTGCTATTATACAATATCTGTTTAAGCTTCCCTCGTACATTTTTATCATTTGACTGAGCACATAAAGAATGAAACTAGAGTCAGTATTTAAGACTCCACTGGGACAGTCTTATTATTCGGAATGTCGTCAAAGTTTAGGGTATTGTGATAGATATTGTTTACTTTTTTAGATGTTAATTTTTATTTTTTACTTTTTAGATATGACGGGCTGTTGAATGTGAAATGTCTCGAAGTGAACGTTTGTTATTTAGTGACTATTTGGTATATACACATACTTCAGTATAATCAGAATGAGCCAGTACTGAATTGTATATAGTTTTACGGATTTTTTCGTTTCTTACATTTCAGGGTCCCTTAATTCAGTGTGAACTTTTTAGATGTGTTCCTTTTATGGATATAAGCTTGGTTAACATCAGGGTGACATTAGGTTTGCAATTCGGCACACTACTAATATGTTGTTCTATAGGGCTCTTCAAAAACACGGAAGTAGACACGTACCTAATTATACAACGGGTAACACAAAAGTGTGACAATACTTAAGGGTGTTTACTCTACCATCAAAGTAAACCCACTGCAGAAAGAAAATTTCGAAGTTCAAAAAAAATATTTAGGTATCCATACAAAAATTGGTCACGTGACCGGCCAAGTTATGTAGTAGTGTAGTGTATTAAGTATGGAGGACGTAATATATTTTTTTTAATTTTGCAAATTTGTTCAACATTGGTTTCACTTTGATGGGTAGACCTACACCTTAAGTATTATTACACCATTCTGTTACACGTTGTTTAGAATGCATTACCTGCATTAAATGACAATACAAAGAATTTCACTATTGTTCCATATGATTTTTTTATGGGAAAAGTAAAAGTCCACGTTTATCAACATTTATTGTAGCATGCCGTGTGACAAGCTTAAACATAATGTTGCACTATAAAGCCAATACTTACCAAGTTGTTCTTGCGCCGCTCCGACATGTTTCGGAGTAGTCATGAAATGATTCGAGATATTCAATGTTGCCATTGTTTAGTTCGTTAATCGTAATGTTTAGTTTTATTGTTTCTATAAGTTTTTATTATTGTTACGGTGACGGCGAATGCGGAAGCCCCTCGATGATCGCGGCATATTATATTTGTAATAATAGCTTTCGCTATAAACTTTAATCCATTATTCGGCATGTAAGCAACACGGTTGAAAATGTTAATTCTCTAGTCTACTACTACTCTTGTAAAGACAAATGTGTATGAAAATTAATAAAAACTTAAATTTTTATGAAATTCGGTTTGTAAAGTTTCTGCAAAATGTGTTTTATTTTTAGTTAGTTGCAATGTAATATGAGGTAATTTTACTTTCATTCGTCTTGTTGAGGAATTATACTAGATAACTGCTCTATATATAGGATTATAGTTAAATCGGGACTAGGTAGCCAAGAAGAACAAGACATGCGAAAACAATGAGATATTCGCAAGTACAAATTTTATTCCTGCTTTTTATTATTATTAACTCTGGTTTCTTTTTTTCCAATATCCAAAACAAAATTAATTTACACAAATCCCATTCTTTAAAATTCATTTTAGTGTATCGGAAAATATACTTTGGCCACGGTCCAGTTTCACACAGAATCATTCTCTTAGCTTCCCGTCCACAACTTCGTGTGTGCCGACATCGCGTGTTCCCGCTATGTCATTCTATGCTATGCGCTCGTTACAGTCAACAAAAATCGAAGATAAAAACAATTATGACGTGGCTTTTTGGGTACTTTCCCAACAAGTAACACCCCCAAATGTAACACTGAGACTCGTTGGCACCTTAATAAAAAAACAATTCCCAACCAGTTATACTGTTACTCGTTGGGAATACTTTTAATGCTATTCCCAATGAGTAACACAGACAATTGGGGGTGTTACTCGTTGGGAAAATTATTTTAAAAAGTTGTCCTGACAAATGTCAGTGTTACTGGTTAGGAATTAGTTTTATAATAATTTTCCCAACGAGTCAGTGTTACAGTTGGGGGTGTTACTAGTTGGAAAGTACCCGGCTTTTTGACGATAAAAACAGTTTCTTTATGAAAAAAATTTAATGCAACCTCCCCAAAACTTATGATACACTAGTCCATCCTTGTTTTGACATGCTTCTCTGTAATTTTGTCCTTTTCGATAATGTATACTACTGCACCCCAACCTGATATGGCGTCACGATCAGCTGCGTTCACCAGGGCCTGAAATTTGAATAAACCTTTCAAATAGTAGCCAAATACAAGTCAATAACAAACAAGAGCCTTTACTAGAAACAAAAAACTCATCTTATAGTACTAAGATTATAATAAGTGGAAAAGTCTTCTGAATCTTATCTTTATCAATCATATTTGCAAGCAGAATACTAACTACTCAATAATCTAAAAGTTTTAGGAATGGCTGGAATACAGAGGTTACTACTTATCAGAACAATTATTTTGAAAAAAAAAAATTGTTCTGGTAAGTGGCAACTTAGCCTTTAGAAGATTAAGGCTGACCTGACTGCTTCATAAAAAATTAAGTCCAAGCTGTTATGTGGGTAAATAATAACTTAGATTAGACTGTATTGTTTATTGGGCATCAGAACAGATACATAGTCATGAACTAAATTAATTACATTACAACTTATTTCAACCAAGTATTTTGTTGAATCTTGATCTTGAAATGATTTAACATGACAAGAAAATAGATGTACATTATTTCATAGTTTAGGGTTTGTTTGTAGATGGCTTGATATACAAGTGGTTTACATAAGTTACTTAAAGCCAAGCTAATTAAACAGCACTTTACCTGTGAGATGGTTTCAAACAGCTCATCTGGCTTGAGATTGGGCTCCCACAGAGCTTCACACATACCATACAGCTGGTCTGTACATGTGCCTGAGACTACAAAGTCCTCGGGCTCATTGGGGCAGCCGATCTGTGGGAGATATGAAATCATAGTTTAGACATTATATAGAGGAATCTTTTACATAGTACTATTTGTAAGGTAGCAGGTTGATTCCACAAATGTATTTTGCTTGGGTTAGCGCTGAATCTGTGTCGAGAAGTTTACAACTTACTGCAAAATCAGCCATAACTCAAGTGAGAAATGTTTTCAGAATACACACCCAGATGAATGTATGAATGAATATAGCTTTAATGCACACCAAACAAAATATAAAAAGATACAGCAAGAGAAATCTATACAATGGTAGTACATTGAGCGGCTTTATCGCCTAAAGCATTCAGGAACATAAATTGTAAAATGAAGTAACAATGGGCTGATCAAGCTTCAAAGTTTGCTATGCAAGTAAGTCACCGTCATTGCATTATATCAGTAGAATTAACAGTAAATTCTTCCTGATGTATTAAGTAAAAAATACCCCAATGTTACATTAAATCTCACCAGATCCATATTGCAGACATAAGGTTGGTTATCAATAGGGTCCAGACCAGCAATGACAGGCTCAATGAAGTATGGTCCAAAACGCTTTTCATATAGTAGGTTGGAGAGCATTGCTGAGAATGTTTTAGGTCTCATAATTCTATTCTCTTTCAACTCATATAGATTCATTCTGGAAAAAAAACCAGTGTTGTTATATAGATTAGGAAATATGTTTTTGAATGAAAGACATTTAATGGATAATAAAAGGAAATAGGAGTAATCAATGCACAATATTACAAAGGAACGGAAGAAGCAAATCAAGTTTTTCAGCTGTCTTTACACTTTTTATTTGATTTTATGAAATAAATCAAGTTTTTCAGCTGTTACTCGATTTCATTGGAAGATTATGAAATACGAGTTATGAAAACTGTTTATTTTAACTATTTAACCATCTGGTATATTGGTTATATAACTATCCTTACTAAATATTATTATTATTGTGTCCAATTTACCTGAATTTTAGTTTCTGGAACACAGTCTGAGTGTCAGTGGCTAAGCCGGGCAAGCCAACATAAAGGGTAGGGCCCATTTGGAAAACCTTAGGGAAGTTAGTGGATACTGTCTGAGCTTGGATACCAAAGCGCTTATCCGTCGCTATCGCCACGCAGTCTTTACCCTTCATCGCCACCACAGCACCTCCATTGTACGCCAAAATTGACTGAAAACATTGAATTGATAGGCTGTTGTGATACGTAATGTTAATAAGGATATCGAGATATTTAGTACATTATACATGAAAATGTAGCTGATTACAGGAGAAATAACTAATAAGTTCATCGTTTCAGAACTTTAGAAGAAATACAGAGAATTCGCAAACACAACAATGCAAATCTGCACCGTAATGTTCATGACGCTATCATAACCAAACAAAGTTTCAGGGCATTTTGAATTTACTGGAATTTATAAATCTTTTAATGTTGGCAAAGTACTTACCATCTCGATCTAACTCAGGACTTTTATCACTAAAAGACGCAAACTCAATTTAATTTCTTCCGAAAACCGGAATCAAATAATGACAATTCATGTGGTGACAGGTACCATAGACAACCTTAATACTTATTTTATTTTTTAGTTTGTTAATGCTAAGTACAGAGTATAAAATACCATCTTCTTTTTTCTTAGTCAGATGTAGCTTTATACAGCATGCACACTGTCTTACCTAAATGGTTGAAAACGAATACAAGGCTAATATTAAATTCATTACAACAGACACAGAAACTATGTGGTTGCATCGCCATTGCACCATTGTGTGTATCGATCGACGAGAGACGACATTTATATTTATTATGTTTTAATATGTACTTCTGAAAAACCTTAATTTCTGGTCCCATACCTGTCAGTTGCGCAGAAATGTTCTAGTTGTTAGTTCTCTAATCTATCTTCTAATTTTAGTAGAACGTATGTGTTGTGGTACCTTTGTGGCACTTTCTTGTTATTATAGGCGGGGCATTCAAAATAAGACACGAGTGTATTCTCTTTTATTTACAACATTAAGATTTGCGCCAACCAGCTATTTTCAAATAAAAACAGTTAATTGAGTTGTAAAATCAGTATAATTTGTCATTCAACCTATTGGTTCTGTTTGTGCTTATTTAGTTCCTTAGCATACAAATCTAATCGAGACGTCATGTTGTATCCCCATTGATCTTTAACTTGACGGCATAGATTCAAATTCACTTCACAAATTAGCAGACCATCTTTAGTTCTTGATAATCCTGGAGATCTGCACCCATCCGGAGCAGTCATGTAGCTGGAACCGTAGTAGGACCTCGTTACCTTGCTGCAGTCCTTTTTAGTAAATTCCTCAGTCGCAACTCTGTTGATACTGCATGTGAAGTAACTATTAGCGATTGCTGCGTTGCGAGCTTCAATGCCCCAAAACGACTCACCAAATTCAGATATCGTCGCTGCAGGATTAAAAACGATCTCTGCTCCATTTAGGCCAAACATGAGCCAGTTCAATGCATGGTGGCGCCCGTAACAGATGTTTATTGCGAAATCTGCAAAGATGGTTTTAAAAACTGGATGACCTGTGTTACCAGGTGAATAATATGAAATTTCACTGAAACTGCCAACACTGGGCAAATGATTTTTCCGGTGTTTTCCAAGATATTTTCCTTTCTCATCGATTACAACTACAGTGTTCCACCACGTTCCATCTGTATCTACCTCAAGGATTGGAGAAACGATAACCATGTTGTATTTGTCAGCTAAATTGCTGAGAAATTTCGTACTCGGCCCATCTACTGCTGACTCGGCAAACTCTTTCCATTCTTCTTTTTCTCCAGTACACAGAAAAAATGGCATGGACCACGCTTCCTGCAGGCACAAAATTTGAACCCCTTCCGTCGCCGCTGTGATAATGATCCTTTTAATTTTATCAAATATGGCTTCCCTCTGTTGACTGATAGGTTTATCGGTCGACAAAACAATGGAGTGTTGAACGAGCCCTATCTTCACTAACCTTGGTTTCCGACCTTCCGTTGCTGCATTGAAAGAATATGCTGCCACTTCGAAATGGTTCTCTTGGCATGATATAATGGTTGACTCTTTTAAACCGAGGATACAATGATCTTCTCTTCCGTAGTGGATTCTATTGAACTCTTTACGTTCATCTTTGCTTAATTTTCGCTGGATAACTTCTTCTAGATCTATTGATTCCATTTTAATCAAATCAAGGCTATTTAAGAGACGTAGTTATTCAATGAGCGGGCACTAATCAATGCTAGAGTTACGTAACCAGTTTGCCCGCTAAGTAAATAAAGCGTGTTGTGTTTACGTATTGGATGTTTAAAATGCCGGCCGGCTTTATCTGTTGATTGACACTTTTGTGCCATTACCGTTCGTTAGCTTAGCGTTGTATGCATTCTCGTAACTAGCATCGGATGAGGTAGGTACAGTCTGTACCACAAACGAACTTCAAAATAAGTTGAGGTTGCATGGATGTAAGACATCCATGAAGATGGAATATATATTTTTCTAAATATTAGTGTTATGTAACTACCTACTACTATATACCTACTTCAAGTATTTAGTACGAGTATGTATGTGCCCTACCACTGCTAGACAGACGAGCTAGACTTCTAATAAGTTGTAGGTAGTTCACTATGTCAGAAATTGAACGTTAAGGGGTGGTTGGTATCCAAGCCAAAATTTATTTATATCAAAAAAATACACATTTACAATTTCTTACATTAAAAAAGTTTTTTTTTTATAAAGATTGACCTCTTCTAATTTTCTGTGAACCGACACAATACGGCCTATGATAGAGCACGCTTGCCTAGAAGAAACAGATTCACTCGTGATTTTAAAAGAGTCAGATATTAGTTTCATATTGCCATTAATATAATTATGTAAGAGTTGAAATATTAATCGCGAAATATTCCTACTTGTGTAAATAATCCATGCACCACATATTTGACCACAACAACCGCTGTAATTCAATTATCTAGGAGAGGTCCATTCTGGTAGCATTTAGCTATTATGTTTCTTGTTATTGCCTAGTATACATTTTAATAGGTACTATTTTTAAAAAGTTTTTATTTTCGACTTTTGGTGTACGAACTTAAAATGGATCACTAGGCACACTTACCTATAATAACCCTAAGAACAACTTTTACTTTGGAACCAACTCTGAATTCGAGAATAAAAATCAGCTGTTACATAGAAAAAAGTTTTTCTGTCGACACAATTTATGAAACAACATTTTTTTTCTCGAATTCAGTGACCCTCGTTCGATTAAGTACACCCCTAAACGATAACCCTGCATGTATAACAGGTATAACTTCAATGGTCGCAAGTGAAGTAAAGTTTTATTCTCTGCTTTCCTCTAATCAGTTGTTCCGTAAAACTATTTGCAAACTTAGAATATATTCATCGATAATGGCTAGATCTCCCAATTTTAGTAAATCTTACACAATATTCCACAAATGGCGTACCGTACTCTGAAAAAAGTAACCTGTTGCTTATAAATATGCTGTTCAAACGAGAGAATTATAATTAATATTTATATTTCGTTCATTTCCATTTTAAATTTACATTGTAACGTTTCTTGTCACTAATGTATCAATTTGACTTCATAACAACAGACTTTTACCCGCCCCTAGCCGGTCATGTAGACAAATAAGATAAGCAAATATTTTCCTCTCAGCACTATCACCGTACGACACGGGTCGAAGGCCACAGCTCGCCACCTACTCACACTAACGACAATCCATGTATCGCCAGGACTCTTGCTATTTAAGCCGCAGTATCCGCCGACCGGCGGCAGTCAGTCACGGCTAACCTTCCAACACACTCGTACCAGTCATGGACAACGAAACGCAGAGTCTCGAGTCGATCATCAACAACAACCTCGGGGGGCGAGACCTCGACGAATTCAACCGTATCTACTACGGAAGAAAAGACCACAACGAAGTTTCCATCAAAGACTCGTCTCTCGCTGCTGCCAAGGAAGCTAACTTTGAAATCGCAGCTTACGCATTTCCGGCAAAAAAGGAACAGACCAGACCCCCGAGGATCGTAAAGGTCGGCATCATCCAACACTCGATTGCCGCACCCACCGACCGCCCAATAAACGAACAAAAGAAAGCCATTTTTGACAAAGTTAAGAGAATTATCGATGTCGCTGGTCAGGAAGGAGTCAACATTATTTGCTTCCAAGAACTATGGAACATGCCTTTCGCTTTCTGTACTCGAGAAAAGCAGCCGTGGTGCGAGTTCGCCGAGTCTGCAGAAGACGGTGAGACCACGAGATTCTTGAAGGAACTGGCTGTCAAATACGCTATGGTGATCGTGTCTTCTATCCTTGAAAGAGATGAAAAGCACGCCGAGATTCTATGGAATACGGCAGTCGTGATAAGCGACACAGGAAACGTAATCGGTAAGCAGAGGAAGAACCACATCCCAAGAGTTGGCGACTTCAACGAATCGAACTATTACATGGAAGGTAACACTGGACACCCGGTCTTTGCCACTAGATACGGTAAGATTGCGGTAAACATCTGCTTTGGTCGTCACCATGTTCTCAACTGGATGATGTTCGGTCAGAACGGAGCTGAGATCGTGTTCAATCCTTCCGCAACCATTGCTGCTGACGCCGGAAGCGAGTATATGTGGAATATTGAGGCTAGAAACGCTGCAATCACTAACTGCTACTTCACTGCTGCTATCAACAGAGTTGGGTACGAAGAGTTCCCGAATGAATTCACTTCAGCCGACGGCAAACCCGCTCATAAAGATTTGGGATTGTTTTACGGTTCGAGCTACTTCACCGGTCCAGATGGAGTGAGATGTCCTGGATTGTCTCGCACCAGAGATGGCCTTTTGATTGGAGTTCTGGACCTCAATCAGAACCGTCAGATCAAGGACCGCCGTTGCTACTACATGACCCAGCGGCTTGATATGTACGTGAACAGCCTCAGCAAAGTCCTTGAGTTGGACTTCGAGCCCCAAGTCGTTCACGAAAAGTAGAATACCAAACAAGCTCGTTTACACACCCACCTGCTTCAGCTTTGAGGAATTTTGGAAATAGAAGATTTATAGAGCATGAAAGCGCTTTTTAGAATTATTAGGTACTTACGTTAAATATGTAGGTACTGAGACATTTCAATAAAATTTGGCAGCGCTCACGCTATTTGAAGTGCTTCGCCTTGCGGAAACCCTTTATATTTCAGCATGAAATTGAGATCAATAAATATAAATCCACGAATAATCATATCTTGAAGCCTAATTTTTATTTTTACCTTTTAACATAATATTTATTGTGCTATACCTATCAGCTTGACAATGTTTAGATAGTGTACTAAAGCGAATTATTGGATGATAGTCCATCATTGGTCTATTTATAAAAATCAATAAATCTACTATACTGTATATTTGGTCGTACATAGTAGTTTTCAAATTTTGTGATAAGCTTTCTCGGGAGCCTGCTCATCTTTTTGGAGTCCTGAATCTTCTTGCATGGTTACACCTACTACTTATAGTTTAGTGAAGGCGATACAATTTTTTTTAAATTATAAACTGCCAGGCATTCGACCACCAAGTCGCGCTAGCTCGGAAATCAGCTATACTCTGGCCCTACATGAAACATTACAATTGGTAGTTTGGAATACACTGGCTCTCTGGAAGGCTGCCTGGAGCACACCGTTAGTGTTTGGTTGGCAGCCAGGTGAGTGATAGAAAACCAGAATCAACAACGACGCATACCTAAGCGACAATTATTGCCGTAATCAATAAAATCTTTATTCTATCGGCTCGTAAAATTATACCTTGTGCGTGACATCATCATCATCAACCCTCAAACTCAAACTACTAATGGAAAATAACGTCCGTACAGTCCGCTATACAAAAATTCAGCTATCAAACTATAGTAGTAGCTGTTAATGCTTTTGTTATTGTGCAACTTGTGGAGTTGTTTATTTTTGACTTGTTTATCTGGTTTTTGTTACCTATTAAATATGATTTAAATAATTAATATAAATATTATGATCGAGATGTTGAAATTTGGAATACTAATATGTTTGTATTATCTACCCAAACATTAAATTATACTCGTTAAAAAGACCTTTTTATGAATGTTTTTGGTGATGGTGTTGATTTTTATACATATAGGTACATTAAATTTAATATATTATTCGAGTACACATTGGACTAGGCCAACCTACCTATACCTAGGTATTTTACAGTACTGGTATCAAACTAAGATGGAACGTCAAAATGTAAGTCCTGGTTGTATTTCTTTTGGGTAACAACCTTATGCCATGAGGGTGAAGCCTTCAGGTGGCCTAGAAAAGTAGATACTAGGGCGAGCCACTTGCCTGTAATACAAGGAGAAATTGGTAAGTATTTTGTAGCCCAATACCCCGGGAAGCGTTCATATTGATGGTGAAGTAAAATGACATACTTAACCAGTTGAACAGAAGCTAGATCATAATTATAATTAGCCGCTGCTCAACTATTCATAGTTCAGCAATTATCAATTGAGCTATTTTTATTACTCAGCGCTCAACTTGATGCAGTTGAGCAATCTAGTTAAGCATTAGGGACGTAACTGAATATAATCTATACGGTGTTTAAACAAAAAAAAAATCGCGATTTAATTAAATCCCGATTAATTAAGAGCCTTTTCCTTTATTTGTTAAAAACAAACCGCTATCGTATATAAAAAGAGAAATACGCTACTTCTGGAAAGTTTATTGGATTCATATCAAGATATCCTTTACGCCACATGGCACGGATCTCTCCTATGATGCGATTTTACCACGCTTATCCATTAATGGGTTGGGGACTACACATATCTTCGAAAGCTAAATCTTCTCCGACAAACTTAATCAACAAAGTGTTTGACAATTAGGTAGGTAAACCCCGTTATCGATAAATCTTCTTTTCACATATCTCTTTAGTGATTGTGAAAACTTACCTAGACCCTCATATATGTGGATTTAACTCAAGCTGCTCAAGAAATATTTGTTAGTAAATAAATAAATTATCAGACCACCCAGTGCCTGTTGATAAACTCATTATCAATTATTATCACACAAATACAGTCATAAACTCAATGACCATGATTGTTTGGTACGTTCTAATGATTTCCAACTAAGAACATGCAGTATTTGCATAGGTCTGTAATGCAATGGATGCCCAGTGCTGGTTACTACTCGTACTTACTGCAGCAAATATTTTTCTGAGTCTGAGTCTGGGGTCCAGTTGTGACAAATACTCATTGTTTATACTTGTCTTCATTAATCGACTTCAAAGCGAAGGAAGTCTTTATTTCTTCGGATTTTTTCTAAATGTTTGATCCCCGATTTCTCTGAGACATCTGGACCGATTTACAACCCTAAGTACTAAAATTGGTCCAGTTGCTTGGTTCATAAATCAAAATAGTTGTACAATTTTAATTCTGTGCTTCACGTTTTTCGGTAAAAGGGAGCAAGATTTTTTCGAGTCTTTGTATTTGTTCTTTCCTCTACAGCCTAAAAGCTGTAGAAGGTCACAAACAGTCTTTGAAATACTAGACCTGTTTACCGGTAAATCAAGCGTATCATTAGATTCATCTTCATCTGCAGGTAGTCTTTATTATCCCGCAGGTTTTCACTTGTTAAAGATACAGTCGTCCAAAGTTATAGTGATCGAGTTTTTTTTAATGTTACTTCTATCCACTGGTTGCTGCAGTATTACTTGTTTGTATTCCGTTAATAAAACTAAAACAGCAATTCCCTGATAAACATTCATCACAGAAGTCGAGCTAAGCGATTAGCATAAATAAACTGCTGCTGCTCGCTAAGGAATCTAGTCTGGTACTTACGTTGGTACATATTTTCTAGACGCCTGAGATACATACTATTGAGGCTTATACTCGTAATGTAGGACAAAGCCTACGTTGAGGACTATCTGCTTTTGAGATATGCGAATATCTGGCGCCAATCCTACTAATATTTTTAACGCGAAAGCTTGGGAGAATGTATGTGTGTATGTTGTCAAACTACTGAACCGTTTTGGATAAAATTTGGTACGGAGACAGCATAGGCTCTGGATTAACTCATAGCCTACTTTTTATCCTGTATTAACGCGGGTAACACCGCAGGGTTTAGCTAGTATGTTAATAATTATATAGAATTTTAAAGTATCAATATTATGATAATTTAGCAACGCCTTGGTTACTATAACAAACAACAGGCACTACGACTTTAAAAAAAAAATGTGTATTATTAAAGAATTATAAGTAACGATCGAAGAACGAAATCATGGCAAATCTCTTCTATCTATGGGAAATATCCGGAATTAGAGAAAATAAAATCAGCATTTTCATTAGTAGCAGTAGATGCTTAACATAGTAACTTATTTCGACTTAATAAATCCCAACCTCAAGTATTCCTGAATACAGCACTAAAAAAACAACACCTAGCGCCATCACCAGTCCACTGCTGGGTACGGAATAGTAATTATCTACGTAGTAAATTAAAACAATATTATACTACCCACCTAACTGTTTTATTCACAGTGATTGTTACAATAATTAATTTAACGTTGTTTGTTGTATTTGAACTATTACTTACTATTGAAATTATTTTAATATTTGACACATATTAGGTGTGAATAACTATGACTCAAACTGAAGCCCAAGTATGTTATTTAAATTGTCTCCAAATTACAATCTATAGTTATTATTAAACATAACATAATTTTTAATACTCACTCTGATCTATTCCATGTCGGAACGGATATTTTGGCACAATGCGATTGTAATTCTGAGACAATTCAAATAACAGACTTGGCCACTAGGTTCAATTTATAGTCCAACCAACTTATTAGAGTGCTCCTTGCAATTTGCCTTCATAAGTAGGTACACTTTCAACCTGTCTTCGCATCCGCTTTCCCAAGAACCTGAAAGCTCCAACACTTTCAACATTTTAATTCCTGTGTAATTTTCTCACTCGCCTAGAGATGTCGCTAATGTGTTGCTCTCAGCGATTGTCGCGCCATCTATACTCTATACTGTCAAACCTTGCTTGCGAGGAATATAGACTCTGTGGCCAATGTACTTAGAGTTGGTTCTGATGTAACTTGATGTCGCTTGAGGTGGTAAAGCACTTCTTTCAAGAGCACTTGTGAAGTTGCAGTCCGTGACATCCATTATGACGATGATGTCTTTGGTTTAGGGTTGTCTCTTGTTTATTCCAATTGCTAAACTACAAACAGACAATTTGTATAATAAGTTAGATTACCGGTATACCTACCTAAATCTTCTCTGATTCTTGTGATTCACTAATTTAGTGGTCCAAAGTATGAATATTTTTTTCACATACAAACTTCACAAGTCTTTAAGATTAGCGAGACCAACATACAAACTAACAGACGAAAGAAAATGATTGCAGGTTATAAAGCAGAGACGCTACATCCACTTCGCTTGTTCGCTAAATTAGCGAGTGCATGAGTAGAATAGTAGGTAGGTAAATGATACTACAAAGGCACTCCATCCTATTTCCATTTTATATCATTGTTATCTTATTTCGGATTATTCCAAACCTGACCCGAAATACTAACCCTGACATGGTTAAGGAATTTGAAAAACTTAATTAAATAAAAAAAACTATATTTCTTCAGAATGTAACCCTCTTCCCAACCAGACGTATCGTACCAAAAATTAGACGGTTAACGAAAGGTGGTGAATGTTTCGTTAACCGTCAAATTTTTGTCTCCGATTGTCATAAATAATAACCTAAACCTTATTTTCAGAAGAGGGATACGTTAGAAGGCTATACATTTTTTTTCCCAGATCCTATTCTAATCCGCCACAGAGTTAAGATTTTGGGTCAAGTATGAATACACCCTTATTTCTAACCGCTTTTGGCGTCATAGTTATCATTTAGGACGCAACTCTTTGTAACGCAACTCTTTGTAAAGCAAATCTTTGTAACGCATCTGAAGGATGTGACATCCCTAAGTAAGTTGCGTGCGGTGTCATAGCGCCGGAAGTCACGCCGCACTTATGACATATAGCGCAAATACAATCAAAGTACCTACATGTAAGTCTACTCTCATTCCATATTTTTTTTTCACATAATATACATTTCATATCATCCGTACATTCAATTTCTGACTAGATATAGTTAGTCAGGCATATTTATTATCATAAGTTAACTATCGCACTGCAATAAATGTCTCCGATGGAAATATATTATAAATATTGATCTAATTAATTCTTGCAATTTTAATAGACCCAAAACATCTGTATATTAACGAATACGCTAACAGTTCATTCTAAACATTGGACCTTGGTACCTACTTAGTTCAAGAATTGTTCTGACGAACCGACACGGATAGTATTACCTACTATATATTTCCTGCCGACAGACTAGTTCGTGGAACTTGCATTTTCATGTTCAATTTCAGTTTATTATGCAAAAACATTAACAAACCGTTCCTATACTTATTCTATGCAGTATATTTTGTGTCCCTACTTATTTAAACTAGTAAGCACTTACTAACTAAATCATGCAAACTTCACCAGGCCCCTGTACAATTTTTTTTTTTTTTTAAGGATTTAAAAGCCTAATAAGGAAGCACTCCTTATTAATTTATTCGAAATCGACACAATAGTTGAGGAGTATTATAATATACTTAAAAAAAAACTCACACCCGTGTAAATAAATACAATGCGAGCTCAGGAAACAACAAATAAGCTTATTTCTATTCTAAATATGACTCTATTTGAGGTGCTCATAAAAATCTGGCACGTAGCTGCCTGCGACTACGAGTACTTTATGCAAAACCTTACAAAGGAAAAGGGTGCCATTTATTTCATAGAAATCAATAAATATTTCTATTGTCATTCGTACTATAGCTATGAAGAATTCAATAGGTGAACGAAGTCTTTAGAATTTAATCGTTGTATGGGAGTTTACGTTCTCTTTTGGGCTTTTCCGGACACGCATTTGACCAATTTTATTTAGAGATATGCAGCCTGATTCAGCAAGCTTTGAATCGATGATTAGCGTAGAAAAGTCTAAAAGAAAATTTTTCGCCAATTCAAAGCTTGTTCAATCAGGCTGCTGCTCTAAACAAAAACTAACTTACGTACTGCAGTAACGTAACTGTAGTTGTAAAACTCTTTTCGTCGTCTTCCGTACAAAGCTCCCTGCAGCTATTTGATGCAGAAAATTTCGAGAAATACATGTTTGAAAAAAACTTGCTGTGGGCAATAAGGCCGCCCAGTGAACTACCATTATATAGATCGCTGTATATTTTATTTTATTTTGGTGTGCAATAAAGCTATATATATTCATTCATTTATTCATATTTATACAAAATTGTCCTTTTTTGATATTTAAATCTTAAACATAAATACTACACTGTGCTTAGTTTAGTTATATAAACGCATATGAGAACGAGTAATAGCTAGACTGTTATGTATGCAAAGTAGGTAGGTATATTCAAGTTATATTACCGAGCTAGCATACATAAAGGCTTTCCAAACTTTATCTAATCTCTTATTAACTCTACATTGTGCAAGTGATCAAAAGTGTCATCTGTCAATAGGTACAAAATTAAGATTGTCATTTGTTTCATGAAGCATCGACGCGAAAAAGGAAAAGTTACGTTCTTATTCCATATTCCAAATTTAATTTGAGACACACACCTGCGTTCGTTCGATTTTGTTCCGCTCATATTTTATTTTTCTAAATTCCCTTCACGCTTGACAAGTGTCGTTGCGTTCAGAAACTCGTTTTTTGCGCGAGTTACAATAGTTCGGTGGATGATTTCATCGACACATGCTCCGTTTCATTTCCGCTGCACTCTGTTAGCGGTGCGAGGTTTTTGAACAGATCCATTGTATGAAAAAGTTTCACTATTACACGAACTTGATTTGACCAAGAACAGGGTAATGTTTAGAAAAGCCACATTATAATTTATATTCCAACTTTTTACATAATTCCAGTAAGAAGTCCGCTTGATTTTAAAGCAACTTACAATGTAATATATTATATATGAAAATCGTTCCAGTGGTCTGTAAACCAAAATAATGGGCCCAGAGTTATATGAGACTTAAATTAGACCAAAACAATTAGTATAAGACGATGGTATTTACTAGGTACATCCTCAAAGTTACACGATACAAATCTTTCTTACTTGGAATTTGAGAGAAGTTTGTTACATACATTTTGACGACAGCCGATTAAGTTTTCATATAGAATGGCAAATGTTTTCTGTCAAATTCAATATTAGTCTTGCAGTATGTTAAAGATGTTTCATCATTATAACTTCAGTATATCCACATTTTCACTGTCTTATGTTGACAGAAAAAATTCTCTATGCCTTCCGAATTCCACTCCACGCGAGGCAAATTGAAAAGCACACTCGAAAACCCCGTTAGTGTCATGTGAAGCCGCCACAATGGATATGTACGTACGAAGCTTCGCGTATCATGATTTTTATCGTTTTAAAAATGTCATCGCGTATTTTCCTGCTGTTGATTCGTACATAAAATTAAACGTAGGTATATATCAACCGATTTTATATAAGGCTGGCTAGCTGGTGTAGGTATAAGCTAGCGTACTGATATCTATGCATCACCTACATATAAACAGACGCGTGGAGCGTCAGACATATATCAGTAATATGTTAAGAAACTTTATACACACGAAATAAGGGAAAAAGTAGTGTACCTACTTTTTCTGCTCTACGTATTCCCTAATTTCTGTGCAGATATCAGGAATATTACTCGTACATAAATACGTAACAGCACATATTCAAGAACTGACATGGTCTTACTCATCTGTAGACAAAGCTCTGCTAGCTATTCTTCAAAGGCATGCCCACAGATCACAGAGATGCAAGCTCGTCTCTGTTTTTGCACCCCTGACCCCGCGGCGCAGTGGGCCTCATCCATCATAAGTTGTTATTGAGTTAGCACCCCTGCCCTGCGACCCATCCAATTATTACTGTCCTAATTGTAATTATTGCACTCTCTATGATGTACGCTTGGAAATCAAAGTTAGATGGCATACCTTTGCTAGCGACAGCAAAACCTTGTCATGGTTATGGTACTTAGGTAAATGAAACTTTCGCTTGCGACCATAGAAGAAAATATTTTCCTGTAGTTATCCCATACATAAATTTAGGTGTGTACACCGTATTCATAGCTACTTGCTTTATTATCCCAGTTCGAATTATGCGTATCTATCATCAAGTAGGTACTTCAAAAAGTAAATACTTGCATGATTGTTTCTGTTCGAATTATGCCTACCTACGTCTGCTTTGGATTTACCTTCATACCTATAAGGATCCCAAAACCGATCAACAGGGTAACTTTAGATCTTAAAAACCACGCCACTGTGTTTAAAAAAAGGTTGAACCAGGATCTCGGACCAGTTTAGCCAGAATTTTATGAAAATAATAAGACTTACTGTTATACCCCACCACATTATGACTGAATGAACCCAATTTGAAAAAGTCCAAACTATCGAATAAAGAAATCTCATACTTTTTAAATACAGTTTAGAAACATTAAACTCATCGTTTTATTCATCAGTTCATTCTATCGCTACGATATTTCTACGACATCAATATGATTATTTCTTATCTATAAATTTAAACTTACTGGACTTAACATTTTAATCATATGTGTATAACCCAAAAGTTGTAACCCGCAGTACTGTAAAGTTGATCACGCTCTGGGGTGTAATTCGTCATCCAAGAGGGTGGGACAGTTTACATTCGGAATTACGCGCCTTCCATTTACAAAATTGTTTGTCATGTTTCAGTGTTGCAAAAAAAAGTCCGGAAGAAACAGTTCTTGTACCTACCCGTACGTGAAGAAAACATTCACAATTTCTAATACAAATAGTAGATCTGATCTTCAGTTGTGCAGGTTTAAAGAAGAGTGGCATAACGATTGGAAGTCGTTTAGTTGCTATGCTAAAAACACTAAAAATAAATGATGCAGATGTGATTATATGTTAAAGTCTTGCTAAAATTAATGATTGATTGATAACGAGAGTCGATGTCCGTTAAGTGACGCTTGATTTTATAGTCACCCACTGATATGTTCTGAAACAGTCTTCAACCTGACGTAATAAATAGGCAGCTACCACGAAAATGCGACAGAAAAATGTCACCCTCATAAAACAAATGGACACATTTTATATAGTTTACGCCCTTTGCAAAACCAGCGGCATATCGTATAGAAAGGTCGCGACCTAGGCCAAATGTCGTGCCCTTTGGTCTGTCCCTTAGGTACCATTTCTGTCAATAACGATGCAGAAATAACTTTTTACACTTTGACAGCATTACTAAGCAATAGTTTGTCAATTACATTACGAAAAAAAAATACTATCTTGACCATTGTGACCGTAATTATTCGCGCCTAGCATATTATCAGAGCAGTATGCGGAGCAGTTATATCGGAGGCGTTGGACCACAAATTAATTATCAAATTTTAACATTTAACTATAGTAGGTTTTTTTTTTGGATTCTAACTATATATTAATTAAACATAGTGTTCCTGACCGCATCTAGAATATAGTGTTTTTTAATTAATATTGTCAATCTAATATTTCACACGGGTAAAAACCGCAATATCAAAGTATGTTTCGAAGAGCACGGTCCAGCCAAGCAAATTTTAAGGAACAAAAGCAAGCTGCGAGAAGGCATTAAAATATACTCCGATCAAACACCAGCGCAACAAAGCTACCTGAAAAATCTTAAAGAAGAATTATTAAACCGTGAAAGTAATGGTGAGGATGATCTCATAATAAAATATATCAAAGGGAAACCGACAATAGTACAGTCAAATACAAACTCCAAGCAATAAAAAAATCTACTAAAAACCACAGCGCGAATACCAACACCTACGAAATATTCGACAGCTACAAAAATTTTCCGTCGAACAAATCACGATTCTCATTTCTTTACCTCAATGCTCGAAGTATCTGCAAAAAAGGGAATTTTGACGAACTTAAGTGCACGCTACGAACAATACCCAACGCTGTACATGTAGTAATACTGACAGAAACTTGGATCCGGTCAGAAGCCCAAGCTTTAAGCTTTCAAATTCCAAACTATACTCACTATTATAACTACAGAACAGACATTCGTGGAGGTGGTGTATCGGCGTATGTTCATGATAACTTGAAACATAGTGTTTCAGAGTCAAAATACATAGGAGGGAACAACTATTTATGGATTAACATTGAAAAATATGCACTAGAGATTGGAGTTGTATACAACCCTGGAGATACAGACTTTAACGATTTTTTTAAAGTATACGAATCACAATTAGAAATTAAAAAAAGAGCAATTGTTTTTGGAGATTTTAACGTCGATCTGCTAACAAACTGTAAAAAATCTAAGCAGTACCAACAACTTCTAAAGGGATCTGGATATAAAATTATTAACAAAATTGCTAAAAAGTACCACACGAGACCAGGAACAACAAAGGAATCCATTTTAGATCACGTCAGTACTAACTTGAAAAATGACCATTTCCATATGGCGATAGTAAATTCGTCATTATCAGATCATAAACAAATATAGCTAGAAATAAAAAAAACAAAACCTCCACCAAAGACAAAGATGCAGTATAAAGCTATAAACTATGACAAGCTAACAAACTCAATAGAAGGATTGGGTGAACCGGCAACATATGATTATACAATTTTAGAAAATGAAATAATAAAAATTACAGAAGAAAGCAAAACGATAAAAACAAAAATTCTCAACCTACCGCAAAAAAATTGGATAAATAAGAACATAATTTCTGAAATAAACGAAAGAAATATTTTATGGGCCAAAGTCAAGAAAAATCCTGAAAATAGTCATCTTAAAGAGGAATTCAAGAGAAAAAGAAACCAAGTGGCGAAGCTAATACAAGACACGAAGAACTCGTACTACCATAAAGAATTTAGTAAATGCAAAAACGAACCAAAGAAAATGTGGGACGTAGTAAGTACTTTAACAAATAATAAAGTAAAACAAAGTTGCGCTCCTACAAAACTAATAATAGACTCCAAGGATGTTGTCAATCCCAATGAGATTTGTCAATCACTTAACGCGTATTTTTCTACAATAGGGACACTTTTAGCAAACGAAATACCAAGTAAATTCCATGATAATTTTAATATGGCTTTGCCTCAACCTATTCATCAAACTTCTCAGATGTCATGCTTTGAACCTAGTACAGAGAAAGAACTTTTGACTATCATTGCTAACCTTAAATCTAACTGTAGCGTCGGTTTAGACGGAATTAGCACCAAAGCCGTAAAATGTATAAAACTCAAATAAACCAAACATCTAACATAATCATTTAATATACTATTGCAAAACGGAACTTTTCCAGAATCGCTAAAATCAGCAAAAGTAACACCTATTTACAAATCGGGACCAAAAACAGATGCAGGAAATTATCGACCAATCTCTGTATTACCAGTATTGTCAAAAGTTTTAGAGAAGGTAATACATATACGATTAGAAAATTATTTGAATCTTATAAACTTTATGTTTGAGCGGCAATACGGATTTCGATCTAAAAGTAATACACTTACAGCTACCATTGACCTAGTTACTAAAATTAAACATAACATTGACAAGAAGAATATAGTCTTAGGTATATTTATAGACTTAAAAAAAGCGTTCGACACCGTGAGCCACAAACTGCTTCTCAAAAAATTAGAGACGATCGGAATCACTGGAAAAGTCCTGCATATGTTCAAATCTTATTTAGAAAAGAGAACTCAGACAGTTAAAATAGACCAAATCCATCAAAGTGACCCACTGCCTATTACGTGTGGAGTTCCACAAGGCTCAATTCTAGGTCCTCTGTTGTTTTTGGTCTATATAAATAATATGCATGAGCTAGGATTACATGGACATATCACGCTTTACGCTGATGATACCTGCCTATATTATTTTGGTCCATCTATACATGATTTAGTTTCCCGAGCCCAACATGACCTAAACAAATTGCATGATTGGTTCCAATATAATTTACTGACTATAAATATCTCTAAAACGTGCTATATTATCTTCAAAGCTAAAAATAAACCCATACCACCACATACACCTTTAACAATTAATAATATTCCCTTGCAACAGAAAAATCACGAAAAATATCTCGGCCTACAGATGGATACACACCTAACATGGAACGCTCGTATTGAAAACATTAAAACTAAACTAGTAACAATACGCGGCTCACTTCGAAATATAGTTGGGTACTTTCCACGTAAATTACGTTTCACTATCTATAACGCTTTTGTAAAACCTCATATAACATACTTAATTGAAATATGGGGGAACGCTGCAAAAACAAAACTAGCCGAACTTCAAGTACTTCAAAACAAAATCATTAAAATGCTATTTAGCTATCACTATCGAACGTCAACTAAAACTATTTATAAAGAGACTAATTTAATGAATATTAAACAGTTGTTCATTTACAACAATTGTATTTTTGTACGAAAATCCTTAAACAAAAATGTTCATTCAAATATCGTATTTCATAAACGAAAAAATGTTGGTTGCCCCTCTCGGCCTACAACTCGTCGAGACAGTTTTCTTGTTCTGCCGCGAGCTCGAACAAATTACGGTAAAACATTGGTGACTTTTGTAGGAGCGAAACTTTATAACAAACTACCCTCGGATTTAAAAAATATTACCTCGTTTAATATTTTTAAAAAACAGTTAGCACACTTCCTTATTAATGACGAAACACTCGTATAGCATTAAAATTTTATTTTCGAATTTCTGTTATCTCTCATAAATTTCTCTGTTGTTTGCTGCTTACTTACTACCTTCCACAAACTTTGATAAACTTGAACATTAATATCAATTATTTTTATACCTACTGTGTTGTAACTACTATTTTTTATATCTAAGCTTTAAATTAATTAGTATCTAAGTATTTAAGTTAAAACGACGACAAACGTCTCTATTATAATATACCTTAACTATGTTCTCATGTAAGTGATGTAAATCTTGAATGAGAATAAATGTCTTTAAACCTAACCTATCTTATTTTAGTGTAATTGATCATTTGGTGCAGAAAATCTTTGAATAACAAAGTCTAACTAAAACGTTTTTTTTAAATAATACTATTATATATTGTACTATGATATAATACAATAAATGATGACATAGATAAAACTCGGGTACTATATTTAGTGCCATGACAAGGCTCATGGAAGAACCCTTACATGCAGAGTTCGACGTAATAAAAAACACCTGTGGCAAATTAAGGGAAACTTGGAAAATTTGTTACTACTTGCAGCAAGCCTTTTATTGTAATTGTCAAATAAATATTTTAAGACACTTTAATGACGCTCATGCTTACAGCGATCGTAGTGACTCTTTTAAACGCTATCTTGAAACAAATTATGAACATCCTGGATATGTTGCAACGAATTAATATTTAACAATAATTCTAAAACCATAGGCATTGCTGGTTACTAAAATAATTAATACAAGTGCATTTTAATACTAGTAAAGATAAATATGAGCCACTCCACTCAAACAATATTACCTATGTATCAACCAATGGCGTCCCGTGGAGTGTAGGTCATAGTCCACCACAACAGCTTAAAGCAATATATAAGAAACAAACAAATATACGAACAGCGTAAGTAAAACCTACGTAGTAGGTACATTATTTTTAAAATTAGTCGTTATTCCAGGCACAAGCCCGTTATCCGACCGCACAAAGGGGTAAGGCAGGGGAGTACAAATCGAGCACTCGACTGTGAATATCTAAGCACCGTCGACTTGTAAGTACACGGAATAACACTTCGAGGGGATTCTTTAAAGGAATGTTTCATCTTAACTATATTTATTGTAATTTTTATGTTTTTATGTTTCAATGTAAGTATTACTAATCTTTTACAGAGCTATGATAAGAGCTTTGGCAGGAATCTTAACAAAAAATATGAAATGGCACATAAAAACACAACAACATTGATTTGTACAAGTAAGTAAGAAAATGGCAATCACTTGGTCTGATATAAAGTACAATTTCAAAACACAAAAATGGTTTTCAATTTATTTCAGTTTTACTTCGTGAAGACCACAGAGGAGAGATAAGTTTTTCGTAGCGCGAAGACTTTATTTAAGAGTAAGTACCTAGTTAATATACTGAGGAAGCCCTGGTGGTCAAGTGTGTTATTTGTATTTCTCAGAATTACAATTGGATTGTGCCAAAATGGTCGTTTCGACATAGATCAGAGTTAGTATTAAATATTGTTTTGTTTAATACTAACTGTGGCCTATTCCATGTCAAAACGGCCATTTTGGCACAATCCAATTGTAATTCTCAGACAATCCATATAACAGCCTTGACCACTTGATAACTACAAGACAAGTGAGTATAAACATAGATGCAAGAACTACTACGAGTACGTACTAGCACATTGTTGAGTCGAGTTATAGAATAAAGATAACATATTACAGTAGAGTATAACATACTATTGCAAAATTAAACTGAGAGCAGGAATTCACAGCCGACTTTTTTAGGGTTCCTTACCAAAATTGTAAAAACAGGTTCTCTCTTTTTACCATTTACTGTGCTGTCCGTCTGTCCGATCGTAACGTAGTATTTCTAGTAATATAGAATTTAATAAATATTTAAGGGGGGCTCACATACAACAAATACAATACATTACAATATATCTTTATTGTACACCAAAAACAAAATAAACAATAAGATACCGGCAAGAACAAAACATCGGTATTCTTCCAGGCAACCTAGCTTGTAGCTTCAACAACAAATGTGTTTTTTTACCGGTTTTGCTCGATATTAATAACGACAAAAGGTACAAACTAATGTTGTATACCTACTCGTAGATAGATAATGGTTCGGAACCGTTTGTGCGTAAGTCCGATTCACACATGGCGGTTTTATTTCTCTTTGTCTAGTCTAACCATGAGCCTGTTTGTCTACGAGTTGCGGCGGTGGGAACTTATAGTGCAGGTTTTGAAATGCATAATTTGATGCAGGATAGAAATATTTTGTATCATCAAACTTAAACACAAAGTGTAAAAGAAAGATGAGACAATACTAAAGGAAAGTGTTTGTTAGTCCACCAATCAAAGTGAACACATGGTAGAAGAAAATTATGATAAAAAAAATGCTCTTCATACAAAAATTGGTGACCGGTGAAGTCTGGTGGAGGATGCAATAATTTCTTCTCGAATATTGCAATTTTTTTCTACTATGGGTTTACATTGATGAGTAGACTAACACCTTTAAGTATTGTCACATCTTTCTGTTACACATTGTAGGTATAAGTAATACTAGCATCTTAATCCCAAAAAGAAACACAGTAAAAAGCGGAAGCGCGATACAAACGAAGCAATTTAAAAACGAATCACTGTAACAAAGATACGAGAGTAAATAAACGTCTTAAGGTAAATAGCTGTGAATTGGCGTAAGTAAAAGAGCCATTTCGCAATGAAGAGTGACAGAAGGAGAGCTTTCGTATGAAAATAAACTGAATAAAAAGTCAGTTCCGACACGTAAAGGCGTTTCGACTCCGGACGACTCCGTCAAGCTTGCGTTGGGGAAAATCATGGAAATGTCACGATATATTTCGCCTAACACGTTTTGATACTTGAAAAACAGATCTCTTCTTCGTTTAAGCAGAGAGACTCGCTAGAATTGAAGTTAATAGGCTGGACGAAGGTCTCTTAAATAGTCAATGAATGTGATTCAAAAAATTTAGTCTCGCGAGGTTTTCTCTAAGCTTCTACTACTTTAAACACTTTTTAAAAAGCCTGCTGTATCTTGAGCACTTGCATAAAATGAGTGTTCAATAGTTATTAGACTTAAGGACTGAACATGCAATTGACACTTGCAGGTATTTTGCCTTGCCATTCGGCAAACGAGCATATTGGGCATGTTGCCAGAGGTCAGACATTTTCTTTAATTACAAATTTTAGTTTTAGTTCTTTTTAATTTTATACAATTACAAAGTATCAAATTGTCTTCCACCGCTCTACCCCGCGTAATGCAAATACCGCCCGAACAATAATCACGAAAGTAAGCGATACGAATAAAAATATCACCCCCTCCCCCAGGGCGAGGATTTAACATACCTAATGCGGTTTACGTGTTACCACCCTCTCGGATGGTAATCGGTTTAAGACGTTGTCGCAGCGGTTATGTACAGGTGTGCGTTACAATTTTTTTTATACGCTGGAGATTTATTCCGGTAGAGGCATTGCTATTGTATAGAATAAAAATATTTTGTTCTTGGATGGGAAGAGGTTTGCAGTTCTTATGGTTTAATTTTTTGTGATACTTAGATACGTGACAAAGTCCTACATTTTAAAGTAAATATACTATAACTTTAGAAATTTATTTCTATAATACCTACGTTACTAAACGGTTTCTAACCTATCAAAACATTAAAAAAAAATGTGATAGTTAAATTTATAACCGACTGCGAAAGAAGGAGGGTTATGCTTTTTTAGATAGTAAAAACATGCGGTCTCATCACTAATATATATATATATATATATATTGCAGACAATCTTCTATATTTTTATACTGTCATTGAAAAAGAAATATTTTAGTAAAATCTTCTTTCCTTTAATAACCACCTTTGTTACACAGGATCTTTACTATGGGCGTAATGACCGATGGAGACATAAAATGCACAGCCCTTGATTATTTATATTTTTAACATAAATAAACAAGGGCTGTGTTTTTTAACCATATTCCATGTCGATAAGTTGAGTTGCACAGCTTAAAACACCACACGTTAACAGTACCCAGGCAGCCATGGCAGATATATACCTAATAATACTAAGGCCATAGTAAGAGATTCGCAGTACAGAATTCATCTACTTTTGACGCATATTACCTTACTCTTTTCCCCCACAAACCTTCCACCTCAAATAGAAATAAACTTCTCGCACGTAACTTTTATCACCCAACAACAAAAGCCTCAAAAACCCACTCACTTAACTCCTGCCAGTAAGCAACAAAGGAGTGCTTGCTACTAAATTGCTTGCTAATTGTCCTCTCAACATATACCGCTGAACTTGTCGTTAAAAGCATATGGAGGGCTGCAATGATGAGTTCTTTAGAAATAGGCGAATATCTGTGGTGTTGGAATCAAGTCGAAAAGTTAGTTCGTTGATAATATGTCGAATAGCATAACCTGGTTTATTGATAAGTAAGATTTTTTGAAGAGGCTTTTATATCCTAATGTTATTCAGCAAGCATCAAGAGGTCTGTAATGTAAATCTTATTGTTAAATACCAGACTTGTAAAAATTAATATTAATTACATCATTCAATCAAGAGTCATTTTTATTACGTAACATTTTCTTATATACAATTCAGCTATCTATTGCAGAACAAGTAAAATTTAATAATTTTTGAAAATCCGCGACATTTTTTGTTGATGCCATCTTGGATTTGAAATATTCATAGTGTATAAGTATTGTACTAGTCAAGCCTTTTCATTTGATACCGATACTGAGGGAATTGAGAAAAAAGTGTACTCCGCTATTTTGTAGCTGTGGCCATCTTCATCAAACATAGTTAAGAATACTCCCAACTAAATAATTTAGCTTGAACACAAAAAAAAATCTAAATCATAATCGGTCCATCCGTTTAGAAGCTACGATGCCACAGACAGACAGACAGACACACAGATACATCAAACTTAATACCTAGTCGTTTTTGCCTCGGGGGTTAACGTGTTGGTTACTCTAGAAAAAGTTTTTCAACAATTTTATACCTAAATACTCATATCTTTTTTTGCTTTGGCTTTCATGCATCAAAAGAAAGAAAAGAGAGTGCAAGTTAGGTCGGAATGAATTCAATTTCGCTTCCGGTAGCTTTTGAGTTATTCAATAATATTACATCTTAGCGCAATCTAGGTGGTTTTTACTAGTAAATAATCAGTGTCGAGGGCGCGAATGAAGTGATGCATTAGCATTTACAATGGCAGGTATACAGAATACTAAGTAATTAGCCTCGGTGTAGGGCCGGCACGATTATATCTGTTAGTCTGTCTATTAGTATGTTTAAGGAACTATTGCTCTCTAAAACTAATATTTTCGCATGTATTTTTATAATTTATATTATAATATTTTGTATTTATAGTTATTTTAATTTATTTCTGAACAATAAATTTGTGTTGAATTGGAGGTTTGCCTGCCACGTTTTGCCAAGGAAAAACTTGTAAATAAACCTCGAGCGCTTGTCTATACTTACATTTTGTAATACGCTGACGTGTTACTTAGTAATATACTACAAAACCGATGTCAAAATCTCGTTCTTACTTTTACTAAATCACTCTTTGATTTTACTTAATCTACTAGTAAATCTTTAGTAAGTATGTAAGATTAGCTTGTTTGAGAATATACAGTACTTATATACTAGTTTACTTTTGTGTAGCAACCCTAGCGTGTTGTTAACTCTTCAATGGCTCGGAATGGGACTTCCATAACAATGAGTGGCGCCAACATTATTTACAAATGAACGCATAAATATCTCAATGCAACACTGACAATCAAAATTACTTTGTTATCTCTTTCTCTCATTACCATTTTATATGACATAGAGTAAGATGGATGGAATTGTAGTGATAAGTTATGCATTCATGACGTTTAGTTTTGATTGCTCTTCGGAATGATAGGAATGTTGATTGTTGATCTGAAGAACTAATGATACTAGTCAAACATTTCCTTGTTTCTATATCTGCATAATGTACAGCACAATCATACAATAAGTTATCAAATTTATACGATAACTGCGTGTTATTGAACGGAATTAAGGCAAATTTTATGACCGAATTCTTAAAGAAGGGGGTTAATTTTTTGTGTATTATCGTCGATATTTTCACCAATTGGGAACGAATTAAAAATAATATTTTCTTCGTTACTTCTCGATTGGTACCATTAAATTATTTCTCAATATCAGTCCAGTTGTATTTCTCAATCAAAACAACTTATGATTTTCTTTAACTTTACATAGATGACATTTGTAAAGTAACTTTTGCCTGCCGAATTGAAGACAGCTATCACTTTTTGTAAGTACCTGCCTATTACTTGTTTTGTATGCAAGTTTAGAAAAGGTCAGTAAAGCTAAGTCGAGCTAAAAGAGCCAGATTGTGTATGTTCCCATACAAGCATCGAACTTCAATATTTTATGTAAAGTATATTCATTATCCTAGCTTTCCGGCAAATTACCTGCTTAAACCGTAGTAGATTGCCATGTCAGCATTTTGGATATCTGCTTGCCGGAGAAGGTAGCTAGAATAGCTTTCGAAGATGAGTGAAGTCCCCAACCCGTAACCTGGCTCGCGTGGTGGACTATAGGGGAGATTCGAGCCTGTGTATGTACGTACGTATACGTTAGCAGCATGACCCATCACAGCGATCTTGCATCTCACTTTACCAGCTGAAATTTGCAAGAAGTCACTACTAAAATAAAGCCATCTAGCAGTATCAGATAAACTTCAAAGCAGCACCAATCCGTACGTGACCAGTAAGTGGTAATAAATTACCCGACAGCGGGAGATAAACAAATTAGTAGCGATAAGGCGGCAGAAGTAGACGTCATAATAATTCATTACTAAAGATAAGGACGCCAGAACTCCAGGCCGGCTTTTACTTCGCTGTGTTTTTGTAACTTGGTGATAAGAGACTGAAATGTGGCTCAGCAAAAGCTTGTCTTGAATTAAGCTACAATTCTGAATGACTGTGATAATTTTAGTTATTTTCTCCAGGGTGACGCTCGCTCCTCTCAATACCAATACTAATAATATGATAAAAAATAGAACAAATGTAAATAAGCTAACAGCATAGAAAACCCTAGCTGAAGGAAGCCTGTATTGTGATCACATATTATTTACGAATTCACACCAACTTTAAGTTGTTTTTGCGACTTGTCTTGGGTCTTTGTTCTGGGCATGACTTCAAGTCACCCACTTTAACACACAGTCTGTAATACAATACACATATAATAGTTGAAAAACGTCGCAAGTGTGTTGAAAAACGTCGTGTGACACTCGTGTCCATTGATCGTTACAGCCTCGGCTTCCCAATCGCACTCGCCTTCGGCTTGTGCGATGATACCGCCTCTGCTGTAATGATCAACTTAGCACACTTGTATGATAATGTTTTTTTTAATGTTAATTGTTTGTTTAACTTATCCATGTAAATACTTTGGGTAAATTTTGACTTGTTTGTTATTTTAATGTTTTATAAATGTATCTAACTATGTAGTTCTACTAAGTATGTTTATTTTTTATTAGTGAACTGCTTCATTCATGCGTGCGTGAGGTCACTGCCCGATCCCAGCAGAAAACCAGCGCTGGCTTCTGCAGCCAGCATTTTGCTGAGCTGGGGTCGGGTTGTCACAAACATACATTCTTACTAAATACGTTTATTTTTGTTACATTTTTTGTTAAATGTGTTTGTCACAAATGATTCATTCATTCATTCATTATAATAAGGACAACATGCAGAAACTTGAACTATTTTTGAAAAGATAATAGTACGTATTAGTACGGATCCTTACGTAAGCGAGTCCTTTTCGCGTTTGGCCGATTTTATTTATACTTACTAGGTTATCGGTTAGGGTTGTATTAAGTCAAAGGGCGGTCACTAAGGACCAACTTTCACATGGGACCAACTATGAATTCGAGAAAAAAAATTAGCTGTTCCATATATGAAGTTGACCGGTCGTCGACAAAATGTATGAAACAGCCGTTTTTTTCGAATTGAGAGTTGGTCTGATCCCTTAGCCTTGTTCGACATTCAATGTAAAACTATATTATAACAACAGGAGACAACTCTGGATATGATTTCTATTAGTTTAGTATTGAGCAAAGCAAAACATACCTACTTACCTCTTATTACATTTGTATAATAAATCTGTACTAAGTTATTTTAAAGTGAAAAGATTTGTTTATTTGTATTGAATATTCTCCGTAACTACTGACCGATTTGGAAAATCTTTGAATGTTGGGAAGCTGCACTATCCCCGGGTGTCGTCACGGGTTATATTATATTTTCAAAAAAAATCTTTAATATGTTATAATAGTGTGTTTCTGTATATCTATCTAGACCACAAACCAGTCAGCTAATTCCGGCGGCACAATATCCCATCTCGGTAGACACCAGAGCAATGATTCCCTAATTAATAGCACGTCGCAATCTAAACTATCCTAATTGTATTCCACTGCAGTAGCAGGTCCAACTGCGATGACAAGAGCCGGCGACCGCGCCCGGGGCGTGCGCCCTGGAATTTAATTACTGGACCGTGTACTGTTCTGCCATTACAAAGTACCTACCAGTGTACACTAACAACGAGATTCCTTGCTGAAAAGCTTCAAAATCATAATTAGTTTTGTTTGCTAGAAAAAACAGTAATTCTTGTATAGGATCTTATAGTACTTTAGAGCATACGTGTCCTTGCCAAGTTTGGCATGCAAAATATTAAAATTAGTGGCAAAACAAGATAAGTGCGTTCCTTTTTTTTTCTTTTGATCAATAGCACCATACGGTTTGTATATTTGCCAGCGTCAAGTTTATCAATTTTCGAGTTATTAATCAATAAAGTTAAGTCAAATATCAAGTACTAAGTCATCGTGGTCAAGTTAAAGTCACATCATTTACCCTCGTAAAGCGTTGGAGACTTTACCAGGGTTTCTATGGAGATTTCCCGCAAACACGAAAACCACGTATATATATATATATATCTATCGCTTGTCTATGTCTATATATCGTTTGCCTTCACTTGTGCACATAAACAAGACATTAATGGTTAATAATCCACCAATATTACACATTAAAACTTGCTGAATCACTAGATTTGCAATAAATACACAGAAAAAGACGCCATTTTTTCAGCGACCGCGGGAAAACTCTTGCTCGGTATAAAATTTGACATTAGTTTAGTGAATACCGTTCCGAATGAAATAACGCGGCCGCGCTACGTGTTTTGAAAAGGGTTATTGTATATTTAGGCTCTGCTTTTAGCAGAAATCTAGCCAAAAATTACAAGGAGAACCGACCAGTGACAGTGGTCAAAATTTTGTTTTACTTAATTTAATAATATTATATATACTCTACAGACTCCAAAGCCCGTGTCATTTTAGGCCAACTTACATATATTTTTATTAAGTTCAGTGACATTATTATAAATATAGACTTATAAAAGAAGACAAATAACTACTTAGATAAAATAAAAATCATATTTCGAAGAGTTGGTTCCGATCAAGAACTATAACTACAAATGGACCGCCAACCTCAAAGTGGATGCGGTAGCCATTGCCATAAACGTCAGACAATTTATGTTTAATTTGATAATTAACATTCGTGATTCCATTCCCGTGGTATGGCACTCATAAGTATAAGATGAAATTGGCCAAGTTGGACAAGCTTAAATTATTGTATTGTCAAGTGGCAAGTATTCAAATCAATCCAACGTTTTTGAAGGAGGGGGTAAGTAAATACCTACCTATCAGCTAATAAAATCATTAAAAAATACTATGACAACTCGTAGCTAAAACTTATGCAAGTATCTATCTAAATGATAGTGGGCTACCTATAATATGAGCATAGTAATAAATTCTATGGTCAGTAAATATCATGTCTAAAATAAAGAAGCTAAATATACTACGAGACTTATATTATATTCATATACTTTCCCTCAGTGCATTCGATGCGTCATCGTAACACATAGAGCTCTGGTAAGTTATAAGTACATACGAGGGTGGGTTCAAAGGTTACTTTAACCAATAGCGCGATCGGAAGTGGCAAACGGAGCGTGACGCACATCCGGTGTGGTGTTTTTTAATTGCGTGGTCAAGGTGGGTGTGAGTTCCGCCAGGTGTTGCAAAAAGGGTGGTATACGATGTACCTTCTCGTAACTAAGTGAAGTCCCGAATAACTGTAAAGACTCTTGGAGTAAATAGAGGGTGGATTATTTAATTCTCATAAGTCACATTATCAAGTAAAAGTAAACTGGGAGTAAAAAAGTATTAACTTAATATAACATAATGTCCAGGTAAGTAAGTCAAATCCTTAAATTTGACCCACAATGAAGGAACTATCTCTCCCATCTCGGACCGATTTTCATCAAACATAAGATAAGAACACTCCCAACTAATTTACCTCAAACAAAAAATACAAAAATATCTGTTCACCCGTTCAGGAGCTACGATGTGACAGACAGACACACTCACGCACAGAAATCAAACTTATAACAATCTTTCAGCTAATCAATTTTTTAAGCGATTATTGCGTGAACAAAATCTTTTCTTGTGACTTACGCGAGTAAAACCAGAATCTGCAACTAGCGAACCAGTATAATAATTAATTCCTCCCACCGCCCCACTAAATACATCAACCGGTGTACACTTCACAATACGAAATACTATCATTCCACCCATAGAACCCTGCATTGTTTTCCACCAAATTGGACCCTGTGATTAATTTGTTTAACTCCCCTAGCGTGTAATTTGTCATCGACCATTACAACACGACCTTTCACTCCCTTCTCACAAACTCACAAATTAAACCTGAAAAGAGAAGCTCTTCATCGTTTCACGGTTCAGGGTAAGGTGGTGGAGATGTAAGGAAAATTCGCCGGTTATTTGGTTAGTTGACATCGGGAGCTCGGTAAATAGTAGAAATCCTTGAGACTGAGGTTTGCTTGAATGATCGTGTTTGTTTGTCTGCTTGGCTGTATTTGAATAGAAGGCAGATTTGATTTTACGCTCGAAATTATGCAATGACCAGATAAGCAAATATGACAAGGTTTAAATAAGTAATTTATCTTAATTATAATATTAATAAATTATAATCTGTGTGTCTGTCTGTATGTTTGTTACCTCTTCACGCTTGAACGGCTAGACGGATTTGATGAAATTTAAACAGACATAGGCTTCACCTTGGATTGAAACATAGGCTACATTTCATCATCATCACTATTACCGTTTTTCATCACTACGCATTTAAAAGACAGCGGGTAACACCGCGGGGCGCAGCTAGTATAAAATATTAAGCTGTTCTACTATCACACGTCACGTTACGTATGCCATTATTTAATAATGAACCAATAACTATTTTAAATTTATACATCCTGTTTTAAATTCGAAGATGTTATATGCAAAATAGTTCGTCTAATTGTTAATCGATGCAAAAGAAATCCTGAAGAAAATTATCAAAAATAATCGTCGTGCTCGAGCTGGAGAACTCATGGTGCAATGGAAAGACATGATTCACAAAGACGTCTCAGTTGATACTTGCAAAAGTCCTTAAAATAATGGTTTACGGATTTTACACCGCTAAGAAGAAACCACTGTTGACCGTTGAACAAAAGAAAAAGAGGTTGAAGTTTGCTCGTGATCATTTAAATTGGACTTCCGATCAGTGGCGTATCGAGTTGGAGTGGAGTCCAAATTTGAAGTGACAGTGTCGAGTCCAAATTTGAAGTGACAGTCGGCGAAGAAAGCTATGGGCTGCATGTCTGCACAAGGTGTTGGTGGTATGCAGTTTGTGGATGGTTCTATCAATGCTGCAAGATATCAAAACCTTTTGGAAGAGAATTTACTGCCCTCTATTCCGTCACCTAAGCATCAAGATTCCTTAATTTTTCAACAGGATGGTGCTTCCTGCCATACGGCAAGGACAACAAAGACGTGGCTACTGGCGAAAAGCATCCCTACAATCGAATGGCCATCTAACAGCCCTGACTTGTCGCCGATCAAAACCCTATGGTGGAAAATGATAAAAATTCTCCTTAAAAATCCATCAAGATCCAAGAGCGACTTAAAGGCTAAACTCTTGGCTGTCTGGGAGTCAATAACGCCTGAGGAGTGTGCAGCGTTGGTTGCATGCAACCATGCCTCTTTGCATTAAAGCTGTCATTGAGAGCCAACGCGACTCAACTAAGTGGTAGACGAACTATTTTGCGTGAGTGACAAGGGTAGACGAATACTATTGCGTTATGTTTTTAGAATATATTTTTGATGTTACGATTATGTAAAGTCATGAAAGAATTTCAGTTTAGTTAAAATAAACTTTAAAATGTTCCTCAAATTGTGGTTTACTTTTTATTAAACGTTCTTTATTATTTTACCAATATTTACTTTCTATATTTTACGCGTTGCACTACTTTACGAACTATTTTGCATCGGGGTTCGTATAGAGTAATAAACCGAAATACCTGCTCAATGGTAGGCATGTCCAAGTTATTCACGGTAACGGTTAGTGTAGATAACTAATTGGCTTTCATTCATTCAACGAATATATGTCAATGCAGCTTGTACAATCATCGTTCTTGTGTAACAAACAACCATAATAAAATATGACTAATAACTAAACAAAGCAATCATAATGTAAATATTTGTCATGAGAACTATTCAACTAACAACTAATATTAAGTAATCGTATATTAAGTATCGTATAAATCAGATTTTTAAGTAATTATTAATTCAAATGTACTAAATAAGACTTGCTTGTAACGAACGTTATTTAAATGTCAATAAATATAACTTAAAATTACTTGAATCAATTCATGTAACTTTCCAAAAACAATAATATAACTTTACAAATAATATGTATATGTGACCTATCTAATATGAAATCTTAATTAATACCTAGTTACCGTCGCTGTTATCGAAGTGCTTGTGTGATTTAAGGCTTGTCAGCGCCATCTAGTTATTTTTATAGAAACGACAACTTATCTTTGTATGTCTACATGGAGGATGATAATAATATTATTCATTACCTATATACGTATACCTAGAGCCACTGAGAATCCAAGTGGCTTTAAAATAATAGTCAAAACAATATAGGTACACATTTATAAACAAATTTAAATGTACCTACACTAATATTATACAAGTAAATAGGAGATATTTATATTTTTGTACCTACTTATAAAACGAATAAACTAAAATAATTGGATCCATATCAATACTTCTTTTGCTATTAAAAGCTACATTGTAACATATTAGTAAATATAAATAAATAGAGATCTTTAATTAACGAAACCTAAATTCCTACTAAAATCAACCCAAAGTGTAACAATTCGCTTAAAATCATTTTATGGCAATTTTTTGTAATATATATAGCCTATGTAACTCTACAATGTAGTTTTAAGAAAATAAACAATGTTCTAACTTTTAACCAAGATTTTTATCCATATGAAAGTTCAAACGTTCGTTCGCACCAAGAATCTTTCCAAAAATTTATCACCACGTAACTCAACGAACCGTCTGCGTACTTTATCCTTCGTTTTTCACCGTCTGGCTAAAGGGTCTCGAAATTTCACCGAGTTTATAAACAAGCTCAACCAAGACACTGACAGTAAAATAATTTCTGGGCATTATGCCCAGGTTATAACAGACAAATTTTAGGTTTTTGAGCGTATCGGCCTCGAAACAGTATGTATGATCACATAACATCCCGCTGCTGGGCTCGGGTCTCCCATATAAAAGGAAGTGTAGACAATATTCCATTAAACAACACTTTTAAGTACCTATGCATTGCTGTAAATGTTATACAAAGAATTCTATTATTTTTGCACACAAAGCTGACTACGTCTAAATTCTAACTGAATTAATCTAAGCGCCATATCTACGATGAATCTAGCGAAATTTTATATTTCCTCATTCTTTCGTTTTTAAATGTGTCTAATCTAAAGCGTTTATAGGCGAATTCGAAGCTCTTTGAATGGAACGGTCGCGTATCTGCGCACTCAAGTTGTGGTCCCTAGGGAGCTTGTTACACCGCAATAATTACTGGCACACCTATCTGGTTCAATTAGAAGACGAGTTGTTTACTTAGAAACGGCGGACGGCGAGACGTTGTGAGTGGAGGACAATGTTGGAGAGTTTGGTTGGGTAACATAGATTATAGAAAGAATACAAATCTGTGAAACGGAAATTATTATTCAGAACTCAAAGAACTCGTAGTTAGTTTTAGAACTTAATAAATATTAAACTAGCAGCTGTCAGCTGCGGCGTTGCACGAGCGCTAAAACTCTGAACCACATTTGACTTCCCAAGGGTTGAATTTTTATAACTTCTTTCTTAATACTCTCCTACACCTTATAATGTATCCACACTCCACATTTTACGTCTGTAGGTTCAGCGGTTTAGGATCTGTGTTGATTGTGACCTATCAATTAATCAGCCAGGACTTACTCTATTATTTATATAAATTAATAAGTAAAAAAACATACCAATAAGAGCTGACAATCACAAAACGATACATGTTAAGAATATAACAACACTCCTTTTTGCATCATAGGTCATTTCCTAAAGTAATCAACGCCGTATGGACAACTTGTCTATTTATATTTAACATTTTTTTTTCTAACCTACTATAAATACCTACTGGAAATTTCTGGACACTGGACGTTTCTACCGGAACGCTTTAAAAAAGGTGACAATCCATTTTAATTCGACATTTATCGTCATTATTATTTCCTAGCCTAGCAATTTATTTTAAATAAAATTTGGCCGCCTGGATAGTTATACCCAATTCGGTCATGGCATCTCAGACAAATCAGACACACTGAGTACCTCCTCCTTTTTTGAGAAATCGGTAAAAAAAAGTGAAAACTCTGGTATATAGCTCAAAATAATATAAGGTAGCGCATCCAAAACTCTTGTGCTCTAAGACGTTGTTCAAGATAAGGGGTTACTGCTGGCTATCAGTGTAAAATCTTGGGTTTCGAGCAAACAGGGGGAGATTGTACAAATTATAGCATCGTAGTTTACAGGCGACGACAGCGCCCTCTGAGGTTTAACCAATTGTCTCCTTTTGTCAAAACCATTCAAGTAGGTTTATGCGTTTTGTAGGACTCTTTTCTGCTTGTAAATTCATACTAATTCTTGAAACTTCGTATTTTTAGGTCCTATTAAGGTCGGACTTATTGTTTTATGTGTTGTCAATCGACCACGTGTATGGAGGTCACTCCTTCAAAAAAGTGCATGTAATCAGTAATAGATAATTTAAATCAAAACTGAGCCTAAAAATAAATTACCAATACAAATAATAACAGCCAAGCGATAATTTCAAATTCAAGTGAAAAAGACCACAAGTGACTTTCCACTACAGTATGTGGAAATGATTTTAGGTCAGGCCTACTGTCTAATATACGTTAATAATATAAACGGAAGTAGCTGAATAGTATAGAATCACAGATGGTCTGATAATCCTGGGCTGGCACCGATAAATCTCAAGTGACCTCCCGACCCTTGGACTGCGGATTTATGCACATTTAATTTATCAGGATTTGTAAGGACTTCATGATTTGTTGCCGGACTTTAATTTGGCAGGGTTAATTCATATTACTTAGTTATATGTAAGTATATAGGTCAATTATTCTGCTATTCTATATTACGACAAACTGAAAACTACAATTTTTTTTTAGAATTCGGGTAATGAAAGGGTTTACCATACCATAGTATTTAGTAGTAGTTAATTTAACTTAATATAAGAGAATGGTACATCCAAGATCTATTTGGAAGGGTGACCAGCCCCCAATAAATAGCCGGCCAACAGATTGGGCCAATGTTGTGGGAGAGTGGCCAATTGTCCCGGATAATCCCCGATTGACACGGGATTAGCGGACAAATTGTCCGTATTTTTCCGTAATTTATGGTTACAGTTAGTACTTCGACTGGTGAATTTATTAACGTATGTACGTCTTCAATTTATAAATTGAATGTTTTTTTTTAAATCTGGTGAAAAGGAAAAAAAACATACCCAATTTAATGTAAGAAGAATTTCGAATGAATAATAGCGAATAGATTCATAAAAAAATATATTATATAATTACACTCCACAGACGCTTTGATAGTATTACAAAAGTACAAAACAAATAAATAATTATCAAAATCCATGGAATCAAGTAACATAAAACATACACAAATAAAAAAAAATCGAATTGTGAATGTCCTCTGTCTTTGAAGTCGCGTAATAATTCACGAGAAAGAGACCCCTACGTTTCGTTACTAAGGTTAACCTTACGTACGGAACGCTATTAGTGTAGGTTTTTACTATTTTTTTTTGGTTAATTACGAACGTTTACTTATGCTGCAGAGTATGACACTTCTACCAGGATCGTTCACCTACTTAACAATTAAATAATTATGAATCCTTTTCAAAAATGTAACTCCGGTCTATAGTCCACACAATCAGCTAAGTGCCGGACTCCATAATGACAGATTAGCAAAGCCGCCACAGCACCTGCGCCCACCGGGTGAACGCCATAATTCACCCGGGTGGAACCGGGCGGTGCTAGCCTGGGCATGAATCACAAGGATCGCGCCCAATAAATTCGTCAGTGTGATTAGCAAATTCCAGCACTGGGCTCCATTATGTGGAACATACTTTTTTGTCAATACAATAGTTCGCTTTCTTTTTAATTCTTAAAATAAAAATAAAAATATAATATAAATTATTTTATCGACATTAACTACGTAATCAAGAGAGGTCGGACAGTTGGCGTCAAAACGGAAGGATTTATTTATTATTATTTTTATATTTTTTACCGTAGTGCCATATAACTTTCTTACTTTTTAAAGTTACTTAATTGTTATAGTAGAAAATATAACCAAGAAAACTCATAGCTATATAATTACCTTTTTCTATTTAATACAATTAATAAATTAAACTAAGATACTAATCGTACTTATAAAGTTATATTCAATTTATTATTACCGCACGCGTCTGATTTAGAACTCTTGATTACGATGTCATCGACAGTCAACTGCCTCTTTGGCTGCGGAATGAGGCTCTTGCCATCCATAGCCAGTTTCTTTGACGGAAACAGTGTTTGTGTCACGCAACTTGTAAAAAATCTCTTGGGAATCTTACTCGGCTTGGATTTTCCAGGCTTAGAAGGAAACACAGTATTGGAAGGAGGCTTCTTTAACGAGCGCATTCTATGTCTGTCTATAGTTATTTCTAACATTGCCTTACCAGTACTTTGTTTTTGGTCTTTTAGATTTCTATTACTATACGCTTCATTTTCCACTTTAGCTTGGTTCCTTTTTGAGATCGACTTCTTCATCGTTTCTTTAGATGCTTTTTCTACTGCATCGCTCTGCATCTCTTGACTCGTTTTCTTGGGATCCCTGGTCTTGATCGCTTGTGGGACGGCACCTAATTCAGCAATAGTAACACTTTTCTTAGATTTCCTTGTTTCTACAATGTTTTTTTGATCAACGGATGTTTCGATTTGATTTACGCTAGACATGCTATCGTGCAATAATGTCACTGTTTGTGTGGGCTGTAGATTTTGTACAGTTATAAAGCTACCAGATGCGCTAATCAACTCTTCTTCTGGTATGCTATTGAAACATTCACAGTTTGAGTCACAACAGCTGCTCTTGACGAACGACGACGATGTCTTCTTAGCGTCACAACGAAACGTTTTGATATTTTGAGAGACTGATTTCTTATGCCCGCAACAAGGTGAGTTATCAGGCGGAGTTTCACATTCACATTTACAACACTTTGTAAAAGAAGACGTTGGAGTTTTACAGTCACAGCTGCAAGGCTTGAGAAAAGACGATGATACATTACAATTACACTTACAGGTTTTGGAGGATTTCTTTTTCATCTGACATGGTGAAGTACCGCTCAGTATCGATGCTCTACTTGGGGTGGAACTGTAAACGGACCTCTTCCAGCACGGCCTGGTCATTGGATACTTATCAGCGCTAGGCACGGATATATTTGCCGGAGTCGAGTTCGTTGCCATAGGTTCGGGAAACTGTCTAGATGTTATTCGGCTAATACCTTGATCGTGGGTTTTAATTTGGACAGGATGTAATTGAGACGTGAAGTCAGTATGAGTGGCGGTTCCGATAGAATGCTCTGATGGTTTAGGAAAACAAGCATTGACGTCTGCATCGTAATTTTTAACGAGCGTACTAAGACAAGCTTGGGACTGAGTGCTCGGCGCGGCACCGATCTGTTTCGATGCGACTTTAGTTCCATTAGTGGTCGTGTAGGCGCTACAAGTCCATCCTTCTTCAAAGTCATCTTGGCTTCTATTGGGTTTCCCGCAAATACCAGATCTTTTTTTCTTGATTTTAGTACACATCAAATAGCACAGTGTCGGAATGCACCAAGCTATTTCTAGAAATATTATGATCGTTATAATCATCATTTTCTTTGACGATAGATCGACAGGAATGCCGGCAATACGAGTTCTGTTACGGAAACTTTGTGTAATGACGCCTCTATCAGTGATATCGAAAATGTTTCTTGACTTATTTACAAGTGATAAGACGCTGTGCAACGCTGGATACAATCTGTCATCATTAAGATGAGGAACGACATTTTGATCGAGCCATCTTTGGATTCTTTCTTCAAAGCATTCTATGTTTTCAATACTACTCGACATTATACAAAGTCTTGCAGTATTATAGTACCTGAATAGCATATTAGAAGTATTAGGTACAGTAAGAGGTACTGGACCTTGATTCTTTAGAGGTAAAAACATACATTCAGCACCTCTCTCCCAGCTAATACTGGGCACTGGAATTGCTAAGCCCGTGTTAGTTCTTTCAAAATATGCTATATCATCACATGGATCTCTTGTTTGTCTATAGTGATGATCTTGACGAATAGGCGCAATATTAACAGACATGGAATACAGAAAGTTAGATGTAGGATTGTGCCAACCTTTCCCATCGGTATTTAGGTATTTCTTTATATCGTCATGCAGTTGATATATTTTTAGAGCATCCTGTTCTGGCACAGTTCCTCCGTAGTAAGCAAACTTAGTGATTGGTAGAATCCACATTTTGAGATAGCCTCCTATAGCGTCTGAGAGAGCCAACTTCATCAATGTGTTAGTTTCACGATCGGGAGCTTCTCTATTTACTACTTCGAAAGTTTCTTTAAAATAGTTAAGCATAGAGTCAGAGAAGTCTTCGCTTCGAGTGTTGAGAACATGAACAGGTGGTAAAATGTCAAGTATATTTTTCCTAGCTCGTAGGAGTCCTATTTGAGGAGGAGTCCATATCCTTTGGGTAAGGGTTGAGCGAGGAAACAGCACGGTACCAACGTCGCAGTGGTCTAAAGGTCTTTCAAGAGCCACAGTTCTCCACAACAAAGCCAATGTAAAAATGCACGCGTTCATCGTTAAATTTTCTGTAAAAAGGTAACAAAATAAATGTGTTTACAAAATAAGCGCGAAACACTTTGACTTATTCAGTTTTGACTCTCAGAATAGCAGAATTTTTCTGTCACTGTAACCGGATTTGAAAGCTCTTGTATACATCAATGTTTGAAAGTATTAATAAAAAGTTTTAAGTTGATGTGTAGTTTGAACAAGTAGTTTGCTTGAACCCTAGCATCACCTAGTAGTCGATAGCGTTTAATGTGTAGGTCAACAGTATAAAGTTAATTCACTCATACATTTATTTCAGAAAAGACTGGTCTTTTGTTAATATATTTAGGATCAAACCAGGAGTTCTTTTCAGAGGCGGTTTGATGAACTTCTTTTGTGATGTTTTAGTCCGTACTAGAGCGCCAGAGCTCCTAGGCCTGCATTTGGCAAAGCATTTGGCATACCATTACAATTGTGCATTACATTACATTTTGCAGTCAGCCATCTTTCCGCTACTCAGCAGTGTGCTGGTGCAGGAGCTCAGGCAGCCGCTAGAACCAAGCGTTCCAAGTATGCCTGCTTGGAGTCTGCGTACGATTTCGTTCCGTTTGCGGTCGAAACTGCGTGACCGTGGGGCTCCGAAGCCTAGAAATTTATAAAAAAACTAAGGCGGCGGCGTCTGCGCGAAGGGGGTCACGATCCGAGGTGTGATCCGAAATCTCCCTGGCAATCCAGCGTGGTAACGTTGCAAACATATTGGGCACATTTGGGCAGGGTTCTCGTGATAGACTTTTAATATCATAATTACTTTGTAAATTTTGAATTTATTAGTAACTAGATAGCCAAATAAAAAGTGACAGGTTTCAGTTATGTAAATTGTTATAAACTTAATATAGTACCGAGAACACATATTAAAAGGAACAAAGATACTTTATCCACGACGTTAAATAGATAATTTAGAACTACAATTATCTTTTTTTGTAGCTAATTCGCTTGTGCTTGACCGCAATAGTTCGCCTGATGTAAAGCAACGATGTGGCCTGAAGATGTAGCATGCTATCTGAAATCTACGAGTATTCAAGCTAAATCCCATCTCCACTCTTAGTTACCTCGACATACTCGCATGAGTATATTCTATAACAATCATAAATGTCATTTGTTCTGCAATCCTATACATACGTCACCGTTCAGGTGGGTGTTTGGGGAGCAAATTGTTTAATTAGAACAACGAGTTCGTGAATTACGGGATTACGAAGTTATTTTGACATGTATGTGACATTAATTATCTGTTTTGTCCTTGTGAATCAATATAAATTAGAGACTAGTCACATCCCATCATAAAAATGCATGATTGAGTTTGTTGTTTGAGTTTCCTTCATCATAATGTGACAGATTTAATTTTTTTGGTATTATAACAATTCGAATCTCAATATACTTCTTAAAAATAAACAGTTTCTAAAGGTGCCTATTTTATTAATTATATTTCATAACACGGAAAAATGCTAGTAAATTCTGCGACACATGTATAAGTTGTCATGTCTGTTACAATATTAGTTCACCTGTTATTTGAGGTTATTTCTTCCTCGCATCAAAGATCTTGATATTGTTCTATGCTCCCATGGACCACCTCACGATAAGTAGGTACTAGTTGTCGGGTAAACCACAAGTATCTTAGTATGAACAGAACAACATGTAGCCACCATATAATTTTACGTATTCTAAAAATGTTACAATGGGTTCCTTGTCATTGACGCAAGGCAATATGAAAACACAATAAAAAAATCATTGAAGGCTAAGTATAGTCGCTACATCCATGGTCGTAGGTCGTAATAAAGTGGTCGAAGTGGTTCCAATAGAAGCAAAAAGCTGATTCATGAATAATTATTATTAATCCTTATTAAATCTTACTAGATATAACTCATACTAATAGTCGATGATCATGTTAACACGTCTACTGTAACAGCATTAACACGTGTCCTGCGTGTCACGTTAATCACTCCTCCCGCTAATTGTCCACAGTGTTATTGTGATAAATTACTGAACTGGGGGACGAAATATGGTGACTCAGAGTTATTGCCCTAGTGGTGTCTGTTGCGCAATTACATAGCCTATTGTATTGCAGTAGTGGGTGGAGTGTCATACTTTCTAGGCCGCCCAAAGGCCTCTGACATGCTCTAACATGATATGACATGTTATCCCAAGACAAACAACATACACCAATTAAGGTATCGTACTATCTAACCCACAGGTATCGTCTAACTGTAAATGCCACTCCACATTCATGCATCCACGACTTGACAGGGCAAAACGTGAGTGGTCCGAATTAACTGGCTGTGCTTACGAGCTTTACTAAGCCTACCCCAAAGACATCATTACAGGCTTAGTCTAAAACCAGTAAGTTTCGAACCAAATTCTTGATGATTTAATTAAGAGTACAAAAACATGCCAACCGATTTCAATTCGGCAGGCGCCTCGATATACACATTCTTCAGTTATTTTAATTTACATACCACTACTACTACTACTACTACTACTTTACTAGAGAAAGCTTTACATTAATTAATTTAAAGCTCGATGGACGTAATGGATCAACAGTATCGCTTTTCGTTATTGTACATTATAGGCACACGTCATTAGGAGCCTGTGACGACAGAAAGGGTAAGATATCTCAATAATAAGGGATAAGGCAATTTGAATATGCCGTATTACGGACGAAACATTCGGAAATGGCCAGAAATCGCTAGCGTAGGTACGATAATTATTTGGCTTGGCATAAAACCGCGATAGATTCGCTGAGCTTGCGGGGACAGATTGGGGTGACAAACAGGACTAAATCGAGCTGACGGCTAACCTCAACTAGTGGAGAGGCACCAGAAGAAGAAGATACAACCTTATAACGAAATTTAGAGTGTGTAGATGACAATTTAACTGTGTTATATCTACTGCCGACAACTAGTCTGGTAACATGGCATTTATGTCAAGTTGTCTGTTATTATTTCTTGTCTATGGCACATCAGTTTGACAATCTCAGTTCAATAGCTCGCTAGGAATCAACACAGAGCCTTAACTTCTAAACCTACAGGCATACAATTTAGAAGGTGCATTTATTACAGGGATAAGAAAGTGTTTTTGGAAATTCTACCCCTAAGGGGGTCAAACGAGGGTTCAAAGTTTTAAACATATTATAAGCATAAAAACGTGCATACTGAAATGGAATTACTAAGCCCCAAAATACAAGTGCTTCTTTAATTGCATCTAAAATTTGCATAAAATTTTATTGGGTTGTTATAGTTACCCAATTTTTTTCTTACTATATACAATAGTATCACCATTAAATCAGCCTCTCCATGGAAAAGTTGAAAGGAATCTAGCATTTGATTGCTTGTTCGTATGCCCAAAACAATAAGATACTCATCTAGTGAGTGTGTAAGGTAGACACATTGCAGATGGAATACCACACAACACATTTCTTTCAACATTCACGTATTTAAGAAAGTTAATACGGTAGTCAAGCGCCTGAAGTATTAATACTTTGAAAAATTTACTGAATTGATGTATCAAATAAATACAATTTTCAAATCTAGAAGGAAAACACATGTTCCCAGCCGACCCATGGAGGTTAATTATTTTTACGCAGCAATAATTAGGGGGCCTGCACATTGAGTGCGCAATAACTTATTGCCGGGGCACAAGATTTATCGCCTTTTACCTAATCGTCCGCCTTATGATTAGTGAAGAGGATATGCCACGGATATCTTTATAACATGTTACTGCTAGATGCGTCTCTTTACGAAATATAGTTTATTAGTTAGGTACCTAGATGTATAGCCGTATATAGAAAAATGTTAAAAAATCAATGACAAAAACGAAACGGTCGTTTTGATCTTCTAGGCATAGGTTAAAGCGCTTGATATATTATTAATCAAGACCTCACTGCATGTGCTTATTTGCATTCAAAACAATCGGGGCAAGAGCTGCGATCGCGACATTATACGATAGTGACCTATGCCTCCAAAAAATTACGCTGGCAAAGTTATAGTAACCGGCATTCTTATTGACCTAAAAGTAGTAGTAGTAGGTAGTGTCCCTACTAAATCGTCCATTAGAAGTTTTATTGACGATCGGTCGCGTCTCTCTCGCGAAATCCTTGTCCTGCGATGTACCCCGCGCCCAAGTGACCCAAAAATCTTCACTGCGCACTCAAGGCCATTGGTCCAAGTTGTTGTATCGGACCAAAAAACCAAACCGAATTACTGAGAGCTTGCGTAAGCACTGTCCACATAAACTAGCGTGCTTTACTAGCACCAACCTCTAGCAATGTCTATCTATCGTATTATCCTCTCAATATTCTGGTAAAAACCTCTCCAAAGCTAATGGAGATGATCATTAATATTTTATGCGGCAGATAACAGCCATTCATTTATAAACATCTTCGACCGATGGTTCGCCTCCACTTTACGATACATAATGATTTATGCTGTGTTTAGCGAAACTTAGGACGAAGCTGATGCTGGTGTGGCTTGTTAAGCGTCTGCTAAGTGACCTCTTTTGGAAAATTAGCTGCATAGGCATAGGTATGAGATTACTGGCAATAATTGATGATATCTAATGAAAAGAAAGATTAGACCAAAGACTCTGCAACAGCTACAAATATTAACAAAACTGAAGAAAATGTTAAAAATTCTGATGTTTTTATTACTTCAAGTAATAAAAACATCAGAATTTTTAACCATATTGAATATCCACGCCACGGTTTGGCAAGGTCATAAATACCTATCTATCTGTCTGTATCACAATAAAAAATTTATTTTAGGACATAACCAGTGAAAATAACGTTTTCTTGAATATTCGTACCTACCGTTATACCAGAGATGACATTGCGGAATACGTTTGTATGAAATTCATTGTAGTTTCCTTCTAACGCCTTACAAATTGCAATCATCTAATCCACAGTTGCTTCATCTTATAGACCTCAATAGCAATGGTTTCTATGACTCCACCGACACAGTTGGGGGACAAATTGTCCCTCCCCATGGGAAATCTTATGTTATTAGCTGTCAATCATACCATGACTCACCCTATATTGGAAACGAAGAAACGCCGTGATTTTCTTGACGATAGTATAAGAGAAGCGTAAAAATATTGAAATAAAGTTGTCGCCAAAATAAATCTGTCGTTTATTTCTATGTCTGGCCTATACTTATATACTCGTATTTACGCATTTATCGTAGAGATATATTCGTGTGTCGCCTACATCATAAATTCTTGCATAGAAAGCTTAGCAGGGAATTTATTCAGAAGATGTCGAGAAGTAGGTACGTATCTATTCGACAATCCGATATTAAATCTTTGTTGAGCAAAGGAGCGCCTTAGGATTTGTCTTCAATCGCGTTCAGACACTACTAATAGCTAATATTAACAAGCTGTACCGCCAAGATTTCGTATATGATCAGCAACGATTTCGATTGATTCGGAACCAGGGAAAAAGGAAAGCTTTAAAAATTCAGTATTTTTTATAATTTAATGGATTTTTTCCACCATGCTCGTGCCTTTTCCACACAAAGGGCTGAAGGTGTCGGCTGATAGTAGCCGATACCGGATTACGAAGTGGAAATGGATCGCTGTGTAATTTCCTGCGCACCGCCTTGCTTTGCTTGCCTGAGCTGTCGGGTCTTCGGGACAAAAATATATTTTGAATAAAAATATTTGTTTGTTTAAGTACATAGACTTTTTGGAGAAAGATGCGAGTTTTGTAGTGACTCTGACCATATAGCTGTAGGTAAAGATTTTGTGATGAACATTTTGTGATTAAATGCTTTTTTATGATCGTTGACGAAATTTATTGAACAATTTGAGATTTTTACCTGATATCCATAGAATTTACCTATCGATTATACCATTCAATAAAAACAATTCCTTTAGTAAAATTTATCTCACAACAAAATAAAACTTGTCAAAGACCAAGACCTTTACCCAGGTGTACATTTCCAAAGGTAAAGTCGATTACTGGCTCGGACAAACGAAATGAATCGTTGATGGGGTGCCCAAATGTCAGCCCAAATGGAATAACTGATAAGGACTGCTTCATCAGACCACGTGGAATATTCATTGGAGGTCTTCCTGGTACAAAGGTAGGATATCAAAAATTTATGAAACCAAAACCGTAAAGAATGACTAACCCATTACACCCAAGATGGGTTAAAAAAGCCGAAAAAGAATGCGGGCGATCATGGCACTTGGTGAGCTGAATTTTTGTAGCGAAGGTGAGAGAAACTTCAAATTTCTATGTCTATTCCTACATTTTACCTTCCATGGTACCTACATGTAATAATAGTAACACTTTGGTTACCTTCTGGTCATCATTAATTATTACTGGTATAAAATTCCTGCTGCGTCCTTAGTTATTTGTTTCGGCACTTATCTAAACCCGTACGTACAATTACATATTATGATAAGTACGGAAGTCTAGACCAGCTGCTTGTCAATCAATGCACATACACAACATTGGTTTGAATAACTAACCTTTTAATTTCCAAACTTGCCACGTGCCGGTCGGTTGTTCGCTCTATTGACTCGAGAAATTATTGCTTTGTTAAAGTTCTACAATAATAATAGTATTTGGTTTTATGGGTAAGTGATTTTTTTAGAACATACTTAATACTTGGAGTTTTGGTAATTATAATATTTAACTAAGTCGGAACTAACGATAGCTAGGGTAAATTTAACATCTCATTGCATCAGAAATATTGTATAAAAATAAACTGTTGATCATAGAGTTAATGTAAATCCCAAATGAACATTCTAAACTAAACAAAACATCTAAAAGAGATCCAAAATACAATTTGGAGATGCTGGGATTTGAACCCAGGACTTTCAGCATGCGAAGCAGACACTCTACCACTGAGTTACATCCCCTGATAACATATTAGTTGAAATAGATAAATACAAGTTAAACCTAAAATGTTCACATACTTAAGATTTTACCTCACATTCTACATCGTGGTCTATTGTAATTATTTTCTAACGCTAGTTAATGATTTGTGTAATTTCTATAAATCGTTAGGTATGGAAATGCAACTATGTTTTCCTCTCTGTAACCCTACAACAATAGTTCCCCGTTAATCCGCTAGATGGTGTTGAACTACAATTAACTTTGTATTTACGACCGCGCGGTCTCAATACGATTTTATCAACGGATTGTTTTTACAGTTACCCCTTTTAATTAAGTAGTGAAAATGTTTTGTTTCGTGAAACTGAACTGGATATTATGTTTGCTGATGGAAAAGCGTAGTTTAAAATAAAAATGCTCTTTGGCACTATAGACAAGTTATTTTGGTAGGTATCTATTTATAGGAGCAGAATCAATATGGGAAAAAGCAGAAGGAGACTACTAGACTAGGTCAAGCTAGGCAAAAGATTCTATCTACTTGTGCAAATCCCAAAATTAAGTCATGATAAATCGTGCGAATGTTTACCTAAGTATGAAATTAGAAAGTTCTTCGTACCTACATCCGCTGGGGCGCTACTAAAGTTTGAGCTGTGCAATATATCGAATGTTCTACGTGTTATTAGCCAGGAGCGGTTTCAGTCTTACTTTTAAATACAACCGATATACCGCTCACGAGCAGTTTACCAGATTCCTACATTAAATTCTTAAAAAAAATGTGAGTACCTACTTCCATTACGGCGGGCGCAGATAGAACTTTTTCATAAGAATCAAACCTCTGAATTTTGATAACATTTAAATGGGACGACTTGAAAAGCATAAAACCTTACAAACAAAAAAAGAACTTTTCAGATCGGTCCAGCCGTCTCCGAGAATACCGTCGAATTGAGTACCTCCTCCTTTTTTAGGAAGTTAGGGAAAAAAGTAGGTCAAATAATCCTATTTTTACACTGATAAAAAAATTACTTATCGCAAAACAAGTAGCCCGTGACGATAAACAGAACCTGTCAGATAGGAGTCCTCCGTGTTCAGTGTGCTGTGAAAATCACATAAAAGTCATTAAAAACTCTTTGTAGCCACCCTCAACCCTCGCCACAGATGAACCGATAGTTACTGCCTAGTACATGACAAGGATCAATAGGTTTATGAGTGATAATTAGTTAGTAACTAACAAAATGTATTTAAAATAGTTAGGAATGTTTTTCGCACCTCCACCTTCTCCTTTTAAATACTTCAGGTTTTCTACTGAATAACTTTATAGAGACTGCAAAGTAATGACTGTCCGACAACTGCACCTAAAAAACCTTATACTTACTCAGCATCGCCTCATTAGAAGTCTAGGGATACATAATAATGATGATAGTAGACGAAAAGACAAAAACTTTGCTCTGCCTAAAATTAAACTGCACTAGCTAAACGACATCTGCTATTACTGGGACCTTATTTATACAACTGCGTCAGTAAAGAAATTCAAAACTTACGTACTTTAAATAGAAGAGATGCAAAATTTGCACTAACTAAATGGCTACAAAGCAAGAACTATGACGAAACGGAAGAATTGATTAAAACACAAATATAACCAATATTGCAACACACACACACATATACACACACGCACTCACTCACACACTTACATACACACACACATTTTTCTTATAAGGATTTTTCCACTTATTATCTAATATGACGTCGTAACAACCCTTAATGACATATACCCTAATTAGTTTATCAAACAAAATACAAGTTTAAATTTCATTCTCTTAATTAAAGCTAACGTAAGAACATTGTTAACTGGTTTACTAACTAATCATAAAATCATTCACTCCTATGAACAAATTGTTCAAGTCCTCAAGAGAAGAAGCACCTACTGCACAAGGCTACTTAGTGTAGGTACTGTATACATTGTGATGAGGTTATCGGTACATAATTATTGTAATGAATTAGTGTAATTATATTTTTTATACATCAATCATATGTAAAGTACATATAGAGAAATAAATGATTATAATTATTATGATGCTATGCGCCTTACATAGAATTGTTAGCGGCGCCTATGGTAGTAAGTTATTAGAACAGGTTCATTTTAACGTTCCATCTCGTCCAGTCCGTAATGAAAAGCTATTTCACATACCATTCTCCCGTTACAATGTGTCTATGTACAGTCCTTTAAATAGGATGTGTAGCACATATAATAACTTACGCTTCCCCGATAGATCTCCAGAAGGTGTTCGCAAAGACAAAGACATTTTCATGTTATCATTATCGTCTTTCAAATTTACTATTATTTAAATAATATGTGCGTAAAAATCTACGAATATTATTTTTTATGGTATTTGTTATTTTGTAACTAAATTATGTTTATTTCTATTTCTTTTTTTTTCTTAAGTCATATTAATAATTTTTGTGTCTTTGTTTTTAATATAGATAAGTTGTGTATAGTCGTAATTAGACTTTAAGCTTAAAGTGATTCTTTATGTATCCTACCATTAACAATTACTTAATTTTTTGTCTGTGACTGTACCTTTATAAATAAATAAATAAATGATTACTATTTTTGAAATAAATATCATTGTCGCGATCAGCATATTTTGTGTTAATTTGCTCGACGTATACTTAAGAAAATTTCGAATTCGCACTAACCCTTAATCGAAGGTCAATGTAAGCATACATTTCTTTTCGATTTCAAAATAGCTCCTATCGTGATGATCCAAAATATATTTCAGCATAACGTCGATGATAGTAGGAGTACCTATATAAATATACTGCCTTCTATGTGTATGTCCTAGTGTCTAGATTTAGGCATGTTTATGTTCCTACGTAATTAATTATTTATATTTATGTTTTGGTAAATTGGTAAATAAACAAAACTAAGTACTGAGGTATCTCAAAGCAAATAGTTAGGTATAGTGCAAGTCTAGGGATACCCGGATACATGCGATGCCATCGGGCACCTAGAGTGGGACAACAATATACTAAGCCTCCAGGATAGATAGAGTGGGAAGATGGGAGATGACCAACGCAAGTTAGAGGTCAAGGGTGAATGCTCTTGGGTGAGATGTTAAACTAATTGCTACATAAACTGTGGCTGCCTTGCACGGGAATATGTTAAAGATTGTATTCTAGTTTAATAGGCAAGTACTTACTTGAAATGCTTGTTAAAGTTAAAGTTCGATCTACAAAAAAATATTTAAATTTTACAAATTTGAGCTTTGATCTACTTCAAAAAAAAACAGAAGGTTTTCGACTCCTCAAGATCTCTTTCTGGATGATGTATACCTACATATGTAACTCGGTTTCTCAGCGACGCTTAAATCGTTTTTGGTGAAGTTATTTTTTGTTCGAGAGGTGGTCACAAATAATTTTTTTAGAAAATTATTAAAGTCACCACCCACTTTTCTGCACTACAACTCGTTTTAAGAGGGAAGCCCTTGCGTTAAATTATCTGCATCGTCAAAGTGAACCTATTTAAGTTAGTCAAAGTTAATCACTACTACGCCTGGCTTAAGGCTAGGTCCTGAATGGTGAATAGGCAATGTACCGACTTATATGCTGTAAAGTAAGTTTTATGCTTCAATGGTTATTTTAATTATAGCTTAGGATGAGCTGGTTTATATATTGTTCATATCTCTGAGGAGTATGCCCGCTGATTTTCATCAGAATGATACTTATGAAAGCGGGCTTTGTGACATTTTATTAGCTGTTTTTGAGTGTGAAATTGAGCTACATCGTAAATTGCTATTATAGGTCATTCGATTAGAGTAGTCACCTTTATGCATTATTAAATAAAGTGCTGTTTTGAAAGTGTCGTGAATAATTCTAGGAAGCCAAGAATCAATGTTAGGCAAAATTTATATGAGGCCTCTTCTAAAAAATGACGTAGCAACCAAACAAAACTAACGATCACAAATATTAACTAATAATTGCCGGAGTATAACAAATGTGCAGTCGGATCGAGAACTTCCTAATTTTCGGAACCCTAGTTCCATACCTTACAAAAAAATTCTGAGTCCTTTATTATATACATACAATAGTATATTTCTGTAGCTGCTATAACAACAATTACTAAAACAAGAATAAAATAAATTTAAGACAGGCTCCTATACAACAAATCGCATTTCTTTGTGGTTTTATACCTCTAATTGATAACGGCACAAAGTAGACGCTTGATATATTCACAGAATATTTACTTATAATCACTTCAAAAATAAATTATTAAATAAAAAAAAACTCAAGTGTGGCCCCCATACAACAAACGTGTTTTTTTACTCGATATTAATAAAAACTGGTAGAACTCGAATGAATGTCGTACGGAACCCTTAGTTCGCTGGAACGCTCAAGTCTGACGTGCATTTGGATGTTTTTTTAAATAATACAGTGAAACATATTTGCGACAGAAAACAATAGTTAACACACAAAGGAACAAATAAAACTAACCTTAATTACTAGATACTTTCTGTCTGTTAATCTATTGCAGAGGTCAAATTAAAATAGCTATAGTAGGTAACAATAAACCGGACCACCCTACAATTCATAAACTAAGAAACAAAACATCATAAGCTCATGTTTTCACGAAGGAGCCGAGTCTTGTTTCGGATACATTAACAAGTGTGTCGATCCGTGAAATTCGTTGTTACTTACATGACATTAGCAACGGCATGATTTATGATCGATTTCGATTCTCTTGCTCACCATAGGAATGTAACTCGACGCTTCTCAGTATAGAACGGCCGTGGTAGTTTATTTTTTAAGCTAATATTATTTTGGGATTTTGGTAGTAAACATGTACCATCTTATATACAGACACTCGTGTAAAATACCTTTTTTACAAGGTTAATTAAACTATCGTTCTGGCCGTGAAAGTGACAGCTTGTTTGACGAAAGTACAGCTAGCAATATCAGAAGCTTGAATAAAAACGACAACACGAAATAATAATTTAGAATACAAGTTTCGAGAAACCTTTTTTGTTTTTTTTTTTAATTTATTTTTATTTTTGGTTAATAAAATAATATCATAAGTATAAAAAGCTGTCATCGAAACAGCAGACCTTGGTAACGAAGCAGAAGATGATTTTCTTATCTCTCTGCCAGTGTAAGGAACCAATTGTGCGGTCAAATATTGATTAATTATATACCTACTATTCAGGTTTTGCGAATTTCATTACGTCATGGAGAACCCAAGTCAATTCAGATTGTTGGCGTTTCTGATCTTTCAATTTCATATATTTATATCTGTGGTTTCAAATGATTTATTTCAAGTAAAAAAATTAAAGAAATTATTGGAATTTAGGTTTATTTTGTTTAAAGTTTTTTTATTTGTAGATTATTTTCGGTAGATTTTACTCAAAAAATATTATTTTTACAATATTACTAATATTTATTTTATTTAATATTCTTTTCTTCAAAAAAATGTCCCGTATATCATTTTCCCTAATAGTTTTGTATTGAATTTGCTAATTGATGTTTTGATATAAATATTTATATTTTTGCGGTGATAATTGTATTTTTATAATCCAGAATTATAGGTTTCACTTCCACTTCGAAATAAGTTGCGAAAAAGTCAAGCATAAAATACCACATAAATTATCAAATACCTCTGGATTACAGTGGCGAGTGTTTAAAGTACAGATTTTCACGCAATTCTCTACAGCTACAGACGCAATTGACACAAGATATATTCACAATGCTCACGTAGTCTTATCTTTCACGAAAGTAAATTTGCAAGTCGTCCCCTGCATTCACAAATATTTAGACGACCCCGTTGTTTGTTCTCTTACTAGATTAGGCCGCTACAAAAGATACTGAAACCCATTTATTCACGAAAATGATATACTACTCATTCGTGCGTGTGACGCACTGCACTCTTTTCACTAACTTTTTTATCTATTTTACCAAAATATGTCCCTAGAAGCACCTTATTCCTTTGTAATAACGTGCAATATCATTTGACAGTGATAGTTTGGAATGGTAAATAGAAAATTGCGAGTGAAAAGAAAGCCGCGGAAAACGTCGAAAAGAGAATAAAATATGACGCGAAAGTGGACCCCGGACGTAATAAAATATCAATTTTTCTACAAGTCCCCTTCGAGAGCGCTTAAGTTTCAGTTTAGTTTGCGAATAACAAAGAATTAATTGACCGCCAAAATTTTACTTCGTATTGTTTTATGCGAGTTCAACATTTCTGTTAGTACTCGCGTATAAATCGTAGTTTCCAAAGCAATCTTAACGAAACTCGATGTAGAGACTTAGCTACTATGTTTTTTAGCTTTTTTGAGACATAGCAGATTTCTGATTATAAGTTGGAGACATGCAGACGAAACCTAATTATATGTATTTACGGGGCTACTTGTATATCCTACTTCCTAATATCCCACTTATATTTTAAACGTATTTTTTTTAAAGAATGTGTGGATGTATGGATGTTTGTTTTGTTATTCTTTCACGCAAAAATTGCCAACCTATTTGGATGAAATTTGATACGAAGATAACTTAAACCCGTTATAAACACACTAGTTTTAACCCTATCCTATATTAATGCGGATAACACCGCAGGGCGCAGCTAGTAGTAGACTATAACGATTTCTGTTTGTAAAAAGCAGACAATTGTCGTTGAAAACAATCGTATTGACCGGTGTGAACTTGGCAGCCATACTCAGCAGCCTATAACGACTTTCTGATTAAATGGAGTCAGATACGACTTACAGCTATAGTACATCAAACAAAAACGAGCTAAAAGATGCCAAAAAATTCAAATTCAAACACCTAAAGCCCTTGGAGAGCCGTCAATCGAATACACTAAAATCGCTCAGACACAAAGATATCTTGTGGTGTTACAGAATAAAACGTATGTCGTTAGATAGACAAAAATGAGCTCTTTCAGACGTAAGTATAAATCGGAATTTACTTACGACGTTTCAGAAAACCACAAATCAAGAAAAAAAGTGAAAATTGTTCGGCTGACAGATTTCTCGTGAAGATCATACCACTTATATCATCATGTTAACTAATGAAACGTATGTCGTTAGGTAGACAAAAATGAGATCTTTCAGACGTATGAATCGGAATTTACTAACGGCGTTTCAGAAAGCCACAATTAAAAATATACATACTTACATTTATCTTGAACCCCGGCTGCATTTCAAAAAAAAATTATGCTTTCGAAGATTCTACTGAGTAAATTCTTTTAAAAGCTATTTTGATGACCCCAATTCGGCCAGTCACACTGACTAAACTAAAATGTCCTGAAATTTTATCCATCCTTTACTCACTTTTGGTAACAAAAAAAGAGGAGACAATTTTAGAACTGTCAAATTATGCTAGTTTAGTAAATTTGGCCTGACAGAATCGGGTTCACTATAGCTATATATTATCAAAATCTCTGCTATGGCCTATTGGCCGTCACAGAAACCCGAACTCAGCAGAGAGACGCCTAAGAGGCATAAGGGCAGGGCAACTTATATTTCATTACGATATGCTTTCGCGTGGCAAGGCTTATAACTGCGATTATTTCTGAATACATTTACATAACATACATAATTATTCGATAGGTTCGATCACACTTGGCGGTACTGTCCACAGTACAAACCCAGACAGTTAACCACAAACCTGTGTGTATGTAAATGCAACACGAGTGGACGCCGCCGTGCTAATTGATTCCTGTTTGCCCCTGTAATTGTACCGTGTGATGCAGGACTCGATGCATTATTCATACTGTATGGATGGGACATTTGCACCTGATGTACTGCGTCTGAGTTGCACTACGTTTAACTTTTTGAACCGAATTCAGAAGGGAGGATCTCAATTCATTGGTACTTATTATTAATTTCTTCGTTCTTTTTTATTTACCTTTATTGTTGGTTTCTCAAAGACGCCTGGATTGATTTGGAAAAATATAATGTTTTTTTAGTAAAAATATATATATTATAAATATTAGGATGACTCTAATAAACTACTACCTTGGAAAGACAGCCTCTTGTTTGGGACGCTACTTGCGTGGACACTTTCGGTTTGTATCATCTTCCTGTAACAAAGGTACATGCTGGTGCTGCTGCTGCCAAGGTTGAAACCCTCAAACGGCTCAAATATTCTACCCTTGACAAGGTCTACACGTTACGTTTGGATGTATGCAGGAGTGTATGAGGCTTTATTAGGTTATTCAGGACGTGAAGTATATTATTTGCCATCAATTGAAAAAGGAGAGTAAAGAAATGTATTACCAGTATACCTGACGTAGCATAGGACCAAGCGAAGGACCAGCTGCAGCCAACTCGGCTGGAATATTAGTCCTCAACTTTGATGTTTCAACAAATTTCAGCCGCGTGTTAATTAATAATAAGTATCCACTTATTAACACCAAATTTTTCTAGAAAACTAGAAACAAAACAAGCGTTAACAAAATTTGTAAGATAAAATTTAATTGTTTTCAATATCAAGTGAAAAACAAAATTAACCCAAATTCAATGCCAGTGAAACACAATATTTGTTGTAAAATATTGAGACCATTTCGCTCCATTTAACAAGATTTTAATATATTTCGTATGACCCTGCAGCTAATATTCTCACGGTGCTTAAGAATACGTCCTAAATCTTCGAATCAATCAAATAGCTATACTCATTCACCCACACAATGTTATGGCCAATAAATACAAGCGGTGAACAAAAATACTGACCCCTGAGGCATTTGAAATAATAGGCTCTGACCGTGTTTGGGCTTCTGAACATTTTTGCTACAAAAACTCCTTTTATGTCGACCAAATTCTCTTCTACAACCACAATATTTACTGCTGAGAAATTAAAACTCTATTGCTAGTTTTATAGAATGCAGAATTTAGTGTAGGTGTTTTTTGGTCTATTTCAAAGGTATGTTGGCAATCTTGACAGTATTTTTGATACACTTTCGATTGTTTTGAGACACCTATTGTATGTCGTGGGAATGGTGGCGAAGAGGGAATGTTTTCAGTGGTTTACAAAGTTGGTATTGAAGAGGACAATGTCGGTTAGTCCATAATATGGTATTTAGTAAAGTTATGGTTAAGTAAGTGTGTGTGTGGTTTTGATACTTGGTTTTTAGAATTTTAGGGTAAGAAATGTTTTATACAGCACTATTTAAACATGGAGACACTGAATTTTGTTGTGATTATTATACCAAAGTTGAATTTTATTTTAAATGTTATATTTAACAAGGTGTATCTGTATTCGTAGATATGAATGTTTCTTTTAAATCACCAGCACTATTTTTTTACATTAGTGAAGATTGATATACTTCTAAGTTTGGGAAGTCTGTTAAATATTTTTGGAAGGGCAATAGGGGCGATATGGCGGATAGTTCATCATTGGGTAATTAATTTATATTTATAAATTAATCTTGAATTTTCCAGCTTAAAATATTGACAACTCCTTAAAAGCGACACATATTTCATCAACGGTTCAAACTAAATTATAGGATTAGATCTATATAGATTTTAGAATTTCAAATGTCTCGCAAAACTTTTTTCGATTATCAGCATCTTCCTTGTAAGTATCAAACCGAGTGCATCCTGGTTCGTGCGCGAGCGCCGCCGTGCATTGTTCACCTCCACACGCGCGATGATCAACTGCCGACACACACTATTATTGCGTATTGTCTTTACTGTAGCAGATATACCGATACTCGGGTGCTCGGAGCAGAGGTAGGTATTGTTCGAGCTTGTAATGCGTGTTACAGTTTTGCAAAATACTGTTTTCGGTTAATTTACCTCTACCATAATATAAAGCTATTATGTCTTACCTTGGCCTATCAAAGTATGTACTGTATTGCTAATAAAGAAAATAATAAATGTAATAATTTTTTGAGATCATTATTTTGAGTAGTGCTCCATGCATTGAATGTTCTTTGACATTTTCCTAACGTTCACAAAATTTTATTCTAGACTAGCTGTACCGGCGAACTTCGTACCGCCTAATAGTTATTTATGTTTCCCACCTTTTAAACCTTCCCTGGAGTACGACAAACAATTCAAGACCAAATTCAGCTAAATCGGCCCAGCCGCTCTCGAGTTTTTGCGAGACTAACGAACAGCAATTGATTTTTATATATAAGATGTGTTTTTTTTTCAAGTCCTACTCAAGTCCTTTTTTCAAGTTCAGGTATGTCTGAGAAATTCAGGAATATAATTATACAAAGAATTCCGACGATCTGGGAACCATCTTCTTTTTGATGTCGGTTTATAAATACAATTTTACCAGACCGGAAGCTGGGACGCAGTGGAGAAATAGATCAATAACTAAAGTAACGAAATAAAATGAGTCTTTCTAAGCATATTTTATAAACTTGATCGGCCGGCACATTTAAAATCTTACTATACCACAGTATATAATAATATGAATTTACTATGATGGCTGGCTACATTTCCTCGACATGTTTTTCCATTTAACTTTTAATTGCGATTCAGTCAATCGAGTGTGAATCGTCGGAACGAGTACCAGGGGCGCAGAGAGAGTCAGAGGTAATCGTGCGGTGCCGTGTTTTTCATTACCCTTTCCTCCCTTCCCGCTGTCGTCATGTCGAACAAAACCATCGGTTCTTTTGTCTTCTAACCACAGTGGTGGCAGTCTGTATAAGTACGGTGCTTTTGATACTCTCTATGAATCCTGATGATTAAAATGCGGTATACGTTTTTTTATTTATTAACATATAGTATGTACTGGAGATTTTTAAAGTGCGACCTCAAATTTCAATATCGCTATAAAGCTAATAATAGCTAGGTACTTAGTCTCGAAAAAATCTAAGGATTACAATATTATGTTTATCGAAGTGACCAGGTGCAAATGTATCCATGACACTAGCTGTATTTAATTACGAATCCGAAATGTTTAACCGGAAACATTACAAAGCGGCTGTCTGTCGTATTAATTATTTTAACAATAGATTTTTTATAATCTATTTTTAATTCTATATCTCTTTCTAAATAAATAAATTTAACGTTATATTTTACTTTAATTATAAACATCTCTAATGTGTAAACATCAATGCGTATACCAAATCATCTCAGAAAATAAAGTTTTCCCCGCGATTAGAACAACTTCAAAGTAGGAGTTGTGCCATTGTGCTGTGATGGGTTCTTTAAGAACGCGCTTTTGATTAATAAACGCTGTTTGTAGGTGTGTCGAGGGATGTTATGGGTTAAAGCTTATTTGTTAAAGTTATGTTAAAGTTACTTAACGTACGCATGACGTTATTAGCAATAGGTATGATCGCTTTATTAATCTGACTTATATAAAGGAGGAGGTTCTATGTTCGACTGTATGTAGTTTTTGTATATGTTATTATTTAGTTCGAAAGTGTATTATAAAATTTAAATAGAATTAATATTATATTAATCCCTTATAAAATTTATCAAAATGAATTCGATATATTTTTTTACGCAACATAGGGGCACTATTTTCCACGCTGGCCTAATTCTGGGTTGGGGACTTCACTAATCTTCCAAAGTTATTATTCACCTTCTCTTACAAGCAGATTTTCTCACGATGTTTTTTTTTATATTATAATATTATATATTATATTGGTATATATTTAAATTTAGTTAACGTAATAGAATGTAATTGAGTATATTTGTATGTGTTTTTAAGTATACTTTCTTTATTGTAAGTACACGCCCGTCCTATACATCTTTTTTTCTCAAAAGTTTCCATCCTAAGGTTGCCTGGAAGAGATCGCTTTTAGCGATAAGGCCGCCACTTGTGGCACTACATGTAAATAAATATTTTTGTATTGTTATATTTCGTGTTTCTACAATAAAGCGTTGGTCTATCTATCTATCTATAATATGAACATAAGTAAAAAACCCAGAAGTGTATGCCTGTACCTGGAATTGAACACGCGCCTTTTCGTTTGCAAGGCAAGGGGTTTACCGACTAGGTTACCACTACTAAGCGTACAATTCATGTAAATTCCTTCTAATAAAATATTAGAATATATTAGCATAAAAATCTGAAATACTTATCAATATTGTACAATACAGGCTGGTAAACCAGCCCATCAATAAAGCCGCGTGCTCATCATCCATCAGGTATCACTAATTAAAGAGAGCCGGACGCCCGCACGTGTGTGTCCGCCTTAAATGACTGATTGGACTTTTAAATTGAAATTTACGAATTTTTGAAGCTTCGTTAATTAGGTTTTTGTGCTAAAATAAAATATAAATCGTGATTTATATTTTATTACATAAAAAACGCACTATTCAGGAAAAGTGTATTAGGTATGGGACCTATGATCTATAACCACTTGCTTACGTAATTACTTGAATCGGAGAATATATTTAAAAGACAATTATTTAATTTTTTGATATTGAAAGGTTACTATTCGGTTAAAGAATTTCTGCAAGATAAAGTAGTTATAAAGTAAAGGTGTAATTTGTAAATGTTATTTTATACGGACATAAGCATAATTTCCTTCTCAATACTAATTTGCATGTTAGATTTAAGTAAGTAGAATACTAAAATTATTGTATGTTCGCAAGGACAATACTGTTGAAACGATAAGAATTCTACATTAAGACCAATTTCTGTACAGTTATGCAATAAATGATTATGATTATGATTATTCAAGCTTTTCAATTAGCTCTAATATAATATTAAAAAAAATGATATTGCTCATAAGTACAAAATTTTATAATAAGATGGTATATACAAAATATTTAGTGTTTTTCCGCCTCGTCTTGATGTCAGCGTGAGAAATCGAAAAATATTTTTGTTTTTATGGTGTGGTTCCTCCTCGCCACCGCCACACCTCACCTTATTATTTCTCTTTCTCTCAGTATCCGACTGGTGGTGAGGAGGAACCACACCATAAAAACAAAAATATTTTTCGATTTCTCACGCTGACATCAAGACGAGGCGGAAAAACACTAAATATTTTGTATATACCATCTTATTATAAATGGATTTCCGCAAAGTAACGCCTGACTCCATCAATTATGTACAAAATTTTGTCATTTTTTTATGTTGATATCCCCAATTTAATATTTAATGTACAATCTGAACATTAAAAACGAAAGCTTTTATATTCCAAATCAGTATTAAAATCTTTAGCTTCCGTTACATTTTAACAACCATCTTTAAATTCTATGCAAATCACAATGAGAGCCTAATTAAAGCATATTTCGGTATAGACAACGTTATCTTTGAACTTACCTGCTTTCAAGCGTTTCCGACGAATTTTCATACAAAAACACATCAAATATTTAGTTGGAAATTGAACTCTAGGCATTACAGATAGAGTCGTATTTGTCTTGTAGGGGTTATAAGGTAAGGTGCACAATTTCATGTCAAGAACCCTCCTTGGGCAACATTAATAAGGAGAATTAAGATTAAAATGATATTAAATTTTGATATTGTGTTGTGTACGGATTATTCTTGAGGAAATTTTAATATGGGCTTCTTTTGCTCTTTGAGTTGGTTGCTTTGGGGTGGATTTTGCATTTTACCTTGATGTGTGGATTAGAAACATATACTAAGTTCCTGAAAACTGAGATTAAAAGATTTTCTTTATTTGCTATATTTAATATATCGAAGTCAAATAAAAACTACGGCTATAAAGCGATGATCTTTATATTATTATTAAATTTCTCAAATATTTAAAACAAATATTGTTGTTGAGATTATTAGCACAGTGTGTTTATACACTTTTATGAAATTAATGCTATGTGCTATGTACTTTAATACGGTTTATTCCTGTTTGTCACCTAAATTTGTCCCAGGGGACAAACTACGTCCATGACAGCCACTGCATTTTTTTGTTGTTTACTGTGCAAATGATTTTTTTTAAACTAAATTATTATCATCATTTCAAGTTTTTATCAGGCTACCGCTGGGTCTACGCCTTCTCTCCCTTGCGCCATAACTTACCTTTCATATGAATTAAAATATTATATACATACATACATATATGTATATATTATATATATATTACATATATGTTTACATACGTACAATACAATACAATAACTCTTTATTGTCACCACAAAAATACAACACAAAAAGAATACAAAAAACCCAAATAACATGGCACAAAAGGCGGTCTTATCGCGAAAAAGCGATCTGTTCCAGACAACCTTTATAAGAATGGAATATAATAATAAAATTTAGCATAGACGGTGGTGCAAACCAAAAAAATATAAATAATAATAGTAATGAACACAACATACAAGTGTATAAAAAATAATATCATACATAAAATAACAATTAACTATTCATTTATATAATTACATTTAAATTAAGGATTAACTAGAGATAACAAAAAAAAACAGATTGACAGAAGTATTAATTAGTAAACAAATACATACATATACTCGAAAAACATAAACCTCCTATTTTCGCAGTCGGATAGAAAGAGTCTACATTACAGTCATGAATTCGTTTCTTAAGAAAATTTCATAAGAAACCCAGCAAATAATACTAAGTAATTGTAGGTGGAAATTCCAAGCGATGACTACACTCGCTGAATAATTAATTTAAAGAGAAGGGTCGTTTCAAACCACAAGTTTAAAACATGGCCACGATTTATATATAGGTACTTAAGTTTCATTCACTGATATAAAAAAAGTTTTTATACAATTCTTATTAGAGTCAAACACTTTAATTATCATTGTCCCACTGTTTTGAAGTTGGTAAATTAACTTGTATGTGTATTTCAGTCAACTGTTATACATCAAACCTTCAAAATATCCAAACTTTGTAACAAACATTTTTTTTGTAAGAAATAAAATACTTAATTTATTTACCTATAATAACAGAGAAAGTCCTGACTTGGGGGCTATAGGCTATCTGTATTGTTTTCAGTATTGCTATAGTCTTGAAAGCAATACTGTAGTTTCGTATCGGCTACGAAAGCAAGACCCTGGTATTGCTTTCAGCAAAGCGATGACAATTTTCAAAACAATAAGTGAACAAAAGATTGCAATGACCTCATATATTTGACTGATATTGGCATTGGCTAGCGCGATTTAAGCACTACTGCTTTGAGTCTAAACATCGTCATAGCTTTGAAAGCAATACAAATAGCCGATAAACCCCTGGTCAGGTCACAGTCAACGCCTAAATCTAGAGACATGAAATTTGGAGGGGTGTAATTAAAAAAAAATCGAAAATCGGTCTGGATTTTCGATATTTTTTAATTAAGGGTCAGAGTTTGATACTTCTTTATAATCTACTACGAGTAGTATTCACATAATTTTTTTTAATACTGCTTGTCTTTCAATGGTCAGTAATCGATACCAAAAAAAAATATATTTCATTGATAACATGAGCATATTATATTTTTATTAAAGTTGTTTATCATTTGTTGCATTGCGCTTTTATCGTTAACTCATTCCCTGACCTTGCGTTATCTATTTCCTTCCATATCTACCTATGAGAAAAGCCACTGTCGCGAGGTAGTCCAACTAGATCAATCTATGTATTTTCAGACCGATGGCACTATTTTTTCTATTCGGAGATTAATATTTTTTTTATTTCACCAGCAATCAGAAAATGTGTTCTAATCCAAAGTTTTTTGGAAAATCCTAACAAGCTACAGCTTCCCATTGCTGGACATGCGTCTCCCCTATAAAGGGTTTTTTTATGTAATGTATATGATTGAGTCTATTGGTCTTGGCTATGGGGCTACGTACAAAGTGTATATTCCAGTAAACATTTTGTTTTTAGTTAGGTTAGGTTAAGGCTAACTACGATACCTAATTGTTTTTGCACCTAGCCTCGGTTTTACTCGTCCGGAGATCTACTATTCATTGATTTGTATGCTATAGTTGTAGACGAAACTAAGGTTATTGAGAGAGTAAATTTCAAATAAGAGTTAAAAATAAATAAAAGGTTGTCTTTTCTAATTCCAATAAAAATATGGTCGTTCTGAGGTCAACGGTTAGCATAACTATTAGCGGTTATACATATCTATTTACTAGTATTACTAAACTTTTTGTAAATCATTATGCTCGCTTGTCATCTTACTCTCAAAAAATCAGTAATCATTATCATACATATATCGATAAGGATGCCACTCATGGCACTACATTATATTGCAATATTTTCTTGAATTTCATGTGTTTTTGTGTCTACGAAATATAATTAATAAAATATATTTTTATTAAATTCCACTAATTTTTTTTGTAATAATATGCTTAGTTATACTCCAGTACTTAATGAGTTTATTCGTTACAAATTTGCTTAATAATTCTTAGGATAATTACAAGAATATTAATAAATAGATCGTTCAATCAACACGGCGAGTTATTAATCTCTAGCTGCGTTAGACCACACCACTGGATATTTGTTAGCTAAGCCAACTCTAACTCATGCAGTTATTTGCATGATGACGGATTGAAGGATAATTTCGCTAGTTTACTAACCATTGCCTTCTTAAAAAAGATGAAGTGTTCTATATATCAAGTAATTAATTTATTTAATCACACACAGTTACAAAAAACAAACATGATATAAGCAGAGAGGCGAAGAGGCTGTCAAGGCTAATAATGGTAAGTAAAGAATCTTTTATCTTATTTCTAGTAGAGGTCGACATTGACCCCAACATTCTAAACTGACAGTTCTAAAACTTTTTTCCTACAAGTGGGAATGCGAGAATTTTAAAACTGTCAAATTAGGTTAGTTTAGTAAAGTATAAGCCGAATCTAACAATAATACTCTGATAGCATGTAGAGTTCCCAAAATGTTGTCTGCATAGCCAGGCCGAAAGACAGAACAGACGTAGTCATAAACATTAAAAAAAAAACAAGGAAAACAAAAGTCAAAAAGTAAAATTCAAATATGGAAGTAACCCCTGACATTACCATTTTGTGGAGGTTGCCATTTTGGACAGATTTTCATCAAATATAGCTAAGAACGCACCCGACTAATTCATCTTTCAAAACACAAAACCAAAATCGATTCCTCCGTTCGAGAGCTACGATGCCACTGACTGACACACACAGACAGACACCTCAAATTTATAACACTTAGTATCCAAACATACCTAGCAAGCAATGTACATCAAACACTGCATAGTTTCGTGTAAGTAAACACGTTGACGCCTTGTTGAGTGCACTATTAATCTGTTACATGACTGTTATTTATACCTAGTCCAGCGTAATTCGAGTATCCTCAACACAGACTGAACCGAACCTGAACGTGGTAAGCGGGTGAATTCACACTACAGTAGGTATATATAGGTAAGTATATAATCATTATATTTAGTTTACGCTGGTTAGGATGATTAGGAACAATTGAAGTCGATTTGATTATCGAGTCGATTTAGTGTTACACGACAATACTTCAAATTATCCAGCTTTACGATTAAAAACTTACTTTGATAAATTTATTTAGGATGACACAAAAGATGTGTAAAAGGTGCACTTAACAAAATTACAAACAAAAGAAGATTTTTTTAAATTCTATCTAGACACAGGAACTGGTCGTCTTTGAATGATTAACTAATTAATTTAACTTTATTGCACACTAACACAGCAAGAAAAATCTATATATAGACCCATATATGGGTACAGCATGTAACAGAATGGAGTGACAATACATAACGATAAACAATCTAAGTCAACCCATTAAAGAACAAAAAATTTCAAGATTTTAACAAAGGTATTGCGTCCTCCACACAACTTGGCTGATCACGTGACCAAAGTAGAAAAGAATCTACCCATTTTTGAAGTCGGTTCAAATACTCATAATACTTCAAGTTTAGTCCTAAGTATGTACCTATAGTATTTTATTATAGTTTCATATCTTGCTTAGATCGTAAAAAAGGGCATTCTCATCACTTCCGATACGAAATAAGACTTTCATCTTTTCAGATGAATAGAGCATCGTGGCCCATGTAATTTCATGACTCGCTTAGTAATGTATCGGCCTGGATAATCAGACCCTGATAAAAAAAGATTATAATTAAATGGTCCTGGTCAATTTAGCCTAGGAGCAGGAGCCCATTAGAAATTTTACATGCAGGCAATTTGTTAGCCTTATCACTTTAGTTTACTTTTCGTTCTAGCTTCGATGAGTTCCAAATTAAGCTCCTTAGTTAATGGTGCCCTTAACAGTATTAAATTAGCTTGCGCAGCGTTCATCTCATAGGAAAATGAAATCAATAAATGACTACTTGGAAGCGACGAATGTGGCTTAAGTAGTGTATAATGACGTTCTGATTTAACATTTTTTTTATTATTGTAAGTTAATCATGATGCAAAGCACATGCAGTTTACCTACTTACATGCTTGACCAAGCTTAGACTTACCGGGTAAGGTAAGTATGCACTTGCGTTAGCAAGAACCCGAATAGCCAAATCGATAATCAGTCTTGTACATGTCTGTATGTATGTATTGACACTTTTTTATTTACCTTTATTAACATAAAAAACAACAAAAAAATATAGCAGAAAGATTACCTATAGACCATTTCAGAACTACAGATAATCCGAATGCTCCAACCCACCACCAGAGGGCAGCGTGCCCAGTATTCTAGCCGCATTACCACGCTGAATGGCAATGCTTATACGTTGACCAGCTAAAAAAATATTATTAGATATAAAAAAACATATATAATTTCATTTATTAATTTACAAAAAATAATGTCACATCTAGCGCCCTTGTGTAGATCCGCCATAAGTTAGTTGGAGCAAGTTCTTATGCAAAATGTTACGTATAGTAATTACAACTCATTAGTTTATTAGTTGTGCAGGTTTTATATCAGGATAAGATATCTTAGAATACTTATTTGCATGAATTAGGAATGGCGCTGGGACATGTCCTAGCGTACGTACCGAATATATAGCTTCCGGGTTAGAATATTATGCGGGAATAATTATGTAAATATTTATCAGTTTATGTGTATAAAAATGTATGTTTAATGCCTTAGTGTGTGCGTACATACATATCGGTTTTTGTTTGTAAGTAAAAAGCGTAGTAAATGTATAGATTAACAGTTAAATGTAGAACTGCTAAATAAAGCAATGTATCACATAAGGCCATAATTACAAAAGTGACCTTATCTATAGCTAATATTACAAAAAAAATAACACGTTAATAAAATACAGAAACAAAACTGAGGTGGAAAAATGCAGTGCGGAATGCACAATGTATTTCTCATCCCACCATCTCGAAATGAGTATTTTTGCTATTCGATATCTGAGTGCAAAAGCCGTTTTTATCCGTATTTATTATATTTATAGAGGATAAAGTAAATTTGAATTTAGAATATCGTGTGCATTAAGTTTGTGAATTAAAAACCTCATTCAACCTATTTACTTCTACCTCTATGGTGAATGCATCATACAACTTATTTTATTTTGTTAAAAACTCAAACTAGAACCATTTTGCTGTACTTTTTTTTAAATTTGTTTTGCGCGCGCCATTATCTTTTCACGTCATATTGTTAAAACCTTATGTTAAAAATAAGTGAAAAAACTAAAATGACTGATTTAATATTTTTATTTTTTATATGTAGTCATTTCCTTGCTGAGGTGGGATGAAAAATTACGTGTTGCACTCGAGTGCAAAGATTTTTCACCTTGTGCTCTTCAAATTCCTTCGCTAACGCTCAGGATTCTAATTTTTGAATCACTCGATGCGCTCGTGATTCAATTTTAGAATCCTTCGCTGGCTCGGTCATCAAAAGTGAGCACGCGTTTAAAAACCAACTTTGCACTCTTGAATAACTATTAATTTACACGGATTAATTATTCATTTAATCCATATTTTGCTCTATGTAAATAGCAGATTTATTTCCTTATCAGATATGACTTTGTGGCAAAGATCGTATGCAAATACGAGTACAAAGTTAATCAAAAACACAGTGTCATATACGACATAGTAAGAACATTTTGCAGTCACATTGACGTATAAGGTCGTATGTTTTCAAGTTATAATAACTTCAAAATAATCACGTCTCACAGACTCATCGCCTTCCAGATCGGATTAACATTTCAATTTAAATTTTTTGCGGTCACACGAGAGGAGACCGGGGTAATACAACCCTTCATTAATTAGGTTACCAGGAGGGCTGTACCACGGGGGAGTGAAGGGTTACTCCTCAGGGAACAGCCACAATTGATTGAGATGGATTCTGTCGCCGGACAAATTTCCGAGACGAGTTTTTCATCTTTTCTGTTTTACCCCAGCATCCCCTCCGCTGCTATTGTTTTTTTTAAAGGGTGACTTTAATCAGTCAGTTACTGAAGCTAATTGTTTGTCATTGTTTATAACTTCTTGAGAGCTTTTTTGATTGGATGTTTATTATTTGAGTGGCTGCAAAAAATACCAATAAAACTTTTTCGTTTTTAATTATTATTACTTAAAATTTGAGGGAAATTCTGTATTTAAAAATCATAATTTTGATATTCCCTTTTTATTAATTTAATGTTATTAATTCAAATGCAAATACGTATTCGAATATGTTTTTCCATCTTGCAATAGACTTAGTAAATTTTAGATAAAGATTTTGTGAAATAGTAAAACTAATAAAAATACCATCCAGACCAAAAAACAAAATTCAACCTAGTCGTGATTCTGCTGATAATATTGTAGCAATCATAAGAACCTGTATATATACATCATACATTTTATATATTGATCATCTTACCTATATTCACCAAAATCACACGCTAATCACAAGATAAGTCGTGCAGAATCAGTGGAGTAAGACTGTTAGCAAGTTTTACATTACTTAGCTGTAAAATAAAACTTATATCAAAATCAACTTTTTAACATTTATTTTAAAATTGTATTAAATTCTCCCAAACATCTTACGATACAAACCTCAGATTGTTCCCTCAAACCCGCAGCTGTATAACAATAAGCCACAGTCACAATCGAACTCCGACTTACAATGCCAATATTTACTGAATATTGTCCTCGGCAACCGTTCAGATCAGAGCCGAGATAAGTCAGCAAGAACTCTTCTTATACCATCCGAGATGGGACCGAGAAATTACGGATAAGATGTTATTGGTAAAGCTAAAATATCCTATCAGTATTGTGTAAACGTGAGCGTTGGATTATTGACCGAGCGAGCAAATAGAGCGAAGAATAAAGCTGGTCTAATAGCTCAGTAGCTTTAGCAATAACGTCTTCGTTTCTTGGAGGCTGGTAAGATAATATTTGGCACATATTTGGAACACAAACTCAATTAAAACTTGTAATTATTGGGGTTTATTTAAAAAAACCTCAGAAAATGAGTGTTGCATTGACTTATTTGCGATGGCTTTATAGGCTAGGGACTTAAAGCTATTTGATTGATGCTAGGCTAGGTAGCAAGCATTACGCTTGATCAACGAGAGCATGAGAATAAATTAATATTTTTTAAAATTCATCATCCAGACAAATTCAGATCGGATATTGTGCAAAAGCCTCCAAGATTTTACATAAATACCTTATGTAATCTCGATCACGCTCCTGTTTTCCGTACCTCCTCAGTATCTACCAAAATATTCATTCTGTAAAGACAAATCATATTTATGTCTAACCATTACTTCTCAAGTTATAGTCTTTAACTTCCTTGATAGTGGAGAGACGGTAATGTATTTAAAACGTAGTGAAATATTCGTTTCTGGAATGTTAATTTATTGGAAAGTAGTAAAAGTAAAGATGTGCGATAACCTCAGATAATCCTAGGATAAAATCTCGTGTGATTTGCCTTTACTATGCGGTAGCATGAAATTATACATCTCTTAGTAAGGAATCAATACTGTCTTTGAGGACAGAAGGATCTATTGTTATAGCAAAATGAGGCGAGTTTTAATCTACCGCTAATATTTTTATACGATTAAAACAAAGGTAATATTTATGAATCTATTTCTGTCCTACGTAAAACTATTTCTTTCTGAAATCTTTGAGGTTATAAAAAATCGAGAATGTTAGCAAATATTAGTTACACATGATAATATACACGTTATCGTTTAATTACTAAATGTGACGAAAGACTTTTTTACATTTTTATTTCTAGGATCTTCTTAATCTTAATCTTAATTATATGTATTCGCGATGAATAGTCAAAAAACAAAAGAAAGTCGCTAAAAGTGTCCATTGTTTTAAGCGAAATCAATTGTAAAGTTCCAAAGTTGCAAATATTAACACAAAACCATGCATGTTATGATTACCATGGTCCAGTTATTCAAAGCAAAGATAAAGTTACTTGGATTTATCTGAATATTGAGGATAGTTATTGTAAACAATATATCACATTAGCGGTGACAGATAACATTTAATGCGAATGAATTCAATGAGAGCATTATACAGTTAAATTAGGTGGCTAGCGCCTTTATAAGTGATAGACGTAAAACGTAGAAAAAGTCATCCATGGCACTAACGTGATACAATTCTAAGTTACCAAGTATAAGCCATCTCTTTTTTAAGAACTCTATCTAAAGTATTTATTAATGTAATTAATATTCAAATGCTCAAGTAAATGTTATTTTTACATAGTTTTGAATAGTGTTTGCATTACTTGCAAATGGTCATTCGTGGCGATATACTCACATGGAGAACCGCCGCTAATCGTTATGACGATTGGTCGAAAGACTGCAGGGTAAATAATTACTTCAATTTTTCGCTTAAAATACTTATGAAGTTATAGAAAACGGCCATAGATACAAAGCTAGTCAAAGTTGAACGATTAGATGATATGTACGAAAAATATTTAAGAATATTAATTGTTTAAGCAAGAATTATATCCTGCAGCGATCATCCGCCGCTAAAACAAGAGCATCGAAGTCTCTCCAACGAAAAACTTTTCCAATTTCCATCCAAAAAGCCCTCAAAGAGATTTGCATGTGAGGTCCGAACAAAGAGCTTGTATTTCGCAATATTTTCAATACCCCAGCATGGGTCCGCTCAACTTAGGGGTACGTCTTTTGTCCCCGACTTTAATATCTGTGGGAATGGACATACCGACTCCATTTAGGTAATTTATCATTCTTAAACGAGTGTAGACTATCTACTATTATCCTTCACCGTGTTTCTTCAAAGGACCAAGACTGCGCCCTTTGTGCATGCTTGTCCAAATTAATGAAGGATTTTCCCCAACGGGTTCTGGTCTTGTCTAGAGACCGGGCCGTAGCCGATGTCCGAAATGTATGAATTATTAGCTATAAGGGTTCCCATAAAATCTATTGCCAATGGCCGGTTCAAGGGTCACCATAGGAAATAATAGTTTTGATTTATTTTTCTAAAATTCTTACTCTGCACTGCTATAAAATACAAATTTCGGACATAAGTGCGTTATTAAAATATCTGATCATTATTTGTGATCAAAAATCAAGAATCAATTTAGAATGTATGAATTGGCTTAGAATATTTTAAGAGGTTGATAAAATATTAATGTTACGATTTAATAGGTTTGTCAGCTTCTTAATTTTAATATTGATGGTGAAAGAGCACGTGTCTGTATAATCCTACATCGGATCTCCATGATAATAGCAAGTCAACTGTATTTTATAGCAAGATGACCAATGTACCAGCATCCCCTAAGGTTACGGCAGGTCATCTCTTACAAATTTTTATCAAGTTTTAATGCCACGAGACCAACACACTTCTTTAGAAAAAAAAAGATGTAAATAGAAATGTATTAAGATGAAATGATTATAATAATGTCCAAGGGACAAGTGGACATTACGGGGCAGAATTGATAAAAATGGGGGACAATAATTATGGTTCATTTGAAAGTGATACGATTAATTGAATTGACCATCTGTTGCTATGTTTTAATGCGCATTTGATTTGTTGTTTTCGAGACACATTTAGGAGTATTATTATATAATTTATCCTCAAAAAGTTTCAAATGTCGTACCAAATAATGTACACAAACTAATTATAGGGTATTGCTTTTGTACATATAGTTTATAACTTTGTATAGTTTTTTAACTATACGAAGTTATAAACTATATGTACAAAAGCAACTTATAAAAATTTTGTCATGTTTTATAAGTTTGCAAAAAATAAATTACTCAATACCCTTAAAAAAAATTAGAAACGCATTTTTATTTTGAACTCGCGTCTTGGATATACTAAGTAAAGTTAAAGATCGAAATATTCTTCTATACAAAGTGCTACAACGAAATACAAATAGTTATAAGATTACTTACATGATAAATAGTATTTTATTGAATATCAATGTTACATTTTAAGTATCACCTTAAAATTACTGCTCAAGAATGTGGATAAATGAATTCAAATGCATACGAGAAAGAAAATATAAAGTTAAGTAACTTATTACCTTACACAGGTCGTAGGTTAAAAAGTTAAGCATCTATTTTGGTAAGGAAATTTTCGTAAAATGTATTATGATGATTACTTTACAGTGTAATCTTCGATAAAGTATGTGCATTTTTCATTAAATTAAAATATGTATAAATTTAGAGAAGAGATAAAAACGTTATTTTTAAATTTAAAAGAAACATCTACAACGCTTTTTGAATCAATGCAGAGTATTATTTAACAATTTGTCTTTGTTTGCTGTGTATCATATCTAAGTTCTTCAAAGACAATATACACGTATACCTATTAGATAATATATGTATATTCAAAACCAGTATGTCTGAGAGTTGTAACTATTTTGAGAATGCTTCTTTTTTTTTTTTTTTTGTAATGGCTCCACACGTGTGTTTATTAGCCAGAATGCTTCTTTTTATAACATGTCAAGTTTAAAATTATGTCACATTATAATTATAAACATACAAAACATAAGTCAATAAATATATATGGCAAAAACCAAAATCTACCTCACCTCCGTACAACTAAATAATAATATACTTAAAATTCATAATTTACAATCAATAGAATGTTGGTATAATATTAATACCAAAAGTTTCACAAAAAGAAAAATATATATCAATTAAATATGTAAGAGTAGTAAAGTTTGCTTTTTCTTGGTATACGTGTATGTAAATATTCATAAAAAAAAAACGAAAAATAACACCTCTACGAAATATTCGGCGCGTCCTCTTAAAAAGCATTAGTTATTGAACTTTAGCCTTTGATCAGATGCATTTTGTACTCGTACCAATAAGTATATATCAAGGAAATGTAGTGTTTGTAATCTGATTTAGAGTTTATGATTCCAATTAAGGTATATTGGCTGCTGCTACGTGTAGATCAGTCAAATGAGTTTTCATCATCTTGTTTACTACATATATTTTTGATCTGGCTATAATTAAATAAAGTGAGCTTTCCAATATAATAAATAATGCGCTCAACTCACCACCTTAATGCTAACACCCCTCATATATACCTATTATCTTTAAGCCCATTATTACCACAATCGTCTACAATATAACACCTGAGCGACTCGGATCACTCATAATGAGAACTACCCTTTGTGATCCAGCCACCGATTTTAATAAAAAAGGGATAGTGACTAGGCCCTTTGTATATACTTGTTTACTCGTCAGAATGACATGAATGCTTAGGAGCAAAAAAGCGGGAGATGTAACGGAGTGCCCGGACAAAGATGACGATGCGGTTGGTAAAGATATTTTTTATCTTAACGCTACGAGTTTAGAATTAATTTATCGTGACAAATAAGTTTGTTAGGAGTGTTAGAAGATGAATTTGGTGGTAGAGTATGATGATCGGTGACCTCTGGCATCTAGTTGTGTGGTACCACATGATTGACGTTTGTATGACGCGGGCGCAGCGAGAGAAATTTTGAGAATTTTGGAGACGAAAGGATTTCTAATTGTTTTGAGAACTACCTAATGTTATAGTAACATGTAAAAAATATTCATGTGAGACATAATAATATACTATTTCTGCAATATTCAACGTGATAAACAAACGTCACCAAGGTGCGGTTTAAAAATATAACAAACACAAATACAAAAGTGCCAAAATAATAAAATTACTTACTTTGTAATATAAAAAACATGTTAAGCTTTCTGACCATCTAATAAAAAACCCTAAAATATTATTTCATATGGTTAAAATCTATACCGTATGATCATAAATACAATAATATTAATGATGAGCATTAAGTTTATATTAGGACGAAACACAATTCTAAGAAAATTAACGAATATTACAAAAAATAGTAGCCATAGCAATTCAGTAGCCACCTAACTGGCTATTCAGTTACCTAATACCACAACGTGACAAAAAGGTACAAAAAACAATGACAAAGAACACAAAGATGACAATACTGACAATACAGTGTATGGGAAAGCAACAAAAGTCGCTATTATTTATGCATTGTTTGTATAACAGCTAAGAAAGGTGACGGCAGAAAACAAATAACCCTTCTTTATGCAAGATCAACCCCATCTTACAAGAATCCATTATAATTGAATACGCTCAAGATTAGAAGCTTGAAGAAAATAAGGCTCATCTTATGATGGTTTTGTCTATGTTTTTCATAGTTCTAATTGCCCATTATAATGATACTTGATACATCTGTGGGTGAAATATCTAAGAATATGAATGAGATGATAGCAAAGGCGGTAAAGTTACTCGAAGGTACAGTATACAGGTGAAATAGTAAGATTTTCTATAAAATATACATAGGAGTGGTTAAAAACTGTGTCTTGAATATTAAATTACACGATCCAGACCATATTTAACTTAAAAAATACAGACATATTTAATTTTTTTTAATGAATTCATATTATGTATTTTTATGTACAACCACCAGATAAAAATAGGTCATGATAGTTCATTAAATAATTAGGTAAGTGACATATTTAATGGATTTGGACATATATATGACTTTTAATTAATAGAAGACGGAATTCGGCCTCTTCCGGGCAAGCGTTCTACATCTTAGGCCGTAACATCGCTTTGCATTAGGTAAGTTAATTAGCATAATAATATCACCTAACAAAAGACGAAGTCCATATTTTTACAACTCTCTTAATAGAATTAATTCAGTATGACACCGTAAATATTTTCTTACTTTAAAAGAACAATCGGATAAAATTAACTCTATCCAAAACCTAAACAATGCATAAACACAATTTTTTTTATACACTAACCAGTGACTATCTGCGACCGGTCTAACGGACCCCGATGATGAATCTATACCATTAATACACCTTTTCATAGAAGTTCCATTGTTTAACCCTTTTGTGTAAAAGTATGAAATTATTCATACGCCGTCCATTAACTTCTTGTGTTGGCTATTGTCATTTTTGCGTATGCAAATCTTCGTCCCGGAAGGTGACTGTGACTGATTGGATTGTGAAGTTTCTCAGGGAACGGTCATCTGTCAAATCTGATAAAGCATTGGGCAAGGTGTGAAAGTCGTTTAAAATACGTATCAATCTATAGCGTCCCACTGCTGGGCACAGGTCTCCATATGTAGGGGAGCCGTTAATATAAAATTATTAAAACTATAATGCAATAATAATTAAGACAATAATTATACCATCCACCCACCACCAGAGGGCAGACAGAGTTTGTTTAATTTTTGTTTTTGTAGTTTTAGTTTAAATTTGATAACCCATCGCTCACGACCCAAAAAATGCAATAAAATAAAATTCAATCATTGTAAATCGAAAGTTTACTTTTTACTTTCGGTGTATCAAACAAGGTTTGATTTGAACCATAAATTCATAAAACATCACACATCACCGCATGCACTTACACATCAGCATAACACAGGGAAAGCTAAATTTCTAATAACATAATCTGTCCCCAACCCTTCCGTAACCCGACCGCGAGCTTTAATAATGCATCGGCCATTAGTTAACCCGCAGATGGCCGCCATCTTCGCCTCTAATTCTAATTGCGCAGAAAGGATGAAAGGATTACACCCACCGGCCTGTTCCTACTCCTGAATTAATCAAAACTCAAAAGTGTCACTCGGTCTCAGCTTCCGTGATCTAAAATGTATGCAACCTTTTTATGGATAATGAAAGAAAAATATCGCGGCATTTTGAGCCCGCCGACAAAACCATTAGCCTCAAATCGCCTTTTTAGCGCAGGACATAATTAATTTTTGATCTGAAAGAGTGGCTTTTTAAAAGTTGGGCCACAGAAGGTGTTCGAGCGCAGCTGGGGCCGTATTACGCTAATCTCCGTGGCGTCGTACTTGTTAAATATTAACGCAGTCTAATTACAGCCCCCTGCACCCCTCGCCCTCTAATGGCTTTTAAAACTGATTCCCGCTCTGGAAGGATGCGTATTTGATGACAACTCTTGTCATTTTGGTCGCTTTATACAAGGGACCAATGTGCCCAGGTGTGACCAGGTCTTTTCCCTGGAATATTTTCTTCACAAGTAAACAATTTCTAGTGTACTAAGAACGATGTTCGTGAGTTTAACTGTGTTGTAGTCCTCGTAAATATGCCTGCATTCATCATGGTCTCAGTATTTATTTATTTCAGTATTTATTTATTTCTTTAATTATGTACAAAGTATTCTTAATAACATTAAGTAAAGTTATGTACACACAACTTACCCGGCTAGGGTGTAGCAAATATCGTACCCAGTTTTACACACTTATAAAACTTATATACTACTAGTTAATTACCTTAATTTTGTAAATACTTGTATTTTATCTTCTATCTTTCTATACATAAAAATCAATCGATGTTCATTTGTCTCGCTAAAACTCGAGAACGGCTGGCCCGATATAGCTGATTTTGATTTTGAAATGTTTGTGAATGTTTAGGTGAGGTTTAAACCGTACGAAATATATATATATATATATAACTGTAACTGTAAGAAATATATATATAGCTGTTAGACGGTACGAAGTTTACCTGGTTAGCCAGTCGTGAATAAACACTAAAGATCTCACTATTATGTGCTTGTATCGTTTGGTATAGTTAATTATAGCCGGCTGTAGATACAGAAAAAGTTACAAATAAGAATGTCTGTGTTACACTGGTACTAATACCACTAATCAAGAAACTATTTTACGTATCTAATGAGCTCTGTTGAGATTACATCTTCTTTTCAATTGTTTAACACTACAGTCATTTTATTGACTGTATAAAATCATTCTCAAAAATTAACATTTTATCGATTTGCCTTTTATGACATTAATAAAGCTTATCTCCTGAATTAAGAATATTATTTTAGACGACAAAATCATATGAACTATTTTCTCACGTTAGTTTGATATCTGTGAATTACTAACTAGTATTATTGATGATGAATTCAGAAAACAGCCACTGTAGTTAATACTCTTAAACAGATCACCGAATACAATAAGATGGTGTTTAATTTCTCGTACCATAAATCTGCACTAAACGTCCTACCGTTTGGCGACAATCATTAGCTTCTGTGTGCGAAAATCCATTAACAATGGCCATAATTAATGATGTCACGACACTCGTTTATTTGTCCAACTGGCCGTTCCGGAGCAAACAGGTCATTCTTACCTCGAATGGTACCTTCTAAGGATGGTCTCAAAGATGTCCCCGCACCGCTAATGGTTTTTGATGCAATTATTCCGCACCATTAGGTGTATCATTAGCCTTTATTTGCCGTTTGTTTTCTTAAGGTCTCACAGACCGGGCGCGGGCGATGCACGGTTAAAATCATTAATCAAAGAGACGTGGATTTTCGGACCGTGTCTTGACTTGACAAAAGTTTTTTGATTAACGGTAAGCAAATATGGGAATGCTGGGATGCGGTGGTGTATCTGTGACAGTTATGTATGATCTTCACACGTTTTGATAAATGATTTTAATCTTTATGTTGCATTGTACAAAAGTGCATTTGGCTTGCAGCTTCAGTCGTTGGTATTTGTTTTTCATTGTGATCGAAAATGTTGTATGAAATGATTATGTAAAAGGTGTACTGATATCTACACGGATCTTGTCATAGCGAGATTGATGAATTATACGAGTATTTCTCTATAATAGAACTAGATATTATTTTCTGATGTATCTCTTTTTAAACACGGCACAAGAAGCTATTCTACCCAGAAACCAGAAAAAAAGCAAGAAATCACTTTTTCAGCTCACGGCGTTCGCAAATAACTTATACAGGCAAAAATTGGGGTGCAAAAACAAAACACTGCCACATAACAAGTGACAATCTCTTGTTTTACGCGCAGCAAACGTCAACGACATCTGTCAACCGGTGACAAGTCTTATCTTCGGGGGCAGAAAAAAATCCCCCGGGGTGACTTTTCCACCCCAGAACGAAGACAATGTCGGACCGTTGCGCACGAATCAAATGTATTTATGACTATGTAAATTGGAACAATTTGGTCGGAATTGGAAATTTGCTAAAAGGTTGGGAAAATTTACTTTTTCAGGCGACAGATGTTTTTGAGTAGGGATCTTTGATTGTTTGGGTAAGGATATTGTTTTTCCAGGTACTTAGATATTGGTAGTATAGAAGACATTTTGTGTATTACTACTAAACAGCGGCGTAAATGATTTATCGCGGTGTAATTTAACATCTAATATTAATCTTAACTCCAAACAGAAAAGCTATTTAAAAGCATTCATAGAGAAATTTGGTTGTTCATTTAAGATATCAGTCCTAATTTTCGGTGGTGCAAACCAATACTTATGTCAAGTGATAGCCAAGTGACATTTAAGTAATTGGTTAAGTTATCAAAGCTTCACGTCGTGTCAGGAGACATGCAAGCGGTTTTTACGTCAAGACTATTTTGTTGATCAACGTCAACAAATAATAGCAATAAATACAAGATACACATGATGTTAAACACATAATAAACAACTTACAATCATTTAATGTTTCGCTTACATTTTTAGTAATTTTAAGTTGTCATATTATTATCACATCAAAATATAAATAATATGACAACAATATCCTAAGACTTTTCAAAGTTACTTGAAGTAAATTTCTTTTAATTTGATAAAGAATCAAGATTCAAAAACAACTCAATAAATTGATAACAGACTTCATTCAGCAGACGTCTAAGTACTATCAACAACCTATGACTTTCTATTTGTTTCAAAATCGGGTAATGATATAGTACGTCCTTAAATAGTTATCACAACGATAACATTGTAAAGAACATTTAGAGGCTAAAAAGAAAAGTCACTCCTGTAGAAGAAATGTATCTATGGGACCAACTCAAAATTCGAGATTTTCCATATATTATGTCGACGCCTTCACATGTGAGATGCTTTTATGATAAAAGTATTTTGTTCACATGGGTATTCTGACTATTCTGACTTTAATTTATAAATTTGTAAGGGGCTTTAGCGAGCATTTTAAAACAGATAAATACATCTTGTCCTAGATCCACACCATTAAATTTTCTAGTAAATAATATATCATCAGATATATCTTGAAACTTATCTTACCATTTGCACCCGTGAATCCATCAATTTCATTAGGGTTGGTACTTTGCTAAAACAACGCGCGTAGGGCGGGCGGCGATATATTGTCACTCTCAATCGATGCCCGACACCAAGGGCGGATTACCTTTTTTACGATCCTTGGATTCATTTATTGTTTTTTTGGGCGAATTCTTGTAAGAAATAAAAGCTTTTTCGCACTCTCGCTTTTATATATCTTGACTAACGGAAAAGTACTACCAGGCTGACACATTCCTACGCTGTGGTGCCATATACCTACAGTCATAGAAGATTTTTTTTTGGATTACAGTGGATGACATTAGCACGGGACTGGAAAGGATGCGAACAAGAGAAGCCTAATACTCAGCAGTGGCTCCTTACTCATCATCTTCATCTTTGCTTACTCACTAGTAAGCAAAGATGATGATGACTGATGGAGTTTGTTTTAATTTAGTTTTTTTTTCATTTTATAATTTTGTTGTATCGAATGAGACTCGTACAAGAAATACAATATAACAAACTAGATGAAAGTTACTAAACATGATTTGATATAAATTATGACGTGCGAAACAAAGATATTTTTCATTAGTGGATAAAAAATCATATGCCATTTTAAAAATATTGTTTGATACGAAGTAAACCATATAGCTCGGATAAAATATCGAAACAAAATTTAAAATACAAATTATGCCCTTTAGAAGTTGCAAATTGACATCACTATTATGAAATCTATGCTTGATCCACGGGTTCGCCTCTCTTTGGGCTAAAATGTTTAAATGCTTATCCGCTTGTTGTACTTTTTTTTTTTAACTCAGCTTTAATACAGAAACAGATACCCGTACAATTCGATATCAATCAATCTCACATCCGATTTATTTATATCTATTGACATTCACATACTACCATCTTTCCCGCGCATACACACATTTAATAACACTGAATCATTTCACAAATAAATTCACCCATTCTTTGTTTACAGTTAGTTGAGTATCAATCTAAGTCCTTCTAGCGTCGGACTTCACACTGACCTGTCAGTCCATACATTACTGGCACACACTTGGAACATTCAAAAGGAACATTTCAAAGCCTTTACACAAGACAACCCTTAACTAAAGCTCTACCAAAATCATTGCATCACGACCCATTGCTTGTTTACAACAGACTTTTTTCATAACATTGGTATATTAACAGCAATGTATATGGTGTTCTGAGATGGTGTAAAGTGCTAGGGATGTGAATGCGTTGCTGTGACGCGAAGCTGTCAATCACAATCAGAAACGACCACCCGCACGATTAGGTGTGCGTTAAGAAATTAGAAAGGTGTAGAGATGTTACGACTAAAAATATTCCAATGTCACTGCTGGACAGTTTTAATATTAAAAATGGGTGCTGTATAGTTTTACTTTTATTTTCTGATGTATTTACTCTAAATTATTTTTTTATCGATTATTCGTTCTAATGCTAGAAACGAAACTTATCTGGACTCAAGACACAGATGAGCGTACCAAACTAAACAATTTTTAGATAAATTAAGTTTTTGATTAAATTATTTTGATAATTACTTAATCTTTATTTCAGATCAAAAATCTATACAGGATGATATTCAGAATGAATAAAAATTAAACGTCAAAACTAAAATATTTACAGCACTAGAGCTCTACGCAAATAATAATTTGATCCAGTGTTGCATTATATGACAATCGTATTAGTCAGCTAAATTTTTTAAGATGTTGTTGAGGCTGCCTCGCATTAGTACCGAAAAAAAAAGCTTTTTATAAATCCTGATCACCTCAGATTTGGTTTTCTTAGAACCATTCAACCCATATTTTATTCCCACTATTTTACAGAAACTTAATTAAGAATTCGATTTCCTATAAAAGCAATTACATAACAGTTTACATAACAACAAGTTCAAGTATATCTTAACTTTTCAAAAGTTAAAGAGCAAAGAATATTGAATTACTCAAAAATATATTCTTTATTTATTACTTGCAATACTTATTTATACATAAAGTAAAAATTATAGATAAAATTACTACTTAAATAGTTACGTTACATATTTGCACCTTGCGCTTAAGTGTATTAGGGCGTGGCAAAAAATAACTCAATATCAGTGATATAATTATTTGTAAATATAATATGTACTTATGTACTCCATAGTTTTGCTGTTCGTTTCTCATAGCAATCATCTAGGTGTACAGCTATCTCCGCATTTACCAGATATCTGTCAGTCTGCTTTATCGTCTCATCTCTACACGCACATGGAACTATAAAATAGAATTATGTTTTTAATGGTTCATCTATTGACTGTAGCCAGTTCCCACTAGAGTACCTAGGCAGTCTAGAGGGAACTGGCTAATATGCATGATAGTATGTTCGGCAAACTTAATGAGGCAACGTCGTGGCATAAATAATAGATAAAGCTCTAAAATCAATCAAGCATTCTACTTGTAGGTTTCAGAATAACAAATAGATCTGGTGATAAAGTTTTTCACTTTTTAATAGAGTTTTTAATGTAAAGATATTTTATTGCATTATTACGAATGGCGCGTTTAACATAGTTTGATATTGGTTATAAAAATATGTTTTTACATATAATTAACTTAAAGTCTAGAATACTCTATATTTACTCTTTTCAGTACCCAGGAGCGGCAAACGTTTGGCTACAACAAATCGAACGCCTCGCGGCGCTCTAAGGAGCTAGTGCGCTATATCTGTCACGAAGCTATAAGTGGCATATAACGGCGACCTCGCGGGTCGCGACCTGTGACCCCATTGGGCGACCCCGGCCCCGCCCACCTCCCACTGAAAACTCCTGAATGGCGCTGAAACCCTGAACAGGATGGAATGAGGAAGCCACGTCTGTGTCCTGTGTAATTGGTTGAGGAAAAATTTGTTATTGATAAGGTATGGATTGTACATAAATACTCCTAACTATAAGTAACTTAACTTATGCCTAATCATTGTGGTTAAAATGCTACATTTTTATTTCAATAATTATCTGATCGATATACTCATTGCTCACCTTATCTTACTGCGATAAAGATTAATAGTAAGTTTTAAATTCTAAATTATGTAGATTCTATACTGGGTCTGTTGCTTTACAAGTACACCTGTCAACTAAACAACAAGATATATGTATTTGTTATATGATATCTAAGCAATTTTTGGTAGATATGTACGTTAGTAATCAATTTTTTTTTTATAATTAATACGACTGATTTGTCTCTACAATAATATTGCACATTGTTATCAGAATTAAACACAAAAATATACTCAAATCAATGAACCCACGCAATATAAATATCACTGTACAAGCAGCTGGTTAGACCACAATGCAAAAACAATTACATACAAACCGACAATCAAATCAGTGCGTCCGTTAAACCGCTGTCAAAGTAATTGCTGTCACTGGCAGCCGGTGAGCGCCGAGCGTAGAGCGGCGCGGACGCATGCGACGTGTGGTCACAAAAGACGCACTCGCCGTGACCAACCGTTGACGATCTCTGACCTCTAACTGCACTGATTGTACTACACCTGCCCACGTGGTTTGAGAAGTAAAAGTGTCTTCGCTTTTGTAAAGGTCAAGGTGGTATAAATACGTGCCATGAGCGAGACTTGACAAACGTAGTTCGATATGCGCAAAAGAACAACTTAGAGGTGTATTTAGAATATACAGTCTACTGCTCATGTCGGTTTTTGTTGGATATATTTTGTGGAGTGCGCCTTGAAATTACATGATTTGATTCCCCCATCCCCATTCTACAATCGGACGAGTAGAGTATGGCAACAACGGTTCACGGCAGAGGTTCCACGAACTCGCACAAATTTCTACTTTTATTTTGTGAACTGAAACTGGAATTCGTTGCAGAGTTTCTATTTTCCAATTGCTATAATCTCGGTCTCTTCAAGTCGTCAAGTCGCAAGTGAATCGGTTTCTTCTTTGTCTAGAAGAAACCGATTCACTCGTAGGCTACATTGCTGTTTTACATCAGATCGGTTGTGGTCTAGCGCCGGTCCACTTTAGCATCATGCTGGTTGTAAAGAATCAGCGCTAAGCTTTTACAATTAACATGTAGTATTTTTAGCAGGTAAGCCGGTATGTGGGTCAAAATTGACTTCTAAGATTTTAGCTAGTTAGTTTTACCACAATTTTCTTGAAGTTTCACTGTCGGACCCTGACTTCATTACTGGGATCACGTATACTCTTGCGAACTAAAATTATTTAAAAAAACAGTTCACAATTGGCGAAATTATTCATAAACATACACAAAAAATACACACAGATATAAAACCTTATTCTTTTTGGAAGGTCAAAAATGTGCACATGATCACTGAATCTCCGAACTTTGAAACATGAGTAGTTTCCGTAGATGGTAGCATTGAGAGGAATATCATTGAAAAACCTTTATTAAAAAAACAAATATGACTACGCAACTACAACAACATAAAACTAGATGGATTACCCATGGACCACATAAGATCTATAGATAATCCGAATGCTCCGACCCATCACCAGAGGGCCCAACATTCTAACAGCATTACTAAGCTGAATAGCATTGCTTATACTCGTACATTAGCACACATGTATCCTCATGCATGGAATATTTTTCGATAGCTTCTTTCTTTTCGTAATACTTGCGTAACCTTTAGAAACCTGTTCTTGCAATGGGGAACGGAGGTTAGTTAGTGGTAGTCTAGCCAGTGAAGCCTTACGTCTCAAATAGTCTATATTCGAACCCAGGTTAAAGCATACTCTTTCCTCTGAGCTTTTCAATCATATGCGTGTTAAAATTAATTACCAATGCTTCATCAACATCGTGAGGTAACCTGATTGCTAGAGAATAATAATCTTGCGAAGGTAAGTCCCCGTGGTGCACTATATTCTAATGGTCTTAAACCTTTGATATTATGTAAATTTAATTGTAATAAATAATTAAAATAATATATGGATAATATGTGGACCGAATCTACATTTGGTTGCATGCAGGTTCGAAATCAGTTTTTTTTTCATTTTCTTATTTATGTTCTAATCATCTGTCATTAAGTGGCACTGTGGTCACAGCGTATACCCCCAGAGCTTACCCCCAGGGGTAGTAAGCGTGACAGACGCGGGGGCTGTGATTGTCCGGAACCACATTCCGGTGGTGGCAGCCCTACGCAGGTGCGTCCCTACAATTATAGGGTTGTTGTTGAGTTCACGTGATTTGGTGGGAATATTTAAATTTAATGAGACTGCGAATGTCTTATTTTTGGTATAAATCCACATATTATAAATTCAAAAGTGTGTTTGTAGGTTTGTTTGTGCTTCGTTTCTTATAATAAATAATCTATAGGCTTTTTTTAAATGGATGCCTAATACAAAAACCGAGATTGTCATTCTGTCCTTTGAAAAATGATGTCGAGTAAAATAAACCACTGTTTTTTATATTTAGGAATCTTATGGTCTGCTCAGGAATCAGGTCAGGTCAGGAATGTTGTGGTCTGCGTGTTTATATCAAATGTTATTGAAATCGCCTAGTAAATGATGCCGTAACAAACTTCCCCATTTTTGGGAGAAATAGAAACCGTACATCAAGTTTCGTCCAGATTGGTTGGAAACTAAAGCTTCAGCGAGTACGAAACTTCTTGCCAACAAACATTCATACGTTCAAACAAATTGACAGAGGAAAAAAAAATATTTTTCAGATTCGAATGTCGTATGTATATGCTACAAAGGTATACCAATACCGCATATACCAACATAAAGATAAACACAGAAAAAAAGCCATGATCCAAAACATCCAGCAATGTTCACGTTCGTGCGAACCAAACATATCCCACAGTAAGTAAAAGGTATAGGATATAGGAAGTAACTCGCGTGTGCGGATTGCTGCAGGTGTTCCTCCGTGATTTGTCCAGCGCCCACGCGTGGGACCGTGGGAGCCCACGGGGCGGCGTGCGGCCATCGCTCGTTGGGGTAATTATAGCTTATCATTAAAGCTTGTTGGAATTTATTTTGGCGTTGGGCATGTTACTAATTAACTTGCGATGACTATATTTTTAATGTATACTTACAGGTGCTTTTAAATCACTGGCGTGGAATCGTCGACCAAAAGTGACGTCACTCACGAATTATATACGCATATACAGGGTTATCGGTTAGGGGTGTACAAAGCTGAAAGGGGGTGACTGTACTCATCGTTACGAACCACTTTCGTTATGGGACCAACCCAAAAATATCAGCTGTGCTATTCAAAAAGTTTGATTTCTGATTTGTTTGGTTTGAGGTCAGTATAAAATGGTATTCAATACAAATTTTTAGCTGGGCTCTTCGGTGGCATCCGCCAGGATCTTTCATTTTCACAGCGTATGTTGCTCAGTGATAATGTAACTAGCTAACGGTAAAAGAATTTTGAAAGTCGACCCGGTAGTTTTTAAGTATATTTGTTACATTTGAAAATACAAATCTTTCGTCTTTATATACGATATTCTTGTTTGAAATGAATTATTTAAAAAAATTTAACTTTCAAATAGTTAAATATTATAGCAAAAGTGAACCTCTAAATGAAATTCACTGAAAATTACAGCTAACGAATGCATACCTCTATTCAAATAAAAAATTATAAAAATAGAGATAGTTAGATGCGCAAATCCATTTTATTCAAAAACACATCGTACACAGTCATTCGCGCCGTGTGTGATTTTTTAACCGACATTCGAAAATTTCAATCAAATATTTTTAATTTTAAATCTTGATTTTTCATGTTTTTTTTTTCGATTTTCTGTATTCTCATTTAAGGTCCAACATTTTTGTTAATAATCCAAAATTACTGAAAGATACAGGAAATAAAGTAGCCTATACTCGTATGTTAATCATAATATCTGGAATAATATGTACTTATGTACTCCATAGTTTTGCTGTTCGTTTCTCATAGCAATCATCTAGGTGTACAGCTATCTCCGCATTTACCAGATATCTGTCAGTCTGCTTTATCGTCTCATCTCTACACGCACATGGAACTATAAAATAGAATTATGTTTTTAATGGTTCATCTATTGACTGTAGCCAGTTCCCACTAGAGTACCTAGGCAGTCTAGAGGGAACTGGCTAATATGCATGATAGTATGTTCGGCAAACTTAATGAGGCAACGTCGTGGCATAAATAATAGATAAAGCTCTAAAATCAATCAAGCATTCTACTTGTAGGTTTCAGAATAACAAATAGATCTGGTGATAAAGTTTTTCACTTTTTAATAGAGTTTTTAATGTAAAGATATTTTATTGCATTATTACGAATGGCGCGTTTAACATAGTTTGATATTGGTTATAAAAATATGTTTTTACATATAATTAACTTAAAGTCTAGAATACTCTATATTTACTCTTTTCAGTACCCAGGGGCGGCAAACGTTTGGCTACAACAAATCGAACGCCTCGCGGCGCTCTAAGGAGCTAGTGCGCTATATCTGTCACGAAGCTATAAGTGGCATATAACGGCGACCTCGCGGGTCGCGACCTGTGACCCCATTGGGCGACCCCGGCCCCGCCCACCTCCCACTGAAAACTCCTGAATGGCGCTGAAACCCTGAACAGGATGGAATGAGGAAGCCACGTCTGTGTCCTGTGTAATTGGTTGAGGAAAAATTTGTTATTGATAAGGTATGGATTGTACATAAATACTCCTAACTATAAGTAACTTAACTTATGCCTAATCATTGTGGTTAAAATGCTACATTTTTATTTCAATAATTATCTGATCGATATACTCATTGCTCACCTTATCTTACTGCGATAAAGATTAATAGTAAGTTTTAAATTCTAAATTATGTAGATTCTATACTGGGTCTGTTGCTTTACAAGTACACCTGTCAACTAAACAACAAGATATATGTATTTGTTATATGATATCTAAGCAATTTTTGGTAGATATGTACGTTAGTAATCAATTTTTTTTTTATAATTAATACGACTGATTTGTCTCTACAATAATATTGCACATTGTTATCAGAATTAAACACAAAAATATACTCAAATCAATGAACCCACGCAATATAAATATCACTGTACAAGCAGCTGGTTAGACCACAATGCAAAAACAATTACATACAAACCGACAATCAAATCAGTGCGTCCGTTAAACCGCTGTCAAAGTAATTGCTGTCACTGGCAGCCGGTGAGCGCCGAGCGTAGAGCGGCGCGGACGCATGCGACGTGTGGTCACAAAAGACGCACTCGCCGTGACCAACCGTTGACGATCTCTGACCTCTAACTGCACTGATTGTACTACACCTGCCCACGTGGTTTGAGAAGTAAAAGTGTCTTCGCTTTTGTAAAGGTCAAGGTGGTATAAATACGTGCCATGAGCGAGACTTGACAAACGTAGTTCGATATGCGCAAAAGAACAACTTAGAGGTGTATTTAGAATATACAGTCTACTGCTCATGTCGGTTTTTGTTGGATATATTTTGTGGAGTGCGCCTTGAAATTACATGATTTGATTCCCCCATCCCCATTCTACAATCGGACGAGTAGAGTATGGCAACAACGGTTCACGGCAGAGGTTCCACGAACTCGCACAAATTTCTACTTTTATTTTGTGAACTGAAACTGGAATTCGTTGCAGAGTTTCTATTTTCCAATTGCTATAATCTCGGTCTCTTCAAGTCGTCAAGTCGCAAGTGAATCGGTTTCTTCTTTGTCTAGAAGAAACCGATTCACTCGTAGGCTACATTGCTGTTTTACATCAGATCGGTTGTGGTCTAGCGCCGGTCCACTTTAGCATCATGCTGGTTGTAAAGAATCAGCGCTAAGCTTTTACAATTAACATGTAGTATTTTTAGCAGGTAAGCCGGTATGTGGGTCAAAATTGACTTCTAAGATTTTAGCTAGTTAGTTTTACCACAATTTTCTTGAAGTTTCACTGTCGGACCCTGACTTCATTACTGGGATCACGTATACTCTTGCGAACTAAAATTATTTAAAAAAACAGTTCACAATTGGCGAAATTATTCATAAACATACACAAAAAATACACACAGATATAAAACCTTATTCTTTTTGGAAGGTCAAAAATGTGCACATGATCACTGAATCTCCGAACTTTGAAACATGAGTAGTTTCCGTAGATGGTAGCATTGAGAGGAATATCATTGAAAAACCTTTATTAAAAAAACAAATATGACTACGCAACTACAACAACATAAAACTAGATGGATTACCCATGGACCACATAAGATCTATAGATAATCCGAATGCTCCGACCCATCACCAGAGGGCCCAACATTCTAACAGCATTACTAAGCTGAATAGCATTGCTTATACTCGTACATTAGCACACATGTATCCTCATGCATGGAATATTTTTCGATAGCTTCTTTCTTTTCGTAATACTTGCGTAACCTTTAGAAACCTGTTCTTGCAATGGGGAACGGAGGTTAGTTAGTGGTAGTCTAGCCAGTGAAGCCTTACGTCTCAAATAGTCTATATTCGAACCCAGGTTAAAGCATACTCTTTCCTCTGAGCTTTTCAATCATATGCGTGTTAAAATTAATTACCAATGCTTCATCAACATCGTGAGGTAACCTGATTGCTAGAGAATAATAATCTTGCGAAGGTAAGTCCCCGTGGTGCACTATATTCTAATGGTCTTAAACCTTTGATATTATGTAAATTTAATTGTAATAAATAATTAAAATAATATATGGATAATATGTGGACCGAATCTACATTTGGTTGCATGCAGGTTCGAAATCAGTTTTTTTTTCATTTTCTTATTTATGTTCTAATCATCTGTCATTAAGTGGCACTGTGGTCACAGCGTATACCCCCAGAGCTTACCCCCAGGGGTAGTAAGCGTGACAGACGCGGGGGCTGTGATTGTCCGGAACCACATTCCGGTGGTGGCAGCCCTACGCAGGTGCGTCCCTACAATTATAGGGTTGTTGTTGAGTTCACGTGATTTGGTGGGAATATTTAAATTTAATGAGACTGCGAATGTCTTATTTTTGGTATAAATCCACATATTATAAATTCAAAAGTGTGTTTGTAGGTTTGTTTGTGCTTCGTTTCTTATAATAAATAATCTATAGGCTTTTTTTAAATGGATGCCTAATACAAAAACCGAGATTGTCATTCTGTCCTTTGAAAAATGATGTCGAGTAAAATAAACCACTGTTTTTTATATTTAGGAATCTTATGGTCTGCTCAGGAATCAGGTCAGGTCAGGAATGTTGTGGTCTGCGTGTTTATATCAAATGTTATTGAAATCGCCTAGTAAATGATGCCGTAACAAACTTCCCCATTTTTGGGAGAAATAGAAACCGTACATCAAGTTTCGTCCAGATTGGTTGGAAACTAAAGCTTCAGCGAGTACGAAACTTCTTGCCAACAAACATTCATACGTTCAAACAAATTGACAGAGGAAAAAAAAATTTTTTTCAGATTCGAATGTCGTATGTATATGCTACAAAGGTATACCAATACCGCATATACCAACATAAAGATAAACACAGAAAAAAAGCCATGATCCAAAACATCCAGCAATGTTCACGTTCGTGCGAACCAAACATATCCCACAGTAAGTAAAAGGTATAGGATATAGGAAGTAACTCGCGTGTGCGGATTGCTGCAGGTGTTCCTCCGTGATTTGTCCAGCGCCCACGCGTGGGACCGTGGGAGCCCACGGGGCGGCGTGCGGCCATCGCTCGTTGGGGTAATTATAGCTTATCATTAAAGCTTGTTGGAATTTATTTTGGCGTTGGGCATGTTACTAATTAACTTGCGATGACTATATTTTTAATGTATACTTACAGGTGCTTTTAAATCACTGGCGTGGAATCGTCGACCAAAAGTGACGTCACTCACGAATTATATACGCATATACAGGGTTATCGGTTAGGGGTGTACAAAGCTGAAAGGGGGTGACTGTACTCATCGTTACGAACCACTTTCGTTATGGGACCAACCCAAAAATATCAGCTGTGCTATTCAAAAAGTTTGATTTCTGATTTGTTTGGTTTGAGGTCAGTATAAAATGGTATTCAATACAAATTTTTAGCTGGGCTCTTCGGTGGCATCCGCCAGGATCTTTCATTTTCACAGCGTATGTTGCTCAGTGATAATGTAACTAGCTAACGGTAAAAGAATTTTGAAAGTCGACCCGGTAGTTTTTAAGTATATTTGTTACATTTGAAAATACAAATCTTTCGTCTTTATATACGATATTCTTGTTTGAAATGAATTATTTAAAAAAATTTAACTTTCAAATAGTTAAATATTATAGCAAAAGTGAACCTCTAAATGAAATTCACTGAAAATTACAGCTAACGAATGCATACCTCTATTCAAATAAAAAATTATAAAAATAGAGATAGTTAGATGCGCAAATCCATTTTATTCAAAAACACATCGTACACAGTCATTCGCGCCGTGTGTGATTTTTTAACCGACATTCGAAAATTTCAATCAAATATTTTTAATTTTAAATCTTGATTTTTCATGTTTTTTTTTTCGATTTTCTGTATTCTCATTTAAGGTCCAACATTTTTGTTAATAATCCAAAATTACTGAAAGATACAGGAAATAAAGTAGCCTATACTCGTATGTTAATCTAGAGTCAAAGCTATCTCCACACCAAATTTCATCCAAGTTATTTTAGCAGTTTTTGCATGAAAGAGCAACAAACATACATCCAAACATTCTAACACACTTTCGCGTTTATAATATTAAGTAGGATTTTTATGCTTCTTTAGTAGCATGCCCTAGCGTCAAGAGTTAGTTGAACAAATTGTTCTAATTTTATTAATAAATATATTAAATATATTAATAAATTAAAATTAGGCCAATAAGAACAATAAAACAAAGTCTTCAATTTCAGAGAGACATCTTTAATTTGTCATATCATCGTTACTTTATACATTTCCATACAAACTCGTACACACACTGAGTCTATGTTACTTACAACACTCCAATGTACAAGTTATTGCCGATAAATACATTGCTTTTAGTACATAACGTCATTTATAACGAGATGGCAAAAAAATAATGTAAAAGCAACAACGAAATACAAGAAATGCAAGAATTTTTGGTTTACAACATTTTGTAGCATCATTTTTTCTTACTTAATTGACATCATGTTATTACATATATAAATCAGTAAGAAAATGATATACAGGGTATTCTGATAAATGAAATATATGTTAAGGCTTCATGTACTCATCAATACGGTAAATTTTTAACTATGGTACCAACAAGTTCAACATCCTTGTACAAAATGTATGAAATTGAATTGTTTTTCATTTTCGTTCTCTGGCAAAAAAAAAATAATATTCATTCATTATCTCAACACCCTGTATATGATGTTTATTAAATCCATATTTTAAAATGTCTACTATTACAAAGGTACACTTTTTATATTTGAAGTGTCATACAATTTGCGAGGAATATTTTTTAAATGCTTGTGAGGAATAGTTCGTATTTATAAAAATGGACAATACAAAAAAAAATTAGTAAAAGCAGCACCGGTGAAAAAGTACGATAAAAAAAACTTTAGAAAATTCTTAGTTTTATTTTACACCTATCGCTTGCTTTCCAAGGATTTATGAAATAGGTTTACATAATGATCCTTCGTAAAATATTACTAAATTACAAAAAAAAATACTCATTTTTTGTAATTTTGTTTATATTTGTATATATTATTTTAGAACAATAATATAATCATTATAAAATTCTTGATAATACTTTTATAAGTAACAAAATATTATATAACTCGCGTATTTGGTTTTTTTTAAATGTTATAGTTTGGTAACACCAAAAATAATTATGCACTGAAACTGTTTAATTGCACTATATAAAAAATTACCTCATATCATTCACTGGAAGAAGCGTAGTTTTTTAAAATAATGTCATAATAAACATAATGTTTACTAAAAACAATAACCTGTATTGGGTTCCTATGTAAAAGCAAGCAATAGGCAGAAAATAACTTTTGTACAAAAGTATACAACCAAACTGCATAATTTTTATCTCTAGGTATAGAACTACACATCAACATTGCACGATGATTAATATACTTTATTGCGAGTCCAATCCAAGATTGCTTTCCACACAACGTCTTTTCTAAAACATTTTATCTATACACTAATACAGCTTTGATGTCAATATTCACAAAGAATAACTTAACTTCCCGCCTAACTTTAAAACGAAGAAAATAATGTTGATTATCGCCGAAAAAGATCATTTTTCATTCATAGTAGAAAACAGAGTCTCTTATACTCGTACTATCCATCTAATCATTTACACAATAATAAAAACATTTTATTTACATTAAATATTAATATCTATGCCTAATTATTTTTTTACAGAGGAACAAAAAACTTGAACTAATAGACTACTGACCCCGCACTTTATCTTAAAACAAAGTCTATTCTGGCACAGAACACGAGTCCTGACAATCTTGACTGCGAATGTTCAGTAGATCGTCGATCATGAGCGAGTTTTTCGACGTCTTTTGCGTTTCGCTCGAAGTCGTGGTTTCGTAATCGTGCTCTGTAGCTTTTGGAGGGTAGAAGGCCGACTCGAAAGTCGGTTCGGCTCTCTCGCCGTCTCTCTTCGCCGCGAAGTAGTCTTCGGCTCCTTCGGTAGTTTCGTGAAATTCGCTGGAGGACGTGACGACGTCTTCCGGCTGCGAAATATCGCGCGGGTACCGCTGGAAGTCGAAGCGCTGGCTAGACAGATACGGCGGAAAGCCGTAGGGCGTCGATCAGGCAGCCGCTAGATGTCGCCACATCGTATGTCACATGGTCGCCATGTACGGCCATGAGAACGAACTGCCGGACAGCAGCATGTCTCTGATGAGGGTTTCTATAGGCGTTTTTCCGACCAGCCTGACAAAGAACAGCTGTTCGATGACTTGCGAGCTAACTGTTCGCAGGGAAGGCAGTCGCAGAAGGAGTTTCCCGAACCGTGTGGGCTGGTTGGGGTACTGACTCCTGCAGTACTCTTCGAGGGCGCATTGCGACTTTTCTTGCAGGCTCTCTATGTGGGGCACGTCCGATAGACCGCACGCATCTGTAATAAGAACATAACACACGTTAATAAACTGTTTTTGATACATCCAACACTCATTGCGACAATAATTTTTGAATTGGACGGATTGCGTGTTGGAGTGACGGCGTCTAAACCTTTTCAACCTATTCATATAAAATGCTACCGAAAATTTATCAGTTAGGCAAACTAATGCCCAAAAGAAACACAAAACTTAAAAATACATATTTTCTTTATACTGCCTAAATTATAATTTTAATAAATCACGCTACACGTTGAGCCTTAATTGTCTTGTCTATATAATGTATATAACGTGACTAACTTTGGCCTTGAAAATAATTTCTTAGCATTTTTCATGCGAAATGTTCCACGGTCGGTATTATTTTCGCACTTTAGCCCACTTTATTTGGTTAATGGTTTTCGTAGCCCATTTTACAACCATAATGTTTTTAATGTTAAACGTACTTGGAAAAAACTAATTGTACAGAAAAATAAAATACCAATTTTTCTATTTTGGGTCGTCATTAGGGGGGTCTTAATATTAACCTTCATCATGTCTCTAAACATAGCTCAGTTAACTTAGGTATTTGATCAGGTCAGAATGGGAAACCTAGGAGTAGCATCAACTTTTAACCGCCACCGTGTTTCCCGTAATTTATCTCAGTTGCCTTGTTAGAGGCCTTCGGGCAGCCTAGAAACTTGAGCCACTTCGCCTATACAAAGATCTGATGATGATAATGCTTTAAATTTTAGTGTTAATAACTAATATTTTTGGCTAATACTACTCTAAAATACTACTCAAGTATACAGTGTCTACAATACTTCCTTATAGGAGACGAATATTAAAATCCGAAAAAAAAAATTAAACTTCGGAACTATCTATAAAAGCTAAGTAGCTGTACGCAGCTATAAAAAAATATCACACCTTGGCAAAAGTATTCATTATTCAAGTAACAGCAATATAAGCATTGTGTAACATGCATAATGCAATCATAAACACTTGCTTAGTCTTGCTAAGTGATAATTAACACGCACTTGTCAAGTTATTAACCCAATGGCATGTATTGAGTAAAGGTTACAGTTCCATATTATCACTTCTGCTACAGATTTATTATGTTTTTCCACATTTGATGTATTACTTTGCAGTCATAAAGGTTTTTAAGTACTAAAAATAGCTTAACAGATTTAATATGCTAAATATGGTGCCTGCGATTACTTAACTTAGACTATTGTAAACTACTTTAGAAAAATATACTAGGAAAATATACTGATTTCATACATATATAGAAATCTTTGAAACTCCTATCGTATTATAACGAGCTTTTCATAATGATTTGCCCACGTTGTGTTTGTTTTCCCAGGAAAAAAAGCGTTTGGCCCTCGCCAAACCTAAATCTATCTCTGTGCATATAAATGAAGTCAATCCGAATTAGTTGCTAAGGAGAAGAAAAGAACGACCAAAATACACTTTTGGCGTTGTTTTAGAATATGTGAGGGATTTCAAATAATATTTTTCATCTACTTGTACTGAGTAACTTATAATCTAGAAGTCTTGGAACTCTTTAACCTAGAACTCTTTGTAATCTATATTCTTCATCATATTTGACAAAACTAAAATATTTTGAAAATTATAATAGTAAGACAAAGCAAATAATATTATTCGTAATCGCTCGTTTCGTTCCGACCCCAGAAAATAAAAACGTATAAACATAATAACCCGTGAAGTCGCAGGCCTCCTTAATGCGATTAGGCCCCCGGTACATTTGGCAAGATGCGTCCAGAGAAACATTAATATTTTTTATTGTTGTGCGCAATTGTAATGGCGGTAAACAATGGCATCATTAGGAGATGAGGAAACCTCTTCCTTCGGGAGGATGATTATGATAAGTCAACTATAGCTAGGTATATTCACTTGAATCTTACTCTACTCGCTCTTGTATAAACCTATTGCGCCACTTTGTATTCTATAATACGGCAATAGTCACGACTGCATAACTACTCAAACGTAATTAACTTAAAATACTTCGAACAGGATATGACTTTATTACCTAGCAAGCTTATTCAATACACTATTCTGTTTAAAAATTAACATGGCCCCTAAAACAAATATCATTTTAACTTTGTATTTCTATAAAAACTAACAAGAAGTAAACGTACTCAGTATAAGTTAATTGGTCCATGAACGATTATAAAACATTATCCTTTTTATGAACTTTACATTTACAGAACTTTTTACTATACATTCGTCTCATTTCAACCCTGATGAAATTCAACGAATGTAAACGAATCTATAGTTGGTCCTTTCCAACAATCAGGTACGCGTAAAAATCCGTATTGTCAAACAAAATGTATGAAACACGCGTTAGTTATCCAAACAAAAAGACTATATTATCGTATAGACTCATACACTTCATAGATAATAGTCATCTTAATATCTTTCAATTGAAAGAACATGGGCACTCTAGCAACATTGAAACTGACAGTTTGATCAGACTAGGTGTAATTAAAAATTAACCTACTTAGTCGGGAGACGTTTCGACACGAATCACAATTATGTTTTCAAGTGTTCAAAGCGTTATTGTTTCATATTTTAAGCAATTTAACATTTAGATCAATGGATTGAGAATGTTAATGTTTATGCATTAAGCATTGCAAAAAAATATTATACTCGTATGTCTGTCAATCATTCGTTTCTTATATTTTCCAATGGTTGTAATTCAGCCAACTAACTTTTAATGTCGAAAACGTTATAATTAAAGCTTTCTAAGGTCCGATTTGTCATAGGTTCTTCATTTTACATTTACGTATGGACGTCTGAAAACATTTCCCATTGATATAGCCAAGACGTAATATTATGCTAAAAAAATATCAGCGCTGTTTTTTTTTATATTTATTATGATTTTTATGAAATTTAACTTACGTTCCCGGATGGTTCGCTTTTTTATTGTTTAAAACTAAAATTTCTAATATAGCTTCATTTGATGTGAGTTGAATTCATAGTTTTACGATCCATTATTCACCATCAAAGTTTTTAGTGCCAATTTACTTTACTTGTTTTTATATACGTCATGCGTAAAGTCAGCGGTGCAAATTAACTGTCAACTATACACAAGAATCAATCAAATTCCTTTTTTATCATTCGGAATGTTATTCGACGAATGATTTCATGCTCCTCTTGAATATCAATAGATATAACCTACATTTCCATTGGAATACGTGGTTCTATTAATTTTAATTCTCGTCGTCTTGGGACGTTGGGTGACGCAATGGCAATTGTGGTCACTTGCTCTAATTGCCAGCAATGTTTAAACGACGACAGCTGCTTGATAAAAACGGATAATTGATACGTATTACGGTGTTTTTTAAATTAGGCATAGTTGTTGGAATATGTTATGTAAAGTTTCGAGCGAGCAGACCTCAGCGTTCCGGCAAACCTATATGACCAGCGGCATAGATAGTATAAGGTATGGCTCTGGAGGAATAAGAAGTCTTTTCACAACATTCTTGGTTGTGCGGTATCTTACAAATACCGCAAAACCAATGAATGGACTAAGAAACATCAAAGCGTAAAGTTCAAAGTAAGTAATGAATGGAACGCATTGGCAGCATGGGCTTTTGTTATATAATCTTGTAAATGTGGAATAACACTTTCTGTTGCTGACGTCAAAAACATTGTTTAAACGAGGCTTCAGGTTTGAGAAAGAGGATCAGGTTATGATGAAGGAGAAGTGTGTGATTATGAGGCTGTTGAAGGGAAATTAAGCTGCTAAAGTTCATGTTTATTACTATCTACCACCAAAGGTTTATTCCTGCGAGAGATTCTCATGATAAGTTTCATAACAGCTTTAGGTGGTGTGGGTTTTAAATAAGAAACTACCAATTTTGATTAACGGTCATATTAATAAACGCGTCTTAACTTTAAACGTCTTTTGTCTTGTTTTATCGGATGGAGAACGTCACTCGTTAATACAAGACAAAAGACGTTTACAATTAAGACGCGTTTATTAATAAGACCGTGTATGTTTATAACTTTACATTAAATTAACTTCAAAAAATAAAATAAAGTTTTTCAGATATGCTTGGCGCACTTATGCTATGTACGCCGCAAAATTTATTAAATACTTTATGAAATATTCTTTCTTGGTAGCGATATTGTTATCTGTCAAGCACCTAATGACCACAAAATTTATGCTTAGTTTTAGAAATCTAACAGAAGTTTACTAAAAAAGATGATCGTAGTAAGATATATAGATACATCTCTATGTATCCATAGATACGAGTAGATATTTAAATAATACAAATTTCGTAGATTTTTGTGGTGTTAATTGAGACATTCCAAAGTAGAGTTATTAGGTTCTTGCGTGGAATGTTAGATCATAAGATAATAGCAATGTTGTAAAGATTACTAACTAATGCGTACAGTTAATTTGAAACTTATCAGATCTATTTTTCTATTATTTTTTGTGTATAATCAGGCATATAGAATTTGTAGGCAAACATTTGTGTTTCATCTGTATAGTCATTAGTAGCCGATTTAATAACTTCATAAACAGGTGGAGAAGTCAGTTCGAAAAACCCGACAGCTAAAACGTTAAACCTAAGTATCATCCATAGTAGTTCTTTTAAATTATGATGTAAATTATACAAGCCACTCAAGAAAGTCTATCTGTGTGTGAGTTCTAAAGAAATATAGGTACATACATACATACAACATATACGCTCAAAAAACATAATCCTTCTTCTTTTTCGGGTAAAAAAACCTTGCTTTACTTGACAATAAATGTTTACAATATTTACAGTTCAGAAATGTAAGTTGTGGAATGTTTTTAGCTTTTTATTTTGACGTATTTCTATTGTATGATAAAGTAACAATAGTAAAAGATTTATTAACATTTTATGCAGAAACGTCAAAAGTATCTCAACTCTACGTACGTATGTAAAATGATCACTATTTAAGTCTATAAAAAAGTTGTAGAAATACACAGTGTTGTCCTGTTGATAAATACAATTAAGTGATTTTTTCGAGGCAAATTACTTACTTAAAAAATGTAGCAATAAGAGCTATAATTACGTCCTCAAACTAATAATGAATTCTATGCATCAAAGATAGAATCGAAAGTCCTATAATCGTACAGCCAAGGATGTGTTCCAAAGAAAAGGATGTTGTACATTTGTTTTGTCAGCTGTCCGGTATCAAGCTTAATTTGTATTTCCGTGCAGAAATGAATAGAAGCACGACAAGGGGATTTGTCTTAAGGAGAAAAACTGTCAACAGTGAAATTGAGCAAATTAGAATGACAATTACATGTATACATATGGAAAGCTCAGAAAAATAAGCATAACATAAATATAATTTTATGACCGTCTTACTAGTAAAGTATTTTTGATTATCGAATAAAAAAATGTTTCTTTTCCGAAGCGAAGATAACATTAAGGTAGTAAGTAGGAATCCCCATATATATATTTTATACAAAAGTGTGATTGTTTGTTTGTTCTTTTCCTCAGCAGCTGACTGACGGATAGGCTTGATTTTTTTACACAGTAATAGTTCGAGAGCCGCAAAGTTCCACAGGCTACTTTTTCCCCGAAAAAACAACGTAAAACGGGCGAAGCTTCAGGCAAAACTAGTTTTAATATAAAGCTAGACTCAATTACTCTATAAATATTAATAAAACTCTGAATTCTTTCTAGAGACGGAAGTACAAGATGATCTTATGCATCAAGAACGGTATATAATACGGTATAAATAGAACGGTATGAAGTTCTTTGAAAGAATTCGCAATTATGTCACAGAGGAACAACTAATTTAGTCTATTAAGGTTTTCTTCATTCGTTCATTCATTCATTCCATTCAATTATAAGATCGGGAGCGATGTTTACCGCATCGGGGTCGTTTCAATTAAACATTATTACATTGTTACGATGTCCGGCTGGTATAGGTTTATTTTTCTACTCATACACGCCGTTGAAGCGAAACGATACCGTTGTGTATACGGCGTTGCGAAATAAAACTATCACGTAAAGTAGCACGAGCATTAGTGCAGTAACTCTGGAGGGTTTAGAATTAAATTTATCGTATTGCGTATTAATATATTAATACCTACTAAATTCGACAAATCGTGTGATAATTGTGGTAATAAATAGGTATGTTTATTTGAAGCTATGTCGTCAGTAGTAGAAAGAACCAATTACACTTTTTATCATGATACGAATCGTGATTAAAATAGTTCTTAATATAACAGATATCTGGTTAGCATGAAAGTTGACTAGCGTCGTACAAGCGCATGAGTATTGCTATATACACTAGTATACAAGGGTTAATTGCTATTTGGCTGCCTTTGGTTGATCTTTGGTCGCACGTGCCTGGGCTGTGTTTGTGTCGTATACCTTTCCGTTTGATCGCGGGGTTAATTCGTACTCGTGATTTGGTGCAATATGAAATCATGATACATGCTTATTGCTTGCCGTGAAATGTAAGATTATTTTTTAAAGTAAAAAGATAATTATAAATGACGTAGTTATTAAAGAAATCGAAAAGTTTTTACTATAAATAGTTCATGTGTACCAGATTTTGTTCAAAATGAGGTAAGTATAAAATATTCATTTTCAAATTGAGCATAGTGAATTTGACAATTTTGAAACTCACAATTAAAACTGTTTTAGAAAATTAAATAAATACAACAACCTAAAGGATGAAATAAAACTATATTATATAAATATTATTAGTTTAGTAGTTATTAAATCATAAGTCTGTCAACCCCTATAATTATTTTAACATAAGGAGCAATTTATCAAAATGCTAAGTAATCAAGATGAAACTGGCCAGATTGAAGGAGGCCGATGTTTAAATAGTATTGATGGTAGAGTCAACAGATCTGACCCGTGAATCAATGCCCTGCGCCCGCGCATTAACGACTGCTCGGCGTCTGATGGCGCCACTGGGACCCTATAGGATATGTACTTTCCACACTGATTGGCTAAATATAGCTCATTAAACTTTAGTGTCATTTTCAACCGATACCGAAAAAGGAGGAGATTCTAAATAGGCTTTTACAAAAATGTTGTATCCAAATTTTTCAGCGGTACCTGGACTAATTTGAAAAGCCCTTTACGGACAAGCAGGTTTCGAACGATGTTTGCCTTCAATGCGCAAGTTTATATTATTTCTTATATGCAAATGAGTAAAAAACGTGCCTGGGTTAGAACCCGCACCCTCTTGCTTGGAAGACAAGGGTTGTCTACAACTAACTTAAGCATGTAACCCTTCGCTAACGGTGTAATATTGTACAAGATACACGCAGAATATATAACAATAGTAAAATCCAGAGTAATATTGTAGTGCAATCTTTAAGGATCAAACCATGTGCTGAAGCAGAGTTCTCTCCCAAGCATTTCTTATTAAGAAAGCTAGGCATTTGACCACCAGCTCGTATAACCATGGAAGATTGAGAATGCCTATTCTAGAATACACTGACTCTCAAAGTCTCACTGTCGCGACACGCAGTTAAGTGCTTGGTGACCAATTTTATATTGGTAACCTCACCACCGTGCTGTGGTTTCCGATAGCACGATGTTTTCCTGCACCGGTAGCTCATGCTCCTTTGTGTCTAATTGTGGGCTTAGACCACCACTAAAATTTTCATTTCGCAGTTCCATGAAATGTCTTCCAAGTCTACAACAACTGTATCGAATCCCATTAGACTTTATTAATCGGTAAAGGGTGTGAATCGAGCGAGTTAAATCGATGGCCCGCATTCGGCTCACATTATTTATCTTTCATGAAAATAAAATAATAATGATTGTCGCTTATTAAACGATGAGTTAGATGCGGGTGTTTATTGTGCTTTTTCATATCAAGGGTGTTTGACTTTATACAGAACAAAGATTTTATAGAATTAAGAACGCTTTAAATTTTAGAGTAAGACGTTATTGATTCCTGTAAATATAGAGTTAATACGATGGTTATATAGTTAGCAAGTTTTGCAACTTAATAAACTCTAGAATAAAATATAAAATTGATCTGAATTTGTTATCAAATGCTAGTTTCTTTAGTCGTCTCGCTAAAATACAATATACTAGAGGAAGGTAAGCTTAAGACATTATAGGCATGTTTTTGATTTTGCAAGTCGATGTCTATCAAAAACGAAAACGCAATAAAAACTTAACAAATACTCTAAAACCATTTCACAATATAAAAGAGGCGTTCAACAAACATTGAAGGTGCAGCAGATGTTTGCTCAGTCTCGGGATGATCTCGACAGAACGAACGGTGACTGAACGACAGAGAATGAACCGTATTAGACGAACAAAGGCCGAACGGACATAATAGCTCTTTATGCCGACCGAATCTTATTATAACTGACGCTTACATGAGTAGTGACAATAGGGTTTTGAGTTTAGAACCTTTTATTCCTGGTGTTTGGGTTTTGAAGATCACTTTTATCCGCTAAAACTCACAAAAAACGAATATTTTGAACCCAAAATACTACTAAATCTGATTTCTGACTTTAAAGTAGGTATCTAAACACTTAAATGATAACTGAAACTCATTTTAGGTATGGTTAAGTTTAGGACTAAGTAATATTGATATTAGCTATTATTATATGGGATAGTAACAACAACGGCAGTCCAATGACAGGTTATGTTCTAACTTTAAAGTTGTAGAAAATCGGCTTCGTTAATCCTGATTTTAAAAAGTACCCAATGGTTTCTAAGCTAACTGAAGGCTTAAATGTGATGGCTGGCACTTTCGCAGGATCAATTTTAGGTACGAAGTCACTCATCTCCTACTGTAAAACTGTTATTGCACTAGAGCATGTACGTAAAGCTAGTCTTTTTAAATTGTGATTTTATCCAATTTTACGACTAGGTAAATACTTATGGAATATCTATAGAAAAACTTGTATTTGTACATCAAACATGTTCAACACACACCGATTTAATCTCAAACAACGTTACACGGAGTAATCTTGGAAGTAAATCGGAAATGGCGAAACAAATTTAGCAGCCACAATGGGACCCGTGTTGTCGCGATCCAATCTTCGGCAATAGCACCCTTTCTTATCGCGAAAGATGTTTATTTATGTCTCCAAGTAAGAATTTCGGAATGGTTGCCGTAGATTACTATGGTAAGAAAATTATTAGAGAACCATGTTCTGTTTGAGTTATTTAACTTACATTTTTCTAGTGCTAATTTGATACGTTACGGACATCAGATTGATTAATTCATTAATACTTGAAATATTCGAATAAAACAATTGCCAGATAGAAACCATGGTCGTAGTATTATCATTCAGATGTAGCATTTAAAATCATAACTTCGATAAGAACGTAATAAATTCAAAAGATTGTTCAACAATAGAATCAATAGACACAAATTGGACGTCCATAAACACGTGTCCGAACAAAAAATAAAAGAAACGGCCAGCCAGCCTCAGCGACGACGATAAAATTCCTAATTCAAATGTCTGTTTCTTCTCTAAGGCACAGGAATAAGACCAAAATTCAGCCAGTGAAAATTTCTGACAGCGGAAACATAAAGGTGCGTCGTAATGGCACGAAATAGCATTAAATGGCGCGAAAAGTGAAAAAATGCGACATTCGTATTGTGTAGCGAAATTTTTAAATAAACACCTTTTGAGTGGGCGGGCGCGCGAGTATTTGTAAATACGTTTTTGTTGTACAAATCACAATGGGTGTATTATATTTGATATTTTTTTCTACGGAACCCTGTGGGGGTGTTGCAGTACATTTGCCACGTGCCTTTGCCGTCTATAACGGACCGACTTTGTGTCAGTTTGAAAGGTGACAATTAGAGAGACGGCTTTGTGGAGAGAATACAAGGCTCTGTCATAAATTAGGACTACAGTAACAAATAACATCGATATTTAAAATACTGCATTAACTCACTAAAAGTTAATCTTATTAAATATCGCAAAATATTTGATACTTACCAAACTAATATCTACTAAAAACAGAAACATGCAGGAAATAACACTACAAATGAATGCAATAAAATATTAAGTTGCACTGAGAAACCCCCACATACAGCCATCTTGAATTAGATTTTACCTAAAACGGTTTAAAAGCAACAAATTCGAACGCTCACATCTAGGCTTTTATGGTGCGAAATCCTATACTGCAGTTCTGTAAAGGTGCGTGCACACAATATGGCGCTATCGCAAGATCGCGCGACATTAACCACGCCGCGGGTGGCGCTACCGACGCGCGACTCTCGCCTCTACTTTACGATCTTACAAAAATACTTGTTAGCTACCGCGTCGGGTAGAGTAACGCGAAATAAACTAGATAGTTCTGAGTTTACTTGCTATAAAGCTAATTAAAGAGCTGCGTTGAAACTTGCGCACGGTTTATAATTTATGCTATGTTTCGTACACGGTGATAAAAACGTGCTCCAATACAAAAAAAAAAATGTAATACGTACTAACTCAGATATTTATTATTAGTAATTTACTGAAACCTTTAACGAATTCCCATCTTAACAATAGCCGCCCACTTAACCGGGTCATCAATACAAAATAAACGCAACTCTGTACAACGATTCGTTACATAGCACACAATGCGTTCGCAAAGTAGGTCACAATGTCACGACGAACAGAGCCTCAAGTGTCACCGAGTGTCGCGATAGCGGGGTCCGAGTTCAAGCGCATAATGGCGCCCAGTCAGGTGTCACCGCACGTCAAACGGAATGCGACCATACCGCCCGTCGTGTGCACTCTGCTTTATACCACAATCTAAATTCGAATATGTATTTAATAAACCGATTATTAAAATGGCGATGTTCATAAATATTTTTTTTTACATTTTTTCCTCTTATTTTGAATTTAGAAGTGCCCGCTGTGAGCACAAATTTACGCAGCAGGTGAGTGGTCGGATTTATGGAAATTGTTCAATTAATGTATCAGAAACCGCTTATTTGATTAGAATAGTATGTTTATAATAATACGAGTATATACTTTTTTGCACCTATTCTTTTATCAAATTCAACTTGACTGTTGAATTTGATAAAATAATAGGTATGTGTCATTAGACATTTTAGAACTAGTTTTTGGCGCAAATTTTGATTTAATTTTTTACAAGTAAACTAACAATTTTCGTAACTCGTCAGACAAAAAATTAAAGAAGATATCTATACTTATGAAAGAAATTGCTTTTCATACTTTACCGCCAGCCAGTCCAAGTTTTAGACATATTTAACTTTATGACAGACGCTTTTAAACTCAATTTGCAATGTCGAATCTAAACAACCTGACAGCATTAAGTAGTGTAACTGAATCTCGTTTTATCAATAATGATGCTAATAGACCTACAAATAATAGTTTGGATTAGAACATCGCTATAAATACGTCTATCGAATCGCATAAACTCTCAAGGCTTTTCGAGTTTTGTATTGTAAGAAGTATTTCACGAGTTTTCAAAGTGGCAAATTGTTTTAGCTTCTGTTTTACCTTTTCTTAGTATAATTAAAAATTGATTAATCTACGCAATAAAAAAAGGAAAAGTTGTTGGTAGACCTTTATTGACTTCCACTGCTACTGATTTGATATTATGTTCTATTGTATAAACCATTAATACTGGCCGACAAAGCAAATTTTCGCAGGCTTGAAGCAAAGATGCATTTTGTTTACTCGTTGTAAAATTGGACAGAATATTTTCAGTATAACAGTCACAAATTTATTTATTTTTGTTAATTTTTTATGTCAATTAATTTTAAAATAATATTTCAATAAGCGCTGAGGAAATATGAATACTGTAACATCGCAATGATAGCAGTAACGACGTCGTAAAGACTAAACAAGCACAAACATATATCTATTATCCAGAACCTCGATTCTAGAGGAGATATAATGTTGAATATTCTCAGCGCAGAGTAGAATAAATTGCAGAAAGGTAACTAACTACATAGCTTTATTCTTTATCTATGTTATATCAAAGTGTAAGTCCTAACCAACTAATATTTGTTAGGAACCAAAGCAGAGCTTAAACCGCAGACTGACTCTTCAAAATTTGAGATTGTGAGATCAGGTGATCAGTTGAGATCGTGGTCAAACGTTTAGTGTTTAAAAAATTAATAAAGGTTCAGTGGTTAAGGCTGTGCGACGATTCCTAGCACACGATCTCAACTGATCACCTGATCTCACAATCTCAAATTTAGAAGTGTGTATTCATTTTAGGGCTGAACTAGGAAATCGTTTTTAGAAATTCAACCCTTAAAAGACTCAAATAGGGGTTCAAAGTTTAAATCTTCTTTAAATTCAATTTCATGTAGCATGCAACGCCGAGGCTGAGAGACACTTGTGCTAGTTAAATTATGTAAATCGTAAAATAGTGCTGGGGTGGACACGTAATCGAGCAAAGTGATGACAAGTAGGACGAGGATCATAGTATGAAAAATATCTACCTATGCCTGCTATGGGATAGAGAAAAGTATCGTTGATGATGATATTGTAGTCAATAATATTAGCTATTATTAGTAGACAATATGTCTTAACTTCTCAAATTTAAGGCCTCTTTTATATTAGTCATGATCATTTGCGTGCATGGTTGCAATAATAAATAAACGCTTTAAGTGATAAGGCCGCCATTTATATGCTGGTATATGTTTATAAGCTTTTCTTTTGTCATGTTTTAAGTATTGTTGCTGGTTTTTGAATGAATTGTGGTAAAGACAACTAAGATAAGTCTTATCTTAGTTATTTTTCTTGTAGTAGTAAATGTAGTCTAGTAACGTGTTTGACCAAAACTCACCTAAAGACTTCAAATCGACGATAAAGCTTATAACTAAGCTCGGATGTTGGTTACTTGCCTTAATTAAATCACGTTCATAGAACTAAAAAGCTTCATATCGATACTCTGTACATTTATTATTCTGCGATCTAGGAACGCGGAAGAATTAGCCGGACCCTAACGATGGAGTAAATCACTTGCTAGGCCCTCTTTAGAGTACCTGAGATTAAATTTAAAGTACGTTTAAATCACTCGATATGTGTGAGAAAGGTTGAAGATGCATTATACATCACTATACCTATCTACTAATAAAACAGTATTGAGTAATTTCAATTTGTATGTTTATTGCTATAACAGAGTGTGAACAAATCAAGTACGTTTAACTTTTAGATAGATGTTATGAACGTTATGATACCTGTGCTTTATAGATCATTACAGCCGAGGTAGCGATATTAAACGAGCTGAAATATTATAATCAGAACACACTGTTGAAAGTACGACGTATTTAAATATTATAAAAAAAAGAATGCTAGTTATAATTTTTCATAACAAAGAAAGTGCAATCGCAAAAAATCTTATGATTGCTATAGTAACAACTTAAAACTGTCCCTTGCGGTAATGTAAAGTTAAAAGAGCGTAATGGTATAGTGCGTGTCTTGTGCAGTTAGAATATTTTTACAAAGGAAGTATGTTGAGCTGTAATTAATTAGAACGACCTACAATTGTTTTTAGAGAGTAAAATTTTATATATTTTAATAAAAAGTCAATCACATAATGATTCTGGCTCCCATCTGTCTTTATTTGAATAACAAAAGCGCTGTTGACCGCTTGCGCGCGGAAAATCCTCAGATTGACACTTGACACACAGGGGGCGCTGCCGGCGCTTTATGATGATTTTTTATATCAGTTAAAAAATATTTAGTTACAGTCTTCTATATTCAAAATGACCAGACTTGCTATATATGCGAAAGTGTGTTAGTCTATCTTTTTTAACTAATTGATGGGTCGACTTCATTTTCCTACAGAAATCGAGGTCCGTAGTGTGCCATAGGTTACTTTTGTCCCGGCAAATAAAACATAACAACGGAGAATCTGCGGGTAAAAGCTAGTAAAATATACTTTTGAATTATAGTATTGAAATAATAAGATACAGATTTTAATAATTCCTTTTAAAGTTCACGGGTAATTTTAAAACCAGTTTAAACAGTAAATAACCAATCAGATTCACATCTGCGTTGTTTTCAGGATACTCGTAAACATTGTAATTTTAATGTAATATGAAGGATTATGCTTATATTATGATTATGATTATATTATACATGCAAGATCAATATTTAATGTATGACGTTGTAATTTCACCACAATAATTAGAAATGACTCACGAATTAACAGTGGTATATTTTAATCCCTTTTATAGCTCCTCCCTAATTCGTACGTAAAAAACTACACGCAACACACGCCGGAAGCTAAACTCTGACGAATGAACACATCATCTCTCCCAACATTGAGCGATAGGATCTTAAGAGGAGACACTACAAAGGCCCGATCTTTGCACTCTGACATTTCGCGGTTTAATCACGTATTAGAGCCGCTAGAGGGCGCCAGATCAGTACGCACTTGACATCGCCAGTGCTGCTTCACTTTGCTGAGGGTTTACAAGAAGTTTACGACGCGTCGGGGCTTTGTAAACGGCTATCGATCTTTATCGGATGGTGTTGGACTGCTGAGAAATATTTGACTGTCCGGCAAATTTAATATACACGTGTTTTTGTGCTCCAGGATTTTGGGATTAATTCAGTCTGATGCCGAGGTCGCGGGCGTTCTAAAAACAGAGCCTTATACTTGATTTTTAAATGGAAAAGAAGTAAAACTACTCCAAGACTAGTGAGCGAAATGTGGAACATATGTTTTATGCTATCAGTCGTGACCAAATTTCATCTTAAACCTTACTTAAACTTAATGTGTTATGACAGAGTTCAAACTTAAGAGACACTAAGCTTAAGTCTCTCTGTCAGTTGCAACCATAGACTACTAACTGAACACGTGGCTTCCATTTTCAAACTGTCTGACAGCGATGAGCGTTTGTTCTGCGATGTCAGTGCTTAGCATTTATACGCGACTCTACACGGAACGGGTGGACGTGACTGTCCGAGTTGGAAACAAATATGGGATCAGGGCTGCCATTACCACTAGAGCTTTTCACACTGTAGTGGAATAAAGCCATTAAAAAAAAATACTAAAGATAAATTAAAGAAGCAAGTGAAAAAGAAAATGCATGCTAGCGTGTCAAAGCCCAATTTTTGTTTAATCGCTTCAAAAAATATTACTGAAACAATTTATTTTTTAAACACATTGCATAGTTTTTTTACGAATTCTAAATATGAAAATATCGTTTTCGCATCTTTCGATAGCAAGTCTAGCTATCATGCAAATAGCATCAAGCCGTTAATTTTTCAGCCAGTTCGTTCAGTCATTTGTGTGTTAATTTTTCATTACAAAATAGTTAAATACTGTTATATTATTCAGTACATAACAGTTACAGCACCAGCACGGTTGAACACGTCATTTACAAAACTAAAAATACTCATCACGATAAGGATACGTTATCGTTAATTTAAAAATGCCTAATTTGAACGTTTTCAACTCTCAATAAACAGTATTAATTTACAGACTAGACACTAGTTTTTACTTTAACCTTAAATCTGACAAAGTTCTCCATCAAACGTTAAAGCTTTTCGAGACAGTCAAAAACAATGTACAACACTAAAATCAACACACATTCTAAAATACGCAAAAACAATACAAAAGCGTCCATCAACCTATCAACCCTACAGTGACGGGGTGAAAATAAAGGCTCGCTCCAGCGAATGGAGTGAAAAAATCCCGGTTCAAAAAGCCACGATGCGAGCGATGGCAAAAAGTCGAGCTATTGTGCGGACTGCCGCGTGATATACTGGTTTTACAGACTAGACGCAATCCTTTGTTTCACTGGCTCCCATTCGCAGTCAAGAATAGATAATCATATAAGTATGTATTGATGTATAGAGGTTTCATTTGTAGAATCATATGGCACGATTAGCGCGGGGTAACAGTCAAGTTAATTGATCAAATCTATGAGAATTAGTTTGAGTCTACTACAAGATCACTCCTATATACTGTGTCACATGTTATAGAAAATTTGGCTAAACGCGGATAATTTGGAAAACTCCTACAATCAATACATAATTTTAATGTTATTAATTACGTAGAATTAAACCTCACAAAAATTGACCTATCGACCCATCTATTTCATTCCTGAGATACCACTATATTTTAATAAAATAATCCCCCATTGTTCACTTGTAAAACGATACAACACTGATAAAAATCGATGTTCAGTGGACAACAACAATCGGGCCCTCATACAACCCTCGGTTCATTCGACAAATCTTTTGTGGTCGCGTGTCGAAACACGACACCTCAACACCCTCATTATGATTTAAAAAAACAACGACACAAAAAATTCAATAAAAATGCACGATCGATTTTCAAATTCATAAACGTGTCATAAAAAGAATAATGTCACAAAAAAGATCAAATAAAGAGCGTTCGATTTTCAAATTAATAAAAATCTCGAGCGTGGCTAAATGTAATGACGTCAGTCAATGCGGGCCGGCATTAACAGGCCGTAATAGAATTGCAGTGCCGTGAAAAAAGAAAATGGCCGACACCCTACGGCCGCGTAGGGCGTCAGTGCAATTCAGCAGTTTCACTGAATAAGCTTAAACGTTGAAAACCCAATTTGACGGCTCGATTAGCACAGGCAGTTTTTTGCGGGACAGTGATTGATTTTTGCTGTAGCAGAACTAATCGGAATTAGGGAGTGATTTTACAATAAAAATTGCAATATTTTTACATGAATTTAAACTGACCACATTTGTATTGATATTTGCCCACGCAAATACTTGAATAAATACACCTGACCCAGGTCACACGCTTCCTTGTCTCACATCTTTATCTGAGATCATAAAATAAGAAGGTATTCAATATGGGTGCATGGGTATTATATTTTTATATCATGCGAAATTTCTGTCAGTTCTAAGTTAAGATGATATTTTTATCTTATTTGATAATGTTATTTTACAAACAATTTATATTTTTAAACACATTGTATAGTTTTTTTACGAATTCTAAATATGAAAATATCGTTTTTGCATCTTTCGACAGCAAGTCTAGCTATCATACAAATAGCATCAAGCCGTTAATTTTCCAGCCAGTTCGGTCAGTCATTTGTTTGTCAGTTCATATGGCATGTCAAAAGCTCATTAACGAATTAATATTCGCAAATCGGACGCTGGTAAAGAGCTCCTTCCGGTCCCCGCACTATTAAGTACAGTCGCCAACAAAATTAATCTACGACATAAAAATATCTACAGAATAGAAAAATAGAATAGATTTTGAATCAACTGTATTTTTACACTATTTATTTTTTTATTTTATTTTAAGCCTCATTTATTCCTTAATAATACTTACAAAACATATTATTATGCACAAAAAAATACCACAAAGCGAATTTAGTTATTAATTTTTAGTATTTTTACCAAAGCATGTATGTGAGTACCTAAGCACATTAACCTTATATTTATTGATAAAGAATACAACATTATTATTATTAAGGACCTCTCAACGAGTAAAGGCCTCCTCCAATATACACATACCTAATGCTTTAATTTGTCGCTCATATTAAGGCTAGTAGACTACGAGACTTACGAGACTTTGCAATTTTTAAAAACATTCCAAGCTTCCAAAATATTTTATCATAGTAATCCTCTGCTTTTAAAAGATTGTGTATGACTGAACAGTGTTTATGTATGTAATATAGCTATAATATACATATGTATGTGCCTATATCTTACAACCAAAATAAAGCTTACCTAACTAGCATTCGTAAAGAGTGCAGTAAATTCCCATACGGTTCGTATCTAAGAACTTTACCGTGGAGTCGTGCCGAATGCGCGCATTGTGCTCAATTCACCCGTTAATTGTTTTTAATTCCCCGGCCGTGTATTGTAAGTCTTTTAATTACGCCCACGGCTCTGGCCGTCGTGAACATCAGCCTGCTAAATAATCTGTGGTCGCTAACTTGTATACAGTGTCATTCAGGACGCGCCTGGAAAATTATCAGTTAGAAATTTATAATGTATTTCATAACACCCTAACGTAGTGATCAACATAGTATGAATCTCAGTAAAAATGTTCGCAACATAAGTAACGAGTTAGTAAGTGAACCTATTACATATTAGGCGGACAATTAAGAATAGTAAGAGAGCTATAGAATAGTAAGATATCGTAAAAAAGCTACAAAAGAATAACAATGTTGGTTTTGAAATTAATTAAATTACAATAAAATTATGAATTTAAATTAAGATTTGTTATGTTTTTAAATTTGTTCTTGAATGTTAGTACAGGTAAATAAAGTATAGGATATGTAGGTACTCCAGATATTCAAGATGATTCATTTGTAAGCCGCTAGCGTGATACCCGCTATTAGACAGCTGAGTTTTTCAAAGAGTCATTTTTGTCTTCACAACATATAGCCTTGTATGGTCTGTGATATGGTTTGTACTAACTTTTACATAAACTGTGTTTATCTACGTAGTAACTACCTCTATGGGAAGGATTGTAGAAACTAATACGTAACCTGTGGTGGTGCGCGTGAGTGGAAGATGCTTTTGTTTAATTGTACAGAGAATGCGATGTGGTAGTGGGAGATTAGGGGCTCTAATTGTATGCTTAAAAGGTAAAGGTTTCGTGTAGCTAATGATATATAAAGTTTAGGTAAAATGTGTTACCAAAAACAAATATTTGCACTTGATGTAATGTGTTTTAAATTACATGCAAACTGTATTTACACCAATTAATTATTTACAAATCTTACTTTTACTTTACATTTGAGCAAATTTAAAGTAACTAACATCTTAAGTACATATTTAAAATTAAGTGTTTATAAATTTTCTGACTATGTGAAAGAGGATTAAATAAAATGTACGAGTATAAAACAGGCAACGGTGCCTAAATATAATGATAAAATATGATGTCAAATTACATATAATTATATTAAATTTACCAAGGTACTTCAATGAACATTTTTCTCACTTTATCATAAAACCAGTCTGTACTAGCGGTAAGTATAGGTACATATTTTATTTCAAAATATAAATGTCTGATTGTTGGCACAGGTTGTTCTTCTTCCCTCCTCTCAATATTTCAAATCTCTAATAAATATTTTAGAGGTACATAGTAGGGCCGAGTTTTTGTAACTGTTTTTATGTATCATTACTTTAAACTTCATTACATTAACATGCATTGAAACAACTCTTACGAAATAATAATTAGACAAAAGAATAACCTAACTAAAATAAACTTATTAAGAAGTGAATACTAAAATTTTGTAAGGAAGAAAAGAACCTACCTAATCTGCTAAAAATATTAAAAATCTGGTATAAAATCGCTATCCGTGTAGCCCCAAGGACGCTGGCTGTATTCCAGCATTATATTACTTGGTATTGTCACACTTATGTAAGGAATGAGCTAATTTAGTGTCTTTTCATATTAATTACACATTAAGTTAATAGTGCTAAGTAACACACATACGCATCACGCGAGGAAGTAAGCCGTTTTTCTTGCCACCTGTACAGATATTCGTACCTATAGGAAAACGTATCCTCATTTGGTTAATTCAACCTCTACAGAGTAGGTTGTACCACAATGAACATATACAAAAGGAGAAGTTGAAACGGCGAGCGAACGAGGGAAAAGGAAATCACGACTGACTCAAATTAACGAGACCAACCTAACTTTTTAATGAGCTTTTTTCGCTAATATTCTCATTTGCGCTTTGCGGCCACTGTCGAGCGTTTTAATTGTTTGTTTTATAAGTTTTTGAAATTATAGGAAGTTCTTGAGATGTATCTTTGTTGAGACAAGGTTTTATTGGCGTAATAAGAACATGTACAAAACTAACATTTAAGGAAATAAAATATAGTTTTTAGGGAGTTCATATAATACACGTGAATTACAAATATGTATACAATAATTGATTCAGTATGATACATCAATTTTGTTATATCTCTCCTGTGCTTCATAGACAATTGTAAGTTATAGAAAGATAAAGAACTTATATAAACCTCAGTGGTGATAATTTAATGAGCATTTAAGTACTATAACATAGTAACTCTATGCTTTCATATAACGTAAAAAAACACTATTTAACGTTAAAAAAATACGTGACATAAGCTAGCCAACATTGTCTAACTCTTTGTCATTGATAACAAGCTACTAAAACAAAATGAAAATCACAAACACACAAACAGTAATCCGCGACAAACCACAGACATCTCGCGGTTGTAACCCTAAAGTGCGGGGTGGAACCCTCGGCGTGCGGAGTGGTCTGCCAGACCCGGACTAACAACCGCGACTTTTGGCTTTACGCAACCCACAATCATGTGGCAAGTAGGATTAGTAGGGGAGGAATTGGATCATATGATGTGTGATGATTATTCAGAATATTGCCAAAAATATTGTAAAGTATTAGGTAACTGGTACAAAAATACCAATCAATGATCGTTACGAACACATTAGTAATACTAAGTTTTTAAATTGTTTAATGACAAATTGTAAATTATGTCATCTACTTCAAAATTCATTAATCACACAATAACAAAGAATATGTATGAGGTACCTATAGCAAAAATCTGAATTATGCATGTCCGTTAACAAAAATAATAATGTAAGAAATATACCAAAAATTTAATATTTACTGGCAGACACAAAAATAATTATATGTCTGCATGCTTAGCATGAATATTTGTCGTTGAACTTTGAACAGCCATTTGATTTCCACCCTAGCAAATTTTCAAATGTCAAAAAAGTAATCGAATATATCCGCAACCTCGCTACATGCACTTTTTATCTGACATTCCCTAGGGGTGTGCATAATCGTATCTCACTCGCGTCACCACGACACGGCGGGTTGACACCCCTAGCCCCTGACCACTAATCAATGATCAAAAAGTTGCATTTAACACGTCACTGTGATTTTCTGAATCCTGTTATTACAAATTCGGAAATATAGGATTAAAATATTCTATAAAAGAGGGTAACATATACGCAAAACAAAAACTGCGAAACCTTTTATCTACCCCCTATTCGTGACGCGTGTCAAAACGACCGACAGTTAAAAAGAAAATTGTTAGTCTTCATACACTGTTGATTATACGACGAAACGTGGTTAAAAAGCGGTACACAAATATTTATCGTAACGACAAAGAGTACACCGACCGAGAGAAGAGTAGTATTTGCACGGAGTATAAATTGAGGACGTCACACACGTGGTTAACTTTTTTTTAGTTGTGTCGCAAAGGAGTGATTAAGTTATTAATCCAGCGTAATAGCGTAGGTGACAGATGTCGCTCTCGGCACCGCCGCCGATCGCGAGCGCACGTGTATCATTATAATTTTGTTCCGATCAACTCCGCCCACGCTTTCCACTGTTATTTTGATACCGCATTGTGATGTTAATAAAATATTGGATTTTAAACTGTTTATCTCTAGAGAAAAGTTGAAATATTTGACATAACGACTTAATTTAAAAACAGTTTGTGAAACTTATCTGATTTTAAATGGTCTGACATAGTTTTTGCTTTCGTTTGTTTTAATTTATCGTAAATTGCGATTATCTAAGAAAAAGATAACAATGATATTAAATTAACATTGCTATTGTTAATCTGCCAACTAAAAGTTTCCACGTCGAGCGTTATGCAAAATGCGATAAGTTCTCAACAAGCGTTCTGTCTCGAAGTCAGGGCAAAACGAATTAAAACATAATCTTGTTACCCATGACGTCACCTCGCCGCCACCGGTGCGAATAATTAGCAATTCCCTTACAAAGTAAAACCGTCGAAGATAACTGAATCTGTTTAACAAGTTGCGAGATAACCCCTGTGTTGAATGCACGCGGTAAAGCCAATGGAGATAAGCTATTAAGGCTTAGCGTTTGACTGAAAAATGTAAGATAGATTGTGTTTGAGATAAGATTGTGATTATAATGGTAAGTATTGGTAAGCTTATGGAAATTTATAACGTATCAAAATGTTAACACTATTAAATCGATATAACTGTAGCAGCTACGCAATCGTAGTTACGTCATAACATTGATCTATCATGTCAAAGCTATGCTTAGTTTCACTGATCTGTCATGTGGAGTGCCAACATGATACCCGCTGCTCCCTTCCTGCCCACTAATGAGCAAACATGATCAGAGGCAGAACACTACACCCGCGCTACAGCCTTGTTTATTTTAGCGTTTAATTGTCGCAACAGAGACGGGTTAGGTCCGTTGACGTGTGTCATACAATGAAATAGCTATTCTGATAGTGAAATCCGCCAAAACCGATTCTTACTTTTTTATTTTGAACTTAATTAGAAAGATAGATTTCCTTTTACACGAAGATTCGTGTATTCTACATTATCATCAGTCTGTTATTGTTAGGTAGATGTTGTTGTAATGTTGAGCAGACTTTTATTTGTGTATGCCACTCGTCATAGATACGGAATTGAAAACAAATGTGAAATTATGCAAAAAATCATAACATGCGTAGGGAGACGAATGATTAAAAATCCGTCTCTCATTGATATTTGAATGTGACGACAGATTGTTAATAGTGACCGGGCGGCGACCTAACGAGCTGTGACCACATGAATATGCAGCGCCGGGGTCCGAGACACCCCGCTACAAGGAATTCATTAATTTTATACACACCTCACTTTTGGAAAACATTTTATGGATTAATAGGAGCTACTCTGTGGTAAGCGAAACGTAATTATCTTGTTACGTTTATTTTAAATGCAGTATAATAAAGTTATATCGACGATATACCTATAGCCTTTTGACATAAACTGAAAGACCATCTAAATGAAAGATGTTAAACGATAGGATTGTTCCGATGTTTATATTGTGTTTATTACATTAGTACTGCAATAAGTACCAGCATGAATGTACTTATCTTATATTTACTATAATTAATAATAAAAATTATGTTCAGCCATATCCTATAAAACAAAACTTACAGAGCTACCGTCCGAAATAATTACCGGTCGTCATATTCCGACAGTTGGACAAACAGTCCCCCGAGGGACCCGCGTCTTTTTATCGGTGAGGGACCGCAAATTTCTATTTGCATATCTGCGAGCTCATAAATCTCTGTTTCACTTATTAGCCCCTTTTCCCTGTGGGGTCGGGGAGACCCAACGCGTTGGTGCAGGGTTACGGTCTTGATTTGGCAAGTATTATAAAATTAAGATGTCGAAATTTAAAAACGCAAACGTCATAGCGCTTAATTCTAAATTCACAGTATTTTATGCAATTAATAGATTAAACGTAACAAATGATACGAAAATATATTTACAGAGTATTCGATTAGAGGTGTACATATTGCAATTTTCTCGAAATCCGGGTTGGTCCCATTTTAAAAGTTTTTCAAAATAAAGAGTACAATGACACTCTTTCGGCTTAGTACATCATTTACCGATAATTTTGTACGATGTGACAGCAAAAATACCTATTATAATTAAAAAAGTATAAAATATAATAATATTAAGTCGTCGTAAATTGCTATAGATGCATCCGTACACGTAATTTACAACAATGAGATAATGAAATGCCGTTCTTGCATAAAAATCGTCTTTCAGATACCGTTTGTAAGCGCCATTATAAATCAAGGTAATGAAAATTATAAACTAACCTTTAAACTGTGCAATAAAAACACAAGACAGCCAAACCGGTTTAACACAGTCTATCTAATTACTGATGCATAGAATTATTGTTTTAAATCATTAATAAAAAAATTACACAAAACTAATCAAAAAGCGACAAAAGTTTATAACCTTAAGGAATTACGAGTTAATGCTTTAATCATATTTGATTAAGTATTTATGGATTTTAAAGGAAAAGCCTATTACATACTACGAAACGATATTTTATAGTAAAATGTCATTTTTAACTAAAAGGCATTATATTTAACATAATACTATAATCTTTTGTCGTTTTACTAAATAAATATTAAGATAAAGATTAATTGGTACTTACGTGGGTTAGTATTATTTTTGAACGACGGAGTTTAGTCCGAAGGTCCCAGTCTCCAATGTGCAGTTAGTGACATAGTGATAGTGCATAGCTTAGTGACCTGGTTAATTTTTCGTGGAATTGCTCGAAACAGAAAAAAGTGGTTAGTACATGGTTACAGTGATGAAAGTACCCACACCAAGAGTAACCAACCACCGAAATGACATGCGTGTAAAAAAACCATGCGAAATAAAAACCATGCAATAATTATCATGCCAAATACCTGAAGCAAGCATAACACGAAATGGTTTAAGTTCTTCAAATGCAGACAAGTTAATTTTAGTGTAAAAATCGTAAACATTATGTTTTCTAAGAAATTGCTTGTAAGAAATTGACGAACGTGGTCATCGATTTTTAAATATGAAATAGATGTTGAATTTTATAGGTTGCTACGATAATATTAGGTAATTTTAAGAAAAAATAGATATTTCAACAGTAACGTGTAAGTTTCGTGACTCTATTTTATTAACCGAGACATTGCCGTAACAATTCGGTAGGTACAAAATTTGATATGGGCATAAACTTTTTTGCTTTTTTAATGATTTTGTAACAACCCGGTTAAATAGTTTCCCATAAAACAATTTAGTTGGATGTGTTTGTTTTCTTTTTGTGTGTATATGACTAATTTACAAAAATAAAATAAAGAAAATATCTAGTTAAGATCTATCTTTACTAAGTAAATTCTGAATTGTTGGCACAGTACGGAGCTAGAGTACGGTATTAGACTAAATCTAGAGTATCACAAGTTAAACGAATCAGCTTGTAACGCTTTACTTTGTTTATTACTAAATGAAAACAATTTCAAATGAATTTGTTAAAACCATAAAGCAATCGAAACTTACTCAAAAATAATTCGATTATAACAATTTATGAAAACAACCATTCACATTCCTAAAGCTTTCTCAATCTCATAAGAGTTGCGTCATCACTTATTTAGACAAACACGCTACACATAACTTGCAAATTGGTGAGCATAGTTATGTTAATTAATTATACCGTATCGTTATATTATCGGTATATTTAATACCAGTTCGGAATCGTATCGTATATCATTTGGTGACGCCCATATCGCCGCCTTCGTTGTGTCCGTGGCTTATCTTCTTATCTTTGGCCATAATCTTTGGTTGCCATTGGGATCTAAGCATTTGACTCGAATAAGACGTAGGTTTAATTGCCGACCGAAACCAAAACCGAATGTTCGGCCGTGGCTTCAGTTTCGACCGAACCCGAAATTCAAGTATAAAATTACTTAAAATACTGAAATTTGGTGCATTTTATCCATTATTCTGCTCGTAATAATAAGTCTAAATTGGTTTATTTGGTGTACATACATGAGTTTGTATATTAGTGTGTACTGAGATGACAATAATGCGTGAAGATATTTTTAAACAGTTTTATATCTGCGATTGCTAAAAGGTTACCTTTTGCATAATTACGATGTTGATGCTATGATTTTGATATCCAAAACTCAATAGTCTTTTCTTTTCAAGATATCAGAAGTCAATACCTATCACAAATTTTTTGTACAAATGTCATAAATATATTTAGCCTAACACGACGATTATATACGATCATTTTGCTAAGAGTTATTTGAAATGTAGCTGCGTAGCCCTAAAAAAACTTTGACAAAGCTCAAGTTACTTCAGTTTGCTGACACCCAAATAGTAAATTGAATTCCCGTTTTTTGCCCTCCCTCGCTGACCATTCGACTAATAATATTCTTTAAGCAATTGGCACCAGAAGTTCATACGACCAAAGTGTATGTGGTTAAAGTACTTCCCATTTTCATAAGGCCCCAACTACACTTTTGATTTCTTACTTTCAAAGCTCTGAAAATACTGGACATCTTTTGTACAACCAGAATTATATAGCTACGATATGTTCAAAAATATGCTTTATTGACAAAGAAATAAGGTGTGTATAGAGTGTATTGTAATGTGGTGATGTGTATCAATTTCAGAAATGGCTCGGCGACAACGGGGAGCAAACGTGACGAGAATGACTATAGCTGAACCTTTTTATTGTTATTGATTGACCGCATATGACTGCTTGAATACTATGGGTGAAATACATTTCATTATGCCTTATCAAGTTAGAACTGTTGTAGCTATATGTTTCTGAGACAGTAACAAACATTATATATTATAGTACGTTAATTGCATTGGCCTTGGAAAATTTCTTTGATTTATAATATTTATAACAACAGTTTATAAGAAGCTTTATTCACAGTAGACAGTGATTTAATTAATTCTGTTGAAATTTGAATAAGGCAAATAGTACACTCAATTAACCTAATTATCATAAAATATCACACATAAAAACTAATCTACAATGAAATGACGACGAGCATTGGAAAGCTTTATCAAAAGCGCCCAATTTTAAGCAATAAAACTAAATTAAACATTCAAATCTCGGTTACACAAGTCAAAAGGCAAATCACCGATAATTTATTGGATTAATTGAGCAATAAAAATCTGATGCTGTATTACAGGAAAAAGCCTAAAAAAAGAGGGTAGGGCGAAACACTTCATTTCACGCGGTTTATTCGAAGAGGGCGCGGGTGGACCAATAAATCTTAGACAGGAAATATTTTTTTGTTCGACAAAAATAGTTTCCTCTGTTTTGGGGTATAGTTGTGGGGGCTGGCGACATTATGGGTATTTTCACTTAACGTGACAATTTTATATTGACCTACGAAGCGCTCTTGCCTTCTCACCACTAACACATTTTACTTTACTCTGAAAATCTGCAAAGGTCGTAGTAAAATTGTCGGTTCTTAGATATTAATGTTGCGGTATTACTGTTTTTAGTTTAATGTTGTTTGAAAGATTGCCAGTGGGGATGGTCATTTGTCATTCGCGTCGCCAGTTCCGATTTTCATTACGTATTTTTTACTGCAAATTTTAAACTGCTTAAAGGAAATGTACTTGCATAAATCGTAGTCATGAGTTGTTACGCTTGGTTGATAGCAAAAAGAATACATAATTATGTGATTTTTGTAATTATAAACTTATTTTAACATATATACCACAACTCATTTACATAATTTTTGTTACGCTCAACTTTTATGATACGTGCATGGTAGTCTAAAATATGTCGTAACAAGCGATAAGGCCGCCATAAAAAATCTAGCATATTTTGTATTGTTTTTTAATAGTGTTATAAGCTGGTTTTTAATAACGAGATATTGTATCTTATCTTAATTTTCATGCCTGACGATTTGGATATTTGACTTCACAAATTCTATGTTTATGCGATGACAATCTTTTTCTTATCTATCACAGAATATTTTTTTATCTTATATGCATCTTATTTCGATATTTATTTTTAATATATTGTTTATTTTTACTTTAGCGAATATTTAAGTTAGGTTTTGTTTTCTTAAAATATCCTCATAAATGTTTATCAAAGACCTTCCTCGGGGCTGTACAAGATGGCCCCTAAATCTCCCATTTACCATAAAGGATGTAGACAAATAGCCAGCCCATAGCACTACTTTTTTATTCATTCCAAGGGAGGTTACTCTATAAATCAGAGAATACACGTCAATGCCATTGGTGTATATGTAATATATGAAATATATGAAACGATGTGTAAAAAATGAACTTTGGTTTTTTATGGTTAACATTTTGGTAAATTGTTTGTATAGCATCTCAAGCGTACGAAATTTGTCTTCACTACTAACATAAGTACTGATTACTTTTAATAATTCTATCAAACTATAACAAAATAATAATAATATACTTTCTTTTGGACAATAATGATTTTCTGTATCTAGAAATTCTCATTTCGTAACTTAATAATTTAATTCAAAACTGTATAATAGCAACGGGACCATACAATCAATAATAATATGATATATGTAAATACTATTTAATAAGTCACACTAGCAATCATCATATCGTTTAATTATTGCTCAATTCATTACCCTATTGAATACTGAATTATACAAACGAGCAGCTCAAACAATTAGAATAATTTAGAGAAACGATGGTTAAGTACTGATATGAGAAGAAATCATATTGTCAAATAAATTAGACAAATTCATGACATTAGCATAAGACCACCCATACTCGTAGACTCTATATTATATACACAAAACTGTATACATAAAAGCTAAGCCTAATGCATCATATCCATGCAAATGTAGAGATAAGAATATCAAAAGAAAGAAGCTTCACAAGAATTAAGTATATTATGATAATAATTTTGGTAAGATCATATAATCGTTAATTTACATACTCATACTCGTTGAGACTATTACAGTCGCACAACTATAACAAAAGTTGTAAACAAAACCAAAAAACAATGTGATGAGAAAGAACAGTTTATAAAATATAAGGAAAATAGAGTGTAGGTAATAAACAAAATTAACTGTTACTAAAATAAATTCTTAATAGAAAACGCAATTATCACAAGAGATAAAAAATAAAATAAATACAATTAAATTGTGTTGATGGAAAAGGCTCTATTAAATAAAAAGAGGAAGTTGCTAAAATCTTCGTTTTATTATTGCACAACGCAAGTACAGTAAATCATTTTTTGGTAGTTAATAAGTCACTATAGACACAAAGACTAGTTATTATAATTATTAATCAAGTCAATAAATATAGTAATTCCATATATATTCAATAGTTACGATATAAATTATTTTATTAAAATCCAAATTTTAATTTATTAAAAACAAAAAAGGGAAATTCTTTCAAACAAAACGGCAACCCAATCAAGATGACAGATAGTTTAGTTTATTTCTCAACTAGTACTTGCTTAAATGGAATTGAAAGTTAGTTAAGCCGGTAAAGATCAAATTAAAAGTAAAAGTTTTAAGGTAAAAGCAGGTTCGCGGACCGGAGTCGGTTTCGCTTACAGAAAGATATATGTATCTATTCATAACTTTATAATAGTTATTAAGTATTTTAAAGTTACCTCTACACTCAGATTTAATCACCAGTTTAGGCAATGCAGACTTACTGCTGTTGTTATTCTTTTAAAATACAAAATCTATCACGATTATCATAATTTCTTTTTGTTTTTGCCTTTTTAAATATATATCCCGCATTATTATATCACACATTTTTGTGCGAGTGATTAGAATTCCTACTATTTTATATGTGTAGGCATTAATTTCTATGCAACAATTTAAATTCTTATAGTATGCAAATTTACTTTTAAGAGCTAAATAATTCATGGCACGATTTTAGACAATTTTTTGTCACTTCGTGATCGTTGATGTCTTTTCTATGAAAGTTTTGAATAATTAATTATTTCGCAATAGAATACTTAACATTAGTATTTACGATATACATATTTTATTCTGATATCTAGTTTAGATAAATGTAACATAAATTCTGATAAAATTTAATGTAGACAATGAAATGTGATACTTACTTATTAAATTATTACTAATTGAAATGTCACTTTTAGATTTTTATAAGATACATCTGAACGACCAATTTAATAGACCTTTCATTAGTTTATATCATCAAATAAAAGTAAGGGTCATGTTATAACGGTTTTATAATTTACGTGTCTCGTTTGGTGTTCATTTCTTTTTCAACATCTCCATTTGATTGTTAAAGAAAAATGGGTTTATATTTGTATACTGGTGTCTGATTAATTTTTGTATCGGAATCGAATTAATTAAAGGTGATTTTATGTAAATATGTAGTGTAATGATGTATTAAAAAGCTATAAGAGTTGACGTGGTCATCAATTTGGGTGTAAGGTAATTTGAGACTTTAATTTCTTGTCGTTTGGGTATTAGGCGCCTGTCGCCAGCTTGTTTTTCTTGAATAAACGATGTCGTCAGTGTGTCGTCAAGATGAAATTATCAATTTATATTCGATTTCAACATATTATTGTTAATTTTACATGTGAGTTAAATTGTTTTATTTTTATTTTAGCGATTCACGTGAATTGCTAAAATTCATATTTACTTGCTTAGACTTAAGCACAGTGTGAGATGCAAAAATTACGAACAAAAATAATAATTTAATACTATACTACTTAAACGTTTACTAAACCAGGTTTTTTCTTAAATCCAGTGTTATGATTGTAATGTGGTCAAACATCTTAATTCTGATGTCTTTTTTCTGTTTAATTTTATATGTTCAGTACGCTATATTTATTCATATAGGTATTTGGTGTTAGTAAAGTAATTCTATATAGTATTGTGATATAATATATACATAATGAAATATTATAGTTTTACGTAAGTCTTAGAATAATTATTTTTTCCTTTATTAAGCCGCTATTGGCGAGTTTATTTTCCCTTAATTTATTTATTTTAATATATAACGCAAACCACAAACGTGTTGTTATCCGCATTAAACTGACCCCCGAACATAAATAACCGCAGAAACTCGACAAAGTAAACCACTTCTATTCACGTTCGTAAAAAAGCGAGGGTGCATAAGAAATTAGGCTTTTACTTAAGTGCATTTTCACACTATTCGTTCTTGTGACATATGAAGAGAGATTGAGAAAAACTGCGCGCATAAAGAATATTGGATGGTAGAGTGTTTTGATTGTAAGTATAACTTAGGATTGGTCTGATACTCTAATATCTTGAGTCTGTAAATGGTATCTGGTGAACTCACGAAAATAACCGAAGAAAATAATTCTCCGGCCTATGTACAGTACCAAACAAAATGTCATGTCAAGTAACTAACCCTAACCCTAGGTTTAAGTAACCCTTAAAACTTTTGGTGCTTGCTACTTTACTCGTTCGTATATGATTTAGATAAGTAGTGCTACCATTTTAGTATTTGATTAATAAATAAATGAAGATTTTATAAATAAAATTGTGCTGAAGTTAATAGTGTATCTAACGTAGCTTTTCTTACATTTTTAACCCTCGTATTTTTGTTCTCTACATAATGTATTACATAAAAATACGCTATTCAGAGTTAAGGATAGAAAATTTACAATAAGTACTCCAACATTAAACATAACAAATTATAATGCATCAAATAATGTAGCAAGTGCCTTTATTACCATAAACAAAATGACTAACTACAACAACACAACATAAATAAAAAAATGTTTGACTTATAAATCCACTTATTTCACCAATTGCAATCGATTTTACAAAAACGAAACCACATCTTATATAAGTAAATAGATACGAAGTACGTAGAAACATGCCTACGTTAGACCTATGCATGTCACGACACTATCGCACAGCTAGGTAACTACCACTGGTTTTTCTCCACAGATTCCCACATAAAATAAACGGAAGAAAGTGGTACAGAATCTGCTTCAAGCTCGTCGTAGAGTGGAAACATTTTGCAGTAATGATCGCAGCTTTAATTGACTCGTTGTGAAATTCATCTGAGCGCGTCCCTACGTTTGAACTTGGCTGGTGCGAGGTGAAAGTGAAAGCGATTTTCTTTAAAGCAATTGAACCAGTTAAATATTTACTAGTAAAACTTCATGATATTTAGACTAAATGAAAAAATGCTGTTGGAATATAAAGAACTTTAAGTATAAAAAAGACTGAGCTTAAGTAAGAATAAGCTTATTATACTATTTGCCTGTAGTATAAAGCTGTTGCTGGATTATTAAACATCAAAATACATACATTGATTTTATCTAGTAGACTTAAGAAAATTTGCTACATTCGTTCGGTAAATTTTTGAACATAGGCAATTTCTTTATCAGATAAACAAAAAAAAACAAAAATATTGCACTAAATTAAAATAATTGTGTTTTATTATTGCATGTACATTTGTCATAGAAATAATAATATAAAAACCTCAATATCTGTGGCAATTTTTTTTTAATTTCTAACGCTTATTATTGCATCGGCTGGCAATTATGCTCTAAACATCTATGTATATCTCCCGTTAAAATCAGATAATTGCTCAGCGTTCGTCCAATTAAAGTTTGTAAATCCAAAGTTTTACAGCCGTGTTTTACGACATTAATAAATAAGGCATATCCCGCTTTAGACTCGTGACCTGAAGCACTTGCTACAAAGAGCTTCTAGACAAGCGTGCGCGCCGCGGCCAGCCGACACAAATTTATAGGTAAAAGTTCGCGACCGAACGAACCGGTCCTCGAGCCACACCCGAAACAAAACCGACCGTAACCCTTCCTAATAAAGTCCTGATTCCAAAACGTCCTTCGGTACTTTATCGGATACTTTCTTAATTGTACTCGTAACCGGTAACCGTGGGAATGTTGACCTTATTACGTTGTGCTAGGCTCTATTTCGGATTGCTAGACTTTCCGGCCTTGCCGCCGGTGGAACGCTCTCACCTAAGTTCACGTGTGAATCTGCATTATGCTGCTAGATGAAGTAGGTGTGTCAGGTGTGTGGAGGATAAGTTTTTAATGGTGATTTCAAATTAATAGCGTAAACCGATATAAGATAGATTGGGCGTGTGGCATCTAATTCCTTAATGTGATGTATGATTATTCATATTAGGTCACGCCTTTGATACTGCGGTTTTTGCGCCTGTAATTAAAATTGTTTTTTTTTGTTTGATATTTTTATTCAGTTTTTAGAATGTTATGATAAAAAAGTTATTATTATTTTGAGCATTCGGACTCAAAATATTTTTTTTTTGGCTTTCTAAATACGATTCGACTATTCAAAAACTGCTATGTACTACGTGTGAACTTATAGGTCAAAATTAAATGTATAATAAAAGATTTAACAGTACATAGTACACTCATGTCCTCAGAGAGAGTCGATGTTTCTTCGTATCTCCTGACAGACGGACAGACGAGCACCGTAATACATATACGGAGGACATTGATTTAATAGGAAACCAGTGTGAATGGATGTTCTGGGAGATTATGCTCGTTTGATATATTCCCTGGTCCGTTATACGCAAAGGGCTAGTTAAGTATTCATTGCCTTTACATTAAAGTAATATAAAGGTACTGTAAACTGATAGTTAAAGGCACGGTATGGTGGCGTGGTTAAATTGCTAGTTATTTTATGACTATGTGTGGCCAAGTTTGATATTGATATTGTATCAAATATATTAAGTTGTTAATAATATTATATATTCTTAACGTAATCAATTAAATAATATAATAAATCTTTAAAACAACGTATTTTCTGTGACAATTGACAGTAAAATTAAACATATCTTGCTGTTTCAAAGGTCAATTATATGAATATGTAGGTTTTATGTGTGACAAAAATTAAATGCATTTTTTGTGACTATTTTTCATGTATGAGTAAGAAATTCTTACAAATCAAATGAATTTTCATTATTTCATAATACTGTCGTAACGTTTCATTTACCTGAGACAGTACCTATATATCTTCATAATGTACTGTAGCAGTTACAATATTTTAAAATCCAACTAATTTTACAAACGCGAAAGTTTGTAACAATGTATGTGTGTATGTTTGTTACTCTTTCACGTTAAAACTACTGAATCGATTTGGATCAAAATTGGTATGGAGATAGCTTAGACTCTGGATTAACACATTAACATGTGCAAACATAATTTTATAAGTAGGTAATTATAGTCAAAACTCACAAACTAATAATGACAGTAATTTATCTATTTATCGATACTACATAATCTTATTTAAATTTTGTAATTAAGTGAATTGTAAAATTTTTGACATAGGTACATTTGAAATTAAATATTGTGTGAAACATTGTAATGTGACTCGCGTTGTATAATATAGGTGGTTATAAGGTCAATAAATAATTTCATTTCATAACACTTTTTATCCCAGAAAATTGAAGTGTTCCCGCGGGATGATCAAATATCTACCGCGGGTAGAGCCGCGAGGCACAGCTAGTAGTAAATATTTCGTTACTATGCTACGGTATTACTAACAGTGGCGTAATGCGTGACAGTGGAGTAAAATAGTGAAGGTTGCTATTTTCTTAATGATTATTATTTGTGAAGTTTTAGAGCTCGCTGCAGAGTGGTGTATTACACTGTCTACGAGTAAACCAATCTAGGAGCTGTGAGAATATTACTTATACAAAGTATGTGCAATATTATAAAAATGTGTATGATTTCATTTCATCTACAAAATAAAATAAACATATCAAAAACTTGTTTTATTATACTCATGTTTAACTACACATAGTAAAAGTCAGAAGTAATCAGTGGAAGCAATTGGCAGCTTGTAGTTCGGAATGGCGTTCTAAGGAGGAGGACTATGTTCAGCAGTGGACGTCTTTTAGCTGATGATGTTGATGACGATGATAAAAAAGTAGCCTATGTTTAATTTAGGGTCTGATCTATCTCCGTAACAAATTTAATCCAAATCGGTTCAGTAGTTTTTGCGTGAAAGAGTAACAAACATATATCTATACATGGTTTTGTACGGTTTTTTTTTTCACACGCACGGCACGATTCATTTTGAGGTGGACCGCGCGTAGAAAAAATGCCCCAAGTACACCCAGGTGAACATTTTAGGAGGTTCACCGTGGCAAAAAGCAAATCCTGCACTAAGCAGTATTTAAAAAAAATTTAAGATAAAAAATAATATTTTAAATAACAATAAGAATAGAATTTAGAATATCAAGAGTAAAAACTGACACGCATCGTTCAGAGTTTTTATTTGTTATAGAATTATTTTGCTCAATTAACTCCGATCGACTTTTTCGACCTTTCTACTATCCTCTACAAACTATACAATATAAACGTGACGAGAATCAAAGTATAGCGCTATGAGTGACGTAACAGCATGATGAGTCAACTAATTACCTCTCTGAGTGTGCGCACGTCTCTTGCACCTAACACCTGTCACGCCGCCCGTGAACAGATCGGCTCTCTACGAATTATTAGATAAGAACATTGTAAAAAGTAACTTTTAAAAGCACAGATATGGTTTTAATAATCGAATAAATCAATTGTTTAGAGTAACTCGTTTTCTGAAACAAACGGTGTTTGTCTAAATATCTATTTATCCGCCAATAATTGTAATATCGTGTGATGTATCGTTTAAAATTTATGTTGGTAAATAGTTATGATCTTGACTGCCGGGTTGAGACTTAACGTCAATGTTTAAAATGGCCAACCTTTTCAACAGAAATAGAAGTATTTATTAAGAACAACGAGTTTTGTAAATACTATATAATTTTGCTCATTAATGAGAGTTATGTAAATAATTGTATCGTTAAGCTTTTGCTTCATTTTTATAACCACCATAGGTATCCATGCATTGTGAGAATTCCAATAATTTTCAAAAACACAAATCTTATCCATAAAACAATTTAAGTACGTATATACCTACCTACAGAAGGTTAATAACATTTCATGTAAGACAAAACCGAATCCACCATAATGTTTTTCTTCCACCATATTTGTCCAGTACAGAACATTCGTGACAAATGCTCGATATCGATATTGATACAGCGCAGCCCTCGATAAACGTGAACCGAGAGATTAGATCGATATCTCGATCCCGCGTAACGTATGGCCGAGATAGGGTTAACTTACAAATTAGATTTACTTAGTAATAAATGGGGATTAGGTTTATATTACCGCTGGGTTTTTTGACAGTAAAGCTGCGTACTCATGTATCAGTTCATAGCAGTAAATACATACGCTGCACGACAGCCAATAGATTAAAATGTTTATTTGGTCTATATTTTTGTGAAATGATAACATATACCATTTGTTTTCTATATGTGTTTATATTTTGATATCGCTTTTGTATGTTGGTTCCCTCCTCAAAAATCGCAATAATATGTAACTTCTATATAATATAATTTAACTTTATATTTAAGTATACACATACATTGTATCGGATTTTAATATTATTGGAGCTGGCCAAATTATATAGAACTTATAACATTTTCATATTCATAACATTATCGAACAACAATTAATCTACCTAAATATACATCTGCATAACATTTTTTTAAACTAAAAATAAAGTTATTAAGAAAATTATTAAGCTGCCATTCATGGAAAAAGAACATGAGTTTGTAATTAAAAAGAAGTTGAATAAATAATAATAAAAGGCATTATTATTAACTATTGCCATACATTTCTAGGCTGTACATTATTGCGATATATGAGCTGGGTACACATATATTGCATCGCTATACGTAGCTTCCAGTAAGTACATGAGTACGGAGCCTTACATTTAGTAAAATCCGAATACTTTTCAAATGAGAAAGTTTAAAGGTGATTCCAAAATGTAATCGTTTTGGTGACACTTCAATTCGAACACGACACCGTGTTGACTTGAAATATGTTCAGTTTATATTCGATTGCTGGTTTTATCGATTCGTATCTGAATCTTGACGATTATTGGCTGTAATCAATGTACAGTAATTTACGCGTAAATCTTGTAAATAGGTAAACGTTGGATCAGTGGTTTATAGTTGTAGTGTTAGAATTATATCTAAGTAGTTATTTACTTACCTGTATTTATTTTGCTAATGTTATTTTTTAAGCTAGGAGTATTGCATAGCTTTTATCGTGGGCTTTGAGCGCGGCGACCGAATCAAGAAATTCTGTAACGAAAATAAATCTAACACTCGTCTGACGTCGTTTTAGTTCGGCAGACTTCGGCACGGTGGTGTTTGTGTGCGTGTGTCTAGACGTATGCGTATGCAATAGCTTTACCGCGGCAGTCCCTGAGTGCCACACGTATTTTTTTCTAAGAACTTAACTGATGATTTTTAATGACACTAAAATTTCAATGACAATCAAAATAAATAAATAATTAAATAGAACTATTCCACACTAAAATACGAAGTACGTTGGTATACGAAAAATTAAAAAATAAAAGATTTTTGGCTGTCAGTTAAGAAACTATGGTAGTTAGAGTCGGTCACGTGCATTTGATATATTTCCTGTATGTCATGTTATTTGTTAATCTACGGTGACTTAATTAATAAGGACTTCGTTAACCTAAAAAAAAACATATTTTTTTAAAAACGTAATTACCTAAAATAAATAATACGACTGAAATTATATCACAGTTGTTGCCAAATATACTTTCAACCATATCACGATACTACCGTCCTTATTTCCCACAAAATAAAGTTCAAAATTGGTCTAGACATTTGTAAATGTTAAGGCGGGGGTGCAAGAAAACTGCTATAAACTGATAAGAGGGTAATTTGAATAATTACAATACATGGCAATAAGTCTTTTGAAGATGAATGCGCGGCAGAGCCTTAAGGAAGCGACGCGTCACGACAAAGCTTGTAATTAATATTTCACTTGATTAGAAGGGAATATTTTGCGTTTCATTTTGATTTAATTTCTAATCAATCACACGATTTAGTATTATTAAATTGATGAAAGTTAATTATTGCTAAAATATTGCTATTGCAATTTTGCAATTGCAAAATATATATTAGAATATAATGCGACATAAAAAAGGTGGCTGTTTTTTTCGACTTCCAAGCTTCACGTGATAGAAATAAAAAAAAAACTGATTAATATTATTTACCTTAATAATATGCCATTCGATCACTAAGTACATATTAAATTTGTAAATATTACCTTCGCAAAGTTAAACTTAAATGACATACTTGTATGAAAAACCAAATATGTACACAATATATTAGCTAAGTAAACGCTACGATCGCGTTGTTACTTCCATAAAGTATTCTAAGCTTTGAACATGATATTCATTTAGCCCTCATCAGTAATCGACTAACAACATAATAAAGGTCATTAACCCCGCTATCTGCTCAAACAGTGACCATTACCACAGACTAGATAATAGTGACATAGGTAAGCATTATAAGGGCCGTTTGCAACAACAAGAAAGCGCACAAATCAAGCAAGATATTCAATCTGTGACCACAATAACATTAGAATATCGTCGCTGATATAACACGAAACTAAGGGGGATTTAGCGACATTACACTAGGGGGACACGGATCTACAGGTGCAAGATGTGTCCCGCAGACTAAACTGAAGTAGAGAGAAATAAACTCTAGATATTGATAAGTCACATTCGAAAACATGACATTTTAAGGTAACAGAAAATATTGTTCTTATTAATCAAATAATTACTCGATATGCTTATGTTCATAATATTTTGTCTTTAAGCAATATTTAATTTTTCTTTCTTAAACAATCTTTTCCTGTCAAGGTTCCAAAATGTTCGTGACGCATAACGTTTTACTGGAGTCTAGAATTGTTACGAGGAATACAATACACCGTAATGATTAATCAGCACACAACTGTTTTAAAATAAAAGTCAAATATTAAGCGCCATAAAAATAATAAATATTTCATTCGATCACATTAAGTAATCTATTTGATAGTTGACCCAAAATCTCTGCATACGTATAGTACAAAAATGAAAATGAGCCACATCCAGCAACTTTTAACCTTCCGTTAACGATCTGCAAAGGGATACGGAAGGGATAGGTGAAGGGCCCAGTGAACAAATTAAGGGATCCTAATGGTTATCGGCCGATCTAACGTTAGCCGCGTGTTTAACTGGCCCTCAGTGTCTTTGGGATGAATTTTAATGGCGCCACAAGATGTTACATGAATTTGTATGACTTGTAAACGTAATTCGAGTACTTGAGAGTATTATGTTAGCTGTTATGGACGGATACGTTATACAAATAATATTATATTATAAGAGTTTATAAAATAATGCGTCAATTACAACACACATAGGAAAGTTAATTTTAGCGATTTGATAACATATTTTTTCTGTTATTCTATGACTGTACTGTAAAGTATTTATTTAACAAACTAAGTTTGACATAATCGATAGAAAATACTAATATATAATTTAATATCAGTTAATGTTCACTTGTTATATAAAAATAACATATTTAAATGCTTTAGTTTTTTAATATTGTTTCAATTGTATGAAAAGATTTATACCATAGTCAATTATGTCAAAATTAAAATAAAAACAATAACACTTACAATCATGTTAGTATACCACATAATATAATCAAAAACCTATATACCTATATAATTGTGTTCCTTCTTATATAGGGTTGTGGTGAAATAATAGTTGAAGTTGTTGTTCTGAAATAATAGAGAAACAACATTCAACTATTATTTCACCACAACCCTATATAAGAAGGAACACAATTATAAAACAACATTCAAAGTAACTACTCCACAAGTAAAAGTACTAATTTTATCAATATCTTTAAAACAAATCTCAATTCACATTCAAACTATATGCGTTGTTCTCCATAATAAAATCTAACCTCCAAACCGTGAGCTTCAACGGTGAGCGCGGCAAATTCAAAACATGTATAGGCGGTACATTTAAATAAACATAGACAGAGTATGTGTATCATACTTTGTCTACACCTATATCTAGCTAATTTTTAAAAAGTAGCTTTTGTTGAAAATTTTCTCAACAACAAAATATATAAATAGACTGACTAAACTGTTTCATCACTTCAAACATCGACCAATAACAATATTAACTTTGGCAAATCAAAACAACGTCGCGCGTCCCGTCAACTCATTCCATACAGTCCATAGTTCCCATGACTTCAGAGAGCCGTGGACAGCTCCTGTACGTATCTTGTCATTGTCTTCCACTAGCTAAAGTTCGGGCTTCAGATAACGACTCCTACAATGGATAGGTCCCAAGTCCTGAACGCGGGGATTTGAAAAGCTGGTTTGGCGAACGGCGCAGCTTTGTTCGTCCGCTTTTCTTGTGCCGATTATTTTGAGATACATTTTGAGGATGGAATACGAATGCAAAATGTTTCGGTTGACTCTGAATAAGTATCCGGAAAGGAAGGAAAGATAGTGCGGTTTAGTTTGTGGTGTTTGTTGACATGAAGAGTACAAAGTTTTGTGAGAATTTGAATGTCATTTGTAACGTTCTGTCTTTAGCGTAATGTTATATAATAAACATATATATTCCAGTCACAGGAAAACCCAAGGTATTAAAATATTTGTCGGGCTCGTTAAATTTCTGATTGCATAATAACTTAATTGTGATAAACTCTTTTTTTAATGTACAGAAGACATAGACTAAGAAATATAATAATATTTCAGATCTAGAGCTATTTATATAAACGATCTCTTCCAGGCAACCTTTGAAGACGATTTCTATCGATCTAAAATAATCTTGAGATACGTTTTGTAATAATTTATAATTTTTATCGAATATTCTATATTTCTATTGAATTATACACTACATGTAATCAGAACACAGTAAAAGCGCTGCATTATTTTCCCTTAGCTTCTAAAATACAGTAATCTGCTGATACTCGGGATTGGCGCCCGCATAATACTATAATAATTACTATCACACCCAGTATTTGAACAGTTTACTATAAAAGCTAAAGTGTCGACCTTTTGTAATGTCGAGACTACACTTTAAACTTTGTATAGGGTTAGGTTAGGTTTACACAGACCTTCAACATTAACAACCTTAGCTTTATAAAATTTTATGTTTTAGTAAAGATATATTTGAAAGGGTTTAAATAAGAATAAAAAACTTTACATATGCAATATTTTATCAATAATCTAACTAGGTTTTAAGTTAATAAAAATTGAAAGTTTATAGAGAGGGTTATAAAATTACATGCTTGGAAAAATTTACTAGCGCGCGTTGATGTCTTTTCCATAGATTTATTAAAAAAATAGTAAACAATTAGTTGACATTTGTAATATTTTGTAAATGGTATAAAAGCATGCTATTAAAAGACAGTTTAAAGCTCGACATTTATGCATAACGTTTGAGTGCAAGAGGCCATTGTCGTGGACACGAACGACTCATTTCATCCATGATGAAATTTACCAAATATAAACTAAACTATAGGACCTTTCCAATGATGAAGTACGCGTGAAAACCCGTATTATTAAACAAAATTAACTTTGAATTCAATGAAAAATAATCAACATAATAAAAATATTAAATGTAAAAAAAGTAATTATTATAAAACGTTTAAATTTATTAAATTGAACTGCTCCTAATTTTATACTGAACAGTAAATCGGTATAAACTTACTTCGCTGGATACTTGCAACTCTAAGCATTGTTTACAGAGGTCGAGGCATTGGTAATTGATTTATGTTACTAGAACAACGCCTTAACCATCTATTAACCCGTATTTAAACGTTATTAGCTACTATAAACAGTAATAAAAGGTACCTTAATGTGTTTTAAAGAGACGGATATATCCCTTTCAGACCTGGATATTTTATTTTTTGTATCACTGTGATATTTTATTTGATAGGTAAATTATTTGCAATGATACATAAGAAAAAATAAAAACGTATGTCCTCATTTCATTACACGATGTGTACCTCAAACATAACATAATCTATGGATACTTTTTTACAACATTCACTTAATCTTTAGCAATCATATTTTCTTCTAATTTTCGCTACGAATCAAATCAAATCTCAAGTACAGATATGCATTTGTAACATTATTTTGTAAATATAATAATATTTTCAACATTAATGTGCAATATATTTTTTTATGGTAAATATATATTTTTACATGACATAATTTAGAAGTTTTGATATTGAAGACATTTTAAGTAAGTGTGCTGTATTTTAATCTGTTCTTTTATGTATTTTGCTACTTCAAGCTGTGATTAACATTAAACATCTACCACCTACTAAATAATCAAAAGACTTTATTGCCCAATAAAAGTAACTATAAAACTATTCACTAAACATAACCCTAAATAACTGCGGTGGCCAGTATCCGCGCGTTAACCCTAAACTCGGCACGTAATTGAATTAATGGCGGTGGCCCTCCGAGAGTACAAACATCGGCTAAAAAGTTATCTCGATATCAGAGTATTTGCATATCTGACGCCCTCGACGATGGAGCTGAGAAAAAAGGCTGTATGTAGAAATATTGTATTTTTTCTAATTATTTTTAGTTGTTAGGTCAATAATTAGTTCATGTCATAAAACATAAGTCATGTTAAGTTACAGCTAAGTGACCGGAACTGTAATGTTCTCTTCTAAGAGACAGAAACAGTTTTTTTTATAACCAACAGAAACAATTCTTGTGAATGCAAATAAAAAAACAGAACTAAATTTTACTCTTTTTTATTTTTGATAGTAAACCAAAACCTCTTTCGTCAGTTTTAAAATGTTTTACAGTCAAACAAATATTTTTAATCTGTGCCATCATTTCCGAGTTACAAAATTTTTCCCCTTTTATTTTTGTAAGTAAACTTTACTTCAATTAATAAAAATACAGTAAAACTAATTATTTTAATCTATGCCATCATTTTACAGTTACTACATATTCCTCTGGCACCCAAAAAACGCGGAGGGTTAAAGATTGGAGCGGGGACGATAAACAACATCTGTGACCACAAAGCGGCACCATTGTCTGATCGCCGCGACCCCTACAGCGACAACGTTCTACTCAGACTACAGTTGTACCAATCGATATCAGCTGGCACTTTCATGATTGACTTTTGCAAAAATTAAGCGTTGGGTGCTCATTTGCTTAATTTATTTATTACACGATATAAAGAACGAGATATCGCAGTTCGTCAGATTTTTTTTTGATGTTCCCCGGTTTTCATAGAAGTAATTTGGATTTTTTTGAAAAAAAAGTGACAAAAATATTTTTTTTTTAAATTATTTTGACAAAATGTCGATGGCCATATAAATCTGACCAAAAAAATCTTATTGACGCGCAGCGAAATAGACGGAATAGCAGATTTTAACAGAATGGCTAATATCTGTTGGTCTTGATGTAAAGTTTGCTCATTAGACCATATTATGTGATAGTAAATCGTGCGACTGTTCTAACTTGCTTAATTACAATAAAACATAAGAAACCATTACGTACATTTAGACCCAATTTCACCGATAGAAATGAACGTGATCAATCTTTCTAAAACTCATTTTAAGAGTGTAATTAATATCAAAACTTCGAAACTTTTAGATTTTACCTACTAGGTATTCAAACTCTTACTAGGATTACATAGAGCTTGAATACCTGGAACAACCAATTTATAAAGATTAAATTCTTTGAACGATTTTTAAATTGATTTGACATTTGCAGCACTGTTTACACATAACCTGCAGAAATCTTTAAATAAAGTAGGTTTAGAGCGAGCTTTGATCACTCAAGATTCATCCGCTAAAGAAAAGAACAGCTCGACATTATTGATGACAAATAATTCGTCACAAGATCTTGCTATTCTTCTCTCCTCTCTCGTTTAGAGGGCCAGTCAACTTTGATGTTTATGAGAATTATATTATTATATTTGCGTGAAAACAACTAGCCCTTATTATCGGTGACCTGTTCACAATGGTCAATAAAATACTCAATATAAATAAACTGTACGCTTGATGTACTGCAACGAATCGGTTCGAATTTTATTTAAATTCGTATTGTACTTATAAAATTGCAATTGATTTTAAAACACGAAGCTCTACAATCGGGGTTAAAGTTAGAACAACTCTACTTCTACAATTCATTTTTTTTATGAAACAATGGCAATCTTAGTTCTTTATATACTTAAGTACTATTTATCTCACGGACTCAAAACTTACTAAAAATAAAAGACTCACTCTAGTTAAGATTAGCCTTTGATTTCTTTAAACACTGACAAAATTGGTGAATGATATTCCTAGAATAAGTACAGGGCCAAATACGACCACTACACCATATAATATAATATCTCAAATCCCAACGAAGAAATAGCATTTGTGTTTTACAAATCATAACTGAGCATCGTAATCGAAAGCCTGCGTCAAAAGGAAGTTTTACATTTAAAAACTTTACCCTAAATTGATGAATGGAAATATTAATCAGTGCGGTAAGTGCAGGATATTCAATATAATTTGTAGGAGAAGTGATAAAATGTGTGAATAATAGCCACTAGTAGCCACTGACAGAATGCCCTTGCTAAGCTTTACTAGTTATTTTGAAAACTTCATGGCCATAAGCTGAATGACGTCAAGTATTATTCAAATTAATGTGACTAAGTAGCATGAAGAGGAAAAAAACTAGTAACTAGTAACATACTTAATCAATTGTAATAAAGGTACAACCCAAGATCTAAAAAAAAGAACTGAAGGTTAATTATCGATAACTAGCTATCTTGTCAATCTTTTAAAACTATTATGTTAGCGTTTAAAAATATTATACTACTATTTATAAGTAAGTATATAGTCTGAAATTACTCGTATGTACCAAATTTATTTAAAAGTTGTGCTACTGACTCATTCTGGAGTACATACCATTCAGAAGTCATCCGTTCCGTTTGTCAGAGTACATATCAGATCGAGCAGTGACGCAAAAAGGTTAGGGTTTTAGGGTTACAATACGCACGTCTTATCTCTTACAGTAAACTTGGTAGGACGAAACGTGAACACGATAATTAGATTTCCATTTCAAAAGTTACTCATAATTAAAAATATATTTATTGTGTTAAAAACTTAGAAAACAGTATTTAAAACTCTAAATAACTTAATCTACTTACAATTTAAAAAAAAATTAAGTTAAAGTTAGTTTAAAGTTAAGTTAAGTTAGTTTTCAATTAGTTTTTACTAATAAGTTAAATTTACACTTGACCTTAATTTTTAAATGCTTTCTATTATAATTTAATATTTTTTTTGTCGTTTTACAAGATATAGAAGAAAAATTAATATAGTTATTTTGTTTCCGTATAATTATATTTCTGCTGTCATACATCTTTTGAGTTTAGAGATCTATAAATAAGCAATCTGTACCAAACTGTGAATGTTTCTGACATATTGACTATTTTTCAGGAAAATACGACAGTCATACTTCACCTATTTATTTTGACCACGAATAGCCGACAACTTTAGAAACTATCACAAACATTGCTCTTCTTTGATACACAATACGCAGTTTTTGTGTTTTAATCGTCAATGGATAGATCAAGAAGGAAAATTCACGCTTTTTCAGTTCAAAAGAAATTTGCAAGTAAGTAAGCTACAATGGCGTGTGATTGCCCTCTTCGGATGTCCATTATGTGAGGTAAATTCAGTTTGTATTTAACAATGAACTGAATTAGGCTTGTAAAGTCGCCATTGGAATTTAAATACGCTTGTCATCGAATGCGTGTTCTTTGATAAAGATACTCAATTTTGTAAGAATCGGTAGAATTATTTCGTTGAGTTTTGAAATATTATTTTTCGTTGGTTGATTTGTGATGTTTATTTCAAGAACATATTATTTTAATTATTATTTATTAGATACTCAATGTTTTGAGTTTTTATTCGAATTCTCGTCTATAATGTGGCAAAAAAACGTCAGTTGAAATTAACATTATGCAGGTTGTAGTATAAAAAACTACTTTTACACTAACTTAATTCACGCAATGGCATTAATATATTAAGTATTATACAAAAACATTTTTCAACATCCCTATGTATCACAGTTATAAAAAATAAAGTCTTTACAGCGAATTAAACTCCAAAATAATTTACTATCTGCTGTGTATTATTGATATACATACGGAATTTACTTCCAATCCCTAGATTAAGTCCGTATTTTAGAGGTATTTTTATTAAAGCTTAATGTAAAAAGTCCCCATTTCTTCCACCTTGCACCAAAACCTACTTCGCCTTGGAACGCAAAGCGCGCTTCCCGACCGTCCGGCACTTTTTCAAAAATCGTGACTCGACCTGCGCTCTCAGCATCACGATCTATGTACCGTTACATCACAACTCAGTACTTCCTACTTACTCCTACGATCGTTTATTACTGTAAGAGCAGGAAGGATATAGTTTGTAAGCCTCATCGTTGCTGAAGGATAGAGCTTAAGCAGGTATTCTCTGTTTTTGACGTGTAAACGTATTACAATATTGTTTTGATCGGTTATTTTGTATGTGTGAATAAAACCATATGTATCATTATGCCTAAACAATATGAAACCTTTTAAAACAACAATTCGAAAATTAATTGTAGGCAAAATATTAGATTTGTAGGTTTTATTTTACAAAACTAATAAAATATTTTACTTAGAAATTCTTTTTCGACCTGCAGGATACTTGCAACTGAAAATGTACTAATGGTACTCAAAACCAATATAGCCTTCTATGATATACACGCAAACGCACGTCAAGCGTGACTAAGCTTAATTCGTAAACGTAAGGAACGTCTTAGAAACACGTGGTCGTACTCAGGTGGGGGGATATTATCTACGTTAATCATGTAATTTTTTTGAGTAATGCATTAAAATAATTTTAAAAAAGTGTGAATCTCGGGGATTACCACGGTAAAGCTATTGCTTACGCATGCGTCTAGGCGTACGCACACAAACACCGTGCCGAAGTCTGCCGAACTGAAACAACGTTAGACTATGCACGGCTGTGGGGGTTGTTAGGTTTATTTTCGTTACGAAATTTCTTGATTCGGTCGCCGCGCTTAAAACCCGCGATATAAGCTATGCAAAAGCTTAAAACCATTTATACGTATCCTAAAACATTTTGGAAATACTACTTTATAGCCAACAAATATTACGTCGATTTTACTCAAAAAACAAATATCAAATGTATATAAAGGTTATCAACTTACTGTATATATATATATATACAGTAAGTTGATAACCTGTCGGAAATATATATATATATTTTTAAATATGAAGTATAATTTATACTTTAATTGTTTATAATATTGCCTTCTAACGCACTGAGACTTATTTTTTAATTCTTTGATGCTTATCCCACGGGGGCTAGAGTGTAAAGAGAAATATCAAATTTAATTCCGTGACATAGGTACCAAACAACGATCTCCCTTAGCCCAGACCCTGACTAGCAAACCTTGCATTGAAAAATATTTTATATAACTACAATACCTACGGATTTATAAACTGAATAAGTAAAATAAGCTGAAATTTTATTTCGTATTCATCAGTACAGTACGACTTTCAGATAAGTAGCCTTAGCTAAATTGTTTACGGTAAGTCACTAAAATATTTATGCTACTGATTACCAATGAGAAAACTACCATTACTTGCCCCAAGTGTTCGTACCTTAATACCGCTCATATCGCATACAGCTAAGATTCAATATAAGCTCATCGTATCTGCTTTATAGGCTCTTATATCTTATATTGTATTATGCAATCGATTGGAGAATGCAGCTATGGGAACCTAGCGAAGCCTTCATGAATAAACACGTTGTTTTGTGCAATTTTGGCAAATCATTTTGAACTAAGATAATAATCGAAGATAAGTTCGTCAAATTTACTCGCAATATCTTAGATAAGTCGTAATAGATAATTTAGCAATCAAATGAAATTGATGTGTAGGTACATGTTTTTAGTAGTAAGAAACAAGTTATTTTAATAATAGATTATTAAAATAACTCTTAGCATTTTAGTAAAAAATTAGTTTCGTAAATTATATTTAGCAAAAATAAATCAGTGAAAAAAGTTATTACTAAAAATAACCAGCACCAACGAAATTATTATTAAACATGCCTTAGTTATACCCAAACCCAACACAAAGAGAGAGAAAAAGAGATGTACATCGATCAAAAGTACACAAAATAGAAGTACACATACCTATTTAAATATCTCATGATATCAGCAGTAATTATTTTATAAGTTTGTGTAAAATATAGTAAAGTTCAAACACTTCAAATCTATAATATTTCAAGGCAAGACATCCTTCCCTCCTACATCCCATACTAACCACATTACGTCATCAATCCACGATAATCCCTCACTAACTCCAACTATTACCGTACCAACTCCGACGTAGAAAGTTGCCTAGCTCGGATAAAACTACATTTATTGCCAATGCATATTCAACATACCCCCAGGCACAATCATGCGACCATTCTAAACAGATCTCTCTATTCTCCGACGAAGTTAACTGCAGGATAAAACCCGACAGGTCTAGGGGAAGTGGTGGTTTGTGACGTGTCGCTAACTTGTTTTATTTTCTGTTTAGTAGCTCTGACTGTGTTGTGGTAGTCTACTGAGAGTGGACAATGGGCTAGAGTTATGGAGATGCTATGACGTCAGTACGTGGACAGATATCTGATGTTCGTGTCCTGTTAACGCTAGAGAAGACTAGAGTTAGTGTAATAATGAAATCGATAAGAACACGGTTTAGATATCTCTGTGTGCTAGCGTTAGAGACGAAAGTGTTCTTTTTGTAGCACTTTGGACATTTGGATTTGTAGCTTCGAAATAAGCTGGTAGCTTTTAACCTCACAATTGTTTCAACGAATGCTTGAGCAAAATTTATGCATATCAATACGATCCGTACGTACAAAAACCTTTGGCTAATTTATACCGAACTATAAAATATAAATTTCAAAAGATTTAAACCGAGTTAGAGTGAACTTAATGTGCCCATTGCAGGCTCCCTTATAAACGATAAAGAACAACCCTTCCAACTTTATTTAAGACGCTGTAAAATTATACGAAGTATTAAAATTAGTCGTTGCTTTTAATATGTAGTAAAAGTTGAAGCTACAAGCACTGGTGTTGCCAACTTTCTTGTTAATGTGCTTAGATAGGGATCTGTTAGTTAGTTATAGGACATAAAGTTCGTTCTAGTCTTATAACGGCACGGTATATAGGTACGTTTGTTTCTTAGCTATAATCAATATAATATTTATAGTTAAATATTTTTTATGTATTAATAATATTAAATAATAAATTATTAAATTGTCTGGATATTAAATAATCTTAATGTAACTAAAACTAATAATATAGCTCTGAAGGAAATAAATAAATCAAATGAAACGAAATGAATTAGTAATAAAATACGCGCGTATATTCATTAGTAATGTACAAATAAATAGAAATAACATAAAACGCGATTCCGACCGCGCCTACTAAACCTATTTACATACAAAATGTACATAATCGTAATAAATTATATCACAAACGATTCACAAATCTAGCGTTATGTATATACATACATAAGTATCATTATGTGTATAAGAGAATCTCAATCCTTTAGATTTCCTAATTTAGATTATCTCTCAGACAATAAGTCGCAACTCTCCGACTCTGTCATACCGCCGAAGAGCGAGAGTTATTATCCCCATACACAAACGGACATCCTAAACATACTTCTAACGAACGGTTAAATACGCGGAGACCCGATATACCTTTCCCAGTGACAAACGCATTCGCCAACACCACAAATGCGCGCCCTTTTCCCCAATTGAGGCGTCAACCTCCCTGGTCAGTCTTCAGGAGCTTATTATCCCAGAATTTAAAAGGCGATGATGTGCTAGCTTCCCCCATTCGCGGACTACTAGTATAGTTGGGGGGAAGTCTTGGCGGTGTGGATAAGAAGCTCCCATAAGACAGAGAGGAGTTGACCCCAAGCGACGTGTCCAACGTTGAATAGTACCCTGACGAAGCGGCGGAAGGCGGTGGGGGCGCCGGTGGCGGCTGCTGAGCTCTCGTAGCCTCAGCGTACGCATCCAAATGCGTCCGCACCAAACTGATTAACTCCCCGTAATTGCTCAATGTGTTGTAAGCTCCGGCAACCCTATAAAGCAACAACCGCGCCTCCCCGAAAAGACTATCCAAAATTTTACCTGTCGTGAAGAGGACGATCGCCTTCAGGCAGGAGTACTCCGCGGAGTCGACATGGAGGGCTTTCAGCTTCTCCACTTGCTCCTGGAAGATTCTGATGTGGTCCATGAAGGCGACCACTCGGTCTGCCGCCATGGGGGATGCATGCAGCCCGGCGGCGGCCAATAAAGGGGCTACATGAAGCGGCATAGAGCACTGGGACGCGTTGAGGACGAACAGCTCCGACCAGACGAGCCTTAACAAGGCCACCTGGTCCGTCACTTGTAGGTCGGGGAAGAAGGGGATATTTCGCGCCCATTCCACCGCGGAGAAGAGCAACCTTGCGGCGAGCTCACAGATGTTATCGATGCCCATAACGTTTGTCGGTTGCACACACTGGCCATATCTTGACGTTGGGTAGGGTTCCGCTCGAAGGAGCAGAGAGATGTATGATGAAAGGTACGGATGGCTGTTGAGGCCGCTGGTGGGGTCTCCGTTTGTTAACGCAAACTGGCCTGGGAGGCCGAGTCCCGAGGGTTGCGTCGGAGGTACCCGCCCTCGCTGCACAGCTGAAACAATAGAAAATGTCTCAATTAATACAAATAAGTAATTTACAAAAAAAAAAAAAATGCCTAGCTTATTTATCAACTTATAAAATTATCTTTGTTGGCAAGAATAAAATGACAAAGCGAAACCTGCTTATCGAAGAAACATCATAAGAAGCTAACAAAAACATGGCAGATTATTGTCTTTCAACACCAGATCTGATTATTACCGGAATAGTCCCCAGCCTAAGAACACGAAATTTCATAATCAGGCGAAAACCTTAAGATTTTATTTTAATCTGTATCTCAAAAACAAAATCCTCCCGGTTTGTAGCCCTAAAATTGCGGCAGCTACTAAAATAATTTAACGTGATGGCGGAATATCTGGTTTTAATGAAGTAATACAATCTGCGTGCCATGGCTATCATCGATAGTTTACTGCTAAACTTCCTTTCAACGTATGTTTACGATTAATTACTCTACAGAATAATGGTTTGCAAATTGTTTTAGATAGTTTCATTGGGAATCTATATCACGGATAGAGACGTTGCGGAAAATTCGTCTATTATACGAATTATTGGAGTTGCTCTCTCATATAACAGAACATGTTTTCTTAACACTTGAGCTGATACGTCAACAATTAAAACATAAACATCGTCTTAATATTTAGATTACTAATACCTACATTCATTCATGTGTGGATATATGACTTGGTGAAAAACATTATTCCATGCAGTTCAGGAAATTCTTGTATATCTGTTATAACGGGGATTTATAATAGCAATAGTAAAATTAATATCTAGCAAAATCAAAAGGGGAGTGCACAACATAATTCGGGTCATATAACTCCCATAAAATATCTTGCAGCCTATTCGTTATAATTAGCATACAGCAACTTCATTGCTCTACAATACCGACTTTGCTTTACGGCGTACTTTACGGCCTCTTAACAACGCCGTTTGGTGTGTACTCAGCTTTATGTTTCACTCTTGAAAGCAGTGATGTACAAATTCATAGTAAATTAGGAACAGAAAGCTAAACGGCACCTGCATGAAAATTAACAACTTATTAGAGTAGAAACATGTCAAGTTTTCGGCTAAAGAATTGTTCATTGAACATTTTTAAAGCGTGTCACTGATACTATTTGTTTATCTAAATGAACAAGATTATATATTTTATTATTTGAAGTATATTATATCTCGAACTTGATTGGTTGTCAGTGTTCGTAAATCATGATAATTTTTGTCGATAAAATCAATAAAGTCTCTAGATGTGATCCACGACATAATATCAAATTTGTTATATTATTTTCTGTTCGTAAGTCATAAATTAAACTAACGATTCTTGCCAAACCAAAGCTTTACTTGCTGGATTATTGTATTTTATTGGTCTAGTTCTTTTTTTATGTTATGAAGTTTTTATTTTTGTATCCATATCCATATGACCTCTTTTAATTAAACAAAACCAATAAAACCGTTTAAAAAAGCGTACTGACAACAACATAACAACCGTAACAATGACCTATAATTCGTTAGAACATTAAAAAACATATTTGTTTAGCTTGATTGATCGAATAGCAATCGAGTCAGAAAAAAGAACGCTCAATGTTTCACATAACAACGAGGCATTTCAAAGATCGTGACGGCACAAATCATCGGAACAACGCGAGTCGAATCGACGTGAAACCGCGGAATCGCAGCTAATCGAGAGATTGCTCGGAATTCGGATATACCCCACCAGCACTACAAGACACGGAACAAAAATGCGTAGCGCGCAAAGAATTCCGATTTAATTTTTTTTACAACTTGCCACGTTTTTTGGCGACAAGAACGAATGCTTGCGCACGCGCTCCTCTTTTTTAACCCTCTTTTTCAACCTTTTGTCGGAGCGAAGACAAGAAAATAAACGCGTAAACAGGTTGTATTATTATTTTTTATCTCGACGACAAGTTGACTGGAATGTCTCGCACTCATTTCGTTACACGATCCCACAGTTTATTTTCGCCTTCGATACTCGTACTTAACAACAAACGAAAAACATAACGATCGATGTACAATACCGACATTTACCAATAAAATACGAAGATATCAATCATCGGAACAACACGCACGAATTACGGGTTACATCAACAATTCAATTAAAGTGTTACATCGCCGGAATAATTCCGTTTGAATTAGAGTAATTGCGCGCGTGATTAGCCGGTTTCAGAAGGTAATGTAGGCCGAGAGTTCTCCCACGCCGTCGACACCTCGCCTAATAGCGCGTCATTACACTATCTGCCGATACATCTCGCTCGCTGCGTTCCGTACTCGAGCCAGCCGCCGCCCGCCTCTTAGTGCTCTACCATTGCGATCATACAAAATGGAACAAGAAGTGTTATACCCTAGAGAAAGCTGTAACCACAAGCGAGCGTAAAACATACAAGAATTCGGCGCCGAAATTACACAGGTTATTTTTTTTATGCGCGCACTAACAAGTTAGATATAATCGGTTTATCTTACATCCCAGAGCATTGTAATTCAAGCACCATTCATAGCCCTTTATCATCGCATTACTATTATTGATAAATACATAAATATTATTGATAAATACATAAATATTATTGATAAATACATAAATGTGTCTTGAAATATATATTTTGCAATTACCGAGTCTAAAACTGACTTTAGTTAGTCCATTGCATGCAACTATTTTCAATAATTATGTTTATACTATCCCTATTATTGTATAAATTCTGTAATCGCCTCGATCTAAGCGGTCCATGACTCGTTCAATCGATTACAGATGATCGCTCGCTCGATTCAGAACAAAACGATTGTTTGACCGAACGCTTATTACAATATAAATTCCACAAAACCAATTCGATCTTAACACTTTCTTAATACGTTCGAATATCGGTATTGACATATATTATGAATAGAATTAATGGAAATTAATGTAAAGTAGCGTAGATATGAGTGGGCTTCCCGTAAGGTTTAATATTACTAGATCCATTAGCGATCATTTGCATATACGGCTACGTCTCATTTTGGATTTCTCTCGTATATCTATAGTTTAAATTAAATCGTTGGACAAGCGACGCATACCTCATCGGATTAAGTGAAAATTATCAATGTTTATATTAGATATAAATTAAACTGCTACCTGATAACGGATCGCAGATGTATCGGCAAATAAATAATATTTTGAAAACGTTGACAATTAATAAAATATGTTGTTTATGAGTTTTTTTATGTATGACGTAAATTAATAAAAGGTAAATCTGAGGTGATTTATTTCTCGCTTGGTATGTCAGTAACTGAATTAAAAAAAAAGTACTCCGTACAACTTGACCGATCACATAACAAATTTTTTAATTTGATTATATTTATTTTTAATTTTGAAAATTTAATTTAATTTTGCAAAATTTTATTCTACTATGTGTTCAATTTAAATGCTGTTTGTTGTGTGTTAAATTTATCACAATTAAGTATTATCACACTTTTCTGTTCCACGTTTTTTTTTTAATATAAATATATAAAGAAATTAAATTTAATAAACATAAATAAGATTTTCATTTTATTACTGTGGATGAAATTATCTCAGAAATATTTTTACGAAAATAAAAGTTTTGCTTAGATTCTAGAACAAGGTATAACTATTCCATATTCTGAGTATCGTTATAAATTTAAATAGTACTGACGAGTAGCCACAAACTGATTTAATTGCGTAGCCACAAACTGATTTAACTAAACTCTACAAAAAATAAATAATCTAATCTCAAAAACATTCACAGAAACAAGGATTTGAAAATGTTACAAAACCCATAATAATGGAAGTTATAAGATTTATGTTGACGAATACGTATTCTGAAATCCAGACACGTATAGCCCACTTACGTGAATGGTCGATTTAATGATACGTTTATAATATCACATTTTTTTTATTCTAGGACCAAAATAAGCTAAAAGAGGTATTGAGCTCTCGTATTAAAATAAAATAAAACGTTTTATGATAGACCAAATAGAACAGCATTCCTTTTTTTTGTTACAAAATACTCATAGAAAACTCTTAGAAGAGCTTTAGAAAGAGAGCATAATGCTTTGATATGTCAGTATGTATGTTTGTCTCTCATAATTGGTAGGTATTGGGATTGTATTCTATACAAATATTCTTAACGAAAATTGATAAAAAAGATATAAATTTGTAATTTAAAGAATAATGAAACTTAGTATATTGACTATAAGGTACAGGATAAACATTATTTTTTAATTTTGTGGTCGGTAATTTCTGAATGGAAGAGTGTTTCCTAGTGAAGAAGGACTAAGCAAGACATATGTCACCTCCCGGGCGCAACGGAAGACAACGCTGGTTATTTCACCCAGCAAGCATTGAGTTGGGGCCGGTTTGTGATAGAATGCGGCTAGCAAACTGGGCACGCTGCCCTCTGGTTGTGGATTGGAGCATTTGGATTATTTGCAGATCTTAAATGGTCTATACGTAATCTTTTTGCAGTTTTTTTTGCTGTTGTAGTTTGTCATTTTGTTTTTGGCAATAGAGGGAAAAAAATAGTTTTAAAGTTGTTTTTATTTCTTGTAAGTTAGTTTTGTTTGTTTTGTGGTATACTGTTTTCTGTTACAATAAAATATATATATTTTATTATATTCTAATTAAGTGCAAACCTCATCAAGCACATTTATTACTTAAATTGCTATATTCGAGTTTGAGTACTTAAAGAAATCGTTTGAATATTTTATATTAAAATATCAATCATTCGTCTCACGTACGCAGAAAATCAAATTAGACAGCCTGAGATCTGCAGGAATAGACGAAAATATGCCTTATTTTATTAATATAAGGTCCAAGATATCGTGACATGAAAATATCAATTGCAAAGTAAACATTTGTTCTTGACACAGATTGTTGAGGAAACTATAAACATTTGTATCGCTTCTAAGATTAGTTAGTAGATCTTGTTGACAGTGTTCTACAAAAGTGATATTAATTTATAATAATTTTTTTAGTGTAATACACGGTAAAAACGGGACATACTAATACTAAGAATTAGCTGTCCGTTTGCCCGTCTGTCCGTCCGTCCATATATAACCAGCCTTATACCTCATGAACCAAGATAACTAGACAGTTGCAATTTTTACAGACAATGTATTTCTGTTGCGGCTATACAATAAATACAAAAAATATAATAAAATAAATATTTGAGGGGAGCTCCCATATAACAAACGTGATATTTGCTAATTTTTTTGCTTGTTATTAATATCGGCAACAGGTATAATTAATTCAAAATAATAAACATAGTATATCCAAAATAACAGAATAATAATAGTTTTATTTTTCCTTTGCTTTTGTGTTTCATTTAAATTGTTACATATTGTTAGGAAAAAAAATAGCAAAACATATTTTTTTCCATACAATAAACTTGTCTTTTTTATTTGATATTAATAAAGACAACAGGCCGAAATTTGAACTCATCGTATAGATAATGGTACAGAACCCTTTAGTTCGACTATCACTTGGTCGAGTTGATTGCCGGATTGGTTTGGTTTTGACAGAGTTGTAACGAATAATGATTTTAATACATTAAATTGTGATTCTGTAATTTCTCACATCGCCTACACCATCCTTAAATATTGCCTTTTTGTTCCTAAATTTACCTACGTATTAAGAACTTTTGGAAAGTTTAGATGCCTCCTTTAAAACCTCCTTAGAAAAAAATCTCAATTTTAACCTCGCTACAAATTCTTAGAACCAAGCAACATTACCTATTCGTTCGGGTGGTATAGGTTATTTATATTAGTAAATTTTCTAGAATAGCTCTTCCTGCTTTTCTGTCATCGGTGCACAGTGTTTCAAAACTTTGCTCTTTAATTCTACGTACAAATTCAATTGAAATTCATTGTGCTTCCGAGGCAGTAGACGCTTAGAAGACTCTCTGTTCTAATGAAAATTTCCCGAAGGAACCAAATCGTCAGAAACTTTGGAATTTTCCATTAGTTCAGAATACCCGCGAAGCTTTAGTTCAAAATTCAATCAGTGATATTGACCGTGCAAGGCTTCTTGCTGTCTCAGAACGAGTCGGGGCAATTTTTACATACACTTACTTCTTCTAACTTAGGAACACTTTTCGACAATGGCAGCTTCCGTATTGTTGTCGGCCTCCGTTTGGGTGCTGCCATTGTCGAAAGTCACCGATGTCCGTGTGGCAGTGAAGTCGATAGGAGAGGAGTCCATGGACTTTTCTGCCAACGCAGTGCAGGTGGGTTTTCTCGCCATGACTCCATCAATGACATCATCAAGCGTGCGCTTGCCACCATCTAACTCATAGATGCCACTGGTGACAAGAGAGCTGGTTCATTCCTTGCTTAAAGGATTTTTGTGGCAATTCAACGCGGGAATGCAGCCAGAGTTCTTGGGACTCTGCCACATGGACATGGCCATGGACATTTTTTTACAGACTTTTAATAATTTTTACTGTCTAGGTTCTTTTTAGGTTATTTTGTATATAGTTTAGTTAGAGTGTTTTAGATTAGTGTTAGAGATTCCTGTTTAATTTTTAGTTTTGTCAATGAATTTATAAAAGCATTTAATGGTGACCTTTTAATATCATATCCACAAATATTGCGAGTGACCAAGCGGTCACTTTTATTTATAATCGGGGATCGATCCATATAAGGAAAATAATAATTTAATCCTAGGGTCGTTATATTCATATACTATACATTATTTTGCTCTAATTAACTCAATATCTGTTAAAAATATAGTTAGTTAACAACATAAGTAGTTAGTAACAAAAAAAAAATATCCTTCCTAATATTATAAACGTGAAACTTTGTATGTTTGTTATCTACTTCTTTAGTCTCAAACAGATTTAGATGAAATTTGGCACGAATATTGCTTATACCCTGGATTAACAGAAAGGTTTAGATACTTTCGATCCTAAAAATTTGAAGTGTTTCTATGGGATGATTAGAAATATCTAATCATCCCATCGCGATTCTGCCTACGCTGAGTACAGCGTGGGCAAAATCCCGAGGCGCAGTTAGTTTAACATTAAAGCAAAATTTAAGGATGTGACTAAAGTTCCATGAATATTCAAATCAATATAATAATAATCGACGTAGCTGAATATTATTATTACGTTATTCTGAATATTACAACAGTACCGAGTAAATAGGTAAATATTACGAGTATAGATTTTCTGCCAGACCTACTTATTTGCTTAATACTGGGTTATCGGGCTAGGGGGTAATAAACCAAAGTGATGGTCATTGTACTCAATATTACGAACAACTTTCATTATGGGACCAACCATGAATTCGTGAAATAAACAGATGTTCCATACAAAAAGTGTATCAAGTGTATCTGTCTAGTTTGAACAGCTGATTTCTTTTCACATACAGTGATTATTACATATATCATTATTACTCCTTTCAGCGTAGCATTCATTATAACCCCTAGCCAATAACTGAATTCGTGTTCTTTATAGGTATTTTTGTATACTCTACCAATTTGACGCTAAACCATGTTTTATGTTGGCATAAAAATTAGTTTAGGAACGAAATCGTTTTTAAATCTTTTTTTAATTAGTCTCCAATATTAATATAGGTGCTTTGCGAAAAGTTAATCTAAATGTTTTTTGATTAAGATAATAAATTAATTTGTAATCAATAAGAAGGTCGTTAAAAATTTTAACGGTTTTTTAAGATAATTTAAAACTTCTCGAGACTTTTTAGCAATATTTAACATTAAAAGTTGGCTTAATTTTCTTCTCTATATTATACTATTACTTCATACTTGTTGCACTGGTATTGATAAGACCTTTTATGTTTTTTATTTATATTATACATTAAAAGGTTTTCTATTTGTCTCTGTTTTACTCGATTTTTCATCCCTAAATATTTTCTCAATAGCTTATTAAGGCAATAAAGGCGATGGTCTACTTACTTTAGCTACTTGCTCCGCTACCAAAAGTGCAATAGATTTGACCAAAGTTAGATCACTGTATTGGGTTTTCTATATCTATTCAAACATAGTTAACAGCTATTAAGTAAACAATTTTTAACGGCTTCCAAAAAGAGGAGGTATGTACTTACGTTGGTAAAATCATTATCATAAGAAAAATAGGAATGATGTGTACATATAGGAATGTCAATTTAACAACAATTCCTAGAATTAAATGACATGTCGTATTACAATATTACCAATTACATACGCTAATACTAGCTAGAACTATGTTAATTGTATAAGACGAAGCAATAAAAACATTATTCACAGAATAGATGCAAAATAAAATTGTCAACTGACGGGGACCTTTATACAAGTTTTTATATTTTTATAAATAAGGGAAGTTGGCTTTATATATATTTTAATCCAAATTACCGCGTCAGTTAATTAAAATTAATTTAAAGGGCTCCAATTAAAAATCTTAGTTATAAACCTTCCAAGTGGTTTTTAACATCTTTAATGTTTCTAACATCTTGTTACAGATGCATGAATGTAAAATGTCTTCATCAGTAAGACACCCAAAAAGACAAAGACCACGCTGACGATGGGGCAATTAAACCTCATGTAACATATCAAGAACACCTTATCCTTTCCATCAAACCCAAATATTCCCATCAAGATAATGCATGTTACATTAACATTTCACATCTAATGACTGACAAAACGACCGACCCACAAAAACATATAAATAACAAGCTATAAATTGAAGCATTAATGAAGACTGCACTGCAGTCCTCGGCTATCGAGCCATTAGTGGATACGTATCATACGCCACATACATCATTGTACAACATTTTAAATAGTTTGTAACTTCATTTACCGTTCGCCTATTTATTTAAGTTGTTAGCCACTATCTCGTTACGTCTCGATACGAGTTGATAATCCGTTATTTATGTTCGACATTTTTCAACGCGATCCCAGCACGCGACACCGTGTCGTACGACAAACAGCGGCGACAAATTGTCGGCCGTCCGCCTTTTGTTGTCGTAACGGTTGTGTTTTGATATCATTAGAAAATTCTCGAGTTCCACGACAGTGAGAAATATTGTTTCTAATATACCGATTAGAGATTCCTATGTTACTAATGTAGAAAGTTTTCTAACACGAGACCGGGCAGAGACGAATGAGGAGACCGATTAAGCACCTGATTATGGACGCCTTTTAGGTGACAAATGCACTTTTGTGGTAGAAAACATATTGTTAAAAGCAAAATGAAATGCTAATCCCACACAATAAGTAAGAGCCATCAATGAGATATAATGTAAACAAACCTCCCACCAAGATGCTTATTTAAACAAGAAGTAATAAACCGGATATGAAAGATATAAGAACAGTAACATACCGAACAATTAAAATTATCTGTGAGATAAGGTTTCTTAAGAAATATGGTAAAAAGCGTATAAATAAAGCTGCTGGACGGCACGTGCCAAGAATTAAGTGCATTCCAGCTCCACTCTACAACCATATTAACTGCAACTTGGGTTTTTGTAATTATCGAGTTATTAAATGACGCGTAAGATTTATGTTGAGGTCAGTAACAGGTAAGTATGTTCCGTTACTCCCTCCTGATACAAAATAATTTGAATGGTATACCTATAACTTCTCAAATATAATAAATAACTATTATTCGTGGTTATTCAAGATTCATTTGAAGGGAATCCGGTAGGTACTCATAGATATAAAGTTGATGCAATGTATCAAATGTGCGTATGAACTTTAGCACGGCCACATTCTCGGCCTGCATTAACGTTACAATAGACTCAAATGATATTCAAATAATACACAGAGAATCTGAATGAAAATCGTGCACGAGAAACAATAACGTCGGGAGGAACGAAACGAAACCACCAAGCACAGAGTCACTGACCACAACAACGTACGAGAAACGAAGGCTTGCGATAATCATAATACGCTTGCAGATATGTGATTAGCTGTGGGGTCACGGAACGGTCGGCGTTAGACAGAGAGCTGGTCTGTCGTCCCATTCTGTGCTGAGGATGCTCGCGCCAAGGCACCGGCACCGACTCGCTGAGACGGGCAAACGACCGCAGGGCGCCTAAGCCGCTATACTAAACTGTGACCTCACGAAATTCTCCGAGCACGATACCGGCGATGATTCACGTGTAATGATGGACGTACAGACAAACTGACACACGGAGATGCGGACGCTAGATGAATGCCGAGCGACAGGTCTCGAGAAAAAGTTGTTTCATTTCTGAATACCGTCGTGATTATTATGGACTCTTATCATTAATTTTATTGAACCATCACCGACATTAGCATTTTAAATTAGTTTTTGTTTTTAGAAGTGGCGACGTGGTCAACATTTGTGTTGATAATTTCCGATTTTGATGGGAGTATCATCTGACCATTAGGCTGTCAACGAAACGTAAATATACATTCGTGAATGTATAAGACATACATATCTAACTAGATTGTGATCTTACACGTCTATCAAACGGAATGTGAGTTCCTATTCACTTCTGCGTGCTCGATTCGGTTTCACATCATTAAAATCATGATCTTAAAATATAAAGTGAAACTATAAGGCTGGATGCCAACAAATATAATATTATATGGTACGGTACAGAGGGCACGACCGGATGGAACAGGTTTCCTGAGACTACTAACGTAGTAACCAATATACATACAAACCGTGCATTACTCTCTCAAGTATTCGAGATTATACGGCGTTAGAGCGGCGCGGGCGACTGTGAGAAAATTTCACCTGTACGTACTGTCGATTTATCATTGCATATAATTTCGAATCGGATTATCCGAAAGCTAAACCGAGATAATAATGAAGATCGAAGTCGGGAAGTGGATGCAAATAGACCGTATGAATTAAACGTAATGGGTATCGAAAGCGGTGATACTGGAGCTGGTATATATCTGTTGGTATCAAACGTTGGTGAGGGAATTAGCGTCTGTGGCCGAGCGCGGCGCTCTAATAAATCACGCGTATAGTTCGTTAGGCACACGCCGACCGCTCCGCAGGGGGCCTTCGATTCCAGCCTGCCAAGTGGAACGCATTGACGCAACCCCCTGTAGCTGAATATTTTGACGTGCTATATACTGTCGTGTCGCACTCGCCTCTGATGAATGTTAAATTCTTTTCAACCTCTCTACAGTTGGCAGCTTGATCTGTAGTTATTTACATTTTACGTCTTCTTGCACATTTTTTATTACATTGATGCTACGAAAAAATAATATTGATGTCAAAATAATACCTTGACAAACACCTACCTACAAAGAGTTTGTCGAATACGTAAAACAGGTTTCCCATCAGCATCTTTAGATGCGTGACATTTATCACATCTAAAAGGAATTTCGCGCTACATTGCAATCGATATTGTATTGTATTGTCCGAAAATTAAGGCGTCCGTCAAAATGTAAAAAGTTAATTATCGAAATACTTTAACAGACGGACAGCGAGTCCCGGACGGTGATACATCATCCCAGTGAGAGAATATAAATCACCAAGTGATTGATAGTGGTGTATATCTCACGCTCGTTCGCTAGCTCCTTTTTTAATCCGACACAAATGATTTTACACTTTGATTCCTTTTTGTGAGGCCATTTCGCTTTGGGGTTTACGAGACGATCGAATTGGATTCCGTTCATCCGATGATGATGAAATGTCCAAAACTTCGATTTTTCTTTTTGTAAACGTCTTTATAGTCTCTCGATAATTCGATTGCGTAGTGTCGACAACAGGATTTATAAAATGTGTCATCTCTAAACGAAGGTGACTTAAGTTAATGAACGACTGTCAATAATGTTTATGGAACACCGGAGTTAAGAATTTTAAATAGCCCTGCATTTAATTTCGATCCGGTAGAATACATTATTAATGCATTCGTGTCTTTTAACAAACGTTGAATTGTATTTTATACGAAGTGGAATGACAATTGGTTGGACCAATGTGTGGATTGTCACTTCGTATATAATGGCCAGTTATGGAGGCCAGTGATACTTAAATGCTGTAAAGCTTATTAGGAACTATATAGTGTCAAACTGTACCTTAGAAACTAATAAAACAATTCAAAAAAGTGAATAATCTCAATAAGCACCGAATCGGTGTTAATGAGAAGAGTTTCTTTGAAGGAGTCCAATGTGTCTTGGTTTCGGCAGACTTAAGTAAATAGTTTCTAACCATCTGATGTGCTTCACTATTAAAAAAAGCTTGTGCCTTGGTTAACGCAATTTCAGTTATTGTATTTTAAGAATTGAATTCTGCAGGTTAAGGCTTTTCAAAATTAAGTAATTATTTAAAAAGTCAAATTAACATATTTATGTAATTCACCTTACATCACAATGTGAACTTTACATTCTACGAGCACAAAGTATGTACAATATTTACAGTGTAAAGCTATCGGGTTTCTAACAAGTATGAAATGGTGACCCGTCGGCCACCGTATTTGTGCAGTACCTGCCTCGGCCGCCGCTCGCAGCCTTTCCGACCAGATTAGAACTATTTTCTATTATAGTTGAGTCGATTCACATGCAAATCGTTTGACAAAACGTGCGGAAATATAATTAGCTTACGACGCCCGGCACCCTATTGGAAGGTCGATAGGGTTACGCACCTTTAGACGTGCAGAAACGGAACCGGTCTATTTGTTGTCTTCGTTTTTAATTAATGTTTTGGCCAGGGCGTTACTTCTGACCGATGTCCGGCCGAGGGTCACTACTCAGGGGGTTTTCGCGTTCCGTGGGAACGCTGCCACGAGAAAACCGTCGATCGTATCTTTATGTCGGACGCGGCTAGTAAGACTCGGTTTTCCCGGAATGTGAACCATTATACGCGGCCCTGGAGCCTCGTACGAAACATGTCACAGTTATTATGCTCACTAGAAACGATAATATCTCTGTGACGCAGCAGACAAAGTCGGTAAGCACTGCGTCGAGTTATTCTCGTCTCTTTAACTGCTCGTAGTGATGGTTGACACGATTAAGTCATTATATTAATCTCTGTATGTACCCGAAAAGGGCTATCGAGTGGTTGCATCGGCTCATTATCGTCACCGAGTCCGCGATCGAAGAACTAGTCGGTCATCAAACGAACGGTTACGGTTCTCACGGGTTGCCTTTCGCCGAACTAGGACTGGTCTAATCCAAACAGACCCATCCTTACGGTCAGTTGGTCAACAATGACCGCACCTGGGTGCGAGCGCAAATTGACACCCTCCTCAAGGATTCGCGCCGATTCTTTTGACATCTCCTTTGTCGTGTAGAGGCGTGTATGGGGCATTTTGCTATTTTGAAATAATAACCGATACAAACATTGCAGTAATTTGCGAACCCTATGGGAACGTCTCAAAGAGTATGACGTTTTTGACAGTTTTTGTGGGATCACAATAAAAGCGCACTGTGAATGGTTTCCGTTGTACAAAATGACGGATTTTAAGCTCGGATTAGAGAAAATAATGAATGGACAGTTATAGACCATGACAAATCGAGGTGGTTAACTTTGGGATCTTGTTAGCAGTTTTGCACGTTCGACTGTATATTATTTATTTAGTTTGATCTTTTACTCTTTTCATACAGAAATTTTAAAAGAACCATAGCTTACACAGAAACACAAATTGCAAACACGCAGTGCCAATCATAGAGCAAATTTAAATTACAATTAAACCGAATTTTTGCTCCAAAAAATAATTAGCCGCACAACATTTTTAATTTCGCCATGAATTCCATTAAATTCACCGCGAACTCCCGAGGGGTATCGGTGCGATACCAGAAATCTTTCTAAATGACCGCTCCTGCACAAAAACTTATTAAGATATTCCAAACAAAGCGGGAATGATTGATGCGCCCTAAACAAAAGGTGGGACCATTGAAGCCCTTTGTTCAGCTTCAAAACGGCTGAGATCGACTTTGCTATGGACGGAATAACCTAAAGATTTTTGCTGATACATAAGTTGATTATACGTAAGTGGTGTTTATGACGATCAGCTATGTTATTATTAGATATTAGCTCACTCATTCAAGTTTAAATCGATATATTGTAGTATTTTTGAAAATAACAAAACTTAGGAATACAACTGCATTGGTTTTGTATTTTTATACCGGTGATTGCGTAATTGTTTTCATGTTAAAGAAAATAAATTTGACTCTAAATCGAATAATTACAGCAACCTCAAGATAGATTCAAGACACGCATCTACCGCTTTTTGAATTTAACGATTACACCCTGTTGTGTATAATCGGTAAACTCGGTCCTCACCAAAGAACGTTCGTCACGTTTTCGTTACTGCACTTTACATTAATACACTTATTAAATAAACCGGTCACACTAATGTGCTTAATTAATCAATGGGTGTGTAGCTTTGTTTTGCGGCCGCAATCATTGGGATTGTTTGCGTACTCTGGCTAGCTGGGCTGATGGTCCACTGCACCTGGGATGTTAGAGAGCTACATATTTGTTTTTTTTCTAGTATTATTATAAATAATACTAATAATGGTATTTTATTAGTTATATTTCTATATCGAGAAAATAGTTTTCTCTAACTGCTGACTAAATAACCACAGTGATATTGCGTCCTTTAAAAAGGAAAATGGTTTTTCACATCTAGACTGTTGTACAGTACGAGTACCAGTTCGAGTAGAGTTAGACACATACATCCGTACAAATCAAAGGAGTCTCAAAGCAAAGACGATTCGCTGGGACGGTTATTAAGAGTTTTTGAAATGCCATTGTTACCACTATTGCAAATACGTACAAGTTCTATAACAATCATTAGCAAAATATCAAAAACATAAATAGCCCATTGCAATCCAAAGTTAACATCACGACTGTGCTTTACGATGAGCAAATGCAAACTGTTAGTAGCAAGCCTTTACTATGTTGAAATGTATGAAAGGGCAGCTTTAATAGAGGCGATGTAGGGTATAAGATATCCCGAGGCAAATGAATATCGCTATCATACTATCGAAATTTACTAAAAAAAACTCATCGCAACAGACTCTAAAAATAACACACAAAAAAAAAAGCAATTGTAAAATTATAATGAACGTTTTATATTGTATTTATAAGGACAGGACAGTTTATAGTCTCAGATAAGCAGTTTATTATAGTAATTATTCAGTGGAATGTGCGCGGTGATTGAAAACAACTTAAATTATTTTTTTGATTAATAACAGATATTCTGTTACATAGATATTACTTAATCAAGGAAGTCTATTAAAATCAATAGAAAATCATTTCTAGGAAAGCATAGTAACATTCCTTAAAAAAAAGGCATCTCGTGCTTATTAGTGAGGGTTACACATTCATATCGCCATAAAGTCATACTTATTGTATTTGATTTTTATATCCAACATTCTTCAGCTCAGCTACACTACTATAAAAGTATTGAACCCATACATTTACAAGTCCGTTAACAAAGATCGTCCAAATCTCGATTACACAACGCAACACCACTCTAGTATCAACAAAAAACGCAATGGACACTGGTCATTATCTTACACGCTTTCATAAATTTAAGCGAAAGAACGACCAAAGCATTCTACAATAGGCTATCTCTAACAGATCGTGTCGGTATCGCAATCAAACGCATTACGTAGTAGCAAACACCCCTCAATAGACCCTTTCAACCGCTAAAACGTTTTAGAAAACACCTAACAACTATCCCCGTACGAAACAATAGCAAAAAAACATCTCAAAAGACCGCGTTGAACTTATCTCGATCTGGTTTGATATCTAAGACGATTATAAAACGACAATGGCGTTTTTTCTCGCGCTGTTAACAGTTAATCTCGAATGAAAAAAGGAGTCTGGAGTTCGCACCTTTCTTTTGTTTGTTGACAGCAAACAAATCGTTTGTTGGGCCAAAATAGCCGGGGGTCGAGGAGGCTTAATGCGGTGCTTGAGGGTTCTGTTGGGAGCAACGGGTTACCGTGTCCTTTCCGGTCCGCCGTGCCCTTTGCGCTATCTAACTCGGAAGTTGAAGTACTGTTGATGACACAAAGGTGTAAAAAGTTTTGTGACGGTTGTCTCTTGCTATCATTTCGGGTGTGAGGCTTTTATTAGTTAGATGAAACGGCTATTATTGTTTTGGCATTGATAAAAGTTTTGGTTTTTATGACGATTTCTTTGTTGTTTAATTTCACATCTGCATAAAAGTCTAATTATCAATAGAAAAAATAAAAATTTAAATATTTTTAAGAATGAAATGCAGTATTGACTAAGCAAAATCGCATTAGATAACATTTACATGCTGATAACACTACTTATTATTTCATTGCTATTGTATACATTTGCTATAGGTACAAACTTTATCTATGGTCTATGAGTAATGGGTATATAACTATTAAATTTAAACAAAGAGGTAAATTGAGTTTAAAAACATAAGTTCCCTGTACTACGAGTAGAATTTCCTATCATATAAGTATATACAGACCCAACTAGAAGTTTGCCCAAACTGGCTCTAGCGAAGTCTTAACCGGCTCTTAACCTTTTTTTACAATCGAAATTTTACTGATCTTCTTATCCGTACTCGTCTGTATAGTTTCGTGACGACAAGAGATTTTGCACTTAAGTTATCACACATTTTGCGGAGTTAATAAAAGGTAAATAAAATAAAACTGTCAACAACAACATAACTCTTCAAAAACAAAATAAACAGGGCAAAATTTGCATTCCACATAAAAAGGCCAGGGAAGGTCACTATATAAGTGTATCAAGGCTACAACATTATCAGGTATAATAGGAGACCGCTTTTGCCCCTTCAACCTCTACCCTGCGTCAAGACTGCTTCCTGAATCACAAGAGGAAATTATACACCTCGGTTATCTTTAGGTCTCGGCCTAAGTAGGTGTCCGTTCTATATAGATACGGTGGTCTTATGAGTAAGATTATTATGTAGGTATAAATATAAGATGAATAATAAAAAACGGAAATGTTTCGTATGATTATTTAAAAAAACATTAGTACACGTTTTTACTATTGTCGTTATTAATATCTAGCTAAAACGGCGAAATTTTATTCTGTTTTTGTATATCTTGTTATTGTAGTAACAGAAATTTATGATGTGTGATAATTGTAACGGTCTAGCTATCATGAGATACACTACCATGCCCGGTTGCGGACTATGAAATTACTTAATTAATAAATACGGAATTTCAAAACTACAAGACGTCTAGGTGTCTACAAAAATACTAGACTAGTTATAACAACTTTTTGAGTATGGATAACAGCCGCAGAGTAACGACTGACTCGATTGAGTAAGTATATATTTAATTTGTATAGTGTTTTGATCTTGAGTTTAATATGAATGTTAGAGTAATTTGATAATCAACAAGATTGGCTCAAAACTGCATTTTAACAGCATCATATTAACCCACATTATTGTTTGTGTACTGGTCAACGAAAAAGTATCGAACTGTTGAGTAATTTAAGAATAACGGATAGAGCTAATAACTTTTAAAACTAGTTTAAGTAAAACAAATACCTGCTATCTAAATATCAGAATCTGAAAATTCAATTTGAAGCAAAGCTTGAGAACACGTCGCCAATGAAACATTTTCCTAGTGTAAGTTACAAAACAAAAGTGTCATCATACTCGTAGAACGCCAATAAAGTTAGACAAAGCGGTTGTATTTCAATAGACTGTTAAAAGCGGCATGTCTGTCGCACATCGTAAAGCTGACTCCGAGTCAAGGCCCATTCTTCGCAACCTTGACCCAAGAAACATCTATTATTTTAAACTTCACTCATTTACGCACTCGCTCGTTTTCATTTACTTCGACAAAAAGGCAAATTGTCTGAAAACCATTAATTATAATATTTTCATTATTAAGAATATCTAAGGTCGGTTATACATCAATATCATTAATCACGGCGCTGTCTTTAAAACAATAACCGTCCGTATTAAATCCGTCGTTATAATAAGCTATTACCGCTCATAACTTTATATTAACAGTGATCGTCAACAGATGGTTAGAGCTCGCGCTGCCCAAGGGCACTTGTCCGACTAATGACTTTACAAGATTAATGATTTCACTAATTACAGTTGTGACAATCGATGTATCTCTAAAGCTTTTTGTAATAACACCGCATTCTATCATTATTCAAGAATTCCATCGTACAGTAGCACTCAGTCTCAAATTCCAAGTACGACATCGACATGTTCAAACCTCTAGCGGCAATTACGTTAGCTATAAAGATTTAAAACGACATAATATTAAAACTTATATTACATAGTACTTACAGAGTATGACTAAAGTACCGGTGGACAAAAAAGAAAACTTTAATAACACGAGTTGTATAATTAAATGTCTCAATATAGGCACGGTTAGTCACTACTTGAAAATCAAAGCCAATTTGTTGGTTAGTAAAATTTTCCTTTTCAATGGGGATATTGACATGGCTGAGTTGTGGTTTAGTATGCTTTAAGATTTCGTTTTCAACTCAGAGGTTTTCAGATAGATTTGTAGAACTCACCTTCTTTCCTCATGCCCATTTTGAGACATTTTCTGAGCCTGCAGTACTGGCACTGGTTTCTATGGTGTTGATCGATGGGGCAGTTTCTATTCCCTCTGCAGGAATACGTCAGGTTTCTTCTAACGGATCTCTTGAAAAACGATTTGCAACCTGCGGATGAGAATTTACGATGTGAATTTGGTTTACAATACATGGCGTGGAACTGGAAGCTATGGATATTTTGATTCTATAAAGTATAAGTTTAATTTATAGAAGATCGCAATTGCAGTCGAACATTTCATTTTCTTCATAAAGGCACTTGCCGGTCTGGTATTCAATTATTTAGTATAATAACAGGCTACATTATAAAATTGGAAAGAAAAATATTTAAAAAGTCCGGTGTGATTATAAATGGACTGAATATATTTCTCCACGCAATTATCATCATTAATATAACATATTTCACTTAAAAAATATATTTATTATACTGTATTAACAATACACAAAAACTACAAGAGATTCTATTTATTTCGATAAATCTATTGATTTTTAGGTTTACTATCAAGAACTTTTCTCTTAATGTAACAGTGAAGATATTACTGGTACAGTAGTAATTTGTTTTTAAAATGGGCATACTCAAATTTGAAAACCATCATCAATTTACAGTCCGAATACCAAAAGCCATCGGAATCAGCATAATCAAATACATCACCGCTACCACATATGGTATAGATACAGAAAATCAGCCGATTAGTATGGAAGGTGCCAAACAAAAACGAATTTATAAACATTTAAAATACCTGAGCGATCTAAAGACAGTTAAGGGTAATCTCATGAATAGGTTTATGGGTGATCTTTATGATGAAAATCAATTCGAAGCTGTTGTAGACTCCACTGGTAAAATGTTTACAGATAAAACATAAACAAATTTTGCTGTTACAATACTTTGACGACATTGTTGGCAAGAATTACAAAAATATAAGTTGCAAGTTCTTCTCCATTATACATTATTATTGCAGAAGGATATTTGTACAAAATTAACTTATAATAGTTTTTTGAAAAAGCTAGATGTGGCTAAATGTTACTTTATATTTCTTTTTTCTTAGGACTTCGTGTGTGTTCGTTGGTTTTGTATTTGTAAGCCTTATATTTTTGCACTGCTTTTTCCCTGGGTACTGACAATCTTAGCGTTTACAAAATGTTAACATCGTATGACTAGCATAATGTTTCTATTTCAAATGTTTCATACATATGAATGCCTCGTATGACTTCAGATAAATTATGACAAGCACGTAAATGTCATAATAATCACGCATACAACCAAGAAGTGCTATACGTTTTTGGTCATACTGTGTCGGTGCTACCTCTATAAGCCAGAAATCTCATATTTCGTTAATATATTGGATTTGATTTAGAAATTTCAAGCCATTTAAAGCTGCAGGAGGTAATTTTTAGGTACGATTTAATTTAAATTTGTAGATATCGTATTGAATGGTAGCACTCGCATGCTTGTCACCCATTAGCCGTACCATCGTGTTAGTAATTTGTTCAATTTGAATAAGTACAATGTCATATGATTTATGGAAAACGTTGTAAGCTATAAAGATATTACGCAAACTAGTATAAAAAATATATTTAAACCAGAATGTTTTGAAAGCACAGTGGTTTTTCAAATATTTAGACCTAAAGTTCTATGTATTGCCTTTGAATCTATTTGACCATAGAGATGGAAAAAAAGGCCAAGAAGCAGGTCGTCCGCATTTCTGAATGTATTTAGACCAGATGGCCATCAATTAAAAATGTAATTAAATCAACATTGGTAATGGAACGAGTAAGTATCTTCTGTAGGTTTCATCTATGTAAAAATATTTTGCATGTTAGTAATAAACGTAAACATTTGAAATAAAAAGTAAGGTAATACCTGAAAAAGAGTACCAGATTAAAAGTTTATTGACTGTACCGTGTCAGAGACCGCATTTATGTTACGTGACCAAGTCAATTTCGCTAAAGAGCATGAACTTTCTCTTACTAAATCGTCTGTATGTGCAAACAGTAGACTATCCTAGCGTCCAAGTAAAGTTACTACAGTACATTCTTTGGGAAGCAATGCGGCGTACCGTGGCAGCTATGCACCGTTAGGGATGCTAGCAATGCTGATAAACTTAAGGCTAGTTTAGACTTGCTAGTATCCTTCTAGACGTTGACGGCTGCTTGTGTTAGCAAAATGTCTAAATTATAATAATAAATTATGTTTATTGACAAAAAATGTTAATGACAAAAAATAGCTTAGGTATATAAGAAAAAGATACAATAGTTAAAATTCATAAAGGCAAAGTGCTACATTATGAATGAGCCTGAACCTCCAGGCTAAGCTGATACTTGTCTTTTACTTCCCTAGTTGACATGACATTTATTATGTTCTTTACTTTATGGTCAAGGTCAATTAAACATTCTAGGTTGATTTAGTGAATATTGATTAATTATTGATAAAAGATAAATTTCGTTGTAAATAAACTTTTGTAAATTGGAGTGATCAATTTTATTAAATTAACAAGTTCTTTTTTAGTAATTACATTAACTTAAAGTGATTTCTATTACGGCAGGCACCTATAAAACTAATTCATAATTTAAACCTCTGGACCTATTTTGTAAATAATGTATTGAGACCTCTTGAAAAGAACATTTTTGTTTTATCTAAAATAGTCAAGAGATTGTAAAATTTGGCATACGCTGCCAATTACTGGTAGATTTTGTAAAAGCGTCTCTTCTGTCTCCTTTGCGGTCCAATGCCTCCAGAAGCTAGAGGGCTATGTTGTTCAGCCAGTACGTTAAAATATAGAAGTCACGAGCATAGCAATGGAAATTTTTGATTAAATTATTCAAGCAACTACTAAACTGGCTGCTTTGTTGATCAGTAAAGTTAACCCTTTATCACTGTTTAAAAAAATATGAGGTAACCATAATGGTAATTTTTCTGGTTAAATAAAAGTAAGCTGGCGTTCCTAGAAAGGGCTTATTGTCTTCTAGTACAAGTCTGAACTTGGATTTAGGCAGTTTGCAGAATTGCATTGGAAACGCTTGAGAAACTCACGTACCTATCGCTTCATCAGTTACTATTGGTTTAACTTTAGTTAAGGTAAACTGTAATGTTATACGATATATATTTATTTCTTTTGGTGAAATAATAATAAATGAAGATATGTACTATTCAAACTATTGTTATCATTTTAATGTAAGCTAAATAAAACCATAATTTTGGTATAAATTGTATACTCAATATCTTAGTGTTAGCAGATTCCATTAGATTTTCAAAGGTGGAAGGAGTCAATCAGTACTGAATTTATAAAGGTAAATAAGATGATCTCTATCTAATATAATTATCAGAAAATCTACTAGTAATTATACTAGCTAAGCTAGTATAGCAACATATACGTATATTGCCACTGTTCCTATCGGTTCGGAGAGCTGATTTTTCTTTAAAACTGCTTGGTTCTGATCACTTAGCATAAACTAGTAGTTCTGTGATCTTGCGACCACCATAATTTTGCTCCCTTATATTTTTGAGGAAAGCTCGTTCGTTTCCTTTTCTTGGTCAGTTATTTCACTATCACTCTCATTCGACTTTCCATTAACCATCCACCTCAGAGTTTAGTCTTGTTTGCCGTAAAGTTTCTGTAGGTATCCGATGCCGTGAAGGTGCCCAATTATCTCTATCTGTGGGAACATCGCGCGTTGCAAATCTCGGCCGATGATAACGAGTGCATTGACGTGACGTTTGCTGCACTGAAATGTGAGACAATGAATGGCAAGCAAGGGATTTGAGTGTTAACTGGCAACTTGATTAATATAAGTCAGGTTGTAATAAAATAATTTGGGAAAGGAGGATGTGTTTAAGGCTTTATTGGTAATAGACGGAGGAAGGAAAGCGAATCCCTGCCTCGAATTTCTTTCGTCTGTCGGTTTTGTATATGTGTCGTGAAATTCTATACTCGAGTCCAGATCAAAGTTTGACTCTTGATGGAACTTGGTGAATAAGTTTAACGAAGTTCTAGATTTCTTTACAGTCTGTGTTTTTTGATTGAGGGTGTATAGAGAAGTACATTAGGAGGACCTAAAGAGAGGAAGTTTGCTAAGGAGTCATTTACTGACCGATATCTATAATATTGAATAGTTGTAGTTTTTTTATAAAGTCGCATAACTATCGCGATCGGGAGGTAGGTAGCTACTGTTCGCAAAACTATTAGTTTATTAGAAATATTAGCCCATAGTAACAATAACACTCGTTACTACGAAGGACTATTGCAAGCATAACTGTGAAATTTTGATAAACTAAATGCCAAAGTTAAAAAAAAACATTTCTTTGGAAGAGTAATTTTTTAGTGACTTTGTCTTGACATAAGCAAAAATAACACCTGCGTGTTGCTATATCGATATTTCGATTAATCACTTATAGTTAGGCAGTTACTTTTTTAACAGGCAGTAAATCTCGCGATGGCCAGTGCAAATCACCTAGAGACTCAGTCTCGACTAGTGAGAGACAACGGGCAGAACAAGTGCGGTAATGACACCCATTACAGGTGCTGGTGTCGTACTGACCCACATTACTGACTCGCAAGCTGTGATGTAATCTTAACTACAAATTAGACACCCATTTTTTACAACTAAATTGACAAGCAGAAGACGTGATGGTATGATTGCAATACCTAGCGTGGAAACACTAGTCTTGATCACCTATCCAAGGATTAACCATCGGGCTGAAATATCATTAAGTAGAAAGAAAGAAATAGAAAGTAGTTGAATCTAATTGCTATCTAGAGCTACGAAACACTTATTACTGAAAAATAAACTTTTTCCTACTGTAAATCTATGTATACAATATATATATTTATTGATTTTACTTGTTAACCCATAACGTCCCACTGCAGAGTCTTCCCTATGAAGGTGTAGGCCATAATCCACCACTCTAGCGAAACAGTAGTTGAGAGAAGAGTACCAAATTAACCTTCTCTGATAACCAAGTATCTTTACACGAGTTGTTATTGATTCTAATCTGCATATATGAGTTAAAAACACAAAGGTCCACGCCTGAAGTTGTGATGGATCCCGCGACTGAACCTGAGAGAGTTTGGGTTAAAAATATAAAATAAATAATAACTAACCCTAAAATTAGGGTTGTCTAATAAGGTTTGTCCTACTATAGGCATATTATTGGTGAAAAACTGGTATTTTTTAGAGAGAATTTTTAATCAATTAAAGTATAAAAAACTTTCACTAATAAGCTTCCATCAACTAGAGGAATATGAACCAGTCGTATTTTTTTAAGTATATTGTGAGGTCCAGTGATTGAATAACGCGATAAAAAAGTCACGCACCTCCATAATTTTACATAATTAAGTATCGTATTTTCTGTATACATAATTTATTTAAAACTCACAAAAGATATAGTCACCAATTCAATGTAACCCATTTCATACTTTGTTAACAACTAAATTTGTGTAAATCAACAAAATACGAGTGTATTCCATATTATTTAAGAAAACGGGTTTTCATGCGTACCTGACTGTTGTAAAGGTCCAACTATAGTTTAGTTCACATTCGGTGAATTTCATCAGGGATGAAATGAGCCGTCAGTGTCTTCAACGATGACACGTCTCGCACAACGTCAATGACTGAGTATATTCCAATTTAAATACCTTAAAATACGCGAATGCTCAAAATTAAAAAAAAATATAAGACTGTCCAAAATTTCAGAAGTACTCTGTTGTGTCTGTTAAAAAAATCTTGGGTATCGGCGCTTTCCAAAGCTCAATTTCGACATTATTGATGATTTTAATTATAAGCTTAATATATATTTAAAAAATGAAAGCGTTTCTGTAGCGCCCTGTCTTTTAGCAATTGTAATAATTTTTTTGTAGTGTTATAAAAATTAGTGATTTATTTTAATTTTCCAGTCTTAAACGCGAATTAAGCTTTGACGCAGACTCGCTCTAAAGCATTCTCATACATATTTTAATGTGCATTTAGATTTGACTGGCACTTGGTATAAATTTAAAAAAAAATAACATGCTTATGGCAAACATATTTGTCCATAAAATCATTACTTGTTGGATAAAGCGGAAACTCTTAAAGCGTAGAATTTCATGAAATGTAATTAAATTCACAAAAATATATATATCATAAAGTTTACGAACTAAAGCGTCTGTGGAGTGTAAATATATAAAAAAAATCTTCAAATATGTGAAGAGAGTATTCGTATTATGGTCTACTCCCCTAAAGCCTTGATTATTTATTTACTATTAATATGCCATAAATAATCAATACCTAAAAGAAGATCTGCGCTTCAAACTGAGAGATGAAGGAAAATGTTGCCATACTTGGAGCAATGACACTTCGCTCGCTACAATCTAGACATTAAACAATATTGTGTCACCTATGCCATATAACGATAGCTAAATACATGCCTAGGTCTCATCTTGAGTGATGCTTTGTCACATAGTGCTAGGAATTATAGCTGTCATAAAACAAAATACACTGCACCTTGTGAATAACTACAGAATTAAAGAGACATCATTCGATAATTTTGTATTATGTTATAATGCAATCATAATAATATACTTAAAATGGATATATTTTATTGACATTATTCCAGAAAACTTACATATCATATCTAATCATATCTAAAACTACTTAAAGGTATACAATGTTGCTTAAGTTACCTCTACGCGATGGATTTAAAGCCATGATTCAGCCTAAGACGGAGCATGCTTACCTAGCACATTAGGCATAATTAACGTAACTAAAAAGGCAATCTGAATGATATATATAATATCTACTATAATTTTGCAAATACAATTTCTATACAAATTCTCCAGAAGTAAAAAAATTACAATTTACGATCCAACTCAAGATTTTTACGTTAAGTAAGTACATAACAAATTGCCTATTAAAAGCAGTCCTACAAAGTAGGAGGTAATTTTACAAAATTGCGTGTAAAAGCAAGGCCGCCGATTTTACCTCACTGTGTAAATACCTGACTGCTGAGCTATCAATTACCTACTTTAATAACTATTTTACAACTCACTAAATATTGTACATAAAATTACTTACAGATAATTACATTTTAATGTCTAATTTGTCGGTCTAACTACTGGACAAGTGTCATTATTATAAAAAAGGAAATGAATGACTACATCTAAAACCGAATAGTTTAATTACATATTCACCAGACCCCGAGGACAAGCTATCTTTTGACAGCGAATAGGAAAGTTCTACTAGTAAAATTTTGCACCGCAAACTCTTAAAGCGATTCACAGATTACTACTAAAAATATTAATACTTTTTTGATGACGTCTAGGCAACTTAACTTTAGAAAATAACGACAAAACTTTGAGGTGACTAATTAGTCCGTAAGCATACGCTTACAAAGACATCTTGCTCGCCCGGCAGAGCTATCAGATTTGAATGAAATTTGTTACGGAGATAGCGTAATAAACCCTGGATTAACACGTAGGCAATTTTTTATCCCGTATACGTGGGTAACACCGCAGAGAACAGCTAGTCCGTAAATAAATGTTAGTGTAGCTTTTGCTGTGAGTCAGGTAAATTGGTTGGTCGAATAATGACTGAAGTTTTAGTATATGCAAGTTGTTTTTTTTTTAACATCAATCAGCTGTTTTATAGCAAAGTCGTATACCTAACATTGGCTAGCATTATCTCTGAATGGCGAGTGAGCTGAGCATCATAAAACTGGCATTATTTTCTTTCGTCTGTTGATTTGTATATATGGAGGTTCGTTTAAATTTTAGTATTTGCGTATAAATCATAAGCTTGACGAAACTTTATGTATAACATGCACTAATTTTTAAAGCTTTTTGTTAGTTCGTACAAACGTCGTATTTCACCGAACGAAATACGAAGTTTTTACGTTTTCATTTACCGGCTGATTTCAATAATATTTAGCAAGAACTTGCGGAACACAGCTTTAAATAAGAATTCTGAATGAAATAAAATAGAATAAAAGGGTAACAAGGTTGATTTTTTAGTCTTAATATTATTGTGGTCGTGAGGTCAACAGTTCACAGAACTAGATACAGTTAGTGCAGTTTGATTGATTGCTTACTCTAACGTCATTAACAACTAATGAATTGATGAACATTTGATTCAATTCATTCGGTAGTATCAAAACTCACTGTTATTAATTGAATAACTTGCTCGGAGGATGATCATAAAATAATAATTGTCTGTAAGTAATTGTTATATGAAGGATTCAAAATTATGGAACAAAATTAGAGATCCAAAAATCCTTTCTTTCTTTTTGTTTCGAATATGGAAACTTCTTTAGTTTTACTAGCTATTTTATGTTCTAATATTTTTTTCACAATGGAACTTAAAACACTGGCTAACTTGTAGTATCTGCAGAAACCAGTTGTATTACAAAAAATACAAACAAGCAAAACTTATAAGTTCCCTTAATCATTTCATTAAGGCACATCCATAAAAAGACGAGTTTAATGATATATTACTCGGTATAATGACTGCGAGATCGCCCCTTAATGATTGGAGTCCTGTAGGACGATGCTTAGATGATATAGGACCTAGGTAGTCTAGATAAGTGTGTAGTCTTAAATACAATGTGATATAAGTAATTAAAAAGTATAATATGTTGACTTTCGTTAAGTAATAACTTTTAATGATAGTTCATTGGTAGGTTACAAGTAGAAAGAACGGTCGCAAAAATTATGAATTAAATTATAATTTGTTTTGTGAGATCCCAAAGATTTGCAAAAATAAATAAGTTATAATAAAAACACTCTACAAAAAAATATTACTTATATTCTGTTTTTAGGGTTTTATACCTTTACGCTATCCTACGTGTATAAAATATTATAAAAAGGTATCTATGACTACAACAAGCACATCTGTATAGATATAAATGTATTTTGGACGCAAAAGCTCTGCCTAACATTAGCATTTATAATGTCGATAAAATTTAAAACATCGACATTACAGTAAACTATAAAATATGTATAAATAAGTGCCGATAATTATCTGAAAAAATCACACGCATTGTAAATACGGGAGTATTAAAATATATAAATAAATTGAAAATAAAACAGCTCGTTTAATTTTATAGTGAATCAAATCAAACGTAAATTTTCGATTTACGACGTGACAAACAAGAAGAATCCTCAACAATATGGCCGCTTTAAATTTTCAAAATGCACATTAACGTCACGCACTCTCGTGTTTACCTTATTAAGGCGTAGCTAGTACTTGTTTAATACACATAAATAACATATTAAAAAGAGTCAAATTTTCATTAAAAGGCAGCGTGATTCAACTCGGCTGCGAGTTTTATTGACAGTTTTAGTGGCGAGAAAAGAGCCACACACGCGCCGGTCTTGGATTCAATTTAAAAAGTGGAATGAGATAAAAATAAATAAGTTCGGGAAGACACTTATGTTTAGAGGCGGTCGTAAAGATAGGGTTAACTGCCACGGTATCGCGGGACAAACATACCATAAACTGACCGGTTATTGTCGATATAGGGACGTTAAAATATCGAACTACCCGTAAAATCGATTTGAGATAGTACCAAACTCTTGGCAAATAAATTACCAGTGGTAGACAAATGAGTAAATAAGTTTAGTTAAAACCTTAAACAATAATGTTTGAATGTGCCAGGATGAAAATCAGTGTAGTGTACCGTACCTATCTACTCATATTAAAGGTATATTTTCTTGAGAAAATATTGCAATCAACTCAAAACATATCTTCTAATTTTGTTATGTAATATATGCTACAAACTTAATTAATTTTAAGCATTTTACAACTTTAAATTTAAAACTCAAATTACGCAGTTCATTAAAAGGTAATGTTGTATGACTTATTACATACGCTTTTTTAAATTAATGTACGTCATTGGGAATAAGTAATTTGCGTTGGTCAGTTGACATTTCCATAGAAGAATGGCGAAAATTCAAGACTATCGACAAAGTTTATCGATGAGCGCATCACTAAATGCAGGTGTCAACTGCAATCACTATTGTCGCTCGGATGCGAGCATTTAACTCAAAAGAAGCGCGCACCGTAGAACTTTGTCATTTCAACTGGCCATAAACGTTTTACTGTTTGTCCCTTTTAACCGATTTCCAGTCTTATTTTGACATGGTTGCAACAAAATCAGCGGGGGGTCCGCCGGTTAATAAAGTGGATTTGTCGACATCAAAATAACACTTTATGGTCGCGACGCTAATGCGGTTTATCGGTACACTCTTAAAGCAGTAATCATGCGATAGGTTAAGCTGAAATATATACTACACCTAGAAACTTGTGGTAGTTACTATCGGTAGAGTTCCGAGTGTGTTTCTTTATGCAAATGAGATTAAATATGTTTCTGGGCTTAGAACGTATAAATTGTCATTAAAGCTGATAAGATGCGAAGCAGATCGCACTGCCTACTTAACTCTTGTTTATATTGTTGATATAAATACAGCGTCGCGTGAGAATTAACGGCCAGGTAATAGATATGAAAACTGACAGAAATATTTAGAAACGATTTTGGTATCTTTAGATTTTGAAATAAGTTAAACTGGGAAAGTGTTTTCTAAACGAATACATTACGTATGTATTCATATTGTGTATGTTATGGTATGAAAATTTTAGAGATAAGAAACCACACTATCTTTCTATCAAGCTTTACCATGCCATTTTGAAATATACGATGAACCAAATATGAAATATTTTTGTGTCATTAAACGTTCTTGTATTTTACATACATATTTGTAATTTTTAAAATTTGTATAGGACGAGTTTATTTTTAAGAGTATGTATTAGATACCTAGTCTTTAAATTGCAAATTAAAGCAGTCAATAATATGTTATTCAAATTATGTCTTTTTGTTATCAAGTTTCCGAGACATTTCAGCTCGTTTCGATCGAGGTCGGGACCTCAGTGGCGCCATCTAACTCGATAACAAAATATCGACATTTTCGCCTCACTAATTAGATGATATTCTCTAAAAATACCGGATGTTGTTCTATTTTTGAATGATTCATTCCTTTTGAAATAGCCGGCTATGTGTGATATGATTTGTTAATAAAATAGGTAGCAATGGAGAACACAATATTTTTTCTTTGTAAAGTTAGCCGCCTTTGACGCTTATTTTGCACTTATCAATGAAATAGCCTGCTTACTTAATTAATAAATGTTATCGGGTCAAGTACCAGGAATTCTGAAAAATTATCCCATTCAAATTTATTTAACGTTGCTGTAAATGGAGCTACATTTTTTTTGTTTTAAAAGTCGCAGAAGTCAAGATATTGACCCCGATTCGGATTTGATACTCTAAATAATTCAACTGTAGAGACAGAGCAAGTTATTAGAGAGCTTGCTGCCTTATAATAAAGTAATAAATTTATAAAAATCAAAGTATAAGACTCAATCTCTTCATAGTGAGGTAAAATAACCATAGAGGTGAGACCTTTGAAATCCAGCTAATACACCAAACCGAGTACCTACCTCCTACTTTTTTTGGGAAATCGAAAAGAACTGAAAAAAATTAACTTGCTTTTTCACCTTTCCTAAAGTATTCCTTGTATAATAATGCCTAAGCCAAGATACCTACGTAATCACGTCCGAAATTAGTGATGACGCAACAAACATCAACCATATTGTAGAGGTCTCAAACTCTGACACGTTTTGTTTTTTAAACAATGCTTGTAAAAGTACATTAGCGCAGGTTCTCTATTCACTGATCGACAGATTAAATTGCGCTTATGTAATTAAAATTATCATGTGAAAATTTTTTATGTACTTTAACAATTAATCATTTAAGATGGACGTTAAATAATTTTGCAAAAAAATTTTTCATTTTAAATGTCATATAGCTATTGTTTGTACAATAATTTGGCGATGCTATTTCGAAATAATCATTTTGAATAATCTTAGTTCGTCGGGGGATAATCGAATAATATTATCAAATTAGTTAAATTAAAAAATTTAAAAAAAAATCATTAAAAAAATATATAAAAAATAATTGAACTCACTCTTTTTTTTCTTTATGTTATTGATGAAAATCTTACATTAGGGCGTAGCACTCTATCTATATCAAGAATAATAATTTGGTAGATAACATACTAAGCCTGGGTCAATAATGCGAATTCATATTTCAAATACATTTAGTCCTAAAGATTTATTGATAAGGCATCGCTGCAGCGGTTAACTTAATAGAACAGCGTGTCTTCAAGGTGGGATGTTAGGTTATAAATAAAATGTTAGGCTTTCTCTAGTAGTGTAGGTTTGTTAGCGATTAATTTATACTGTAGAGTAGTAAGATTTTCCTCACAAATTTAACATCATCCAACTAAACTTATGTATTAAAGTTTAAAGAAATGTCTGGAAATTTAACAATCAACTATTTAGTCTAACAACGACTAATTTTAATATAAATTTCGAATAAAAATTAACTCATTACAAAAATACACTTCAAAATGTACCTATAACTTTAAAAGCTGTAATATATTTAATTTAAATAATTACTTTTGCTTTAATTTTAAATAGCAGTGACCCTATTTAGTAATTCAATGCATTTAAAAAGCCTGATTCGCATTTAAAAACAGTTTTTTTTTTTAAAAAGTCATATCCGTTTTACACGACGACCATAAACAGACAACAATATTAAAATCCGACCAAATAAACAAACCTAGCTCACACCTGTTTATATTCAAAGGCAGGTTAACGTTTAACCCGGCTGAGGTCAAGGAGAGGTCCTGAAGACCGCTTGATTTTAACGAAAGCGAGTTATGTCATTATGGTATTGAAGTTGCGCCATGCAACGCTTTTAAGCCATAAACCGTTATGGGCGGAAAAATCTGGAATCATCCAGAAATATCAAGTTGCTTTAGTTGAAAATAAGAAAACCGAGATACAGATGAAGTTTGCTGTAAAAATTTATAAATTATTTTAAACCAGTAAGTAATATGTGAGAATGGTCTGAGTTAATAAGTTTTTGTTATTGTTTTAATCATTCTAAATTATAAAGGTGCTTTCTTATTTTCGTACTACAATACTAACCTATACCGCCCCCATGCTGGTTACGGGTCTCCTTTATGACAGAGGTTTACGCCATAATCCACCGCACTATGGTATCTTTTCTTATCTTAACCAAGCGCTGTGTGCGCTTGGTTAAGATAAACCAAGCGCACACAACCCACAAGCAGGTATTGTCAAGATATTTTCCTTTGTGGTAAGTAAATTTATCACAGTAAAGTAACTCTAAGCCCGGACTTGAACCCACAAGCATTTGCTTGAAAGTCAAACTTTCGCCCACTGAGCTATCGCAACTAGTTCTATATACTTAAAGTATAGAACATATTTTCACTTGAACAAGAGGATCCTATTGAAAAACTTAGAAGTAATATTCTTTAAGTAACAAAGAAAAACTAATTGGCAACGTTCACATGACTTAATCGGGATTTTCATCAGACAAGTTTAATTATTAAGTGAAAAGTGACACACAATCATGTACCTATTGTTTTACATGAAAACTACGTGTACATGCAGATGAAGACTGATACTCAGAAGAAATGTTACTAATCATTATGACGTAATTATAAAATTCTAACTGTGCTCCGCAGTGTTACTCGCGGAAATTTTATCATCCCATGAGAACACTGCATTTTTCGGGATAAAAGGTATCTAGGACGTGCTAGCTTGGTGCCAAACTTCATCTCAATCCGTTTAACAGTTTTTGCGTGAATGACTAACAAACATACATTCTAACAAACTTTCGCGTTTATAATATTAGTAGGTATGTATCTAAAGATAGATTAGGAGGCATCTTAAATCTTTTTATGTAACATTACGTTTATTTACAGAATTCGAACGCGTCACTGATAAAATATTGTTATGTTTATAATTATTTAAGAAATTTGAAAAAATTAGCAACTTTCTAATGGTGTAATTAATTACACTAAAATAGTATTATTACACTAGCAAAAGTTATGAACGCTTTATTTATACCAAATATCATATGGACATTGATTTATCACCCTCTAATATAAATTCCCGGTGTCGCGCACTGACTACAAAAGGGCGTAACTCAGAAAACAACAATTCCTGCAATAACCTGATTTGCATAAAAGTGAGACACCCCTTATCTTTAGAAGCAGACACTTTGTGAAAACTTTTGTCTTATTGCATTCTGATTAGAAACACCGAAAGTTTTTAATTGGAGTTTTTGAGGTTAAAGGGGAATACAAAGTGCCTTGTTTTCGCGAATTAATTGATATCATAGCTTTTTTGTCGGCTAATTTACTTAACAGCTTTTCAATTATCTGTTTTAGTTTTTATCATATTTCTGAATTAAGTGTTGGTGCTCGATGTACATACTCGAACCTAAAATCACTAATCTCGAATAATTTTAGTTCATACTTAATATAAATGTTTAATGACGGAACTGATTATTATTTTCGAAGTCTACTTGAGACACTAAACTGTTTTTATGTAGAAAAATAATTCAAAGATAAGTAATTCAAAAACATAAATATCACGTGATCGGGCGTATTTAACGCGTTCTAACTAATAATAAATGAAACTATCAATACATAACGTATAAATATAACCTAAAACATTGGCACTTAAAATTTCCTAATACGCACTAAAGCCCGCTTTTCTAGATTTAGGTCACTGAGGATACCGCACATAGATATATAGGTAGAGGTATATGTGGCACAAAGATCACTTTCACTGCACAATACGTACCCTCGCATGTGAACTGGCCGTAGTGCTTCCCGGAGGACTTGTCGCCGCAGACCACGCATTCAACGTTCTGGCCCTTGTCTGTCGCAGAGGAGCCGCTCTGCGTCGACGCGGCCTGACTCGCGGGAGTCGACGGGAGCAGTTCATCTTCCCGCCAGCTGCCGCGGAAGCCGAGCTCCAAAGGCGGGAGGTCGGAGCCTCTCGGAGGGCAAAGCCCCGGGCCTCCGACCCCGCCGTAGACTAGCGCTCCGTGCGTGATGATGCCGGTTGCCGTGCCGGGGCGAGAGAGCGCGCGGCGCGCTGTGTGTCAAGGGTCGCGGTTCAGTCGCGACTGAGCTCGGGTCGTGGCAGGGCGCGCCGCTCCGCCATTGGCCCGGTGGCCCGCAGGGGCAGGGAGCGAAGGCCCCGCCACCTCGACACCGGCCCCCCACCCCGCGACGGGTGAAAATCTTTCAGTGCCCAAGTACCGTTGGTAAGAAAACGCGATGGGCGGTTATTTGTATTTCACTTGCCTATGCCATTATTATTACCGAACGGAAACTCTAGTTTAGATCGTACTCTTTTTTACGCTCTCGATTCTTGACACATTTTTTTTGAACTTGAGATATTCAACTGTAGCTGGAAATTCAATTATAAAATAAATATTAAATTATGATACCATCGCTTCTAACAATTTATTGAAAAAAAATATACCTACATACTGCTATTTACAAAATCATAAATAGTACTTAAATTACAAAGGCAAATCACTCATCGTAAATAGACTAAAGATCTATTTAACAAATTAATTCCGTTTAATTTTTTACCTCATGGGTACTTCTAAGTTATACGACGTTTTTTCGCACCGTACCTGAAAATCCTACTTTGTATCAACTTTCCACACCGCCTCCATATTTCTGCGGGCTGATAGGCACTGCGCTGTATACTTACTTAACTATCTACATATTTAGGTGATCAAGTAGCTCACTTATACAACTCCCTGACAACAAAGGCACATTTCTTCGCTCTATTTAAGAGAGCGACTTATGATTTTGAGAAATATGCCGTTTTTATCTAGCGTTTAGCAGGTGCGTTTCTTAAACTGGTTTCTGTATTGGAACTTAGAAACAGTTTAGACTGTATAATATCGTAAGGTCATATCGAGTTGAGTCGAACTGATAACCCTGTCTCGCATTACATTATACTACTTACGAATATTATGAACGAAACATATGAATGAATGAATACATGAATATAGCTATAATTAAATGTACAGCAAGACAAATCTATACAATAGTAGTATACTGGGCGGCCTTATCGCCTGAAGTAATTTCTTCCGGGCAACCTTTGCATGGAGAGAACTAATATTATAAAAAAAACAAAAGGTGCAACCAAACTAACTCTAATAAAAAAAATAACCACACATGAAAAAAAAACTAACTAAAACGAATAAATTTATTTATCTAATTAATTAAGACGGCACATTGTAGTCCATTTACATTAATTAATTCAGGGTCGTCATTATACTCTAACAAAATTTTTTTTTACACATTCCATCATTAATAACTACTTTAAAATTAAAATCACATTATTACATTAATTATACATCCCACAAAAAAATGTCAGAATAATTGTTAAAGTATTGTAGTAAATTGAAATAATATTACTTAAATTAAATTAATAAAATAATAAAATAAAATGTATATGAATACTTGAAAATAAGCTATAAGATGTAGATTTCGTACCCATTCATAGTCTTTTGGTAGACTTACTATTTAAATATACAGCGCAGCTTTTGTGTAAGTACCTTTATATATAACGAGGATCAAAACCATCATATTAAGCAATAAATAAATCAGTTATGCTGTGTCTAGGTATAAGTAAATTTTGTGTTAGAATGCAAAAAAACTACATGAATATTTCACCGATACATTACAGTCCGTAATGGTCCGCATTCAATCATAATAAACATTAACGATGTTCATCGATAAGCAAATATCGTTCAATTGGTCTGAAAGGCGCAGTAAGTTATTTTAGATGTAGATCAATCTGGATCAGCGGTAGGCGGCGCACGCGCGGGGGGCGTGGCCGCGGGGTTAGGGGAGCGGGGCGCCACTCCTGCGCACTTGTCAACGTGACGTCCGAGAAACGTGACGTGCCGCCGACTGACGCGACGAATTTTTTCTCAAATTTGAATTGTACCGTTTTGCTACAGACGCGACAATGTAGCTATGAGGTTCGATCCAGTCGAGAATGGTACTGAGTACATTAGTAGAGTCATGTATGGTCGTATAGCCAGTTCAGAAAGAAAATAAATTTATTCTGTAAATTAAGTCTACTTACTCGTATCTCGTATGAAATTGATACAATATTTTTATTTCATTTCTTGAGTGTTGGTACAAGATTGAGTTACTCTATGGCTATAACGAAAGTCTGGTTTAGGTAGGTAGTAGTTACCTATATATATTAATTCATTTTTTTTTTGTTTATGTTAATAAAGGCATTTGCCACGGTTTAAAACAAAAAAATCATACAACTCTAGAGTAGTACTAAGTAATATTATCAAAAAACTAATCATAGCGCCAATTTTACTGTGGGGTTCTCAATTGGACTGTTTGTAACCCAATTTTGGAATGATTTAAGAGGTGGTTGTGTTTTATAACAATTTTGATTCATCAAAATCAGTTCAGTAGTACGATTTCTTCTATCGAATTGAAATTACTTTTTTTAAAGTATTATTTGTTATGTAACACAGGTTTTATAATACGTAGGTATATACGTGATTATTAAAAAAGCTCCAACTATACAGTCGATGAACTTCTTCAAGGTGCTTATAATGAGGCGCTCATGTTCACGACGCTGGCTAGTCTCGTACTGATTCCGTATTGTATACCAGTCCGATTCTCGTACTGAGTCTGGGTCTGAAATGAGTCAAACACAAATAGAAAATAATAATAATTTAATAACATATTTTCTCCAGTTCAGTATATTCAGTATATATATATATATATATATATATATATTATAACATGGACGAAGTAAGATATGTCCTTAAGATAAAACCCAGTGGTGTTCGCCTTAAGCTGGGTTCCATCTGGCTTCGAGCTTTGCCCGGGCACAGACCTTACTTGTCTTATGCTACTTAGGGTTGACACGGTCAAATTATATAATTAACGAAATTTACATTTAAACTTATTAATTAATGGAGTCAGGCGTTACTTTGCGGAAATCCATTTATAATTAGATGGTATATACAAAATATTTAGTGTTTTTCCGCCTCGTCTTGATGTCAGCGTGAGAAATCGAATAATATTTTTGTTTTTATGGTGTGGTTCCTCCTCACCACCGCCACACCTCACCTTATTATTTCTCTTTATCTCAGTATCCGACTTCCTCGACACGTGTTTCTCCTTAGCACAAGGCATCCTCAGGAAATTATTATAAATTTAATAATAAAAATTTAATATAATAAAAATATAAATTTGAAATAATATAATATCTTCCAGAGAGACAGAACAAAACAAAACTTGTAACTGTTTAGTTCATTGGTTTATACTTTTTTATGAATATTTCTGTTTGATATATAGAAATAAGAGAAGACTTGGAAATGAGAAATAAAAGTGCCTAGTTAATAATTGTGATATGCAGGTATATTTATTGAATTTAAGTATTAACTATTGTATTTTTATCATAATTTAGTAAACATTTACCACGTGGTTGCAAATAATCAATGCTCGCATTCTAGTTCGACTCATAAAGACTCTTGTTACATCAGAATTATCAAACCACCCTACAGTTTTTATGAAGATCTGTAATTAAATTGCTTGATTATCTACGAACGACCTTCAATTACATATAAACTGAAGCATGTTTAATGTTTCAATGCTGTATCTTATACAGACTAGGTTTTTCTCATTTCCGACATGAAGTTCCAAAAAGAAAAAGTTGAAAATCCTAGCTCGTGTAGTGTCACCCCTTGAGGTGAGAGGGGGTGAAGCGTGGGTGTCGAGAGGTGAGGGGTGCGATAGGGCGGGTCAAAGGTCCCGCCTCGCCCCGCCCAGCCCGGCTACCCTCACCGGTTAAATAATACGTCGGAAAACTTGGGAAAACTAAATGTAGGAAAATGTGGTTTTCATCTGTTACTGTTGTCTGAAGTTATCGCTCTCGAATAGTATTATAAAATAACCAGAAAAGTGTCAATCATATCCCACCTATTAGAATATAGAACTGTCAAAAATTTATTATTACTTATTTATTTGGAAAAACACAGTAACAGCAACATGACAGTACAAATCAAAGCGATACTACTACGCTACACTTTATAAAACATGAACTTTTAAATAAGAAAATTCAGAAATCCTATTGGCAGCCTCTATGAATTTTGCCAGGTAAAAAAAAATCAGGTTTGGAAAATAGATGCCTAGGCTCTGTATGTATGTAAGTTAGTTATCTAAAACCTAGTTCTCATATACTGTTATGTAAATAGTGCTAATGTGAAAACATTGACTGTCAACAGTGAATATTGAAGAATTTTTTTAACTAAGCAGTTCTACCAGTGGATTCTAAAGAACATTTGTCACGGTTATACTATGTTATTAAATATTTTTTGCGCTAGAAATAAAATTTTGCATGAGGACATCAATCGTTGTAGATGATACTCCTAATATCGTTTAGTCTTTGTTTTTGTACTAGATTGTGATGTGACAATGTTTGTGATGTCTCAGAAATTCGGACACTATTACAGTCTACCCAGGGAGTGTTTTGGCTTGGAATTATTACGTATTATATACTTTATTGTAGTAAAAGAAAAATAATCTACTCGGGCGCCAGTAAGAACTGTATTGCAAATATTACCCAAACTTTCTCTAAGAATATTAAACTTCTAGAATAGAGCAACGTTTTGTTTTATGTTAAAAAAATCTTTTGTATGTATTCTATATTTGATAATACCGCTCGTATAGTTTGTTCCTTCTTTTTGACAATGTATGCGTATATTAACACGCATACCACACATTTCATTCAAACAAAAACAACCTCGTCTTCCAAGAAATATCGACTTTGACAACGAATTACACATCTGAGTTATCTCGTCTTCGACCATCGATCCGTTCCACTGTGTCTGTGTGTCGTCTACCCCCCACTCCCACCCCCCTCTGGGTCGCTGAGTAATTGGGAGCAGGTACTTTACTTCTGCAGACTTCACGAGCCTTTTTGTTCTAGGGTACGAGTACATACGGGCGCTGGCTATGTTGACATCTCGTTAGGGAGTACTGAAGTTTATGATAAAGCAGAAGTGGTAGCTATAATTGACCTTTAATTTATTCTCATACTGCCTTTTTTTAAACTACAAAATCATGCGAAATAATGACATACTTACGAAAAAATCAACAAAGTGGGCGTTTAATATAAAAAATAAATTTTGTTTCGTTAGGAAAATATTACAGACAGATCATACACATTATTCTTATTATATTTTGTAAACTCCTTCAGTAGTATTTCATGACTTTTCATTATTGTTTTGATAAGAAAATTAGTTTTGTATTTCTACTCGACTACATCCTGTCCTCAAGTCAAGCCAATTTACCTCGTTAATTATTAAGGTGAGTTACTCTTAGGATGATATAAAATTGACGATTGCTCAAAAACATGTTCGCTTTGCTAAAACTAAATGAAGAATAAGTCGTTAAAATACATTAAAGGAGATAAGTGCCTACCAAACAGTCGGTATAAAGAGGGCATAAATCTGAGACAATAAAAGCACTCCAGTTGCGTCAAACGTAATGTCCAATCTATCAATCGGCAGCTCCGCGCTTGACTCATTGGATTTTCCTTCATTTTATACTAGTACAGATAGCAAATATGGTTCATTAAAGCTTTAACTGTTGCTGCAACGGATATACTCCTTTATAGAAATTATTGTTTTTCTGGGTTTTTACATTTCAAATTAACCGCTTCTCTTTTATTATGCTTGAGATTCCTTAGGAAAGCTTTGCGTAGAGTGCAAGAGACAATTGGTAGTAGTAGAACACCCCATACTTTACTGTTGGAGAAATTTGGCGTGTTTTTGCAAATATAAGTGATTCGCAAATAAAAAAATATATATTTTACTTATTGGTCATACCAGACTATGTTAATAGTAACTCATTTTACACAAATACTTAATCCTTAGAATTCTTACATCACATACTAGTTATTTTTAAACTTACTAGTTTTATTACCACTTTCAAAAGCATCTTAAAAAAGTTCTAAATAACTATTTAACGTTTGAAAAAACACTTAACTAAATGATCACGATAATCGACCTAGACGTTTCAAATAATACTTTGACAATAGTAACAAGTGACGATTTATATTCGGCAGGTCTCTATAGAATTTATTTAGTTATTTTAAATTAAAAACTCGAGTAATGTAGCTCAAGACACCTTTTTAAGTATTAATCTCAATATTTATTCGCATGTCTTTGTCGTTTAACACGCCGCGTACTCAGCACACGTGCGAATTTCACGATCCAGATATAGACATCGTTTAGTTTAAAATATGCGCCGCCAAGCACCGAATAAATCAATCAAGTCCGATCACAATTTTCACTGAGATCGATTTAGTAAAGAGTGTAAAAAAAGCTTAGGTACGCTGTCACCGCTAAATCACTCGATTGCTGTTGTTTCTCTCGTGTTGTCTTCGGTTGTTGGTGTTTTGTTGCTTGTGGCTTATCTCTGTCTCGTTGTGATGTTATTTTTGTCTTTGATCGTCACTTGCTCTGTAAATGAAGTCATTCAAGATACTTGTTCTGAATTATTCCGATCTGTCACCATGCTTTGTCCCCACGGGGTTACAGAACGGACAAAAAAGTTTTATCCCCCTTGAACCGATTGGAGGGCAATTCGAACTTAATTCACCTCCTTAATGTTTTATCTGTCCCCCTATCGGTATTAGCGGAGATAGATCAAACTTTTTAATTCCTGTTGAATCATAAAAAATATTATTACATATTAATATTTTTATTTATGTTCTTAAAAGTAATGCAACCTTTTCTGATGAACTTACTGCATTTACATATTTGTTCGGAGTAAACTCGAGCGTATATGTAGAATTGTCATATGAGGCATTTTAGGTGAATGTAAGAAATTGGGTTATAAAAAAAATATAAAAAAATTTGGAATAAAATTATTTGATTGCGTAAGAGCGTACCTACCTATCTATAACGCTAATTCGAGTAACGGTAACGCCTAGTCTAAGTCTGTCATGATCAAAAAGTTCTATTAACTCTACTACCAACCTCTAAAACTAGATGATAAGTTATTCAACTGCAAAAACGCATTTAAAAATTGTTCTTGGTGATATAGTTTCCTCTCTCGTTTTTGCCTTGCAATATAATGCAGTGTTGTAAAAAAACTTATTATCTTTTTTTAACTAGACGAATACATATTAATAATAATTTTCTCGTAATTATCTATTTTTATCTCCTATTTCACACCTACTTTACTAAAGCAGGTGTTAACATCAATTGATTACCACTGTAATAAGATTATGTTTTACTTACAAGAGCCTGATAAAAATAATAGCAGCTTTATGTGGTATACTTTATGGTTATATACAATTCGTAATAACCTATTTCTACAGAGTGATAAGACAAGAGAGGTCTAAATGTTATCAGTTCTTGTTATTAATGTTATAAGTCGAGTTATCTTCACGCCTCTCATGCGTGGTTGTTAGTTACACTCTTAAATGATATTAAGGCCGACTTGCACCAACGGACTTAATCATGTCTGAAGAACATATAATGTTATGTTTTTAGATAAATTTACTAGAGAGAAATTGGGAAGAACTGTTATATCATGTGGGGAATTGGAGAAGACCGCAATAGAACACAGTTTGTCTAAATGTAAGTCTTAATTTAGTTGATGATGAGACCCGCCCTAAATTGAACATTTTAAGCGTTACCTTCTTGAATCAGATACCTTCTACCTACGTTATTTTTCTTTTATTTAGGCGTTTAATTAATTTTCATTTTCAAATTTTTAATCCGATCAATTTTCCTCTTTTTCACGAATAATTATGCCATGGTACAAAATTATTGACTTACTTCACTTTATTGGCATCGTACATACTTACACATCATTATATTATATTAAATTACTAAACGCCTCTCAACGTTAAGAGACTTTTGGCTTGTATTGTATTGGATCTTCATCCGATGAAACAAAACAAAAGATGCTTAAAGTTGAGAAAAGTTTGTTAATAAGACAGCCAGTGTTTATAAGTATACAATATGGTTTTTTACTTGACAATATTCATCTAATTTCAACAAACATTTCTCATAGATCCACTATCATCAATATTTACCTACTATCGTCTACAAAATCCGCGTCATCCCTCAAAGCGAAAATAATCTGCATATCCAGAGGTTTCGAGAAAAAGCTACGTATACCCTGTCCCCTCATAAGCCGATCATAGACTTATAAGAAATATTGGGTTGAGTAATGATTTTGGCCCTGAATTAAGCAGCAATTTAACGTAAATACTTACATAATCCACATATCATTACCACATACTCGTACATTCCATATTCATACTACATAATGGTCATTTATATCTTTAGAACCTATTATATTTTATCCTGGCACATTTATTTTAGCAGTTTTATGACTTTATTTTGACCCAGTGCATGATGCACAGGGTCAGATCTGTACAGCAGGTAACAAAGTGGTAAATTGTTGACTGTGCGTAGATTATGAAACCACGTAACAAAACGAAGTTCTTTTTGCACATTGTGATCGAAGCTTGCTAGACCCACTTTTCTGACGTTTTTGTCTTCTGGAGTGGACTCATAAGTATAGCGTTGGATACGTAGCTGCAAAAATATTATTAACTATTTTTCTCACAATTTGTACTCCAGTATACTCAATATACCTACAAAACAACATACGAGAGAAAACAATAGCAGACTCGAAGCAGAGACATATGCTCCCTCGGTCAATTAACAAAAATAAATCTAGAAAGGAACGATTTCATATATTTTTATCAGCGGGTTTTTTTTTACTTAATTTCTCGAAGATAACAAACTTTTTCTTTTAACTTCTCAAGTGATCCATTTAAATGTTATCAACCAGAGGTTTAATTTTTAAAGGAAAAAAACAGACTTTTTATTATCAGTGTCTGCAGTAATGGAACTCGTTATTTTTTTTTTAAAAAGACCTTTTTTAAAAAGGTAACTTTTTACCGTTTTTCACAAAGCCCATTCTAGTTAGAGCAAACTCAATCTTTATACTCTGTGAGGATGTAAGAGGCGCACAACCGTCCGTCGTCGGTCGGTCGCGGTCGGCCGGTCGCAGCGTTGATGCGATTTCACGCGCGGCCGAACGCGACCGCGGGCATTTCGCTCGGTTTTATTGAACGAGGAAAAATTGATGATAAAAATAGGCGGATCTAGACCGGAAGATACTCGATTTTTGACGAATGGTTTTCCTTGATGCGCTAGAAATGTGGTGCAACAATAGTATTCGGTAGTAGATATGTAGTCGTGAAATTGTGCGGAAAAATATTAACAGATTTTTTGTCAATAATCTTTTAACATTAAATTTTAAAAACTTTAATAACTTGATTTCAATTTGACAATCATATTATGTTACAAAACTTGACACGACATTTTGCAGAATGTCACCTATGTATTTAACAAAGAATTAATGTTATTTTAATTTAATTAAAAACCACTGGAATGTTAAAGTTTCTATGAGAACAATTGAAAAGTAGAAAAAAAAACCTTTTCGGATAAACAAAACATTTTCGAATCGTTCTACCTACTCAGGGAACATACTTACATAAAAGAAAAAAAAAGAAAGGTTCTAAACACTTTAGATCCTCCACCTTTTTGAAGACGGTTGATTATATTTATGTAAGGTATCTTCGTAAATAGAAAAGGGTGACATGAAATAGGATGCAACTCGGCTTGTCTGGAAAAAACCGATAATACAAAAGGCTAAATCCAGAAAATTTATCATCTACCTTCCTTGGAGATTACAGCTTAACATTGTTAAAAACCGTCATCTCCGCAATCCATCTAATAAAACCTCAGCGCAGCCGCAGCATTGTTCGGAGGCGGCCAATTGTGCAGCACCCCTGACTGATCACTTAATTGACTACTGAGCGAGAGCTTTTGGGACTTACTCCACCCTCGTACTACAACATCACTATGTGAAACAACCATTGCCGGTTTTGACGGTCACTCGTGATGATTTTTAGTATTAGGAAAGCGATGGTTATGCTGATGAAAAATTTGTTAGTCTCAGATTGTAGGATTAAAGTGCAGCGAAAATCAGATTTGTAGGAGAGTGATAGGATTGTGTGGTAGCGTTTAATGCCACTTAATCTGAACGATTAAGCAAGGATTGGGCTTGTGACGTCACTGTACCGAGGTGCTGGGACTTACAGGATTTGATTCGTGAGTGACTCTTTTGATTGAGTTCATAAGAAGGCATCAGAGGGTGGTTATTGGAGCAGACTTGGAGGTATTGAGAATGTTCGCCTAAAATTGTTTACGAACAACAATATATACCTGGGGTTAGAATCGATTAGAAATTGTATTTACCAACTTCAAATAAGGAAGAGGTTTTTATCAGATTTTTATAATTATTTACTAAGAATGGAAGACGTATTACTCAATTTGACTGTATTTTTTGTCCTTATTAACATAAGAAACAGGTATAAACTCACATGTGATCCCACATTCAAATATATCAAAAAGAATTTTTTTTTTTTAAACAAACCTAAAAAAAACACTCTTTTCATTATACATCTTCGATAAAATAATCTATTCAGCGGAAAAATAATTATGAGTATGCATATCTACCTATAAGTACCTAGTATGGTTGGATATACAGCGGATTAAATATGTACCTAGTTCCTCTTGACCACGTCGTAATTTCCCAAGAGATGCGATTTATTCGGGTGCTGCCTTACGTACTGCGGGAAATTATGAATGTGCAACTTATAAGATTTCTGCAACTTACAACTTATTTTTTGCAAGTCTGATAGAGATTACATTAATTTGTCAGTGTCGTATGTTAGTTCAAAGTAAGTATTCACGCGTAGGTCGTAGACAGGTACAATAGTTTTTCAGATTTTCAAAACTATTTTGTCTTCTTTTTCATACATTTTGCCTTGCTATTTTTCATTTTGCTTTTGTGTCCTATGGAGAGCGATGGTCTGGCAATTATTACATCGTCTGTCAGTTAAGATGTTTGTATTTTGTACATTTATATGTGTCTTGAAATTTCGTACTGGTCGTAGTTTTTAACCGATCTTGAAGAAACTTTTTGTATGGGTTATCTATTTTGCGCAGTAAGTGGAAAGTTTGCTACCACGCCATGTACTGGCCGTGGCCATGATATTTGGTAAAAGATGCGTTACTATGGTAAACAGAATTAAATCTTTCAAAAATGTCTTGTTTCGTAGGGGAAATAGTTCTAGAAAATTTCCGAAGAATGACCAAACTCAACATTTCTAGCGAAACTCAAGATAGTCTTCGAAAGGGCCACTAGAATTTTCAACGGAGTAGATATTGTGAATCAACATTTTTACAGCTTGCTGTAAAAAGTAAAATTAAAATTATTTTTAAGTAGTAAATGCTTGTTTTGATACCATATTCAACTGATAGCTATGGCGCTGTATCCTTGAATTTTGGTAACATCATCAAACAAAGAGTTATAGAAATATCGATATTAGAACTCATTCGTTTTAATGCACTCATTGATGAATGATGATATCACATATTTTAGTAGTGGTGACGAAATAGAATATTTAAAGTCTAAGTTTCAGTCAAATCATTTATTGGCCGTATAATTGCATTTGTTACACTAGACAAGCCTATACGTACAATAATGAATCATAATACTATGATGAAAGAAAAGTTCAAATATATAGCAAAATCAGAAAAAAATATTCAGAGAATAGTGATCAATTTAATAATGACGTCAGATTACTTACTTATGTACATGTATAATACTTAGTACGAGTATATATTGTTCCGGTAAAATTACTAAGTGAATTGCTAAACGTCAATACTCATTTTTTATTAATTCTAGAATCAATATTGTGTCAGATCAGTATGAAAGATGCTTTATATACTAGGGATTTAAAAAAAAAAATAATATGGGACGACATCCACACAAAGGTTATACAAACACCCAGACACAGGTCAAACAGACATGTTCATGCACACAAATGTTTGATCTGTCCGGTGATCGAACCCGGGACCAGCGGCTAGAAGGCAGAGTTGCTACCAACTGCGCCAAGCAGCCAGTCAATTTAGAGTAGGGATTAATATTTTTATTTACTTTATTGGAATTTATTCTGTATACTACGAGTATTACGATTATCTTGTACAAATCACAAAGATCAATACAAACCTCTTTTTAAACTTTTTATCCCTTTTCTTATTATTTAGACATTTAACCCTCTACAGGCACGTGGTGTGGGGTTAACCGATCAACGTGTTAAACCCTCTGGATGCTGTATTAGGTGGTTCTTGTTGACAGTTTAGTTACTTTTTAAATGTCACATTTTTTTTCTTAATGATTTAAAAATTTCTCCTGTTTTAATGTTGTAGCACAAGTAAAATATTTAGTTTGAATGCCATTATTTCCAAAGAAATTACAAATATACTTTTTGAAGAGAAATTACAAATTGTTGTGTCATATGACACACAATGTCAAGAATTCCCAAACAGCTCAAATAGACGCTGTTTTACATTCAAATATGCACGATTGCACAACGCGCCGACAATTGAATTTTGAAACAATAGAGTAGCCATCTTATAAATATTCAAAGCAGCCATTTTGTTTTTGAAATCAAACCGCCAGCCAACAAAAAACTCCTAACAATAAACCCAATCAGCCGCTACGAAAACTTATTTCAATTACTTCAGAATGGTATTAATTTTCAATAAGATTATTTACAAATTCTCAACTTTGACGTGATTCTCCTCATCGCATTTCAAGGCGCGATCTGTCAATATTGTCACAAAACATTAAAAAAGTTCTAAAAATATATAAAAAAGGACATGAATGTGGCCTAATTTCGGATTTCAATGCACACTTTGTGTGTAAGCATCGGGGCGTTGTACAAACTAATTCATGGGTTGACAAAAAACACGGAAGCTTTCGGAAGACCGTTAGCTCTTACGGTTTTTTTTCCTTTTATTTATGGTGCAAAAATTGGGTTACTTAACGGGAGCGTCGCCCTTTTGTGTGATATCTTGAGGGATGCACAAAAACTGACGCACAAAAACTTTGCAAAAAAAGGGCGAGAAGTTACTATTTTCCCAATTTTTTGCAAGATGTTTGCGAATACTCGATAACTGATAAAAATAAATGATTCTTTTACTCCTTAGAAATATTCACTTTTTGCTTGTTAAAATACTATTAGGTAAATAATTTCTGTTCCAAGAGGTGATGAGACCTTTAAAATATATAAAATTATATGTTCAAACCTTATAAGACAGATATATCACATTAAAATCGAAAAATGTAATTTGAAAGTATTTGAAAGATAAACATATTTCTTTTATATACCCGAGTTTCGATATTGTAAAGATACCCCTGATAATCAGAAGTCAGCTTATTTTTGTCTGTCTTGATAAAAATAAGAAGTGTATATACTGTTTTCTGCCATCTTACAATTATATATTTTTACCACTATGTGCTAAGTTTGTCGTATCTCTACACAGACCGTGGTCAAAAACGAATAATTCTCAGCGCATAAATAACTTATAGAAAAACTGGTCAAACTACATACAATCCGTTTCGGCCTTTAAATCATTCACAGCATTGTATAGAACCAACAAAACATGTAAGTAGACGGACACGCTTTTTTCAAAACTAGATTTCAACCGTTCACTGCTCAAAGGGTCTGTAGCGAGAGGTCACGGGTCACCATCGTCTTTTTCGTCCAAAGAAAAAAGTCGTTACGAAACCCGTAAAGAAAAAAAGGAAGTTAAAAAAGGGGCTTCTTGTAATATTGTGAATATTGATGAAGAATGAAATCTGGTTTTGGAAATCGGGTGTCGTGAGCTATGAGCTTCATTCAGCGACCATGTGTGGTCCCACGGTGGGTCTCCACGTGTAGAAGACACCTTCTGGGAATCAGATGATGTCCCAAACTTGATTCCGATCAAGTTTTATCACTAAACCATCCCGAACTTTATCACACATTTCAAACGAACTAACGTTAAGTAAAATTCTAACGCAATTCATGGAATATTTAACCAGCACACGCCTCCTCCTAAAAGATTTAGATAAAAAGTAAACGGAGATAAGGCGTCTCCCTAAAAACTACATAAAAGAACACATAAAGGAATGAAGCAGTTAGGGTTACGATCTGGTTCCATCTCCACAATAGGCACGCGATCCATTAAGACTCCAGAATCCTTGCGCACGATTCTTGTACCCTTTTATACCCGTTAGAGGAATAAAGAGATGATAGGGTACAATGGGGTACGTAGCAATCTCGAAGGTGGGTCGGATTGATCCCGGCACGCGTTTAAGGGTTAACGGTGGATGCTGCGTGCGAGCACGCGCCGCACAATCCAGTTCTGGTATATTTATGGAATAAGTTAATTTATGGATAGGGTTAATTCGATGAGATGGTGGTTTACTCGGATTATTTATCGGGTTATTACTTACCTAACATTATCAAGTTGTCATTTAATTTATTTCTTATTTAAAAGGTGGATATTTATCTTATAAATATCATGTTATGTTGAGTGTTATTTCCTGCTTGTAATTGGAGCCGTTGTTACAAGAGGACGTGTAGGTCTACTAAAAATAAATTTTGGTAGCCGTGTTTGACATTTATCGTTTTCGTATGCTGACTCGATCGGATTTTTGCGAAGCTGCTAATTAGGGTGGCGGATATACTCGTATTGAGTAATGCGTTAACTCGTCCCACATACCTACGGCCCATTAAAAAAACTGTTCAATATTTATTATAATGATGATTTAAAATTTTATTATTTATTATTCGCCTATTCATATTCATGTCAGAGCTACGAGTAGGTACGAATAGAGATGATATTTCACGAATCATAAAATTTACTTTAACAGATTCGTCGTGTTTTTCCATATTCATTCAATCTTTTCACCTCCAATCAAAAAACCCTGAAGATCAAAAAATTCTAATAATTTGAAGAACCTGTATACCAAGTTTCGGCAAAACTGGATGGAAACTACCACTTGTACGAATTTTTTGGCAGTCAAACATCCATGCGTACAAACTGACTGACTACAAAACAATTGCCAGAGATGCTAGCTCGGTCAATTATATTACGAGCACTACTAGTCTAAAGGCCTATCTATCGGACCTATCATTCGCACACAGACGGGCATGTTTCATCGAAGTCATTAATATAATTTTTTACTATTGAAATATGATAAATTCAACATGACACTTCAAGAGTTCGATAATCTCACAAACAAAAAACTTAAGCGAAACCACTTGTAAAATGAAAAAAAAACAACGTAAAAACCCTGACTTTGGTGCAAAAACCGACAGAAATTCTCGTAAATTTGTCAATCCGCTCCGCCCTGAAGAAGTGACTGTTTTTGTACGTATGTCAGGTTAAGATCTCAGAAAAAATAATGTTAACCAATATGTTTTTGTCTGCCTTTATTTCCCTGATATAGACCAATAAGTATTTACAGGATAAATATCGAAATGTTTTTTTTTAGATTTTGCAATATATACATAATTATTAAAGGTACTTGCATATACTTACCTGGTTTAATTTACATCCCTGTATGTCTTGGATTAAATACGAGTCATAGTAAGTACGAGGTAATTTTTGATTTACTTTAGCGGGTTAACAATAGGTTAACAAATTTAAAAAATATAAATATGAATATAGAGATCAATTTAGTTTCTACAAAGTTATATAAGTATGTATAAACTTACAACCTACATTGCCCTACTTAACGTCCTTGCAAACTGACTTTTAAACCTTTGTAATTAGTTTAATAACAATTTGTTTATTCTATTCAATAGTTAATTTGACATTAGCTGACATTAGCACACTAATAACCACCTACTTGTTTATTCCGAGCTTGTTATAATGGTCGTATCTAAACATTATAATGTCACCTTTCGACCTATCAATGGGTAATAATAAAGTGCGTTTGAATGTAGGTATTCATTATGTTGTCTTAAACGCAAAGCAATCGAGATTGACCTCTGTATGGATGCTGCTTCATTGTTCTTTGACTAATTGTAGCATTGTCGTTATTAACGCCTACTTTTGATACAGTTAGAGCAATTGTCTATATATCTATATAACCTACCCGTCAGTATTTAAGGGATTTATATAAATAAAACAAAAAGTGATTTAGTTATATCCATCTTAAGAGTGACTATGACTAAAATTGCTGGCGTTAAAAAACAAAAGAAGACGTTTTTAGTTTTATTTTTATTTTGAATGTAATATTTAATTATTTCAATGTAAATTAAGTTCATCGTATTGCGTCAATGAAAACGCTAATCCAATATATTTTTTTCGGAAATGAAAGTCGTAAAACATTTTTTTTATGGTCGAACGAAGCTCATAGGTATTCGGAGGTCCTGTAGTTTGTAAAACGCTAGATATTATACGTACAACAAAAAAAAACACACACACACAAACAATATTCCCTGCGCACCCTATTCGCGATGATTAGCCATGATTACCGTCGGAGTCTAGATGTGACGGATAACCCACCCGGGGTACATTACACCCCCGAGCGGTTATAGGGTTGGCAATCTATTTTATTCTTTCCACCATGACAATTGAGATTTTAACCATTTGCCTATAAAACTATTTAAATTTAATTGCTTGCATTCACAAACTGGAAGTGAGTACATTTTATCGACTGAGCGAGATGTCTCTGCTTCAAGTCTAGCAAGTTATTCTTTCGTCTGTCAATTACGTATGTAAGTATGTTTGTCTGAAATGTTTGAACCCGCATAAAGGCATGCAAATTACAACCTTAGCTAATCTAACGTTGTAATTTGCATGCTCCACCTTCGAAAACTCTCTCTCGGTATGAGTTAAGATAAAGTTCTCGATATGAAAGAAAATGGACAAGAAATTGTCTTTTTTATTAAAGTCACAGTATTATTGTAGAGAATATGTAATAATAATATTGATAGTTAGCAGAACTACTTTTGGTTTCTTCTACTTAATGACTTTGGATTTCAGATATCTGTCAGAGCCATTTGAATATTGATAAATATAAATTCGCTCATAACTGTTAGTGGCAGCCCTAAAACCGCCACAAAAGGTGAACGCCGAAGCCCACGCAATGAGTGACATAATAACCGACGAACCGATCGCAGATAAGCTATTAATTTGGCTCAAGTATCCTATTTCATTCGAAAAACATATCCCCAACAGTAAATCACCACCTCTATTAATATTACAACAAGGTTCAATATAGATAATTACAGATCTACAATTCTGGAAAGTCCTTTTATAGGTTTTTCTATGAAGAAACTGATATGAATCCCTTTTGTGTGAGCAGCACAAAGACCGTATTGTTTTGCATACGGTTTGGAGTAATAAATATGTTGCTTTATTATGGTTTTATTAATTTGTGGCCGCCCTTAAGGCAGGCGTCTTTCATTTCAAAGTATGTAGGTATTAATGGCGGATTTTTTTCGTAATAATTTTGTTTTAATTATTTATCTATTTGTAATATGATCATTACGTTGAATTCATTCCGAAATATAAATCGAAAACCTCAAAGTAGAAAAATAAGAACAAGCGCGAGACGCGTCATCGTTGAAGACACGAACGGCTCATTTCATAAGAACTAGCATCGGATCCTATAAAAGATGGCTCTATCAAACATTTCGATTTGTCAGCTAAGATATTTTGCTTAGAGAACCCGAGTCCGACATTATACTTCACAAATTGCTACTTAAACGTTTTACAATTTGTTACTTGGTCGTTTTGCTCATTCCAGTAAGAATAGGAGCTGTAGGTCTATTCAGCCTGACATTAAAATATTTTATAAACCAATGGTTCTTTTAAAAAAAATCCAACATATAAATCGATAACATATAAATCGATAACAAAAAACAAATAATTTTCAGTTTAGAAATGCGACCTGTGGAGCAGAACAGTCGGACATTTGGACAAACGTATGAAAGTAATTTTGCTCAAGCTGAAATGCAGACTTCGGTAAATAGTTAAACTATAAGCGTGTTCTTTATTCTTTTACGTTAGTTCAGTTAGTTATATTTTCCTTTGATCAATTTCTGTAACATCGAAAAGAAAGCGGTTTTTACGTTATCAGATGACTTATAATTAAACTATGATAACTAAATTAGATTGTGAATTGTTTAAGTGAAACAATAAGTAATAATAAAACAGGGAATACCGAAATGAATGTATACATATAGGTATCAAATCCTGTTGACAACGTATTGTATCTATTTTAAAATTCAAGACATTCAGAATTATGTATTATAATTTTGGCAATAATAAATATTCATTGAACCATACGAACGGAACTAATCCATATCACTTCCGATAATTCCGTCAACAATAGAATATGTCGTCCAGAAATCGTAAAAATAACTCAAAAATGCCAAATTCAGTCGTCATGGGAAATGTCGTCGACTTCACGGTTTAACTAATAAGGGAGATCGTCCAAAATATGCACAAAAGAACGAATTCGAAAGACCAGCAACTGGACGGTACATAATAATAAAGAATAAACAGTTCAATTCGCAATGCGATAAATCGATACGCAAAAGTGACATTATTTTGAATACGGAACGTCATCTTTTTTTTGTTACTTTTTTCTGCGCTGCCAGATCCCGTAATGTCTTTGAATGGTAGAATAGACGAAGGGGGCCAAGGCAATTATATTTTAGGAGAGTTTGTGGAGCATACAAGTCGGACAATGGACGGACTGCACCTTTGGTGTGGTCGTGTGTGTCTTTATTGATGTCGCCGTGTTTTGCTAGCAAAGGGACTGGCTCGCGATCGTTATCTTTTAAAATTAGAATAGATTTTTCTTAAGCGGTCTTAATTTTTTGCGCTCAAGTAAAAAAGCTAAAATGTAAAAGTAATTTTTTGAGCTATGATGTTTTAGAAATTTAATTTGCTTCAACTTTGTATTTTCACTTGGAACGCTTACGAAGCCTACGCCCCGTAACCCCGGCAGCAAATATAGGTACTAAGAGTATCTTCTACTTTAGGTCAGTATTGTATCTTCATGGGTCTATACATGGACTGTTCTTAATTCGTATTTATTTGGAATCAAAAAATAATCTGCCTTCAGGTTCTGTAGAAAACATTTGAAAGTCAAAATTCAATATCTGGTTAAAAGCTAAATTATTTAGTTAATCTTCGATGACAAAATATAACACAAACTTGGTCAATACTAAGTAATGGTAGTAACTTATCAGCACTTTCGCTGCGGAATTCTATGCTTTCAGGAATACTACTACTTATTTATTCCAACAACCAGTTCCTATTAAAGAAAAAATGTAAAACATCCACCGCATAAATTTACAGGGCGTGAGATATTTTTTTTATCAAAATAGAGCTTGTTAGTGGTCACTCCAATTTTTTGCTGACCAACAATAGCTAGTCAAATTTGTACAGCACTCATTGCAAGTAGCTGAGAAAACATTCTTATTGTGATATTTTTTGTACTTTTTGCTGTCGTTTTTTTCTTGTGTATAAAATATGGCGGATGGAGGACGCAAGATGTTTACTGTTACACTATTATAAGTAGATAAGGCTTGTTAACTTCTTCAATATGACTTAGGAAATAGAGTTGAATTGTATATGAAAAGAAATATGTTGAAAGGAATGGCAAAAAAATAAATATAAAAGTAGGTATAATATACCTATAATTACAATTACATAGCATAAAAAATGAATTTCAGTTTCAAAAGGTATCCATTGCGTGATTGTACTTTTAGACTAGTAAATTATAGAAAACATATGTAACTAAGAATGAATACTGTTCAGTTTCTACGTTTAACCGACTGAAAAAAGTAGGAAGTATCACAAGTTATTAAAAGCTTTTTGTAGTTCGTTTTTCGATTACTCAAAGATGTCCAGACTGATTTGTCAATTTTTTTTGACAAAAAAACTGCTGTCATTTTATTTGAGTTGTAAAAAATATAATTAATTCATTAAATAACTTTTTAATATCATTATTATTTTGCGAATTGCCAAAGTGAAAATGCTATGGATATGTTAACCACAAAAGAAGGTATTTTCAGTGCAAATATTACCTATCATATTAGGGCCAGCAATATCGTACCCCTATCCATCAAAACGGCATAGAAGAGGGACACTATTGACATAAAATTTACGAGATTAATATTTGCTAAAAGAGGGATGTCTATTTTGTGTTTTATTAGTATTACTAACGAGATTGTTGGCCTTTTAACTGTCATGTAAAATAAATCTTTAACAAGTTCTTTAAAAAAAAATGGTTACCGAGTTCCATTACGGCCGGCACTGATAGAACTTTTCAAGTAGTTTCGATTTAAAAATTTACCTCTAGAGCGATTTTGATAACATTTATGGAGATGCCCTTGTAACTACCCCTTATATTTATAGCCTTTCTGTTTTATACCCTTGCAAATAAAAAAAGAGTTCTTCAAATCTTTCCAGCAACGTCCGAAACATCAGGTAACAAACACAAATAAAACATAGTACAGTCCAATTTAGTAGGTTCTCCTTCTTTTTGTTAGTAGGTAGAAAAAAGTGTCATCTGACTTAAATTCGGCAGTTATGAAATTAGCTGTACGTAACTTTGATTTAAACTCCAATCTTTGGCGTGAATTTTTGATTGTGAATTATAATAATAATAATAATATGGGACGACATCCACACAAAGGTCTTCAAGTCGAAAACTAGGCAAAGCCTGTGCTATGGTAACCTGATCACTGATATACATACTTAGAAATGCATATATACATACTTATATATATAATAAACGCCCAGACACAGACTTATTATTTGCGGACAGGCTCCCCATATTTCTTTTTAAGGAGTTTAAAACCAAAAACCAAATTTTTAAATTATATAAAATGAGAATAAAAATAAAATTGGATGTCACTTTTTTTAAGAATTAGGTGTTATGTTACCATTAATAAAACAGCTACTCTTAATTTGACTACCGCGGTAGCCTAAGCGAACGTTCTAGAACCGAGTAATTATATTAATAATCTATGGATAACCCCTACATACATAAATTATCACAAAAAACCTTATTAAATAAGTTGTGTCTGGTAACTATACAATCAGTAACGGACGCTAATAATCATGTTCCAAATACAAAAAGATTCCTTTTTTAAAATAATCCAAAAATTCTAATCGGCTTATTCCAAATCCTCTAAACCGTACAAGAAAGGTCCGCAGTAATCCACGGACCCTCGCGGAAGGAGCATTCTCACGACCGCCGTATAATTTTGCTATAAATAAAATTTCACTGTAAAATTTCTTCGGACATTCGCTGCGATACCGCCATTGTATGGCAAAAGCTTGTTAATTTTTTGCATATTCGTATCACGATGTAGTTTTATTAGTTACTCAATTGTGTTCAGTGCTTCTGTGAACTATTGACCAAACAGTTTTTGCCAGGTACTTTAGAAAAAAAATTACAAGCGCTTGACCTATGTTTTTTTTATATATTCATAATTTTCTTTTCTTTAATGTTGTATAATGTTAAGTGTTAAGCATAGGAATTTGCCTTCCTCTAGAAAAAAAGATCATATATTTCTTCCAAGTATTTGGGGGAAATATGGTGAGCTTTTCTATCAAATAAAAAGAATTTGCAATCAAAAATTAACGGTGTCCATTTTTTGACTTTTCATTTAGAAGTAAAGAGCTCCCAGCTCTTTACTTGACCAAACTAAAAAAATAAACAATCTAGACTAATTTGAATTATCTTTTCTTTGATAGTCTGCTCCATGTTTAGTCTGGTAAATAAATAAAAAAGTGAATTATTATCGCGAGATCGATATTTCGCTGAACTTCAGATGTATTATCAAATGTTATTTATTAGCCATCTCCATACTTCTACAGCCCAGTAAGGTCCGTTCGGATCGCAATCGTAGTGCGGTAGCTGTTCCTTACATTGCTATAAAACTATGTACAACATTATATAAAGTAGGGAGCTAAGCTAAATGGGAACTGTTGCACACAACCTTAACGAGGAGAATTTTTTTTTGATCTTACATAACTCTGTTAGTAACTTTAAGTTACTTACGAAATGGAGATTTCTCTTAAATAAAGTTTCCAGTGAAATTTGTCCGTCAATTTACTACTTCAATAGGTAACTTCAACGGAAAACATCGTGAGATACTGCTTATCGGAGAAGGTAAATTCCTAATAAAAACTTTCGGAGTTATCTCCGAATGTTATGGAAGTGAGAAAGATATCGGAGGTAGTCACAATAATTGGCTGGTGGACTATGGCCTACACTTCGTTGGGTCACAAATGCTCTAGTAGAACGGTACTTATATAAGGGTTGTTACCCCGATATCATCATTTCTCGTCGATGGTTTGTTTATTTATTTAGAACGGTAAAAACACCAATCATCGAAGACATCAATCATTAATATTATATAAAAAAGCAGTTAAAATAAAAATCAAAATACAGAAAAAATAAAAATAGGCAAAAAATACAAAAAATAATAATTAAGTTAAAATTGATTTAGAACAATTGACGTCATCAAGGCGGAACAATATATATATATATAGCCTTCTTAGATCCTAATATTTGCTATCTAACAAATGAACAGATGGTTGTGAGAGGATGGTTGTCCTTAAGTATTTTCTAAATATATCTCAAATTCAACTAATCCATTACATAAAAACAAACGACGCTACCCATAAATTGCCGCAAAAAATCACCATAAGGTTAGGGTAAATCCTTGGGCGTGAATATGGCATATTTTACCCGATCGGGTAGATTATGCGGATGTATGGCAACAACGTAGGTAGTGGTAACCCTTGCAGGGATACAATTTACAAGGGCTAGGGTCCGTTGTTAAACTGAATACGTGACTTGGAAACCGGAAAACTTTTGATTTGTAGCGACTCGTAATTTTCTGAAAAATTTATTGGAAAAAAAATTGACATAGCACAACTGAAAAACAAATAAAAAAAATTATTATTTCTTATGAATACGTCTGAAGCACCGAAATTTTTGTGTGCACTGATGATGTGTTTAATTTTAGATGCAAACTGATTTTCTGGCGGTGGTACATATTTATCGGTTCACCGGTTCAGCGGTATGAATTTTTTTTTATATAAATGTAAAAAATTTACTAAAATTAGTTAATTATATAGATATAAAGAATTCATATCTATATAATAAATGGCCATATTATTTATGATTTCAATATTAAGTTTCTTTAATTTTTATGTAAGATAGTCTACGTCTTCTCTAATAAATATTTACAATACAAATTAAACAATGGAAACAATAAAAATCGTAATGCTAAGGACGCCACCCTTTACCAGACTAAGTAGTAAAATTTTATCGCACTATCGCACGTCTTTAGGCAAATCCCGGAATAGACCCCCGGAGTGATAGCATCACTTGAATTCAGAATTATTACAATACAAAGCACCCTGCTCCAAGTAGGTACCAAAGGTCCAACTATAGTTTCGTTCACTTTCGGTGAACTTCATCAGGGATGAAAATGCCGTTCGTGTTTACAACGATGGCACGTCTCGCCTTTTAGTGATAATCAAAATTGATCAAACACGCGTACGTTTTCTAAACTGTAATTACTTCTTACCCCATGCTGTATCTAAAATTTAGGCAACATTTGAATGTCTTGCGGCCTGCTTGACGTCAATCCTAATTGTGATGTTTGCAGAATAGTCATCGTATAGCTGAAAGAGAGTGATTAAAAATTAATCTGCTCTTGATTCCTGCTAATCCCCCAACTTTCTATTGACCCAGTTTTATAATACTGAAGATTTGCTTTACTTAGGTGATAGTACCTAAGTGACGTCATTAGTAATTTTTCTGTTTTGTAAATCACCCTAGTATTATAAAAGCGAAAGTGTATGTGTGTATGTGTTTGGTTGTGCCTCTTCACGCTCAAACGGCTTCAGGAATCTGTATGAAATTTGACACAAAGATAGCTTATACCTTGGATTAAAAAATTATATACTTTTTATCCCGAAAAATTTAAGCATTCCCATGAGATGATCAAATATCTACCACGGCACGGGTAACATCGCGGAGCTATATAGATTTAGATTTAAATATAGACTAGTTCTATATTTAAATCTAAATCTATATACATGGTACATATATTTGTTTATACTTCAAAATCTTATTAACATAAAGCAAACAATAAAAAGTATATTAAGATACAGCCGTCGTATTTTTAGCATGTCAATCGCCTTTCACCCTTTCCAGGCCCATTCATCAACAGGAGTAAACAAACCGGCCTCTTGGCCACTTTATTTTATGGCAACCCTCATCTCTTCATAACCGCGCGTTTTACCCAAAAAATGGGGAAATTTTATCGTTGGATAGGTCATCAATCAATGAGGATTACGCGCGGTCGCGACGATGTAATCAAAATACCCTAGAGAGTGGGAGATTGTGGATGACCGCGGGAATGTGTGGTATTTTTTTCTAAAGAATAATGAAAATCTTATATGTACTTACCTATATACTTTAAGGTACCTAACGGTGTGTTCCGGCAGCCTTTCTTGAGAGCCAGTGTATTCCAGACTAGGCATGCTCCATCTAGGGCTACAGTATCGCTGACTTCCTGCTCGTGCGAACTGACTTGTGGTTTAATGCCTAGCTGTTCAGTATTTAAAAAATAAACAATGGTCTTAGAATTGTTTAAACGTGACCCTATTATATGATCTCATACTTTTTACAGCTTTACCGTCTTATGTTAGTGTGAGTTGTGATATCAATAGGACATAGAATTTTTATAAAAACACAAAAGCAAAAAAAAAACATTCACAGTTATAAAAACTAATCTAATATATAATAAACAATAGTAATATAATAATTATTCAATAACCGTCTTATTGAAAAATTTATATATATATTTAAGACAGAGTCTGTTACATTTGTATAGAATTAAGCCGATTGCGTGACTAATCATCTAAGTCATCTTATAACTTGATCTGAATTTATAATTTGATTCTGGTTACAAGGTTTGGTGACCAAAAATTTTTATGGTTGGGATTGCTTGTGACCGCAACTCACCCGATGTAAAACGACGATGCGGCCTAGGATGTAGCGCGCTTGCCTAGAAGAAACCGAAACACTCGCTACTAGAAGAGACCGAGATCAGAGCTATCGGGAAATAGAAAACACGCCAGCGAATTCACTGGCAGTTCACACAATAAAATTAGCCGCGAAGTTTTCTGTGACTCTGTGGTACCTCTACCTATCTGTCCTTGGTTATAATTTATGTTGGAAACGCTAAGTTAATTAAAATTAAATCAAATGGTTCGCAAATAAATAGCAAAAAAAGAGAACCAAGTCCGTGCTCTCGAAAAAAACTGACCAAGACAATTTCAATATTTCTTCAACACAATTAAAATCGGCAAACAAAACGCAAGACCCTCAATCCAGATTGCCGGACCTTAGGTCAGTTTTGTTGCCACATCGCACCACCTGCTATCAAATAATAATAAGACGACACTGCAGTACCTTCGCCGAAACTGCAGTGAATAAATTATAGGACAAAACTGACCAGGACCGGACAAAACACTGACCCGAACGAACAATACAATGTTTTCTTTACAACAGGGGTTCGATATTCAAATTTTAGGGTCGCGGATTTTTTTTACGCCAAGACTAGTTCTCACGGGTCAAGCGATGACCTTAGCCAGACAATGCAAGATAGATTTAGAGGATTTTATAATTAATGTTCTTGCATAATGCCTGCATCGATTGTATACGTCGCGGATAATAGACCCGCGAATTTTGTGAATAGATGCTAGTCGGGAAAAGTGGTATTTCTTGAATATTGATGAATAGTGCAGTGGGGTCATCCTTGAGAACCGAACGCACTTGCTAGGTCATTAATCATCGGACTTGACCTTCCGGTTTGTCTTGGTTTGAACTTGGGAAATGTTAATTTATGCATAGAAATTTTATGCGTTTATGATTTAGATTTTGAAAAGTTATCCTACTTTGATACATTATCACAAGAACTGACACGGGAGATATGTGATCAAATCCTGGTTCTTTCAGTCATTTTGCGTGTGTAGACTAGAATCGGCATCCGCTCTAGAACTATACGGAAAACCTGCTAGTAGATAAAGTTGCACTGTTTTGTAGATAACGTAGTCTCCAAATTTCTTCTAACAATATTAATTTAAATGGCATGAAATCTTACTGACTTATATCCAGCCATAAAATAACAAGCTACTGATTTATTAGGGTTGTGGCTAAAAAGTGCCTAAACAAGTGCTTTGAAAAGCATATCTTCTACTTCCGTTTATTTCCTTACATTCTTATGACAACTAATTTTCGTAAAAAAATATAAATTTTAAACATCTCATTAAAAATTCAACGACAAAATAATGAACATATCACAAAGCACAACTATTTTGGATTTTCTAATTTTCCAAGACATTGGGTGTAATCAAGAAAGGGACAAAATGTCATTAGAGATTTTTTGTTTGTCGGATGTCGTTGACTCATGACGATTTATGTCGACAGGGACGTTTTGTGAGGATTTGAAAATGGGAATAAATTGTTAGTTTGGATGGTTTGTATCGAAGAAGGTATAAAAATAATTTTGTGACATTCACGATTGAAAGAAGTTTACCTATATTAATAAGTTAATGACAATTGTAAATTTTTGAACAAAATAATGCTTATAATTACAAATAAATAAATAACCCGATAACATTACTTGAGTACAGTAATCATCCAAATTAAACTTAAGAACCGAAGAATCTACCTACGTAATTCATCAAAAACCACGCTAGTTTCATTATTAAAACCACAGCAGAATTCTAATTTTCAAATACATGTATATCTTTAAACCACTCAAAAGAATCATCATAAAATTATTACAGACACTTCACTTATCTTCGCTTTCACGTTATCTTCCTGAGTGTTCGAACGCGCTCTTTCGACAAATTCATCCCAAGACAGCCCTCGCTTCTTTTGAATGCCAAAAAACTTGCTGAGACGAAGTAGCAATATAAACTAATTGCAGTAACGCAAAAGACTTAGGTACAGTACGTTACTGGTGAATGGCGCCATAGCAACATTCCTTTTCTTTTAGTGGAATTATTTATTTTTATTTAAACTTCTATACTTCTACGTATATGTTTTGTTACGTTTATATTTGAACGTAGAAACGCTTGCCAGGTAGAGGTGAAATAAATACTGTAGAGGAGTGCCTGTCCAGTGTTAATGTGTCATTTTATTTGTTCGTCCAGTACGTCCAGCTCGATTTTAACCCTGAAATGTTTATGAAGTTGAGACATAAACAAAAATGGCATGATCATATTCTAACACGTCGACTGTGATTTTAAGATGTGATCAAACGAACCATTCAAGCTTTAGAAAATATAGGTGTGTTGTTTGATGCCTTTAGCAATTTCTCCCAACAAAAACTAAGTACCTATTGTCAGTCTGAGGTTTTTAGGAGTGAGTGTTAATAAAATCTTGACATGATGCATCAAACCTTATTATATTCCCATAAAAATATTTTTGTCATAATAATTTAGAATCCGTTTGAACTGCCATACTGTTATTTCGTATATTAGAAACAGTGTACAGACCAGGAAGAAATATCTCAAAAAACGGTAGTCGGAGTATTTATGGAAATCTAAATAACGTTGAGCTTTTTTAATTGTGGGGATGAGGATTTTTTATAAAAGAATTTTGTTTATTTTCGTGGACGAGTGATTTGTTCGGCGGTAAATATTAGTGCGTGCCGGTTGTGTGGAAGCAAATGAACTGTGGAATAAATACCAAGATCATCGCTTGGGGATGGATTTTGAACGAATTTATGTCGACAATTTGCTGTTAGTGACTATGAAGACGGCGGGGAGGAAATGATGCTCAGAACTTTAGTAACTATAACGAACTATAACTAGTAGTTTTGTGCGAATTGTAGATCTATACTTATATGGAATAAAGTTTTGCTCTATAAATAAAACTTTAACTTTTTGTCTTTATAAATTGAACAATTACCATTTGACCGATTCTTTTAATAATCAGAATTATTTATTTAAAAAAAAAAAGTAGTTGGTTAAATAATAAGTAAAATAATAAATTGGCTGAGTAATTTCTATCAGTGACGTCACTGATAGAAATTACTCAAATAAAAGAAATTACAAAAACCTATTGTCGTAGCCAACTTCTTTTTTTTTTAAGTACTCCAGCAAAACTAAATTCACTGCACTACTACATTGCGCTCATGCAAAATCCTTAAACTTATACTTACTTATACCCAAATTGGTTCTAGAAAACTGCGAGTACCTACCAATACATACAATACGTATATGATGAAAAAAAATTTTGGAGAAAAACTCTTTGCTCTTTGTACAATTAGAAACAAGTTTTACAAAGGCAACGATACCGAAACTGAGAAAAATTACGAATTTAAAATAATAACATATTGTAAATTTTAAGTTTGCTTTAAACTTTATTTTGCAGTCTTGAAAGACTGCAATGATCCCCTTAACATACTTCTGAATACTTTATTTGGTATATAGTCTATGGTTTACATTGCCTGTATATGTAGGAACCAAAACAAAAACAAACGTCATAAACGCAATTCCACGTTCTTTTTTAGAACTGTAGATATTCTCCGAACGTGAGTGCTCGGCTGTAAGATAAGACATTTCACATTAACGGCGCCCGAATGGCCACTGAAACGGATCTTTTTCAGTCTAATGGGTAATATTTTTTTGTTCGTGGGTGGGGTTAAAGGTGAGCATCGACCAATCACAGCGGAGGATAGGCGAATACTACTAATTAATCTGTGATAATGCATCCGTGTCTCTGACAGATAGAGAAGTTAAAGAAGACGTTAGGGGATAGGATATTCTTGGAAGTTTCAATAGACCGGTCTTTTTGTAGCCTCTTAAGAATTCTAGTTTAGCACAATTTTTGACGTACAGCTTGAATGTTTTATTTATTTTTCATCTAATACTTATTTACTGTTTTAGTCAGAACCAAACGAAAGTAAGTCATAGAATATTTTTTTTATACAAAACTTGTCGCCGAAATACATAATACATATTAAAACTATGGCGTAGTTAGCATTCCAGTGAAAAGGCTCAAAATTCAAAGGAAATTTCCAACTAATTCGATTTAGTAGGTAACAAAAGAACAAAAATTAGGAAACAATTTTAAAATTCTATATAAATACATCAAAAATTATACAATTTTCACAGAGATTTCTGAACGAATCGCGGATGCGAAAGAAATCAGACACGGTTGGTGGGCAAAAAATTCGCTCGCAAAGCATTACCAACATGACGCTATAAATTGTAATACATTTTAAAAATGGAACGCTCCGTGCCGTGCCGTTACACGTTGGATATCGGGAGTTTGATTCGATGCGTTCCGCGACATTGAGTGCGGAGTGCGGGATTTATATTGAGCTTGAAACTTGATTTAATACAATTGACGAAACGGCGTTGAACCAAAATGAGATTTGAGAAAATAATCTTTCAAGTTTAGAAAGAAAGAAATTTATTTGGACCAAAAAACTACTCGTATTAAAAGAGACTTCATAATTAATATCTAAGTTTCTTGACACAAACCGGCTCCTCCTCAGCATAATACTGTTTAGAACCTTTTATCTACTAAGTTTGATGTAACTACGAAATCATCTCCAAACCTTGTTTAAAATGCCTTTTACGCGTAAAATCCTTCTACTATAGGCGCGCCGGTGTTGAAGGTGATTTATGATAATGAGTATAAATAAAGAGGTATTCTAATCCAATAAAGTCTCAGTTTTGATATATTTAGTTTTTTCATTTTTCATAATTCTATTGTTTTTAATGAATTTATTTTGAATTTTTATAATTAAATTACGATGAAAAATGTGGAAAAAATTTTGAATCAGTAAAAGAATAATCATTTATTGTATAAACTGTGTACATAAGGTGGTATGAAATTGTTAGGTATCAACAGTCCGCTCGTTTCGAGCGTACAAAAAACTTACAACTAGGTAATTACAATTAAACTTAATCATTAAAATATTCGTCTAATTTATAATACACCTTAGAGATAAGCCATATCATTATCTTATTTTTAAATTTCGATGACAATTGACAAAAGCCGAGTTAATAATTAACGACACAAAAGTCAACAACTGTTGAGGTGTCTCTCGGCATAAAAAATTACAACAAAATCATCAATATCCCTAAAATGAAACCGACATAAAAATAAAACGTTCGATTTCAACCCCGGTATTTTACTAACCCCTAAATGTGGTTATAAACGTGCCACATTTCTTTTACTCCCCCATTTTTTTTTTATTTTACATCGCATTCTGTCTTTGGCGTATTGTAAAAGGAAAAAAATATTGAACTCTATTGTTTCAAATATAGAAGCCATCGCACTGGCCGAATAGATTTACTAACTAGAAAAAAAATATGGAAATATTATGGCGGGAAGCGGACTACGAATTGTCGTTTAAAAAAAATGTAAGCAAGGAAAAATTTTAGAGCCAATGAATTTTAATGGTCACATTTAGGATAACATTTATTATGGATGTTTAAGTGATTTCTCAGTAAAAGTTTTTGTTTGTTGTGATATAGTTTTATGCGTATTTTATGGTTAATTTTGTGGTTAGTAAAGCGAAGTATATAATTACTTCCAAGATTAGTCCTACGAACGAGTGGGTATATACGTAAAAAAAAAGAAATAAACAGGGCTACCCGTTTGTTTCCCTATTTTTCAGTACCTCATATCAAAAATACCGTCCCAGGGCTGGGCACGGGTCTCCCTGGCGAAGGAAACGCTTAGGCCGTAATTCATGACTGGCCAAATTACGGATTGCAGTAATAATAGTACTTATCTAGTGTTATTAAATAATTCATTTAATTAATTGTTACAGCTAGCCAACCTTACATAATTATGTGAGTGGGACTTTATAAAATTGAGAATTTATATCAGTGGTCCTTCTGAAAGTCTTATCATTCATTATCTGGAATGCACTGGCTCTCAAAAAAAGCCACCGAGACCGTTAGGTGCTTGGAGACAGATTTTTCAACTTGAAGTGTTATAGTTTAAGTTTCATAAGAATCCATCCAGCAGTTTCGGTGTTATGGAAAGTCCAGAAACAGACAGACAGAAAGGCAGACAGACAAAAATGAAAAATACAGATTTGGGGTCTGTACCGTTAATAACACTCCCCGCTAAATATTTTTTTTAAATATATTCAATGTTCAGAATTTGACTTGTTTCAGTTTTATTATAAGTATAGATTATAACAGACATAAAATAGATCAGAAATGCGCATGAGCCGAATAAATATCTTCTATATTGAGAATTCACTTTCCAACTAACTACAAACAGGAATAAGTAAGTTTAAAAGAACCACAAAAATTAATTTTGCAATGCGCTTCAGATACTTATCTCTGAGAAATTGAGCAACATACATTAAAAACGCTCTTACAAATTGAGAACCTCTTTCGAAGTCTGTTAAATAGTAACGTATATATATATATATATATATATATATATATATATATATATATATATAGGTTCTTTTCTTGAGTTCCGTAAACAAAAGCTAAGGATGTGGTTTCGAAGTGGTGGTAGGAAACAGCACGTGCCTCTACCAGTGTCAACTTACTGCTCGAGGAAGTGAAATTGATACTATTGGCAGAGAGCTTTCAACTCAATAGACACCAAAGTGGTGTCAATAGAAGTACTAAAAATAGAATAGAATCCATTTTTATTTCTCTCAGAAAACAACAGAGTACACAATAAAAAAAAAAATTAATTACTGCTTTCTGTCACCGGTTCCAACTCAACATAATGCTGCTACTATGCTTTAGAAATAACTTTGGAATTGATCGGATAATATAGGGACAAGTTCTTAAATATTTTTTAAAATACATTCCTGTTTTACGGACTTTCTAAATGAATCGTAAATCTTAACCCATGTTTCCAATACACTTTGTGACTTTTATCTGTCACTCGTGGCGTTGCCAGCGTCATTAAATCTATACATATATACCTACTTATATTATAAAAAAGTATTTTTTTAAATTACGAATTAAATTAAAAACTACTGAACTGATTTTTAAAATTCTTATGCTGTTAGAACGCTAATAAATATGGTAACTGAGAAACATAGGCTACTTATAAAACCGCGGGTACAACCGCAGGTTGTAGCTAATGGAAAATAAAAAAAAAACAAAGATTGAACCCCTATTTGACTTTAGGAATTCAATTTCCAAAAATATTTTCTTAGTACCTACATATATTATACAATTAATTGATCCTCCAAACATGTCTCTTAATTCAGCAGTTTAAGCTCTGCGTTAATTCCTGGCGAATATCAGTCAATCAGTTTGGACTTATTCTTTTTTATAATGAGAATAGATAAGTTGCCATAATTTAATTTCAGCGAAAAATAACGTTGAGCTGTACTTTTATTTTTTATTATTTTTAAGGAACTAACATTGCAGGAAGATAAATTTTGTTTCGGCGTTCAGATATACATTTTTAATGTTATTTATTTCAGTAAGTATATGACGTTATCACACGCCTCAAATTTATCATAATAATGACCTATCATAAAGATAGATAAATTAAAGTGTTACCAGGTATTATAACTTAACGTCGGCAGTACCATAATAATTATTATCCCAACAGATGCTAAGTATAGTTTTTTCTTACAAATTAGTAGGTACGAAGACAAAAAAAATGCTCCACATAATACCGGCAAACGAATTTGAACTTTATCTCAATATTTACACACGCTTAGTTCCTTTGAATTTTAAATGTAAAAACTCCCAAAATTTTTGAAACGTATTAGACTGATTTGAATTTTAAACTTAAGAGTGGAGGTTGGTTTTCGTTTGTAAATAATTTCGAGTGATTTATGTGAAAGCGTTATTAGATTTATTAATAAAGTGTAGTGTAAGGGAGGAAGGAAGGTCGGGGTGAGTTCCGCCATTAGTTCTTAGTGTTTGTTTAGTTTTACTCTAATGGTATAGTTTTGAGCGATTGTGTGGGGGTGAGAAGTCACTGCGCGTATGTCTGTGATGGAAAGCAGGGATGAATGAGTATAAGGGTAGCTATTTATTTTTGCCTCATCGTCAAGGCTATGTGGTCAACCTTAGTTTCAGAGTTCGAAAGACGCTCACAGACGAGTAAGTACCTATACCATTCATATGTTTTTTATACCAAAAAAAGTACCTAAAACCTAACTACAGCGTCATCAAAGTGGTCACAATAAAATACATATTGTCGATAACTCAAAAACTACCACCGATTTTGATTAAGCTTATTTGGAATCAAATGGAAAGTATAACCTTTCAAACAAAAATCGTGGACCGATTTCATTCTTTATCCGTCTCTGAGAAAGCGGGGAATATACCTACGACATATTGTGAACCTCCTCCTTTTGAAGTTGGTTAAAAAATAGACAAAATGACTACAATTCAATTTCATTTATTTGATTTACAAAATAAATAATAGGACTGTTTTTCAAAAATTATATGGACTTGGGAACATCACTAATAACTAAACAAAGCAATCATAATGTAAATATTTGTCAAGAGAACTGTTAAACTAAGAACTAATATTAAGTAATCATATATGAATGAGATTTGTAAGTTAAATTTTTTAAGTAATTATTAATTCAAATGTAATAAGACTTGCCTGTAACGAACGTTATTTAAAGGTCAATAAATATTACTTTACTTTACTTTACTTTACTTTACACATTCAATCAAAAAAAACGGTAGAAGCGTCTCTGATTAATTGGGGATTATACATGAAATAAAAAAAGGTAAGAAAGATTCCGAAGATATGAACTCCTCCGGTTTTGATGCCGGTTAAAAATAACTTTTTTAATGAAGATAGTCAGGTACTAAGACAGCATAAAATTCGAGCAGTAGATTTGCGGGAAGCCATAGTCAGTGGTTAGTGGTCAAAGACAGGCCAACGTAAGGAGTTCCGCCCGTAAGAGGATTGCCTTTGACATGTAATACTGCCGACTACTCCGATCGTAGGGTGGCCGCAAGCCACTTGGTAAAAGTTTTAGATAGGTAACATTATAAAAATAAAATGACCTGATTTTCGTTCTTTCTGTTTAACGAACCTCAAAAAAGAGAAGGTGCAATTTTTGTTCAATACAGCTAGGCATTCGATCACCAGCTCTTACAACCGCAAGACGGTGATACTGCAGTGACTCTATATGGAGCATGCCTAGTCTGGAAAACATTGACTTACAAGACAGGCTGCGTAAAAACGATATTATATATTTGGCAACCAATTTTATCAACTTGGTAGCTAGCTAAGCAAGCGTTAGATTACCATGCTATGGTTTCCTCACATCTTTTCCTTCAGTTATCAGGGAATGCACATAAAAAAAGATCTGACGAAATGTAAACCTTCTTTTTTTAAGTTATATAGTTAAATAGCGAATTTGTGGTTTCTATGTCACGTCCTCTGTAGACCATTATTCAGATTTCATACTTAACTATTTACAGATTAATACAATTCTAGATACTTATTATACTGGATCAACTGTAAAAATAATCGACATGTATTAACTTGCCTTCATATCTCAAACACAACTTTCTATTAATGTTTACGTAAAGTTAATAAATTCAACATTTTGTTATACGAGTAATCTTAGATACGTAGAGAAACTCATGGTCACCATAAAATCGAAGCCATCGTATAAACGGAAGCACGCACAAAAGAAGGAAACGAAATTGTTCTTTTCTATTGAGTATCCACGAACTACGAGTATCTCCATTACAATGGCTTCATAGATTACATTCGGTTTATTAGGTATATAATCTTCCTATCGAAATAGTTATACATATATATGAACTAGTCTTTGTAAAAGTAGCCATAGTGAGAAATCTACCGATGTATGTACCTAAAGGACATTGGGTAAAATTAGAAAACTATGTTCTATGCTATTTTCATAATAAATCGGGGACCACAGATGACCGCAAATAACTTACGCAGATGGCCGTGGGTCTAATCTTTTTATTTTGTTGCACCGTTTGCTTTGGTGCTCTTGGCGAAATAGACGATATTGTTTTAAGCTTTGATACCCGTTTTTAACCGCTTGCGATGCAATTTTTTAAAATACTTTCTTTGTGTATTCTTACACCATTCTAAATATAGGTACCCTAAGAATTTTAACTCTACGTTGAGCGGTTTAGGGCGTGCGTTGTCTGTCAGCCAGTCAATCAGGACAAAATTTATAGATAAAAAAAAATATTATTGTGTAAATTATATTATCAGAGTTTTTAAAGAAAGTCTTATATTATCCCCTCTACACTATACTATACTATTACAACTCAATTCAAAACCTTTGTAAACGCAATGGATTCCTAATAACCTTGAAAAGACCGTGTAGTCATTTTAGTCTATGGAGTTATAAAAAATATGTCGCATGCCACAGACAATTTAACGTGGGTGGATTCCCGCCAAAAAAACTGACCGCAGCTGTCAATAACTTCGTATTGAGATGTCCAGTTCCAACAAACTAATAATTTCTGCTAAGTTTCTAACATTGCGTTCTTATTCCAAGGATCTAAAAGCTAATTTCGATTAAATTATTTGTCATTATCTCTTAATGAATCTTTGCAGCTGCAGCAAAAAGGACATTGGTCATCATTATCACAAATGTAACTATTTTACGGTAATTTGGAAATCATGAGCGTGTGAATGGACATCGTATTTGTGACGATTAATTTTATGGGCATTTTGGGTAATTGTCGTGGAAATAAATTAGCCTATGTGGGCGAGTGACCCATGTCATGGTATTCACCGAGATGCCGTACAGAAGAAAAGACGGGTTTATTTTTCATAGAGAAATTTAAAATGGACTGATAATGATGATATGGTTAAGACATTTATTTGTGGTCCGCGCCGCGCGCGTTGTTTAGACCTTAAAGTCACTGTTCTAGAATTTCTCGTATGAAACTTTTTGCTATAGCTTTGGTATAGGCAACTTACCTGGTGTAAAAAAACTAATAAATTTTTCAGAGGGATAAAATAATCCAACGCAAACAAAGTCATACGTAAAAAACCAATATAAGTAATTAAAAGAGCGCTATAAAATAATAGCATCATTTAGTATGACAAATTAATTAAACTTACATTCTGCTTTTACAGATAACTCCGTAAAATCATATTGCACATTTGTAAAATTCTCTACCGCTAAATTGGTCCTTATACTTTTACAATACGTTTCAAAATTCAACGGTTAATAGCCCCGTCAGTTCCCAGGAAGTCCAGGTGTCATAAATCAGATAGTAAGGGACGTGGTCGTTAACAGATTAATTTCATTCGTTGCAGACTTTCAACTTTGCCGACTGGATTTCAATTCCTGTTGCTAAGAAGGAAGAAAAACGATAATGCGAGCTGAATAAGACTTCAAATATGAAGTTCTCATTATATGGCCCTCATGGAAATTGCTTTACGATTACTGTTACCCTATTTTAGTTAGGTACACTAATGATCAAACTTTAGTACACTAACGAACAAACCAGAGCTAAGTAGTTTAGCTAGGCCTAACTGATTAATCCAGAATATTTACCTACACGTAGCTTAGCGATACAGCTTTCAGGCGAGTTGGTGAATTTACTTATCTACGAATTCTATTAACTATTATTATTACTATAAATTATTATTATTCTTTATATAACAACTTAATATTCTCCGCATAGCTGATCCTCACTATGTTTTCTTTCACAGTTAAAGCAAGTTGTCAGGAACCAGGAACCAGGAACGGTTCGGGGGTGTTTTATTTGACTAAGGGTTTTTACATTATGACGTAAATTTTTGTATTTAAAAACTGGTGCCTAAGTTGTAAGTAATTTTAACCTCATGTTAATTAATAATAAATTACAATATGACATATTACATGGACATTTTCATTTTGTGACATTTTTATCGTTAAGACTGAACTCTTCCTGACAATCTTCGATCACCACAAATATTGTGTAATTGTTTAGCCTAACACAACTAATTATCTTGAATTATTTATCTACTCTAGGTTTCTAGATAAAGCAACGCGTCTCAATAAAACTAAAAGAAACAGGTCGATTTTACTCTGCTCCACTCTACTTATGATGTTAACGTCTAGGCATTTATTACACTAGTAAATTCAAGGTTTTGATTGAAATAGGGAGAAAAACATAATTATAAATAACCAAGTTATCTATAACAAAGATTTTGAAGTGAATGTTTTTTTATTTCTACGAGTTTGTAGCTTTCAGTGTTTATCTAGACGTATAAACGATAAATGCTAATTATGATCTACGTAATATTATAAATTGTATATCTACTGAGATGCTATAGTACTACGCGTAATTAAGCTACGATATTAATGAGGGTAGTAATCAAGCACCCCTGCATCGCTGCGACAAAGATAAGGGTGTCACGTAGTTATTTATGGCGTTCATTCGAGCTATTGTCCTAGATGCGAAGCTTGCGCGTACAGACATTAGAATTTTAAAATTCGTGAAATGTAGGTGCAAAATATTAATCAACGAATTTAAACAAGTAGGTTCTTAATTCGCCAGAACCTATTACTTTCCTTTTCATGTAAGAACCCCAATTTATCACGAACGCCATTAACGATTTAATATTTTGTTTGATATTCTTTTCAGTTGATCCCAAATAAATTTTGTCTAATTTAGTTCAGTAGCTTTTCAGCTATCTTTATTGTGTATATATATAAGACTTAGACTACATTGATAACATTGGATTTGTAAAGTAAATTTCCGAAATTTATCTGAATAATTAGCGAGCCGAATTGAAGTCGGTATTGTCTTTTTTCAAGTATTGCTGCTTCTTGCAGCATAATCTATGTGACTGTAAGTCATAACGGGTAAACCGACTTTAATAATAGATCTCTAAGACTGCTTTCAAATAGAAAAAATACCTACGGAATCTGTCCGCAGTCAGCCACATACGCATAGTAGTCAAACTTATACCTATATTCACCCATCTTGATGCGTTTGGGATTACATATTCAATTGCACTACTTTACGTGTAGAGGAAATATAATTGATAACACAAATAAATTCCAATTACAAAATTAAACAAAACAACACAACCAGACTAGAATTTTGTAATTAGAACACGTGCGTTCGAAAATCAACATTGACATTATTTTACGCGATCCGTGGGAACGGCTGAACAGGTGGCGTTCGAAAACCAAATGTTTTGGTTGACGGCAAACAAATCACGCGAACCAGGAAGTGGGGTTCCTAGAACAAAAAAAGTGAACGCGAATTCGCATACGTACCAGTAAACTTATTGGAACTCTATTGAGAAGTAAATCTGGTAACATTATTTAAAGTTTTTTCATATTCAGATAGCACGTGCGATACAAGACAATGTGATCAAAGTTTAGATCACGTTTAATTATAAAGCTGCTAAATGCTAACAACTATAATTAACATTATTAATAAAAAGTTGTACTATCACAAACAACTTCAATGTATATTCCACTTTCTTTAACTGGGTGATCAAAGTGGAAATAAAAGTATACGTGATCTCAACGCACATTTGACTGTACCTGTGTAATTTCTCTCAGGTGATTTGTGGCGACAAATCGGTAGAATGTTGAAATTAAATCACCCAGGTGAACAAAGTGGAATAAAAAAACTTCAGAATCTACATGCGTACAAAATCAGAACTAAATCTGTTGACAGAACTAAAAAGCTACCTAGTTGCACAAACTTTCTGTCACTCACATCGAAAAATAAAGTTCTGCGAAATTGATAGCTATTCATTCGTTTTCTACTCGTTAGCAAAAAAACTTATATTATAATGTTTGGCACAACTTTTTTTAACTGCAATCTTAAGCGACAATACCTATGTGTATTGTATGTTCTTTATTTAAGCGGAGGGCGGATACTAATGTTAAAGTTTTAGGCTGCCCAAACACGTCTGTTACCGTAACATGAAAAACCAGGAACTTCAGTTTTACATTATTGAGTGAAATGGAGCTTACTACATTCCCACGGGATCATCTTGCATATAATACAGGGTGAGTAAATTTACCTACATCTCTAGTTTTCTATTTATTGTAGAAAACCGCGTAGAGGGTCCATTCTCATATGATTCCCATTGACTGATGGGAGTATGGGTTTTGTTCACATGTAAGTATTCCTATTTTAGTTTAAAAAAATCGGTCCAGTATTTGGATTTATAAATTAAAATATGAAGAAATTAGATTGGCGTTTTCCAAAATAAATCGGTCTTTTAATGTTCTTTAAAAATACTAGTCAACTATAACACAAAGTGTATAAAGAACGGTTCGGTTTTGTTCACACGTAAACGGAATTGAATTAACTATTTTGCAACATGAATTCTCTTTTTTTACAAGAAACATAGCTTGAAAAACAGTTACCATACTAATTGTAAAAATTATAGAGTTTAGTGTGCATTGCAAGGTTTTACCTTGTATTTAGTATTACAGAATTGATGTTGTAAACTATACCGAATATTGGGATAAAAATTATACCATACTAGATAATTTACATTAAAAAAAAATGCAGCCATCATAATAGCTCTCAAATCCAATAAGAAAATCATAAGAACCTATGAGTAAAATAATCATCCTATACACTCCAATAGGAGAGCGAAAACATGCAGAATACACAGGTGGTTCCGCTCTTAAGAATTCCGTTGTTTTTATACAAATTCCTATGTCCTTCAGGATGGAATAAAGGCTTCCTGAACATGGGAACAAATCATGGCTTAAATCAAGTAAATTATGAGAGGTTAGTGATGATTTTGGTCTACATCTCCATGACTAGACATCAGATATGACTAGATCGCTTTAAGACTAAATCTCGATATGAACAATCGTGATGGATTCGAGTTACTTACATTGTTTCTGGACTAGATTGCCTAAAGACCGGATAGCGTAACGAATATATTGTCGTTTGTTTAGTACAAAAAGAAAAAATAAATTTTAGAGATAAGTAGAAATAGTTCCTTTTTACAGTTATCTTGGTGACCGTACCACGCTGAAATGAAATCTTGTGTTGCGGTACAAAACAAACTTATAGTTATATAGGTTATGTCACTTAGTCCGATCCATCCCAAGGTTGCCTGGAAGAAATTGCTTTAGGCGGTAAGGTCGCCCAATGTACTACCGATGTTTTGTTCTTGTTCGTATTTTATTGTATATACTTTGTTTTTGGTGTGCAATAAAAGAAATATTGTATTGTATTGTATTGTTATGCCACTTCAAATAATATAAGCTCGTCATGTAATTCAATATAATTTAACATAGATTTAACTTTACTTAATTATTTAAAATATTCTACTGTAAAGAGGCTTTGTTGATAATTAAACACAATTTAAAACAATGTTTTATATGTAACTGAGCGCACTCATTGTTCGGGTAACGTATTAAATGGTACATCTGTACTATACCTAATATTAATTCGGTACTAAATTTGGTATTTATTACATTGGAACTGTACTGAAAAAAAGAAATTTTATTTGTTCCAAAAAGCTTATAAATGCTTGTTCTACAATTTAGACTAATCATAATTAATACCTAACTAAATCTCCTGACAAAAACCGGCTTCAACCCAGCATAACGCTAGTTGTAAACAACCAGAGCTGGTATTCCGTTGGTGCCGGCTGGTGACGTCACGTGCAATGTACATTATTATATAACTAAAATATTCCACAAATTCCATAGTACAACTTATCTCTACTAGAAATCTTAACTACATACAGGTTGAAAATAAGAATAGGTATGTGTTTTATCTTAAATATTTGCTGAAAGTAATCCTATCCATCCCTCCGTATTTCAGATACGTAGACAAAGATTATAGGTGTAATCTCAACGCGCCCAAAAATCGTATTTAAATCCAACCGATTTGACACCCACGCACGCCATGCGATCTGATGCGATTTTCTGCCACTTGACGACTCGACAATTCGAATCGTTATCCATAACCAACAACTGCAGACCTACCCTTCCCGTTTCATCGAACAACCTGTCACCAAAATCAAGCCTTAGAATGCTTTCTGAAAGGTCTACGAATGTTGGTCCTGGGGCCTATATTACTTATCACCACCCCGTTCGCTCACAGATTTTAGGCGTTTTTATATGTAATGTTTGCTGTAGATTTCAGTGAAGAGTTTGATTCGATGAGACTTAATGGTTTACGTATGTTGTGGGTAAATTCTCAAGAAGTTAGCTAAATACGAGTAGATTTAGAGAAATTGATTCGATTCACAGGTATACAGTACCTACCGAATAAGTCATGCACTTCGTCGGTCTGTCTACAAAGTTAACCGGGGTTAAACAGCTCCATCATGGAACTGTGAATGGTAGTAGTGGCAACTCAAAATCGTCACTAGTTCCTTTATTTCGAAATCCATTTTTAATGGAACTAGTGTTGTAAATTATTATTAGTAGTTCCATCATGGAACTGTGAATGGTACTAGGTGGCAACGAACCATTGTTTTCTCGTGGTCCAATGGAACTGGTGAATTAATCAATTTATGAAAAGAGGAGGTTTCTAGAGACACTCGTATGTGCCTATTCAGCTATGAGTTTCAACACATAGCCTGTGAATGAGTCTGCACGATAGGCTACGTCAGCTTTGGACTTACAACCAGTTATCTCAATGAAGAAAAAAGACCTAAATATATATTTCAGACAATGACAGTCCTTAAAGTTAAGAAAAATACATGCAAATTTTACAAAAATTTGACTGGAAGTTCCATAATCGTGCATGTCGAGATTTTTACCTTTTTTTGTCGTCTGGCATTTTGGTCATAATCCTGCCGATTTCAGTTGTATTTGGCATATGACATGGCAAATACAACCTTAAATAAAAGTTCTAAATGAGAACCTAATACTCGTAGGTTAAAAGATTGTCTTTTTAATTCGCACAATTAAAGATAAAAGACAGATACAACTAATGTAGCAATGTCAACCGTTCGCATACCTTGCTTGTTTTAATTTTTGTTACTATATTTGTGAAGGAAGCTTTTGAGAGGTAACTGGGATACTGCATTTGACCAACCGGACCGCCGTAAACTGACACGTTTGGAACGTGTCAGTTTACGGCGGTCCTACAGGTTTACGCAGTAAATTAGCAACCTCCATTCTAGTGATTAGTGTTCTGACATGAACAAACAGCCTGGGGGAGCCTAGCAATAGCACGGTCTATGTATGTATGGATTATTTAGTCCGACTGGCTGTTATGTGCTGCTATCGGAATCCTACCCTAAAAATATACACGGAAATTTAAATGAATGTCTTATGAAAAATTAATAAAGTATATTTGAAGTTTTTTTGTCTATCTTATATATAAAAATCAAATGCTGTTCGTTAGTCTCGCAAAAACTCGAAAACGGCTGGTCTGACTTAGCTGATTTTGATCTTGAAATGTTTGTCGTACTCCAGGGAAGGTTTAAAAGTTGAGAAACATGAATAACTGTTAGGCGGTACGAAGTTCGCCAGGTCAGCTAGTCTTATATATAAAAATCAATTGCTGTTCGTTTGTCTGACTAAAACTCGAGAACGACTAGGTATAAAAACATACATTAAACGATTTAAAAAAATATTGCAGCAAATCTAGAATCAATGCAAAGTAATTATACAAAGGCAGCCTGTACGCGCTTTACATAAACGAAATACCCATTTCGTTTACTTTTTAAAAGTCTCGCAGGTTTTTGATGGATTTATTTTCGTTGACGCTGTCCTTGGAGTTCCTGCTAAAACTAAGCTGGCAGGAACTTCACGGTAGCTATTGAAGTGGTCTCATTACTGCTAAAAATAGGGGAAAGCCAGGATAAAAAACGGTCTGCCGGATCATCCTTTTACCAGAACACCCGTCGAATTGCCTATTACCAGTTGGACGGCACTGAATTGAGCCTTTTAAAGGCCTTTTATTTATGGCATGCCTTTCGTTCTCTCCTTCTAATCTCAATTTTTCATTCGCTCCATTTTGTTGATAGTTCAAATTAAATACTGATTGATTTTCTACTGAGCTTTATATAACGCAAAAAAGACATTTTGAGAAACAATCATTGAATAAAAATTGTCTCGATACCATTAGTTACTGTTGTTAGATTTGCATTTATTCCCTGGATCTATAATTGTTTTTACTAAGCAGTATACAAAAAAATTTAGGAATTTGCGTTGAGCATGGGACTAAAGATGACAGGACGGCCACCCATAATCATTACTTTTAACCCTCGTTCGACGCAAAAACAAAGACTGTTTGACGTGTCTGTGGCATCGTAGTTCCCAAACGGATAAACCAATTTCGTTTTTTTTCGATTTGAATCGGTTCAAGATAGCTGCCGCCACGAAATGGAAGATCACATTTTTTTCACAACTCTAATATGGATATCGAATAAAAAGGGCTTGACTAATAGAATTCTAAATATGCTAAATTTTAAATCCAAGAAAGCCGCCATAATGTCAAATGGGTTTTTTGTTAAATTTTAGATTTAGAATAAGAATTCTTTAAAGTGATTTTGTGTGTGGTGGGGTAGTAAAATACTACGCAACTATACAAGCAATAAAAGTTTACAAGTGCGTAGACAAAAAAAAAACAAACCAATTTTTGTTTGATTACTAGTTTGATATCATAGTAAAAACTTGTAAAAGTTAATAGTATTACGATGTATAGTAACAGAATATTAATTCTACTCATAATGCTTAGGCCAACTTGTAAAACCTACAAAAACATTCCACGATATTTTAACTTTTATGCCACCCTGTATTTGTGTACCAACATTCATACTTTGATACCGCACATATAGGCTATTCATTCCAGTTCAGATCAAAGCCAGGCAGAGGGCTCAGTGCCGCAAAGGTCCCTCCCACCACTAATGAGGAAGCCACGTTTGATGTTTGTTTGTACAATATATTTGTGCTATTTTTATAGAGTAATATGGCGCGACTGAGCGCTTTTTTATGTAGAATCAGTTGTTTACAATCAGAAAACTTAGTCGCAAACTTAAACATTGGTCCTTTTTAACAGACTTCATTTATTTTTTTGGTGTGCAAATAGATATATTGTATTGTATTGTAATATTAGGTTCTATATTTATTATTATTTTATTGTAACTTAACAAAAACTATATAAAGTTATAAACTATATGTACAAAAGCAATATCCAAAAATTAAAACTAACTTAAATCTAAACCACTGCCAGTTAGTAGAGTCCCCAAAATGCTGGCCCCATTGCCTCGTTGAATGGCAATACTAATGCGCTGACCCAGGTAGAGGCCAGCATTTTGGTCTCGAGTAGCGTCTTAGGTTCTTAGTTCGTACCAGTTTTAGAAGCTCGTTATAGTCTGGGAAATAATAACTCTTCAATTGGGATATTTTAGTTTTCATTACAATAATTTTCGAGACTTAATCTTCTCCACAAATAGAGGTATCACTTTTATATATGTTTAGATGTTAACAGGTTGGCTGCCGTATAAATAATGGCAGCGCGCACGTGCCACCGATCGCCGGACTTCATTTACCCCGCCATCTTGTAAGTGGCTAACGTCAGTTGACATACCAGTAAATAACCGGAAGTAGCTCGTAAGCATTGTCTAAACTTAAATTGTCAATTAATAGCTCTAATCATAATACAATTATATCATATATTCGCTAAACTTAATATATAATAATATAAAAAATATAATAATAATTATATTATAATAATATTAATTATTAATATTATTATTTCATATAATTAATCATACTCATACTCAATTTATTAATAATAATTATTACAGGTAAATTTTATGTAAATAAGGTATATGCGTATACTTAGTTCATTCCGCACATGTAGCATTAGTATGTACAACAAATAAATTAATCATAATTAATCACAATCAATTTTTTTGGTAATATTATTTACAAATTAGATTTAAATTTTATGAATTCTTCATAACTATAGAACGTCTGCTCAATCAGCCAGCGCTTGAGTTAATCTTAATATAATAAGATATCTAACACTAGTGATTCACATTATTGTCAAGTTTAATGAGCTGTACCGACTTGTATTGTATTACGATTAGGTATTAAAATATCCTTAAATCAATAACCGGGACCCACTTGTTAAGTGACAATTTTATTTAACGTATGAAAGGCGCAGTTTCGAATACAATAGCTCACGTGGCGCGTGCACCCATTCAAGACCTGACCGGGCTGAACGTTGCTCATCTTTGATAAAACTAGAAAACTAGCTGTGCTACTATAATAGCAAAAACCTTAAGCTTGCTGCTATATTTATAGTCTTTTTCATGTAAATCAACATTGCAATTACCATTTTGCATTACTATCAGATAGAATTCAGTCACAATTATATGTTATGCGTATAAATACATGGCATATCTTCCTATATTTTATAGAATGAAAGTTTCATCGATAGATTACAAAGATATATAAGAATTGATATTTTATATCTATTTCTATCATATAAAGTGCTAGTAGCTGTCACCTACTTGTCCTCATTAGGGGTTGATTAATAAAAAACCTTTCATAGTACCTTGTAATGACAGCTTCCAAATATAATTCCCTAGATTCAGCGATTTAGGCTCTGCGTTGTTTGTGACCTGTCAGTTAGTCACGACTCACTCTTTTATAAATATAGATTTCATAAAGTATTCAGCGTGAAGTCACCGACAAACTAGGTCTACAAGTCATTCGAGCGAGCCTCGAAACTACGTAGACTAACTATCGCAAAGTCCTGAAAACCGTCACATTTCAGCGCAAGAAAGTCGCGTCTTCCTGAAAATCAATAAGAGTAGCTACGTCGCCTCCCGGCCACCCCTCACCCCTCTACTTACCCCTCTCACACCTTTCAGTTAACGTACCTTGACTTTGCTATTTAGTACATTTTGTGCAATAAAATGTGGGCTATTTTAAATAGAAGTATATTTGGTCTTGTCTTGTCTTTGCCTATACAAGGTAATAACTGATAAGGAAGATATTATGTTTCTGGAAGAGGGAGTATTATAGCTCTTTGGGAAATTCGAAAGATAAAAGTCTTAGCTTTATCATGCATTTGAGAGTGTACGAACTTTTGCGGGCAATATTTTATTTTTCAAACGACTTCCAAAACGTATACATTAAAAAAGCCTCCGACGAGTTGAGAACCTCTTCCTTTTTGGAGTTGGCCATAAATGTAGGTTATTTTACATCGAAGTAGAGTTTGTCATGTGCCTCTTCTAGGTCACTAATAGTAATTAATGACAAATATCTACATTAAGACTCAATTTATATTCTTTCGGCTTTTAACATTCAGGAGAAAATTGTCGAATGTCGTAATGAAAGTCGGCAAGTAATCTTTTTTTTAAACTTGAATTTTGACAAGCTGCAGGAAAAGTCCCCTTAGAGTAAGTTCATTCGAAAACTGCTATCAATACCGGTCTTGTCTACGTATAGAAAATAGCTATAAATTGTCAGACGCGTATGTATTTCAGGAGCTCGGGGTAATTACGTAAGGGCGTAACCCCGCGTCATTGGAGGGGTCACGACCCCGCGACGATTTCCCATTGGTCGGTTCAACACACCCACTCTAAATAACAGTCAAGAGGTTACATTTTTATGGGAAAATCTAGCTGAAGGTGATTGGCAGGTGTGGGTTAAAAGTGGTAGGAGGATGCAGAAGGTGAGACTTTTATAAATCTTGCAAACTTTTATAAAAAAGATGGCCAAAATAAAAATGATAATGTGGTTCAACTCGCCTGATGTAAAGCGAAGATGTAACTCGCTTGCCTAATAACAAAAATCAATCTTAAAAATACACGTGTTTATATTCGTATAAGTAACTTGTTACAGAAATAAAGTTAAGGTTAAGGTATCTGTGACCATTGCTGAAATATATTATCGTAAGTAGGTATACGATGATATATTTCAGTCCTAGTCCTTAAGTATCGCAGTACTTCGGATATCAAATTTATTAGGACTAACATACCTACTTCATCTAGAGATACTTAGTAAAAAACACTAAACCATAGTACATGCTTAAGATTGTTTTAAAGGTAAGTATTCCTAACGATAACATAATTAAATGAATCAACAAACAAAGCCCTACTAACGTATACCTAGGTACATGTTTTTGCAAAACCGTCTTATAGATACAGTTCTCGAATTATTATACCTTCACCTATCAACATCCCTAGAGGTCCCTTTCAACAGTCAATAAAAATCTTTATCTCGCCACAAAAACTAAGGCGCCATAACCACAATATTTTTATGAACGCAACGGAGAGCCGTTCGGTCTATCTTCGCTGATAACGCGTGACAACTCGTCCCCAGGGGCTGTTTCCCTCAACGCTGTGTATTTGGAGTAAAAATACGCGTGGAAATGCCGCTGACTATGGTTATGTTGTTTTTATTGAGGAAGTGTGAGCTAAGTTTCTTTGTTTTAGAAAAGAAGCCCAAGCCAAGTCTTATCTATGGAGTTACGTAAGTTTATATAAACATTTTTTGTTGCGATTATGGCTGGAAGGTTACTGGGCTCGATTGCGTGCGAATGGTACGAAGTTCGATCCCACGAAATATGCCTGAGCTAACAGTGAAGGAAAACATAGTGAAAAAACCATATCATGGCAGTAGGGCAGCCTTCCTTTAGAGCCAGTATACCAGATTAGGCATGCTTCATCGAGGTCCACAGTATCGCTGACTTCCGTGGTCGTGTGAGCTGGTGGTCAAATGCCTGGATGTCTTAGATAATGGATTTCCAAGGTACCATCGATGCAATTGATTGTATAACCAAATGGTACCACGGCAAATAAATGAAGAAATAAAATACAATCGTTTAGAAGTCCTAAAAACCTGTTCTGTTTCTATTTTGCAATATATGTACAGTGAATAACATTATAAAATTATACATAATTTTTTCCAAATATCTTAAACCTAGTTCATTAGTCCACTTGATAGTGCCAACTTCAAAAACCTGACCTGTTCTAAAGCGAAGATTTTTCAAATTGTTTAGTTTTAAAACAGCCCTATAAGTAATGTATGATAACTTTTGGTTACCAATCGCTAAAGGTATAGAAAAGTTTTAGTTAGTCTAGTTGAGTAACTTTTCTGCATCCTTTCTCATAGTAAAAATCTCCATCCTTACCCATAAGTCTGCGATAAGTTACCTAAAGTGGTCACTCGAATATGCCAAGGGAATTCCACCCCGTTGTTTACCCCAAATGCGATACTTTACCCGATATATTGACGTTCCATATCAGCGTCCCAACGCTGATAAATATTTATTGCACGTCAATACGTATTTCACTAAAATGCCTTGTTTTAACTTACTGTCGACCGTTAGTGATTTTGTTAACGGTAACTAAGGATGGTGAGCGTCTATGTTGATAAATTCATAACGAATAGTATAAGCTACATACTAGCGATAATTTGCTTGTTTGTTTGTGCCAAAAAAGAAAAATTTGACATCATATGCACAAGTATTCCTTAAAGCTAAAAGCGATCTCTTCAAGACAACTTCTGGACAACAATTACGACAATATAAGTAATATACTAAACGTAATAATTTTCGTCTCTACAACGGTAGCCCTAAAGAATCGTAAGCAAGTTATGTATTCAGAACTCGGATCAAAAGAGCTGCAAAATGAGCAGGCACAGGCAGATAAGTTATCTGGTATTACACAAGATAGATCAACTCTTTACAGTAGGCGCATAAAATGAAAAAAGTGTAAAAGTAGCTATGTTGCTAAAAGTGATCTCTTTCAGGCATATAAAATAAAAAAGTGTGAAAAGTGATCTCTTCCAGACATTCATAGGAAAAAGTAACATCACGTTAGACGTGATACAAAACCATGATCAAACGGCATTTAGTACTTTAGTTATAGCCAATGTTTAACTGTTATAACTTATGCTAAAGTCAAGTCATTCTCTTATCACAAACTCAAGCAATCAATAACAGCCCGTCACCTGTCTTCAATACATAAATTAAATGTGTAAAATTAGCACACAATACCAGCATACATTATCAAACAATGCCCCCAGTATGCTATGACCTGGGGGTGATACGATATGGAAGACTTTTAGCTTGACGGTATCTGGTAACCTTAGGCCCCTTAGGGTAAGGGGTAAGGGCCAATCGAGGTTAGTGTATAAAAGAGCGTTTTAAACGATACGTAGACTTAGTTTGACTCAGGAGACTCAAGGACTTGGATGCAGTGATTTTGGATTGTGTTTTTTTTTTGATATTGCGGAAATGAAACGAGCTTCTTGGTTCTTGGAACTTACTCTACTGACAGTGACCCAAGGTGTTTCTTGGCCCCCGTGACATGAGAACTCTATCGGATCTGATCCTGTGATACCGCCCATAGCTATCTGCAGCTCGCTTAGATCCCATTTTACGGCATCTATTAAAATCTTATACCTAAAGGATTTAATGTTAAGCCTTCCTGTGCCAAGTCTGTTATTTGAATTGTTCAGAATTAGTGCATTGCGTTATAATAGTCGTTTTGAAATGGAATATGTCAGAGTTAGTACCTACCTATATATTGAATTTAATGGAATGTATCAAAAATTACAATTATGACGTAATGTAATCGTAATTCTGATACAATTCAGATAACTGATTTGAGCCGTTTGACGTTTCGATCTCCATCGTTTCTTTAGGTTTTTGGACTATCAAATAAAATTACTAGTGCAATAATCTAGGTACATATATTTTATACTTTAATGTACTTCTGTATTTATTTCACCACACGCTTCTTACAAACACGTAAAATTCACAACTTTAGGTAAATCGAATAATCGCCCTAATTCTGGGTCTTGCTTTAATGGGTGCTTAGTAAGAACTTATACACCTAGGTACGCATCCATGTGACCTGCAGTTCGCGGGATACAAGGCATTAGGAGTATCACGTGAGCTTTGCTCGCGATATACCAAAATTCTTGGAGTTGTTACTTTTACTGTGCTATTTTCCAGCGAAAGGCTTCCGAAACGCATCTCAAATTTGTGTATCTTTCGTTTTGTATTATCGAATAGAGATTGTCTTGCTCTATTGCAAGACAAAAAACGCTCAATATTGAAACAGAGGCGTTTATATGTTGCCGTATATCTATAGTATAATCTTAAGCAAAAATTCCAAGCATTTAGTTTTCAATACGCCTTAATGACTCCTTAGTGCAGTTTGATAGAGTCACATAAAGAAAGAAAAAAAGACATTTTTTAAGATACACGAGACACTACAACAATAGTAAGATAAGACAAATATTACATAAAATTAAAGGAAGCAGTGCTTTTCTACCACTGTAGCGACGAACGCGTCAAAAAAGATCATGTCATACATATCTGTTTCCTTTATTTCCTCCTTTATTTATTTATTATGTACACATGATTTATTTTCTGTAGGTAAGCTATATGTACCTCAACCTTTATTTAATCACTTATTGAGCGTTAACGCATATTTTAGCTTCATATAGCTACATATATTTTATCGACACTAGTACAAATTGTAATTATGTTCCCTATAGAGAAGGCCCTGGTTTCCGTAGCAAAGTATTTACTAGTTTGGAAACCAGTAGATTCACTACTTATGTGCAATATAAAGATATCAATACAATAAATGATTGATTAATTGGCCTACTTAGGCCTGAAATATTACCTTTGCATATTTAAATAAGAGCCTTATCACGAAAATGACGCAACTAGCAATTAATAAAACTAGTTAATAAAATTAAATCAACGATAGTCATGGTAGCTCGAGCAGCGCCCCTAGCGGACGTAATCGGAACTTCGAATTACTTAACCTACTAAAAAGGAAAGGTATGCATGGATATATGTTTGTTACTTTTTCACGCAAAATCTGCTCAACCGATTTAGATGAAATTTGGTAAGGAGATAGCTTAGACCCTGGATTTACACATCGGCTACTTTTTATCCTGTTATACCTATATATTAACGTGGGTAGCACCGTAGCTAACAGAGATTATTCTATAAGTCAACGGTAGTCTGGAAGCTAGAGCAACGCCCTAGCGGACGGAGTTGGACCTTCGTATTACTAAATTTTATACTCATACATAATAATAACCTACTAACAATTTGATATATAATATTGGTGCTATCTTCGTCAGAAATGAGATGCTACGCACGTTCTTATTCTTATCAGTCGAAAGTTGAAAGGGTATCAGGGTGTTTATTACTATTTTTGTCATTGACATTATTGAGTTTTTCCAATCATGAGTAGGTATTATGATATTTTATAATACATAGTATATATATATAAAAATAACGTTACACACTCGCAGCTCGTATGATTTCTTTACTCTCCGGGACGCCAAGCAACTTTTACAAACCAATCGGCTTTTTCAAATCGCGAGTAAATCTGTTTTTTTTCTGAGCACGCGTGGTACATCCTACATCCTCCTAGGCCTATGCTAACCTATGCTACGGAGATTGTACAATGATTTCTAAACCTAACAGATCTTCATGAAACTTCTAAGTTCTTTATGAACATTTCAAACAGATCGCTTTTGCAAGGGGCGCTTTTTTCAAATGTTTTCTTTAATACTGGTGTGAGATATCGAAATAATAAGATGATACATTTTAAAAAGTAGAGGTACTCAATTCGACTGATATTTTTTCTATTTATGTTTGTTATAGAGCGCGGCAAACAACTTGACCTTGCGCGAGACGTGTTGTACTGTTCGCACTTACCAAACTACCCGTGGGAGTGAAAGGGACGATGCCGCCATCTTGGTTCTAGTTATTTGCCGCGTGCTATACCAGATTTATCGCGGTCAGGTGAACCGATTTGAACAATTATTATTTTGTTCAAAAAAAATAATTAATTTTATGAAAATCGGTTATGAGTTCAGATTTTTAAATCGAAATAACTAAAAGAGTGGTAGCGACGACTGGCGTTAAGGCGGCAGTTATTATTGAAAAATAATTACATTCAATTATAGCACGGATTTCGAAACTAAAGCTTTCGATAAGATGGTATTATAATGCCTAAATAATTAAACACTTATTCGAGGGATATTTGAGGTTTCTGCATCATGCGGTAAAAGCCCTGTTTATTTATTTTATTAAATCTGTTTAACCCTATCCAACACTTCTAGGTCATGTAGGTTTGTTTACGTTCAATATACATAGGTAGGTAGGAAAACCAGGAAATTTTTCGTTGATCCTATATCCGCGCGCCGCTGTTCAACATCCATAAGGACTTATGAAACGGTAAAAAGCGCCGTTTAACAGTTTAATTCATGAAGAAATTCATATAACTGGTAGTACCTAAAGAACCTGGCTACTGATAAGTTACTTAGGTATATACAATAGTCCTTAGATAACGTAGTTGCTTATAATAAATAAATGGATCATTACATATGACTATTACTTATGGTTACCTTGTACGTTGTACTTAGATACAGTTTTATCTGACTGGGTGTACTAAGCCGAAAGGGGATCACTTTACTCATCCTAAGGAAGAACTTTCACTATGGGTCCAACACTCGAGAAAAAAATCAGTGGTTCCATTACAAAAAGTTTATCGGTCATCGTCAAAATGATTTCTTTTTATAAATTCAGACTTAGTCCCATAGTGAAAGTTGTTCCTTATGATGAATGATGAAAGATGAATAAAGTGACCCACTATCGGGTTAGTACACCCCTAACTGATAACCCTGCATGTAGGTAGGTCCACTAAATAAATAACCGCTGAAGACAATATGTCCTCTGATAGTCTTAATAAATGGAACGTTGTTTACGTACACTTATCTCTTCAGATAAAAGAGGTCAAGCTTTTATGGATGCTGCAAACTTATACAGTGTTTTATATAACTTAAACAGTTATAACTTATACAAAACTTAATATATAATATATATTTTCGTATCATCTAAACTTCAGCTGTCGAATCTATTTCGAACTAACTGATGTGGTACCAGCGAAGTATGGCCTATTTAGCATAAATAAAACAGTCTACTTTTAACCTTGCCTCTAACACAAAAACAACGGAGTGTTACAACCTCCTAGTTACACGTTAAGTTATAACTTTTATGAGTAATTAGGATCTGAATGGATAAACCGATAAATAAAAATATTGATCGGTTTATAGATACATTTTGTTTGAAAGTTTGAGAAAGTCGCGAGTGTTCTTAGTTATATGTGTATGTTTGATGAAAATAGATCCAAGATGGCCAGCACCCCAAAATGTCGGATTACATATTTTTTCAATCTCCCTCAATACGGGTTTTAAATGAAAGGGCTTGACTAGTAGAATACCTACTCACTATGACATAGTTCACAGTTATAGTAGGTATTCACCTAGACTCCTAAATTTAGGGAGGATCCTAAGTAAAAGGCCAATTTAGTTTACACCACTACTTATGACCTATCTTTCAAAAGAGCTCCCTAAAGTAAGAAGTTAGGAATTTAGTAGGGTCTCATTTAAAGTAGAGAAAATTATTGTTCTGAAAATGCAACGTTAGATAATGGGATTTAGGGAATACTTGAGAGTGATGAATTTATTTTTAATTGCTTATATGCAAGCTAAAGCCATTAATGCCACACTGCCTTGTCTTCAGTTTATATATGATCAGTGTCATTTCCTCATAAACTGGTGGAGACTTTACCGGCGTTTCTATGGAGATTTCCCGCGAACACGAAAACCACGTTATTCCGTCTTTATATGAAAAAATATAATCGAGAACGATGTTTTGGAAATCTATTATTACGGAAAAAACAAAAAATCATAATAATTTTCCATAATTTTATTCATTATACACATTACATTATCTATCAGACAGTTCAACATAAAAATGTTTGATACACTCATAAAAAAGAAATAAACGAAAATGCAACAATCAAACTATGACGTCATACATCTGTTTGTTAACATGTATACATGCATCGACCTCCATGGTCAAATTTATAAAAAAAAAATAGAATAAAAATTAAGCGTACATATAACTGAATAAAATTGAAACGATGATGTGGCAGACCAAATGTCACTTTGGCATATCAAGATAAGCAATTGTCAAAGTGACATTGCAAACTGTCACATTACTTCTTATCTAAATTTACTAAGAAATCAAAGCAACTAAATGCATTCTTAAGTTTTCATGCTTAACTTCACATACTGCGCCATACATGGTTATCAGCTAGGGGTGTACTAAGCCGAAAGGGGGTAACTATAATCATCCTAAGCAACAACTTTTAAGGGATCAACCCTGAATACCATAGAAAAAAAATCAGCTGTTCCATAAAAGAATTATATCGCCTATCGACAAAAAGTTATGAAATATCCGAATTTTTTCACGAATAAAAAGATGGTCCCTTAGTAAAAGTACCTTAGGATTAGTAATCCCCTTTCGACTCAGTAAACCCCTACCCGATAACCCTGTATGCTCAAGAAAAAAGCTATGTTTATCTCTCTTTCTCGCATTCTTAGAAATTAAGATAGGACAATGGGCACAAATTTATACTTTTGATGATAGTTAATATAGCTTGATACGCGGGACAGCTGTCATCCGTCCTATTTTTGTATGAGGCTAAGTTTTTTTTCTTTTGATTTATGGCACCATACGGTTTGTATATTTACCAGCGTCAAGTTTATCAATTTTCAGGTTATTATCAAACATGTTAAAATAAATATTAAGAAGTCATCATGTTCAAGTTAGTCATATCATGCACTCTTGTAAAGCGAAGGAGACTTTACAAGGGTTTCTTTGGAGATTTCCCGCGAAAACACGAAAACCACGTCTTTATAATTCGCTTGCTCCCACTTGTGCATAAAACTAAAAACTGAATAATATACCAATTTTACACATTAAAACTTGCAAAATCACTACTTTTGCTATAAATACACAGACAGAGACGCCATTTTTTCAGCGAACGCGGAAAACTCCTTTCTGAGAGTTCCACATTTTGTTTTGTACGTATCTGACAGCTGTCACGCGCATCAAGCTAAATATCACAAAGTATTAACGAGCAAATCCACAAACGCTTCTGTCACTGTCTAAGCCAGAAGACGCCACGTTATAAAAACTTTCGCCTAAACTGTCAGATATTATAAACAATGACCCCATTCGGCTTGTTACTAAGCTAAACTGGCAGTTCTTAAAATTATATCCGTCTTATTCTAACTTATGGAGACAAAATGAGAGGCAACAATTTTAAGACTGTCAAATTAGGTTAGTTTAGTATGTCTGGCCTGTATTGAGATCAATTTCCTCGGTAAAATGCCTTTTTTTTCTTCGATAGTTAGTAAGCTAAAGAAAATGTTCACAAAATTTCATCTAAAAGCAAATTCAAGATAATTTTATCGTTTTTATTTAATTAAATTGAGTCAAATCTGCCGCCGTACGCCACCTTACACCATCTTACCTTCTCGTTAACAATGTATAAGTAATACTTACAACTATTTATATTTACAAACTTATATGGAATACCGAGCACACATATAATTCTATACAGAAGAGATTGACAGAGAATATAGCTAACTTTTTTCTCCTTAACTAAGAATAGTAACATGCCTGAAAGAGACCACGCTATTTTTGAAGTAACACAAAACACAATGAAGTCTGGCCAAGATATTTAAAATAACGAAAAGTTTACAAAAAATACCGCTTTACTCGTGGTATCAAGCAATTTCAACATACATATGTCTGAAAGAGTCAAGACTGTTTTTGAAGTTACACAAAACAATAAAATATCTTTTCTGACTAATATAATTAGAAAGACAAAATTTATGTTTGCTCGCTTTTTTTAGTCTTGTCAAGTAATTTCACGAGATACAACGTCATTCAGGCAGGAAACTCAACTTTTGAGATATTAAGTCTTAGGTATATTTGGCATTTCCATCGTGAATTGACTTCATATTATTACAAGAAAGTAAGTCCACATTTGTCTAAGCAAAAAACAGCCGTAAATCAAAGAAAAAAGCGTCTGAAATAGCATGACATTTTCATGACCATAATTGCAATAAGGAGTTTAGCCTGTACTATTCTAAATCAATAATACTTCGTGTGAGGTTACTACAAGTCGAATTCACAATCTTTACCAATTTAGTCAATGATTAAATTCAAAATCATAGTCAATTTTCACACACACACACACACACACACACACATACACTGACCCCTATTCAGTCAAGGTAGACTTACTACACAAACCTAATTTGACAGTGCTAAAACTAAAACCTCCCTTTTCTTTATAGCAAATGTGATAAGGTAAATACACTGATTTATAATATTTTTTTGAAGTAAGCAATTATGGTTTTGTTCACATTCGGTGAACTTCATCAGGGTATTTCATAATGAGATGACATTCCGATACTGTATTTCATTACATCCTAACTAATATTATAAATGCGAAAGTAGCTCTGTCTGTCTGTCTGTCTGTTTCGCTTTCACGCCAAAACCACTAAACCGATCTGGATGAAATTTGGTGCACAGGTAGATTGGAAAGGACATAGGATACTTTTTAACCGACTTCAAAAAGTAGTTCCCCCATTATCTCGACAATCCAAAGAGGAACTACGCGGGTGAAACCGCGGGGCACAGCTAGTTAAGAATAAAAGGAACACAGTCAGTTTTCCTCATAAAAAAGTGAAAAATATAGTCATATTTTTCACTGCAGACTGCATAAGAAGGGGAGGTTATGTTTTTCGAGTGCATGTAGATATATTACTTTGGCACGTTCCAGAGTTTCTGTATCAGTGGTGTCGATAGATTCATCTTCACCTGCAGATGGTAACAGGCTAGCTGCATCCCACAATTTCACTTGTGAAGATATGTAGGTCTAAAGTTCTTGCAGTGGGGTTTATGAAGTTACTTTTAAACACTTGTTTTAGAACGTTAATATATCATGCCAAATTGTGGCGATTACATTATATGCATGTTACTAATAAAACGGGCAGTTTATAAAAATATATCTATCCTTTCTACACCTACAGAATCTAAAAGAGAGGCGAGGATTTTAGAACTGTCAACTTAGGTTAGATTAGTAAGTCTGACTTTCCCGAATTAACAACATTTCAAATTTTTTGACCTCATATCTTTTTTACGATAGGTAATGCAAAGATAAATAAAAATAATGTACTACTATTGTTTTTTATTTTACTCAGAATTTAATAACAACGTTTTTCGAGAATTTTGAAAATCTAATAAAAGTTCCGTATAATGTACATTATTCATCATTCTTTTAGTCGAGATTTTCGACGAGAATAACATTATTCTGAACTTTTATTAGATTTTCAATATCTCTAAAAACGTAAATGTCACATTCTGAGTAAAATAAAATAAAAATAGGATTACATTATTTTTATTTATCTTTCAATTACCTATCGCAAAAAAAATAAGAGGGTCAAAAATTTTAAATGTTGTCAATTGAGGGCCTTGAATCTAGTAATTACAACAAGTACTTAAACCTAGTTTGGGAACTACCCATCTAATAGTATATAGTATAAACTTATTACTGGGTATCCAATGACTAGACCACCCTTAAAATGACGCTTTATACCTTTTTAGACCCGAAATTTAGCACATTTTTTTAACAAAACATAATTCTTATCCTACATGAGACCACAACTATGCCTATAACCTATATTATCAATAAAAGTATATCTTAACAAGATTTTTTACAGTTATAGTTACAAAATAATTAAAAGGTCTTAATTGTTAAATTCTTGTATTTATAAATTACTCAGCAGTTTTATAGTAATTTTAATTTTCCCAAAAACTTCTCACGCTAGCATATTATTTCTTTTTTGACACTAGCAAATGACTTCACTAACAAACGATTTCTTTAGAATATAGTTTGTAATAGACCTCTCTAGCGAGCGTGTATTTGAAAAATAAGAATCAATAACCACAATTGAATCAACTAGTTAATTTGTCCCAGATTTTATATGAGTGTATCTTTTATACTTCTATATATAGAGTTTTAAGACTATAATTTATTGAGAACATTAATATTATGCAGTTATTAAAATTTTTATTGAATAATAGGTGTTTTGTATAATTATTTATAGTAAATATGTATGAAATGCAAACTTGGCGTCTAAAATCGACATCTGATTAAAATGCTTTGTCCCAGATGAAACTGACAGTATTACAGACAAGAATAAACTGAAACCCCTGAAAATTTCTGAGATGTGTTTATAGGTTTCAAAGTTACAAGGCTGTTATCGCATATTCATTAACTTGGTAACGCAACAGCAGATTCTTTTTCCTTCACATCTGCAGATGCATATTTTGAAAATGTTTGTGATTTTATTTTATTTTGACGTTTTGTAAACTATTATAAAATTAATAATTTTAGCAGATTTTTAAATAAATGCAGTAATAAATGATAAACACACCTGCATTTGCGGATGCAGATGTTCCGAGACTACGATTTCTAAAATTTATTAAATTGATTTAGAAAATTTCAAGGTTTTGTATATTAAGCATGAAAGTCACTTTTTAAATTGTTATCTCTAATGTTTTCACACGCATAATCTTCTTAGTTTATTTTTCTCATACATACACACTCAACAGATTGCTTAAACTATATACTTACTTACATCATTTATTTAGTCAAATAACTTAATGAATTAATTAGTTACATTTAGAACAATTCTTTGATACAAGAAAACTTTGAGATGTTACCGACAACATTTTACATACACACAGAAAATATATTTTATACAGAAAAATTACATTAACATTATTATAATTATAAATAAGTAAACTTTTATAAGTAGCATAATAAATGTTTTAAAAAAAATTACTACCAACTTCCATAATGACAGGTGCAGGTTAGAAATTTATCAGTTATTTCTATTTTAAGGAGAACTTGACTGAATTTGATTGAATTGAAATGTGCCATATGGTAGAGTATACTCTGTCAAACGAAAAAAAATCAAATCGGCCAACCCATTTGTGAGAAATCAGGCTACAAACAAAAAAACATACAGTCGAATTCGGCTTCTGCGACACAGTCTTTTGACTAGTGCGGAAATCAGAGGCTTTGCTTTATTTTTGTATCAAATTTAAGTGTCAATAAATACTAGATTGATTGAATTAAGTACCCCCTCTTTTTTCGAAGTGGGTAGAAAATACACTTAAGAGTTTTAGAGTTTGATCTGTAATAATATATACAAAGTTTATCAAAATTAGTTGATTTAATGATGTTTGTGTAAAATCAACAGTCTCCATTACAAAAATTTAAATGTCGCAACTTATCTATGTACCAGTGACATAAGATGTGAGCATCGGCTGCCGGCATCGAAATACGTGCCGGTCCGAGCATTTATCTATCAATACATATAAAACAGTTAGTTCTGACTGATGAATTCACTAGGAAACAATGAAGCTTAAGTGCTAAAGAAAGGACTTGTTTCATTGTCGGCCAAGACGGTGTACATCCCCCAAAAAATGCCTAAAGACGTGGTTAATATTAAGTACTAATGAGACCTGCATCAATTGCCTACTTCAATGTGTGTGTCATATCTAATTTATGTGAATTATAGTGGAATTCTAGCATCCATGGAAGAATTTTAAGTTCTAGGTACATATATCAATTGTATCATCATCATCATCATCATCATCAGCCTGTATTCGTCCTCTGCTGGACATAGGCCTCTTCTAATGAACGCCACCGAGCTCGATCTTCAGCTCGTTCCATCCAGTTCATGTCCGCCGCTTTCCATAAATCATTTTCCCACCTAGCCGGCTTGCGTCCTACATTTCGTTTGCCTAAACGCGGTCTCTACTCCAGAATTCGTTTACCCCAACGGTTTTCGTTTCTTCGGGATAAATGGCCAGCCCACTGCCACTTCGGTTCGCTAATTCTTTGAGCTATGTCGGTTACCTTGGTTCTCCGTGGGATCACTTCATTGCGAATCTTGTCTTTAAGAGAAACTCCGAGCATAGCTCTTTCCATAGCTCGCTGAGCGACTTTAAGTATGTGCACTAGCTTCACCGTGAGTGTCCACGTCTCGGCGCCGTAAGTCATAACCGGTAGGACGCACTGATTAAAGACTTTAAATTTGAGGTACTTTGGTATAGATGACGTGAAGACCTGACGAAGTTTGCCAAATGCTGCCCAAGCCCAGCTGGATTCTTCTGTTGGCCTCTTTCTCAAAGTTGTTTATTACCCAACAGCGAGGTCCGAGGTAAATATATTCCTGAACAACTCCGAGAGGGGTACCGTTGACCGTTATCACAATAAGAGTGTTAGACATGATTTTGGTTTTTTCCAAGACCGATTCGTCGAGAAGCGTCATCTAGGTCAGTCAGCATTGATTGTATGTCTTACAGCGACCCTGCTACGAGGACAATACCGTCTGCAAAGCGCAGGTGCGAGATGTGATCGGTTTATATTATTGCCCTTACCTTTCCAGTCCAGCGTTTTAAACATATCCTCCAGGACACTTGTGAACAATTTCGGGGATATCACATAACCCTGTCTCACTCCCGTGCGTAATGGGATATGCTTAGACTGCTGGTTCGTACTGGGACACTAATAGACGCGCTTTTATAGATACATCTTAACACGTTGATATATCGGTAGTCCACTTGGCAATGCTGCAAGGACTCCAAAACAGCTCAGGTTTCAACGGAGTCAAATGCCTTCTCATAGTCCACAAAAGTAAGACACAAGGGCTGGTTATAGTCATTGGTCTTCTGTATAATCTGCCTCACAGTGTGGACGTGGTCTATGTATACCACTCGTCAAAAATGTCAAAATTGACGCAACAAAAACGCGAAAATCACGTAAATATTGCCTAAATAAGCTGTAAATATTATGATTCAAAATTCATTTTGTACACTGCGATAAGCCACGTTATTTTGAATTTGGGTGATAGATTAAAGATTAATAATCCCTAATGTATTTATGGTATCATAAACACTGGTACTGGCCGGGGCTCCATACATTATTGAAAGATCTCTTTTGGAGGGTGTGTTCATAATAATGTGTATGGGTGTATTAAATCTAAGGTCAAATGAGGTTTCAGAGTTCTTTATATTTCTTTTATGCCATGGACAACGCTGTGGGTAACCACAGTAACTAGTACTGTTATGATTATACCATGTTTAATTTTAATACTCAAATTAGTTAAGCGAAGAATTCTGGGCCATAGTTTGACTATTAAAATTGAACTGTAATAAAAAAGTCGCAAATTGATTTTTGCTTATTTTTTTGTGACTTTGTATGGAGAGTGTTAGCCTTACAAACAAGAAAAAACATTAAAATACGAGTTATTAGTAATTTTGAATGTCAATTTGTGTATTAAGAATACTCTTTGGGCAATGGAATGAAATGATAATAACTATACCTATGGACATTAACGCCCAGTATTTAACACTTCTAATCACTATAGTGCCATATATCACTAATCACTATAGTGTCACTTATCACTAATCACTATAGTGTTCCTTATCACTAATCACTTCCGTCAGTACCTCCAGGGTTCAAATGCGTTTTGGAGGTTATGTGTTGTTTGTAGAGTAAACTTATTTGAATAATAATGTCAAAAATACATGAAAGTAAAAAAAAAAACAAATATTATCTTAATAGCAGAACATAAAGAAGCTTTCAGGTAAGGAATTCTAATAACATAAAGGGCTTATATGCACCACATCATTTGCACAGCCAAATGGACATGTTTACTACATGAAGCAATAATAACCCAGCATGCCATGTGAACTGTGTCAAAATTACAAATTACGATCAATTAATATGACATATTTTTTTAATTTACATCTATTAATTGTATTGGTAACTCTTTCGTAATAACTCTTTATATTAAAGAGTTATTTTATTGGACAGATATGAAATTAAAATAATGGCAGTATGCTAATTAATTAGCAACTGGCATAAGAACTACCAAGTTTGTCAAAAAAACAACCATTATTACAATTTGGGCACATCTTAATAACAAACAGGTTCGTAATTATAAGATACAGAATTCCTCTTAAAAAAAAATCAGTGACAAATTACAAATAATATGTTTAAAGGTAAATTTTTACTTAGAAATCTGCCAGCTTCACCAATTGATATTAACTATGAACTAATAAATGAAAACATGACTCACCAACACAAAACCTCAACGTCCCATCGACCCGGGTTCACACATTTACACCGTCAAACACCTCAAGTGTCAATTTTCACGTATCACGAGGTACTTGCGGAAGTCCCACGATCATTCCGGCTCCGTATACATAAATGAGAACTTCACATTGCTGGTCGGTGACACTACACGCGCCTCTATTAAACACTGCACTACCCAAGTGGTTGACACTATCGGGATGTTGTCTTCGTTAGCTTTGTTTTGCACTTCGTGAGGGCAGTCCCAGTCCGTGACCAGGGCTATGGCCCCGGTCATGTTGAGGTCGTCCTCATTGACCACTCGGGTGTTGGCACCGGCTAATGAGCAAGTTCGTTCCCAGAAACGGACAAACGTGTCTTGGTCGCCGCAGAACAAGATCAGTTTGTCCTTGAAGAAGTTTGCGTTGCGTGGTGCCTGTAATTTACAGGCAACTAGTTTTAGGATAGGGTCAATGTAAATATGGCGTTTATACAATAACCCATAGTTTTTGCATTGGGGATTAAAAAGTAGTATCTCATGTGAAGTAAAATTGAGATTGTATATCGAGTTTGAGTCATAATCAGATATAATAGTTTTTTGTAAGAATTTTTATCTATAGTCTATTCTTAATCGATAGAAAAAATGCTTACATTACTAAATATCTATTGATCTTCTTTTAACTTTATTATATTTGTACTTATTTCGATTAAATCACTTTAAATACAACTCACATGCTAGGTTGAGAGCACAAGACTAGTTTTCCAGATCTACCCTCTTCCAAAGCACATAACAAAAAAAATTACACTTTAATTTGACTTAAAACTTATTTCACATGAGATACTACTTTTTAATCCCCGATGCAAAAACTATGGGGTATTGTAAGTTTAAGTGTTGTGGCATCGTAGCCCCCGAACGGATGACCCGATTTTGAGTTTGCTTGTCGTTTGAAATATGAATTAATCGCGAGTATGGAAAAAATCGGTCCAAAATGGCGGATTATATATCCTTTCAAAACTACATCAATATGGGTATCAAATAAAAAGGCTTGACTAGTAGAATACTAAACACTATGACAAATTTCAAACCCAAGATAGCAGCTAGCATTAAAAAAGGCGATTATTTGTTTATTTAGTATCAGGATCTGCATTGGACAATTAATGAGTTCAACACAATATGATATAGGCACATCAGGTTGAAGCTGCTCGCCTATTATTAATTTAAAAATAACTCTTTTACTTTAAAATTTTACTTGTAGTTGAGTGCGAAATATATGAGCCAACCTGAGGTTGCGGCTCAAACATGTTCTCAAAACTCACCCAATTAATAAACCTCCTCTTCAATATGGACCAGCCGGCGGGCAGCGCGTACGCGTCCACGTCGGCCAGCTCGTTAACGCCGCAGCTTATAATGACCCACGCGTGTGAAACCGCCCTAATGTTGCTCGCTAGACATTGTATGTATTTGGCAGTGAGGCAGGGACGGGGCGCTATTAGCTTGCATACTGAGTATTTGTTCTTTGGCACTTCGTCGAAATGGCTGGAAAAGAAAGACGAAATCTGTATTAAGATTGCAATTTTCGATGTCCCGTCATACATCAAGGAACACAATTACTACTAGACCTCACCGCGCTTAGGCTTAGCACGCACTGCGATTAAACGCCCGCATTTTACCGCAAAGCTGATACCGCAAAAAAATTTAACACATAGCTTTCTATACAAGCGCACGCATTAGCGACTTTTTTCAGTGACTGATTTTAAAAACGCAACTTGCTACGTTTTGACCGCGGTTTAAAAACGCGCGATTTTTTTGTGTCTCATAGTAACAGCACTGTGGCGCACGCACGGCGGTTTTTTATTCAGTCTCGACTGTGCGTTGTCGGTGTCGGTTAAGTCATGATGTCCGACTCAGAAACATCGAATGTAGACTACGACATTGTATCAAAAAACATTATTGCTAAAGTATTCTTTCAAATGTCTTTGATCAGTTAGTAGATGTACCTATGGCAGCGGCGTTGTTTACGTTTTCTATTTTTTTATTTCAATACCAAAGCCACAATACTTGCTGCTCGCCAGAAGTCCATGGTGGAACTAAAAATAAATTTAAGCAAAACGCTGGCCGCAGTGCGTGTTGATACGCGTTTTTGCGTTTTCAGCTATTCGTAAACCGCTTGCGTTTAATCATAGTGCGTGCTAAGCTTTACGGCTAGACCTCACCACGCTTACGACTAGACCTCACCGCGCTTACGGATAGTCATCTCCGCGCTTACGACTAGACATCCCCGCGCTTGCGTCTCTCTAGTGCCATAAAGAACGTGTGACTCGACTCGTGGAAAGTTACCTGTGTACAAGTCCCCCGGCAGCCTCCAGCTGTTCCCGCAGCCGTTCCTTGTGGAAGGGTCGGTCGCAAAACACGAGGTCCTCGGCGTCGGTGCCGGAAGCGGACGCAGCTTCACTGTCCTCTTCGGAGGAATAGTGACGGGACTCCTGCAAGTACAAATAGAAAAATATTTTATTCGTTACAGAAAACAACACTGAAAAACACAAGTCTTTTTCAAAAAGACCAGCATAATCGAGGTTTTATTTTTCAGTTATTCAGATTTGAAATGCGTTTTTCAGTAATATTGATAAAAAAAAATACTAGTACCTATTTTGATAAAATTTCCTTTCATTAAAAAAAAACCAACTCCGTGGTATTGAGTACATCTCAATGTCTCATCATCTTCTTTTTTAGAAATCTTTAAAAACGGGGAGGAGGTGAGTTATCTTACTCCGACGAACAGTGTCGGGACTCATACAGGAAGAAATAAAAAACATAAATTATTCGCAACAGAAAACAATAATAAATCCAAGAAAATTATTAACTAATATAATTTTACCTCTTGTCACGTCTTGACATTAGCATTATTTGAGTAATGCAATATACAAGCCTTGGTCTGCAATAACTACAGTGCTGGCAATGATGGCATCGAGCACAGTCTAGGGCTACGTATAATAAAGTAATATTTATTGACCTCTAAATAACGTTCCTTACATGCAAGTTTTATTACATCTGAATTATTGATTACTTAATAAATTAAACTTATAAATCTCATTTATATACGATTAGTTAATATTAGTTCTTAGTTTAATAGTTATCAGGACATATATTTACATTTTGATTGCTACACTCGTGGCCATCATAGCGCCGACACTATGATGGCCTTGAGTTGCGCTAAGCTGCGGTCTCGGCCATCATAATAGCCGCCAGCAAAGCAGTCATCATAGACCGCAGCAGCAATGTATTATTTTACCTTTTCAGACTTCTCATCCTTCCTCCGCTTGGGTGTGTCAGCACAAGTGAGCAGGAAGTGCATTCCCGCGAAGTACTTGTGCTCCCCCGGGGTGGGTATCGGACCGAGCACAGATACTGTGTCCGAGTCGTTCTCAAACTTGGTCAGTTTGGAGTTTTTCTTGCCCACATTCTGTTTGGAGAGGCCTTTCAGCTGGAACGGACCGGCTAGAAAGAACAAATATTTATTTGAAATCCGTATAAACAAAAAGCCTTACTTGGAATTACACAATTTGATTCCCCCGTCCCCTTTATACGATCGGACTAGTAGAGATACTGCAGGACGCCACCGGTACATGGTAGAAATTCCACTCACTCGCACAAAATGCTTTGCGTCTACTTTTATTGTGCGTACTGCTAGGTTGTGGAATTCCCTGCCGGGTTCTCCATATTTTCCGATAACAATCTCGATCTTTTCAAATTGCGAGTAAATCGGTTTCTTCTAGGCAAGCGGGCCACATCCTAGACCGCATCGTCGCTTTACATCAGGCGAGTTGCGGTCAACGCAAGTTATAAAAAAAAATAAAAAATAATAAAGAAACAAACACCCGTGCTTCGGATTCAAATTTGCCGCAGCGTGCAGCATGGCCGCATAGGTTAAAAAAAGGTAAAAATAGTTCTTACATGTTACGAAATCATTATTTTAATAACCTTCTCTTAGCAAAGTCGTCGTAGATGGTCTACTCTAAAAACCGCTAACAAAACTGTATGGAATTCCATTGCTGTCGTGTTTTTAAGGCGCCATCAATTTCCTTTAAAAATTTATTAATGTCGACTTTTGTTTCCAAAGTCGACAATGTGAACGAAATATATTAAATACCTTTCCAACGCGTGAAACAATATCAATTCCAAATAGTTCCACCCACGCGTCTCGGAATAATCGGAGAATATACACAAAACATGTTTATTTTTTATTTCTTCTAGTTTTTTATTTTACCTTTGACTCCATCGACCTTCCTAGGTGTCTTCTGCACCTCGGGCTCCACTCCGGCCACTTCCTCCAAGCGGGCCGGCGGCGCGGAGTTGCTGCTCTCGCTCATAGAGCTGCTCTCGCTGGCCAGCCGCGGACGGACCAACGGGGTCTTCGTCTTCACACCTCCTGATTTTCAAAAGGATAACCATGTCTAAAGATAATTCTTTTAGGTTCCCAAAATGCCTTAACGGTCACTAAATTATGGCACTTCAAATACTTTCGGCAACAAGGTCCGCAGTAAGTTCAGGTTTTTTTTATGACATTCTGAATACTTTCGGCAACGGGGAAACCGATGAAATAAAGAACCTCTCGACCTTATTTTGTGCTTCACATAAAACATATACTAAATAGTCCGAACAAAGCCTAAACATTTTTTGATTTGGATATGTGAGCCCGCTCTCGAGTTATAAAATTACTACGAAAAGTGGCATTCATTTTTATACATATTGATTATTTATCTTTATGCTGATCAGCCTCTATTTGAATAAACCATTAATACAATACAATAATTCTTTATTGTTACCACAAAAATACAACACAAAAAGATTAAAAAGAAACAAATGACATGGCACAAAAGGCGGTCTTATCGCTAAAAAGCGATCTCCTCTAGACAACCTACCATCGTTGATCTTGCGTTTGATTACGGAAGATTGCATGGAAGAGATATCTCAAAGTGTCTGACACTCTAAACTTAAGGATATATGGGATGCGGGATTCAGTACCACATCACTCTTCAGAGCGACAGCCTCTACAGTCAGAATTGCCCTAAAGCTGTCCAAGCTCTGATAGGATTAATGAATAATAATAAGAAATAAGTTGTAAAGTTGAATATTTAAACGATAAAACTTTAGAAGGAAATAAAATAAATAGATGTACTCATCTCAACATATTGCCACCATACATAGGGTTAATATTAGATATATGTATTAGTAATTATTGCATTATGTTAAGAGGATCACCAACCCTTCTCTATTTTCGTGTTTCTGATACTATTTTCGTTCCGGGGCCTAACTCTTTTCACCACCTAAATTGTAACACAATTTTTTGTTATTGGTCACAATCGCTTTACTATGATGTATTTTAGGCCTGCATGTTTTATTATTTTGAAAAAAGTTATTGAATTATGCATAATAAAGTCATTTAATAGGCATCGTATCAACGCAAAAATATGACTGCTTAGGAAGCTTGTAACTTTAAAGTGATATAAAAACAGAAAAAAATAAAACGGTTAAGCCTAGTAAATAATGTGTTAGCTATGTGAAAAAAAGAACCGCTGGAATCAGACAACAACAAAAGGTAGAAAAGAGCTATATCTTATTGTATGGACAAGTTGGCGTTCTATTATTATATTATATTCTGTCTTAACATCTGCATGTAAAATCTAATATACTGAAACCTTAAATACCTACTTACAATTGATGGAGTCAGGCGTTACTTTGCGGAAATCTATTTATAATAAGATGGTATATACAAGATATTTAGTGTTTTTCCGCCTCGTCTTGATGTCAGCGTGAGAAATCGAAAAATATTTTTGTTTTTATGGTGTGGTTCCTCCTCACCACCGCCACACCTTACCTAATTATTTCTCTTTCTCTCAGTATCCGACTTCCTCGACACGTGTTTCGGATACTGAGAGAAAGATACTGAGAGAAAGAGAAATAATAAGGTGAGGTGTGGCGGTGGTGAGGAGGAACCACACCATAAAAACAAAAATACTTTTCGATTTATCAAGACGAGGCGGAAAAACACTAAATATCTTGTATATACCATCTTATTACCTACTTACAACCTTAAGAGATGGAATACAATTTTTCTAGATACAGATCGTCCCCAGTTTCTTACATTATGCAATCCATTATCACGTATTTTGCTGTGGAAGGGCTTTAAAGAACTCTATTAATGAGTGTCTAATCCCTGACCTGATGTGGACGCTTTAGGGCTCTTGGGCGAGGTGACCCGCTTCCTAGCGCCCGACGTCACACCTTTGTCGCGACTGCGCGCGCTTCTGGGACCCTGGTACAATGAAAATAGATCGTTAATAAGTAAAAACTATTATCTACACTAATAATAAAGGGGAAAGATTTGTATTTTTGTATGTAAGAAATAAACTTTGCTGGACCGATTTTAAATATATTTTTTCCGTTAGAAAGCTACAGCTATAAAAAATCTAGAGATTCGCGGAATGCAGCTAGTACCTTGTGTTATATAATACCTGTATAATATTATCGAGGTCCAACTCCCTGTGGGCTCTCCGCCTTGGAGTTGAAGGCGACGAGGAGCTGTTCTGATGGATGGACTCCTTCAGAAACCTCGCCTGGTCTTCCGTCAGGTACAACTCGCTCGCTGTCACCATTACTGTCGTGTCACTGCAATGTTTCACATGGATAGTTAATTATTACTATATGCAAGCCTATCCAGTTATCTAGTTCATGGTTGTGTATTCTACAAAAGTATCTTGATTGAGTGATAAATGAATTTCCGGTGAGTTCGATACTTCTCAAAGCAGATTCATTGCTCACGTAAACGATCGATCTTAAATAAATCATCATCATAGGCAGCTCAGTGCATCCAAATGCAGGGCATAAGCCTCTCCTCTCATTATACGCCAATTTACCTAGTCTTGAGCCAATCATGTCCAAATATTTCCGTTAAACCTAACTATGTCATAAATCAAGCGCTGATTGTAAAGAAGTAATGCATAAAAAAGCGTCAGCGTTTCAGCTATTTTCATATATTTTTTTAATTACTGATTACCGACTTCAATTAGGCAGGCAAAGATTTAATTTTCTAAATTTTTGCATATTAATATTTATACCATTAGACTGATCTACATAAAAATTAGATAAATGGGAAAAAAAAACAAATTAGTCCAAGACTCTCCGAGAAATCAGACAAAAAGTATAAATATTGGGATGTCAGTAAAAAACCAAAATATTTCGATCAAACCTGAGAAGCCCTTTTTTTTAACGTCAATAAAAAAATGAAAGGTATCAAGTGAACTGAACTCACCCATCAGTGATGCATCTATAAGTGACAGTCCCGCTATCATTGACGTCCACTCCCATCACCAGCCCCGGCTCGTAGCTCTGCTCTTCATCCACCACCGCATACACCGACTGACCTTCCAACGGCAAGATCTTAGTATCACCGAATATTATAAACTCGTCCAACAACACCTTGCTCTGTCCATCGTCAAACTTTATCAAGTACTTGTTAGGCTCCGTTATCTCCAGCACTTTGCCCGAGTAATATCGCTTGTCCACCCATTTAGCCAACACGACAGTATCAGGCGGATAACCGGGGTATTCAGTCTTGACGACAGCCTTTTCGACTGGCGTGGCCGGTCTCGGAGAAGTCGGTCTCCGTTTCTGTTTCAATTTGCTGACGGATTTAGGTGTTGCCACTAAAGTTGACAACGGTTTCTCCTCTTTCGGCGATTTGTCAGGAGACTCTTTCCCGTTTTCACCGTTGGTTGGTATCATTTCGGGAGAATTCATGCCGTGCATGTAGTCCGGTTCTTCGTGTTGAGTGGGCAATAACGCACGCTTCGTCTTCCCCGCCATATGTCTCCTGCCGCGAACTCGAGTCTTTTTCAACGAGCTTTTCGGAGTCGCCTTATCACATTTGCTCACTTCTTCCGGACTAGCGTTCCCGTTGCTCACTGTGCCGTCACTAGACACGGAAACTTGGACGCCGATGGATACCTTTTCATGGTTCATCGAACGGTTCGCCTCATCTACGGAATTGTCTCGGAGATACGAAAATATGTCTTGCAGCTTTTTGATCAAGGCCTCGTAACCTTTGACGGACGTGGTTGGATTGACCACAGATTTTCGCGGCGGTTGCGGTACCACGAAATTACCGTCGCTCGTTCTATTGCTGGATGAAGAGGTCGAGCTGACGGTGGATGCGAAAGATGTTCTATTTGGTAAATTGATCATGCCTCCACTTGTGACACTCGATGGCGATGTATTGACGGAAACATCGGCAGCATACGGGTCCATGCTGAATCGTTTCGAAATTCTCTGATATTCCTTAAACATATCCATGCCTAGATCATTGTCAGTTCTCACGATGTGCAGGGAAAGAAATTCGTTATCTTCGTTGTGGCTCACATGAACTTCAAAAACTGGGATTTGAGGAGTATCGATGGGCAAAGAATGGCCGTTTTGTAATGGTGAGATTGTGGATGGTGTAGTGTTATTGCTAACTCGAAATGATTCGTTTTTAGAACGTTTTCCTTTCGATGTTAGATGTTTGATCATATCAGGCGTACAGTCATCTTCGTTTAAATGCTTGCCTGGTCCCGCTAGTTCGGTAGGCGTCGACGATGTACCATTAGACAGTTTTGAAATCATCTTGGAAGCGACGCTAGGGATATGGTCTGGACTGTCTACTTCTAAAGTAGAGCCCATACTGTCAGTGCTTTCCTGATCGGTAGTTTTGGCTACAGCTTTAGGTAATGACTGAGATAAGTTATTCTGATCGGAGTAATTGAATCCTTCACTTCGAGTATCAGGTATTTTCCCCGATTCTAAAACTTCTTTCCTATCCTTAACCACGACAGGATCGCTATTAAAATTCCCGGAAATATTCGGCTTAACTTCTTCTGGTTCCGGGGACAAATGCAGAGTGAAACCTTGAGAATCGTCTAAGATTTCAGAGTTTTCTTCCGCGATTGTCTCGGGTACTTTTGGGGATATTTCTTTGACAAACTCGACGCTGGGTCGCGAAGGTTTAGCTTCTAAAACTTTGCGCGGAGTTCTTTTAGTGACGTCTACGCTAGCTGGCCTGGACTTAGGAGTTTTAGGAGTCCTAGGCTTGGTTATGTCAGCACTGTTACTACGTTTTAGAAGCCTAGGGCTCGATCTAACAGGTGTACGGACTCTAGTAGTTGATGGTGTGTCTAAATCTTTGAGCATATCTTTTGCAGCTTTAGTGGTAATTTCTGACACTTCGTCATCTAAAGATTGAGACGATACGGCAAATGCGATGTCGGTTAGGTCTAGTTTTTGTATCTTTGGGTTGGTTTCGACGAGGTCATCTGACAGTTTTCTTTTGGCTTGCGATGTAAGATGTTCATCTGAAATTGGTATATTTAACTGTGTAAGTTACATGTTAAGTGTTAAAGCCATTTTGTGATAGTTTCTTTCAAATCAGAGATAGCATCATAATTTTTTTTTCTTTAGATATGTCTCTAGTTTATAAATCAGGGGCAATGGAACAAAATATTATGTAGATATTATAGCAAAGTGTTTATCAAGTACAGACAGACAGATAAGTATGGACATTCAAACAGCGCCCCAAGTGGATGTAAGAAAAACCTCAAATTTTCAAAAATGGTTTTTCTTTTCTTTAGTTACTGCATTAAAATCATGCTACAAGAAGCTTGCTGTTTAAAATGACATCTACATTATAAATAAATTTACCTTTAGATTCAGACGATATTTCTATTATATCATTATCAGCAGTAGAACTGGAAACATACTGAAACCAATGTGCAAGTACCTTTATAAATAACACATCATTTATTATTTTTTGTGAATAGTATTACATCTAAATTTAACTATAATTATCATTACAAGCGCAATCTAGCAAACAAAGTAGTGGTTAACATATCTTCACCAGATGGCGCTTTCATCATATTATTGAACTGCTCCTATAGATGGCTCTGTTCTAAATTAACAAGCTCACTAACTCATTCCTAAGAACAAGTTCAATTTGACTGGCCAGTTGACGTAGTTGGTAGCAACCCTGCTTTTAGCTCTACTGGTCCCGGGTTCGATCCCCGGACAGGTCAAACATTTGTGTGCATGAACATGTCTGTTTGACCTGTGTCTGGGTGTTTATTATATATATAAGTATGTATATATGTATTTCTATGTATATCAGTCATCAGGTTACCATAGCCCAGGCTTGGCCTAGTTTGGGACTTGAAGACCTTTGTGTGAATGTCATCCCATATTATTATTAGTTAGCATCTGTTAGACATTTTTCAAGACTTGGGTCATCATGTATTGCAATTTTATCACAAACAACAACTGCAGACTGCTTAACAAGACAAGCAAAATTAATTGAAAAATGTAGGTAATACAAGTTAGGGTTATTTTAATACAGGATTTTGTTTGTAGGCATACAGCAAAATCCCTAATTTGAGATATTTTTTTTGTTTCATGTCCTTATTCTGTTTCACTGCACTGTCTATGGGACAAGTTTTAAAAAGTTGCAGTTTAATACTTTATATTACCAAAAAAGGTTGCTTAAAGAACGCTTATTTCTGGAGTGGGCAAATGAGTTTATCTCCAGTATTTAAAACGAAATAAAATATGGGTAAATTTACCATGTTCAGAAAGACAATAAAATATTCTCCCAAAGGAGCACTTATAATGTAGTCTATTAAGAGTAATTAGAAACATGTCACGGCTGTTTGATGTTTTCACGGCAGGTTATAACTTAGTACTTAACCAAACAAAATAAGATGGTGTTAGTATCTGCAATCTTATTTTGGTTGGTTAGGATAGATATTGGACTCTCTAATTAGTGCTTTTCTACCTGAGGTTCATCATCAGGTTCATAAACTGGGCTGTCAGGAAACATTGTCTCAGAATTATTGGCTGCCTTCTGTGTCAGAACATCTGCTAATTCTCCAGGTTGGATTAATGCACCTGTAAATAGAATGATATACCTTTTGTTGCAATTTTTTTTAATGTGTTAATGTAACTTACCATACAAATAGTGTAAATATAATTTATAATTTTCTTTATCATATCATTTATCATTTTATTCATTAGATAATATTACATAGACACATACACTCTCCGTTTACTTGTTTTTGGCCTCTCACACAAATATATTACAATACAAAGTTGCTAAGTGTTTACTTCATGGAAACTGATATAATAATACATTAAAATCCAGATTTATGGACTGGGCAGTCAAGTAAACAATGTAGGTACTTCTCGTTCTTTATCTCACCAACCATATAAAGCTCTAATATGTTTACATATTTATTTACATTTTAGTTATCAAAAGGACAAACATAACCTAAAAATAGATTAGATGTTGTGATTATGACCTAGCAATAAGCACAATACTGATTCAATTACATCGAATATAAGACTAATATGCTGTTGCGCACATCGCCACAAATAACTTTTTATCTTTAGTGCAAAAGTCGAAGAAGGGCTGGGCTATATTGATGTTTTCATTATTATTCGACTAAATTGAAATGATCGTAGAGTAACTTAACAACCTCTAGATTATAATGGTAAAATAACAACCAAAGTAACTGAAAAATTAGTATCATACTGCGAAAGTACTAGTTATTTTTAATAATAACATGATACAGTAAATAACTTCTTCAAAATAAATCGATTTCTTTGGATATGTTGTCTTCTAGATGCAACGTAATTTTGGCGGGTTATGTAAAATTCTGTTTGTGATTTTAAGATTTTGTATAAGAATAATACACATTATTACCCATATCCTGCGAGTCAGCCTCCATCTCTTCAGTTAGCTTTATTGATTCGTCCATGGTTCAGTTGGAACTTGTGTGTAAATGATCAGAAACGCGCGTTTTTGCGCATGGACGTCTGCCACTTATAATTTCTCAAATAAGAACATTTCCAAAGAATCACTATATGGAAAGACTGAATCAAAAGAAAGATCTGAATTCTGAGATACGTTACAAACAGAATTCAACATTAAAAAAGCACAGTACATTAGATTTTTTACTATTTAGCAGTTTAACGAAGCAAACCGAACCGCTTGATCAGCTTGTTGATCCGGTTAGAGTTGCCAGTGATTCATAGGTTGAATAAGACATAGATCACCCTGCTAAACAAAGATAAAACATGGCAACAATTACCAGGCTTGAAGGATGTCTTATTATCGTATGTAATAAACAAAGATATTTTACTAATAGTTACTCGTACCTAACGAGCGTGGCCACTATAGCGCTTCTCGTTCTTCCAAAAGTATTGCCATAAAACTATAATTCCACTGCATAAGGGATAATTTAGTGCTGCAATATTTTTTATAAATGCAGGCCCTGTATTGTTTCCAATTTATCTCAGAATGAGACATAGCGAGAACCGCACATAAGATAGTTATTTATATTATATTGGGAAATTCTCCCAACAAATTTGGATAAAATCAGTGAAATGCCTCTTAAAAATACTCCCGAATTTCATAATACCCACTACGTTACTTATTTATTACTATTCACTTATCTGGCTCACAGATCGGTCGATCCCACTGCCTCTGACTCTGTATGAGGTTAAGCAAGCCTCGATTTTTTTAGCTAACTTCTGTCAGATTTGATAGTCGGCCAAGAAAAAATCCAGCCACGGTGATAAGGGCGAAACATCAGTATCTCTTTCTCATTTTTTCAGAAGTAAAACATAATTATAGCATCTCGTTCTCGCAAGCTATGATAAACCTTATTACAATTCTTGATGTTGATTTCTTTGGTATTTTACTTTGTCGAGGCCAACGAACAGCGAAAAGTATTGGTTGCCAGCATGTTGCTAGTGAAAGAAACGACTAGTGAATAATCGATGAAATGATATACTTTCAAACAACGCTCTATACCATATAGCTCGGCTATACAATAAAAATATATAAAAGCAATATTTTGCTGTAGTCATGTTGGAAATGTTATTTTCCTGAACCTAACCTACCTACTAATATGGATGTTTGGTTTTGTATGTTAGGTTAGTATAGGTTTTTTATTCATTCTTAGTGCTTAAACAATCATATCTTTATCGCATGACAATATGAATACTTATGTATAATGGGTTAGATTAGGTTAGTTAGGTTAGGTGTTACGCCAGCGAGCGGGCAAAGAGGAAAGAACGAATACCGAGATATGCTCTACATTGATTTCAATTATACTAATACGTACAATATTGTGACAAGGGATAAGACAAAAATAACTCATGTTACCCATAATATTATATACAAATACCTACATATTTATTACCTACTAAATTTTAGGACCAAGAAACCTAAAATAAACTGGTATAGTAATTCCCGGATGCTAACTGGCGTGACACCAGGACGCTGTCGTCCGCCACTTCTGCTCATAGATCTACACCACGCTAGCACCATGATCCCTCTGATCCGAGGCCGCGCAAGCTTACCACAAGCGCATTTTACCACCGACATACAGTCATCTGCTGACACAGCCACATCTCTCGACCTTATTGTAATGTGACATTGTTGATTTGCGGTGTTCCCCTAAATGACTGCAACCCACCTGCAATAGTCGCTCCACATAAACTTGGCGGGCAAAGCTATGCGGAGCATCCTGTCTCGTGTGCCTATTGGCTACACCGTGAAGAGCAAGGCCTCGATTGCCGGGTACCATTGTGGAACCTAAAATAACCTAACCTATACAACTTGATTTGAAGAAACTAAAAACACTTGTCCGAAGACAAAAAAACTATACGGATTGTGCTCTGAAGTACTTAACTCTATGGAGGAAATGAAATTATATACAAGTCGTATGACGTCATATTTAAAAATAAAAATTAATCACACTTCGTAGACATAGAAACATATTTACTGAACTCTGTGACAAACTCCTTTCCCTTAGCTACTTTAGCTCTTTTCCACAGAGCTTTTCCCTGTTACCGTAGGCAGAGAAAAAAGTATTTTAAGTATTTCTTTGTTCTCTACACTCCTTTCTATGCTTAGCACATAACTGTTTCTATTTCAAAAAAAGAGCGTTGGAATAATAATAAAAGAAACTTCTTTGCCCTAGGTTATTTCAATGAGCGTTCGACTCCTTGTAAAATTAACTTCTTTATTATATCCGTTTCAAATGCCGATGAGTGCCATCTATTATAAATGTAGTTCTCAATGTTATGTTACTTGCTAGTTTGTTCTAAGTTAACTAGATGACGCTGGAAGCTAAATACGAAAGATTACATTTATTATCTACGTCATCCATCAATCCATCCATCATCATTTTCTGTCCGATAAGATGTTAGAGATATAAGATGTTTTTATCCAAATAGGTCCTAACACGAGATAGCCTATTCTTATCTGAGCAATTGAAAATAAAATGCCTGACAAGTCATTATTTTTTTGTACTATCTATTATTCTTGAAGGTTTACGAGAAACATAATATTACCTGAGTAGGTATATATACAAATAATAATATATTGGGTATATAACACCACTTCTTGCCATAAGAACTGGTAGACGCATTTAACTGATGAAAGGATATAAAAATATTTCAATATTTACTTGTTTTAAATTATTTTTAAGTAATGGCTTTTACTAAAAGAGGTTCACGTATAATAGAAGCGTTGAGAAAATATGCAAAGGAAAAACCAAATTATTGTGATACGGGCAATTTAATAAATAAGGTAAGTGTAAGGGCTACTATGATTAATCCTACATCAAGTGATTGATTGATAATGATAGTTGAGTACCTACTGCGCTGACGGAAATAATTAAAATCTTGTGTTCGCGTCAACTGCTTTATTTGAAGTACGAGTGGGCTCGTAAGTACCTACAATAAGCACTGCATTATTAAAAATAGGTAATAAAAAATTAAATTATTTTTTCTAATCATAATGCATTTATAAAAATAGTGGTACTAAATAGAATGAAACAATTGACCCTTCTTTCGCCGCTAACGTTACGCGATATGTATCACCAGGTCATATTATATTTAATTGATAGAATTATTTAAAAAAAATATACCTACTTACTACTTATCTGTTATAAGGAAATGCTAAAGCATGTTCTATAGCTTGTGGATATATCTATGGCAAAATACTAGTAAATGCATACCTTTGACTAATATTGGGAGATAGATTGAAAAGTTTTATATCTAATCTGTGATTACAAGATTAAAAAAAACAATTTACCTCTATTTTTTCAACGCGTTTTAAGCTTACAGGTTTATCTAGGCATATAAATAATCAAAATTTAATTTAATATTTTTAAAATAATATTACGTTCGTACTAGTTTCTGCCCGCGGCTTCACTCGCATTATGTATTTTTTTATATTCGCAAAAATTTCTAGAACCGATAGTTTTCTCGAGCTCGCTGAAAAAATGGCGTCTCTGTCTGTGTATTTATTGTAAAAGTAGTGATTATGCAAGCTTTAATGTGTAATATTGGTGGATTATTAACGTCTTGTTAATGTGCATAAGTGTGGGCAAGCGATATAAAGACGGAATTACGTGGTTTTTGTATTCGCGGGAAATCTCCATAGAAACCTTGGTAAAGTCTCCATCTCTTTACTAGGGTACATGATGTGACTTTAACTTGACCACGATCACTTATAACTTGATATTTGACTTAACTTGATTCATTAATAACTCGAATATTGATAAAATTGACGCTGGCAAATATCCTACTAATCAAATGGTGCCATAATATATCAAGGGAAAAAGAAAAAAAAAACGAAACAGAAACTCTTCGCTGCTCACTCAAACATATTGTGTGGGGATTTACAGTTGAAATTCACAGCTGCCAATGAGGATCAGTTGAAAGCGATCATGACTATTGACGCTAGCATGTGTAATGGATATGAAGTCATGCACGGAGGTTTCATGTCCCTCGTCATAGACGTGATGAGCTTGTACGCACACGTCACCAAGGCTAACGGCAAGTTGGCCTACACCACTAGTGTTTATATCAAGTAAGTAAAGACTACATAGGTACATACATCGGATACATTTTGGGGAGTGTGCCTTCAAATTACATAAATAATAAATAAATAAATAATATGGGACAACATCCACACAAAGGTCTTCAGGTCCCGAACTAGGCAAAGCCTATGCTATGGTAACCTGATGACTGATATACATACTTATTTACATAAATACATACTTATATATATATATAATAAACATTCAGACAAAGGTCAAACAGACATGTTCATGCACACAAATGTTTGACCTGTCCGGGGATCGAACCCGGGACCAGCGGCGCAGAAGGCAGGTTTGCTACCAACTGCGAAAACCGAATCAACCGAGTCATCCGAATGAATGAATGGGAATTCATTCATTCGGATGACTGGCCTATCTTACTATCTCCATTCTACAATCGGAGTAGAAATACTTTAAGGCGCCATCGTTTCATGGTAGAGGTTTCACGGACTCACACAAAACGCTTTGCGTCTACTTTTATTGTAGGAACTGCCAGGTTGTGGAATTCGCTGCCAAGTTCTTATTTAGATATAGCTATAATCTCGGTCTCTTTAAATCACGAGTGAATCGGTTTCTTCTAGGCAAACGCGCTGCATCCTAGACCGCATCGTTACTTTACACCAGGTGGTCAAGTCTGTTATTTGAATTGTTTCAGAATCTCAATTATCAACATTATTGACATGGGTTAGGCCACAGTTAGTATTAAGCAAAACATAATTTTAGAATAGATCTGAGTTAGAATTAAGCTAACTCAGATCTATTCTATGTCGAAACGACCATTTTGGCACGATGCAATTGAGATTCTGAAACAATTAAAATAACAGCCTTGACCACCTGGTGAGTTGCGGTAAAGCACAAGCCTATTGAATATAAAAAAAAATACTTAGCTGTTCGTCCGTCCGTCCGTCCGTCTGTCACCAGGCTGTACGAGTATCCCATAAACTGTGATAGCTAGGCAGCTGAAATTTTACACAGATTTCTGAGGCCGCTATAACAAAAAATAGTAAAAACAATAAAATAAATATTTAAGGGTGTCCCTTGCAACAAAAGTGATTTATTTGCTTTATTTTGAACTAGTGTTGTACCGAACCATTAGTCCGCGAGTCCGAATCGCACGTGCCTGATTTATTAAGTACCTACCTAAACCTACTATATTATGTATAATTATGGCTTCAGTTTCATCGCGACGGCAGCTGTTGGTGAGACAGTGATTGCTGAGGCATCTACAGTCAAAGGCGGCACTGCTCCCATAATGGAAACTATACTATACAAAGAAAACGGCACCCTCATAGCCAAGGGCACTGCATGTTTCGTCAATGGCAGCGAAAAACAACAGCTGCAAGCACCCGAGAAATTTGGATTTCAGATTTACGAATCTGATTAAGCATGGCGGTTACGTCTTCCCAACTCGCCTATACTTATTTTGAATCGTGAGGTGACCTGTATGTACTTATTAGTTTTTTTTAAATTAAAATTGTAAGTAAAACTAAGATGTCTATGTCCTTTCCGGTACCTATACCTAAATACTGACAACTAAAAAAAACAGAAATTTTATTACATCAACAAATATACTACCAGTTATGCGAACTGTTGATCTCATGTTCGCGATAATTTTGCGGCTTAAAAAGCTTGAAAGGTGGGTACCTCATGAATTGAGTGCAGCAAACCGACAAACGCGCGTCAACTGCTGCGTTACATTACTCAACCGGCACAATATTTCAAGGTTTCCATTTTGTGAACTGCGTGACGCAAAGAAAAAACCAAACGATGACAAAACAAATGAATTACGGTTTTCGAAATACAAATGTATGAATAAATAGCTGTATAAATTTGAAATTGGAATCCCTAACCAAAGAAGAGATATTTGAGATCAAAGTGGCCAGTACGACAAAACGCCAGTTTCATATGTAAGCACCTAATATTTGAACCCTGTGTAGTTTTTAATAATTCAAGAGTACACTCTTCCAAATCGGTCAAAGCGTCGTTGAGTAGGTATTAATCTTCATACAATAAAGGTAGGTATCATAGTGAGAGGCCGAGAGTTAAAAAAATCCGACGAATTAAGTTCCTTATTTGTGAAGCCGATTGTGATATTCTTAGGTCATATAAATAGACAAGAGCAATGACATATTTATATTTATAAATACACCAGACAGTCACTGCCTACATTATGAGTGACAAAAGCATATTCGTGTTTGCCTCGAAAATATTTGAAGAAGACACGAAGCGAGATGCCATATCTACTTTACCCCTGGAATTGGCCTGGAAAATATTCTCGTAAGTATATTTAGCTTTATTTTCGAGCACATATTTTAGATAACCTAGTTATTTTACGAACGCTTGGGAAGAGAGAATATCTTATATTTTTAGTCTACCCTCCATTACATTTAATAGTTAGTAAAAGTATTTTAGTTTCGTTGTCCTTGGTATTGATTCTAACAATCTTAAGAGTTTATTGTGGCTTAATTATCGTCCAAGATAAGAAGAGAAGGAATAAATAATATTTTAATTTAGATTTTTTTTGAAAAAGTTTATCAGCTATGTTATTTCATTAATTTGTGGTTGCGCGTCATTGAACTTATTGTATGAACATTTTTATTTTATTTACTGAAATTTTAAAAGTTATGGCATACATTGGAAGACTTGATGCACCAAAGTTCCCCCTAAAGACGAAGAATCTAAGTTAGTTATGCTCTTTGCACATGAGTCGTAAGCGTAGTCTATAAGTTACGACGCAACGTATCTACGAGACCTGCAGTGTTCACACGAATCGTCGAGTAGACGTACTCGTATCGTTTTTGAAGATCTCCGTTGAAATCTCATTTTTTAATAAAAACAGTGAGAAATATGAGTAATCGATTAGGGGTTTGCTAAGCCAAATGGGGATCTGTTCCATATTTCCCTAAATATTCACTTAATAAATGATTAAGTAGATAAGGGAAATCTTGAAATCGAAAAACTTAAAAAAAAATATTACTTTCCAAATAATTAATGAATACTTGGCTGATGACGCCAGTGCGCTACGTCTCTTGTAATGATCATAAACGATTCGCTACAGCACTGCTTCGTGTGCTTACTTGTTTGAAGTTTCGAACATTTTGTACGCGCTCGTACTTCTCTCGTACTACGAGCGTATTGCCATAAGACGTAGTGTGCGACGGGCCTAACTCAAATCAAGTAGGTACCTAAGCAATTATTCTAATGATTCTATATTTCGTTATTTCATATTTATTTGGTCATTTTCAGGTATCTAGACGACACATCTCTGAGGGTCGCTTATCACACGCACAAGATTTGGTCGCGGATTATAAGCGCAAATAAAAACCTCATGAAGAAGCTAAATGTTTTTGAACTAGGCTTGATATTGGGCTCGAAGAATTTAGCTAAGTTTCATAAGAGAAATCAGAGAAAAATAAGAAAGAAAACGAGGATTAACTTTTTGGAGCGCGGGGTAGTAACTGGTGAGACATATTTATAAGAAAATACTTATTTTAGTAATAAATTGTAATGGCTTTCTTATTAAAATAAGTTTTTTTTTTATGTTTGCGAGATTTACAATCTGATTAAGTAACTTTGGTAATATTTTATATCACTATATTTATTAAAGAAATAAATAACAATAATATTTATATGATTACTATAAATTTTTATTGGCTAATAAACAAGGTTTCAATTCACTTATGACAAAGTGGTCGAATATTTGCTCTGTTAGATAAAAATTGGTATTGAGTGAACCAACTTTGTTTACATTCGATTTCACAACTTCTTACAGCAGAAAAACTGTGCTGCGGGACTTGCGCATTTTCATACCTACGAGTACATGCAATGTAGGGATCAGATAAGATTGAGCTTTTGAGCTCTACCTTTTTATGTAAAACTAATTATTTACTTATAACTAAGCAATTAGCTTAACTATCTATTACAAACTTACTACAAGTTTATCATCAACTTACCGTTGATGAGAAACTTTTAGCTAATATGGAGGTACTTGCATAAGTATGCTTGTATGTGATGTAAAAGCCTCCTCTCAAATTTTTTTCAGATGAAACCAAAAATCCTCATCGTGACCCAAGTGGCAACAAAAGACGAGGAGAAGTTTTACTCTTTTGCGCTAAACGTTTACGACTAGTTTAATAAATATATATATATTTATTTAATAAAATATTACAAAATAATGTAAGGTGCCAATTAAAAGCGTTGCCAGGGGAGCAGGAAGGGGCAGCTGAGCAAAAAAAATGTTTCTGTATTTCATAGATTTTTATCACCTTGTCCTTCCCCAAGCCAGCCGCGAGGTTGTCGACCTCCAAAAAGAAAATTTCTAATGGCGCCTTTTACCAGCCCATTTCAATATAATATTTAACAGAGAGAGCAGTTCGAAACAACAACAATTAGTAATATAAAAATAATTTTATTTGTCGTTTTTTTAAAGTCGCAAAAAAGACAAGTGGCGTGGTCTATTAGTTCGCAGAGCTAGTAGTAAGTATTGATGAGATCTATCAGGAATACAATGCGTGACAATTATACCAAACTTAAGACACGCGACGACTTCTAACAAAGAAACAATGACTTAAATAACAGCGTTCAGTATTTTTAAGGGGTATTATTGGCAATCTCTTTCAGTAGGTAAGTATATCAAAATATGAGTAAAGTATTTTTTCGGTATCACCCACGACAATATTCGAAATTCGAGCAGCGAAAAGTGTCACCGGAAGCGCTCGCCGAGTGGGCATCAAGCCTGTAGTGTGCTTCCGGTGAGCTTAGGATACCATCAAAGAGGCCGGATGCGTCAATTCCACCTCCTTGAAACATTCGAGACTCTTTCGTGAAGGCTCTTTCTTAGTGACCCGTATTATGTGAGGTTGTGAGGAGTATATTTAGAACGTGCCATTAAGTTTTTGGGAATCTTATCAGCCGTACCGATAGAAAAGGATTATGACTATACTATATTTCCTTAGTAGGTATTTACTTATATGTTATATGGGATTGTTTTCAAAATACTGTTGCATAATATAATTCTCAATTCATTGATGACTATAATCTGGGTCTTTTCAAGTCACAAGGGAATTTTGCTAATAAATGGAAAGTAAGCGTCTTACATCTTTGGCCGCATCGTCTTTCTACGTGAAGTAGTTTCACATAAAATTTCGCTTAATGTGTTATTATTGTATCGGATAAAAAATATTTTATGTTTACGTTATACAACCTATGCCGCATCATGGAATTACATCAGTCGAAAAGCGGTCAACCGCAGCCTCCTAAAATTAAATTCCAAAGTTCGAAAGAAATGTGTGAAATGTATATATCATACATCGATTTTTTTTAAATTCTTTATGTGAGTATTTCGGAATTTCAGGCTTTAATTAGAACTTAAGAATTAATGTCGCCAAGACATTTTTTTTATCGCCTTCAAAAAAAAGGATGTCTTATAAATTATTTTTCGGTCTAAGGGTTAGACTTGGTGCCGAATTAGACATGGCTAACACCAATTTCAAATAGATGAGTGGGTAGCGTTTATATTAATAATACTAATTAATATTTCGCTTTGAGTGCCTATTTATAATTTTAAAGCCGGTTTCATTTTTTTGAAATATTTATTTGGCGACCTTATTATTCTTTGAACAGAGTTACAAATGAACTTAACTTAAATAAACCCAAAAAGTATTTTCTTTTTCAGACGGAATAAAATAGCTAAATTTGTAAAACTTGTCATGTGTGAAGAGGTGTGTAGACGTGATTTAGGGACTACACGTTCTGGTTGCCACGCGTGTTAGCTCTATGGCGTGGAAGCGTACCGAATAATCATGTCGAAATAAACCTAGAGATTTATTGGCGGCCGTGCAGGTTGCCGGTTCAAGTAATCGAGAGAAATGTTGGCGCGGAAATATGTGCATTATTTTTTTGAATTGAATGACACAGAAAGTTTTTAGTAATAAATATTATAGTTTACTTTTCGTCTAAGTTATGTTTTCTGTTACAAATTAATATATATCTATTTCTATATTCTCGAATTTCGGATTAATTCTATACTAAGAGTTCTTTGTCAAGATAGTCATCACGGAGTTGTTACCAGCCAGAATGTACTTAGGCCGCTATCCCACTAGCGTTATACGGGCGTTGGCGTGTCCCCAATGTCTGCGCAGCGTTGTCGCTTCGCAGACGTTGGAGAGATGCGACGATTCGCGTGGCGAGCATTAACGTCCTCTGAACGTCTTGTCTGCATCGACGCTTTCTATGAGTAGTCCAATCAAAAAAGACAAAAATAAGTCATAACTTAGCCAAAATTCGCATAGAGCTGAAAATTGGCAGAGACGTTAAATACATGATTATAAACAAAATATCAAAAATCCCCGTCGATCCTACTTCTACAAAAAAAATTATTCAAGGTCAAAAGTACAAAATTAAGGTTTTTTCCATTTTTCTCGAAACCAGTAAGTTTTATCGTAAAAATAGGTCCGACAAAAGTTGTAGATCATACAATTTTCTAGAAAAATGGTCTAGTCATTTTTTTTCTTACGAATTACCATTTGTGAGATATCGCGGTTTCAATAAATACAGAATTCATATTTTACATAATATGCACACATTTCCGCACCACCTATGAGGTAATGTACTTGGCGCATTATTTTTAACGTGGTTTCCCCAGTAGGTATACTAAACGATCTATTGTGATGAAGGAAGTTTGATTAGATCATATCCTATTGATTGAAAGAATGCTAATATTGCTGATGATCAAAGTGAAATAGGTTGTTTTCATCTTAACGTTATTATATTAGATAATTGTCTAATTCTAATTCGACAATTATTTCTTCGTCTCCATTTTCTTCTTCTTGCAGAATTTCTGTTTGCTGTTCTAAGAAAAGGGATGCATCAATCAATTGTCTCTTCATTAATATCATAAATATTTTCATCTGATGGATTTGTTAAATATTAGAGCAAGTCTGACCCTGACAGTTGATGCATACTGGCGAACAAAATAATCCCACTTTTTGACATCCACAATTCTTACTACAATCCGTTTTGCATTTACAAAAAATAGTATTAAGCCGTTTTCTGGTGCAGGCGGAAGTAGAGTTTGAATTGGCTCCAAATAATTGTCTGTTAATTTCCAACCCCATCCTTCTGGATCCAGCTCATTGCCTAGCCACACTTGAACTTGATAATACACACGATACAAGTGTTGAAAGGCAGAAGCAGATGTTGGAGGCAAGACAACTGTACTGTTTTATTGTTCCATGCAGATTTTACGAACCTCAAATATCTATATTTGTCTATAGAATCAATTTTTTTTTGGAGCACCATACATTGCAAGAAGAAAACGAATTCCATTTGCACACCAATGTTAAGTCATAATAAAAAAAATTACTAGACCATTTTTGTAGAAAATTGTATGATCTACAACTTTTGTCTGACCTATTTTTACGATAAAACTTACCGGTTTCGAGAAAAATGGAAAAAACCTTAATTTTGTACTTTTGACCTTGAATATTTTTTTTTTCTGAAGTTAGGTAGATGGGGATTTTTGACATTTTGTTTATAATCATGTATTTAACGTCTCTGCCAATTTTCAGCTCTATGCGAATTTTGGCTAAGTCAAATGACTATTTTGACTGGACTAGAGTCACAGTATAAAAAATACACAATAGCCTCGTACATTTCGAGTATTATAGGTATCGAAGTTTTCCAGATAACTCCACGATTCACCGATATTTTCCAATAGAAACCGTTCCAGTACCTACTACGTTGCACCTCATACAAAATTCTTCAGCGTTCTCTGGTTCCCGCGTATTTCATTTTCTAGACATATGCGACTTCTGTGACATTGGTGCATGTAGCCAAGGAAGGGGGCTATGGGGGAAAATATACATTAATAAAGATAAATATTATTACGTGACAAAAAAAGTAAAAAGTTTATTTCTCGTGCGTTTTGTTTTTAATTTTACTTATAATTCAATATATTTTTTTCTTCGCAGTAATACAAAAGAAATAATACAGGCTTGGCTTAAGTGTGCCGGAAGAATAATATAATTATCCAGTATACGGAATAATTTCGCTAATTCTTGTTGATATCTCGCCCCGTTTAACTATTAGGTAGGTACATAAAATAAAAATTGAGTTTCCTGTCTCGAAACTTTGGAAATATAATTTCACTTAAGATCATTTTCATCGATGAAAAGCATTCTCGCAGTGGACTACTTTTTTATTTATTTTATAGTCTGTACTAGAGATTTTATTGTAAATCTTTCATCTTTTGTTATTTTCCGTGTATGTAGTCCCAATTTTTAGTTACCTAACTCCGTCCACGACGTGAATCTACGCAAAACGTTGCCTTTCAACTTGAATATTAGTTTTGTTTAAAACACCTGTGACTTCCAACGCCTTCCAAGTGATTTCCGCGTAAAGTTTGTCCTGACGCCTTGTATATTATTATAGCAACTTGCATGTCTTTCGCTTGTCGTTTTTGTGACAGAAATGAAAAACTTGCAGCATAAATAATTCAGCAAAATGATGCCAGTTTCTAGATCAGGCGTTAGATTGCATTTGGATTATCTTTAATGAATTAAAGGTTAGTCAAATGCTATATTTTGTTGTTTTATTTTTTATATAGACGTTTGAGTCGTAGCACTGCTACTTAAAAATCTCAACCTTGATTGAAGTAAATTCGTACAGCTGGTAGATGTGTGCCTAATATTTTGCGTTTTACTCTTCTGCATCGGAAGTGGACAAAGGACCAAGATATCTACAAGGCAGCTGCCCTGCCAGAGCAAAATAAGTGACTGTATTTTCATAAACCAAAATCACCATCATCAATATAATTCACCAAATTGTTCATCATTTTATTTGGTCACCGGCCAATCATCAAATTGCCCTCCCCTTAGCTAGCACCGGGCGACGCCCTTAGAAAAAAAAAATACACCGTCAACCAGCCAAAAGAAAAAAAGAACGCCGTAGATGTTACTAATGATAGTAGGTACGCACTGATATAGGATAACAAAAGTAAAACAAAAAATCTTGTCGTTTATAATGACCAAAGACCATAAACAAAAAAAGACCAGCATTTTTTTTCTTTCTCATCGATATAGATACGTAATCAAAAACACAGACAAGATGCAATCTCCCCTCACCGCCTGTCACATCTCACATCCCTTAATTACCTCAATAAAACCAACCTTCATCGACTAAAAGCTAAATTGAGAAACGCGACATTTCACGGCACAAATAAAATGTCACGATATTGGTACGATAAAACAAACGTTATTGCTGTTGTTAGCAATAATACAACGCAACGAGTATTGGTATTAAGGGCCCACAAATAAATAATTTTTAACGTCGAATTTCGGTTTCGACCTTTCGCTTGTTTTGGGGATAAAGAGACGGCGCACACTTTATTATCTCTACCTGCTAATGTTGAAAACTATCGTAATTTTTATCAGATTGCCTAAAATGCGTTATATTTTAAAGAATTTATTGCTGTTTGCTATATAGATTATTATTTGAGTAAGTGGTAGCCTAGTCGTTGAACCAATATGCCACCTGAGTTGCCACTTAAATTATTATTTACCTTTGTCTCCAATTCAAGGGGTGACTTGTGTATTAGTCGGACGTTATGGGGTTGATATGAAAGTGTATTTGCCAGAGTCAATTAAATTGTTAATTTGCTCGAATAGTAAAAAAATATGGAGCAGCTTTATCTGTATCCGAGTCCAAGTCGCCAGTTTTACAGAAGCATCGCAATTTATAAGTAGAATAGTATACGCTTTTTTTTCTTTGCCAAACCAAAAATTTGTAAGTGACTAATTTTTTTAAAATTACTTTTGTATATATATGATATTATTCATAAAAGAAAAGATAGTTTTACATCTATAGAAAATATCAATTTTCAAAATCTAATTCCATCATAATTAATCCGGCAGTACACCTTCTATAATAAAAAACTACAAATAGGAACAGTTAGTGAATAGCAATTTTTTGTATCAAACAGATCTTAGTTTTAGTCTACAATTATTTTTCTATTTGATTTTGTCGTAAGCTACCACTTGAAGACCTCTAAATTCGATTCCCGGCCGGGGCGGATGCTAGAACGTTGGGTTTAAATATCAGTCTTGGGCCTGAGTTGTGTTTATGAATGTAAAAGTTGCATGGCCTGTCCGACACAGGAGAAATCTTAGTGGGGAGCTATGAGTGTGAAACTTTATTTTTTATTTTTGATAGTGGCAAATACTGTATCTAAAAATAAATGACGTTTCACACTATTAGCTCCCTACTTGGGTTTTTTTCTGTGTCGGGGATGCATACAACATTCGCAAACACACGTATAAAAACACCCAGACTTGAAGGCAGATGTACAAACTCATCGTTCGAACACCTGCCCCGACCGATAATTGAACCCGGGACCGTCGGATCTTGATGCAAGCATGCTAGCATCAGACCATGTCCAGTCAAAAGTAGTGTGCGGTAACCTTAAAATCCAAACCTGTAAGTACGCTTTTGTGGTTTCATTACAAAAGCTGCTTTAGGAATCCTATTAAATACTAAACTTATTTTACTCAGTGAATTTATTTTTACCTGACTGCCCAAAAGAAATTAACGTTTATCGAGTGATCTTTGTAAATTTGTATGTATGTCTAATTTTTTGTGACCGTCTACAGCCTAAACTAGTTTCACTCTATACATCATCGGTTCATGAAATACAGCCTAGTGACATATATACAGACAGACAGCGAAGTCTTAGTAATAGGGTCCCGTTTTTACCCTTTGGGTACAGAA